>CM077884.1:15338080-15938080 GCA_039720435.1 Amazona ochrocephala | reverse complement strand
CCTTTCAGTGTGAGTGCAGCTGAGTGCATTCTGCTCATATGCACATAGTGTGGCTGCTCCCTCATTGCCCTTCCCAAAGATAGATGCTACCATAGGTATTTAGCAGCTAGTATGCGTAAGGGGAGAGCCATGACTTGTGGTTCCTGCTCCTAGGAATGTGTGAATATGTGTGCATATATATACATGTTGGGTGTTTGGATTTATCTTCTTTTTTCCATGTTTGGAACTATTGGGTAAAGTGCAGAGTCATCCACTTTGCATCCAGCTCCACACAGTAACTGCTCTATCATCCAGCCCTGGCTCCAGGGGCTGGATTGCTGGATATGTATTTCTCAGTTTCATGGGGGTGTGTGTATGGGGTGAACACATGAGAACTGGAATATGTGGAATTACCTCCCATCAGTGAAGGACTTGAATACTGGGTCCCTTTCCTGGGAAGTGCTATAAATGCTAGGTGCTGAGTAAAAGATGGGCTCCTTTACTGACTAGGGGGAAGGGCTGCAATTGTATTTAAAGGGCCTGTCTGTGATAGGTACTCTCCAAGAACCATCCCTGACCTTTCCAAGGAGGAGTGCCTTCTGATCCTGGTCAGACATTGGTGGGAGCTATGCTTAGGCTGGGGCATCTGTGAGTGTACCCCAGGCAGCCTGCTGCTTGGTGAACTTCAGCATCCAGCAGCAAGATGTTGAGTTCATAAAAGCATGTTTAGGGCTCTGCAGAGCTGACTAGAGGTTTTCTGGTTGCAGAGATGTGAGAGTCACAGGATGGTTAGGGGTGGAAGGGACCTCTGGAGATCATTCAGTCCAGCCCCCTTGCCAAGCAGGGCCACCTATGACAGGTTACACAGGAACATATCCAGGTGGGCCTTGAATGTGTCCAGAGAGGAAGACCCTATAGACTCCCTTGGCAGTCTGTAGATTTAAGTGCCTCGGTCCTGTGCACGTTCTGGCTCTAGGATCCTGCTGGGAAGTGGACAACATCATCCAACAGGAGCTGCTTCTCTGGACCCCCAGTCAGTGAGCTGCATCTCCCCTATCCTCCTTGCAGACGCCCATCAGCTTGTTGCACACTCAGGTGTGCCCTTGCACTGCTGCAGGGCCAGATTTCCTTGCCCTCCCCGGGGCGGCAGGACCTGTCTGTACCGCAGGCACGCTGTCAGTGCGGGTGGAAGGATTTAAAAAAGCAGCCGCCTAATCCGCTCCTGACCCTCCTTAAAAGCCTCCCCTGCACACCGCGCGTTGCTAAGGCCTGCATAGATCCTGGAGACGGCGCCCAGCAAATAGCTGAGCCGCTCTCTGCAAAGCCAATATTGCAGCCCGGATTGCAGTGCTCCGGCACGCCGGGGCTTCCTGCAAGGAGGAATTCAACGTCTTCCTTCTGCTAAAGCGATGGCGACGGTTCCTTCAGCCTGAGAAGATGTGGAAGCCTGCGGATGTGCTGATAAGCATCCCCCTGAGATAAGGGGGTGGGGAAGGGGCGTTTTGGCACATGTGCTGTGTGGGACCAGCAATGGCTGAGTCGGACCATTTAGACTTCTGCTTTTGAGAGCTGTGTAAAGCAGCTTTTGTTCACAGCCCTCTGCCCTGTCCGTGCCCCTGCTGTGGGCTGTACCGCAGTCACTCAAGAAGGTTGCTGCTTTTTCTTTTTTCCTTTTTTTTTTTTTTCTCCTTTATTTTCCGGGGGCTGAAGCCATGGCAAAGGTCCCCGACCGAAGCAGGCACAAATGGAGCGTGCTTCACACTTTCCTCCGCTGCAACATGAACCCAGAGACCCAGCGGGTAGTGGTCTTTGTCATCCTGCTCTTCCTCATCATCGTCAACGTGGTGCTGATGTTTCTTTTGGCATTTCACTGAAGGAGGACCGCCAGTAGTGGTGTGGTGCATGGGGGTTTCCAGGACTGGGCGACAAATCAGCAGGTCAGCTTGTCGTTGTCTGCCTCTGGTCTGCTTGTCTGCTGTTATGGTAACTGTGTGTCTCCGAGTATCCCTCCTTTGTTTTTTGATCATCACCTCCTTCCCCACCCTGCTCCCCTCACTCTCTTCCTGTCATCACCTGTGCCTTGCAGTTTTGAACACGGTTAAACCAGAGAAAGGCAAAGAGGTAACGGAGTCAACCTGCTTAATCGGAACTGCTCTCCATGGCACTGGATCCTAACCATGACAATACTGTGCCTATACGGAGCACTTATCAACCCTGGAGAACCTCAAAGTGCTGCAGCTTTGTTTGCAGAAGGACACTCATCCTATAATGAGCCTTTACACAAGGACCTGCTACGTGTAAACACCTTCTGTCAGAAGCTGAACCCTGTAAAGCCTCTGTTGCTCTGCTGTTGTCAGCACTGCACTGTGTGGTGGCTTGAGTAATGTCCAATTAGCCAAAATGATTGATCAATAGTGCATCAGGAATTCAGGCTGAATAAGCGCTGCAGTGGTGTGGAAGGAGTGTTTTGTTGGCTTTTATCTTGTTTTCTTTATTATATCTCAGTGCATATCTGCTGCGTGTATTAAAATGGCTGGCAGAACCACAACGTAGTACACTAATGCAGGCCACATGTTTCTCACTGGCTAGTAGTAGCCATGCACAGCGAGGAATCGACTCAAGCAACACTCTTGTAGACCTGTTAGGAGGGAAGGCAGCAAAGCAGCATGCTAACTCCAGGCCTGCTCACCCCGGTAGTGTTTGATTGTCAGCATGTCACAGCACTTCCAGACTTGGACATTGGCACCTTGATGGAGTAACACTCTATGGCATTGAAGAAGACCAATTCCTGGAGGAAGACAGACTGGAAAGAAAGCTACAGTGCACTTTTCTTAACGACACTGCTTGCATTTGTGCAGGAGACTGTGCAAAAGATCCAAGCCTGTAAAATCAGCAGGATCCTTCATTTCATGTGCTAGGTAATATGCAGTTTAAATACAGCTTCCATGAGGGCAGGGCATTTACTGGCATTAATGGCTGAAGTTACTGCAGTCCTTTCAGACTTGAATATTTATGACTTCTGGGGTCAGATGAGATGTTGAAGAAGAAGAAGGCTGGATGGTGATGTTGTCTGTCATCATGAGTGATGTACTCTGTACTAGTGGTTTATGTGACTGTGTGTAAGACATTGTGTTCCAGAAAACCATGTCACTTTAGCACACAAAGCAATGAAACTGGTACTTGAGGAGCTCCTATCTGCTATGTCTGAGGTATGGAAGATCCTTTGTCCTGAGAGAGGAGAGTTTCTTGCAGTGCTGGGGTGTGTAGCAGGCCCCAGCTCTCTGCACTTCTCTAGGCATCTCTTACATAGATGAACAGCTCTGAACTATTAAATATCTCAAATTAGGCCAATTTAACCCTATTAACCAGACATTGTGATAAACAGCCACTGGGCCCATCCAGTAGGTATTGTTTCCTGAAGTTGCCATTTCAAAAAAAAACCCACAAACCTCAGCACACAAGACTGGTTTTCAAACAAATCTGTTTTATCTCCCTTCTAAACTGTACCTGTGGTCTTAGTTACAGCTGGAATTAGAACTTTATGGCGTAAGGTGCCAAAAAGATTGTTGGAAAGGACAAGTGAAAGATGTGAAAGCACACCTCAGCCTTCAGATGAGAGATGGGGGACCCAAGTATGGCTTTGGGGTCGTAGGTGTCAGTGTCACAAAGCTTTTGGCAGCTGCTAGTGAGGGTAAATCATGCGCCGGGTCTGAGCAGGCTCTGAAATGCTTGAGCATTTGGAAGCTCTCACTACTCATGTGCTGGGTGAGTGTTTTGCTCTGGCCAGCAGTGGGAGCAGTAATAGGCCTCAGCATCAATCACAGCAGCCCCTGCAATGTGTGTGAACCGTCTGTTAGTGCTGTTTTGCCTGCTCTGTATCTTGGATAGTGTAAGACAGATCTTGTCGCTGAAATCTCCTATCAGTCTGATGTTGGATGAGAATTGCAGTTATCCACAGGGCCTGCTCATAGACACCTAGCTCTGGAGAGTGTCTGGTAGGTCAGCTCCATTCATAATCTGAATACTTGGCTCAACACATAGCAGCCACGTGGGGCAGCTGGTAAGCTGAACACAAATGTCTGCCAGCCAGCACTGATCCTAGATTCACAAAGTGACTCATGCTCTTCTTTAGCTCAGTGTCAAGTCACTGAAATGCTCCTTGGGCAGCTCTTGTCACTGAATTGGAGCCTGTAGCTTCCTCTTACAGTGCTGAGGAAGGTGCTTCAGGGAGGCTTTCCAGGAGCTTATGTAGTATCCTGCAAAATTGATTAGGCTGCTGGAGCTGGTCTTGTGATGATGAAGCAGTTCACCCTCTGCTAGCTGCTGCTTGCTCGCTTTGGGGATATCCTATTGCCAGGACTCTGCTGGGTTTGTAAGGGAGCAAATACCAAATTTAGGGATGCCTCCTGGGGCAGGCACAGCCTTACTGTGAGCAGCCAGGTGCTCCCACAATGCTGCAACTCTTTCTTTCCCTTCTCCCACTTCTGCCACATCTGTGCCATACCTGGTATGGGGTCCTTATTTCCCAAAAGCTCCCATTGCTCTGCCCAGCTTACAGTATCTGTGTCTGGGAGGCAGAGCCGTTCACTTTCGCTGCTTGGATGCATCAAAGCTTGTGCAGAAGCAGCTGTTACCTGTAATGGGAGGTAGAGGAGTGTACTGCTGACAGCTGATCCAGTGCTCCAGAACGCTCACCACTGATATTAGAGAGAAAATGTATGTCTCTGGAATAACATGAGCTTGGACAGTTAATGCCTCTGAGGCAGAGCTGCCACATTGCTTCCTGCAGGGCAGCTCTCCTCTCTGGGGAACATTGTAGTTGTTGACACAAAGGACCTGAGGCTTCCCCAGCAGAAAACCTGCCTTCTGCTAGAGAAGTAAAGCAAAGAAGTGCTTTCTCTGAGGCCTGTGGGGAGTCCAGGACAGCGAGGGATAACCTGGGAGAGAAGCATCTCACAGAAAAACGTAATGCAACCCCTGGTGAAATTGTCTTCCCCTTCCCTTTATGGGGTAATTTGTATTACCCCTGCATAGGGCAGTTTCACCGGATTATTGGTACCAGATGGGAATCAAAAAAGCAGAGTTGTTCTTGTATTTAACAATCCTGATAAGACAGATTTCAAGATTACAAAGCAGTCATTAGAGGTATGTGTTATAACACCATCTGCCCCCAGTGTCAATGTGGGTTGCTAAGAGCCTGAAAACACTTCTAATACTTAATGTTAGGTGAATTTTGAATTTCTCTTTGCACTGCCAGTCTAGGTGTTTGATACTTCAGGATCAGCCAGGTATCTCTGTCGAGTTTTGTTATAGGGAACCCAGTGTTTTTCTCCTTCCTCAACTTCACATACAGCTGTATACATTACATGTGGTTGATATGTAAGTGTTAATCAGTATATTAGCTGCAACTCATTCCAGCCTGCCTCAGATCTTGGCTGAAGAAGCTAAGATGGCCCAGGAAAAAATGAAACTGGTGAAGGATCCCTGAATCATGTGCAGGAGCTGGATATGGTGAAAGAAAGATGGTGGGGAAGAAGCCTTTGACACTTCTGTCAACAAAGTTGGCTCTTTTTCTGTGCTCTTAGTGCTCTCATTTGATATGAGAGGGGTGCTCTGGAGGAAGGCTGGGATTGCCTTCTGGGCAGTTCTCTGAATATCAGGCTGTGCCATGGTATTTGGGCTGTAGCCCCAGGGAGGGGGTATTCCAGCTGTGTAGCAAAGCAGTGTGCAGGGATGGGCAAGGTACTGCTTCCCTGAGCCCTGCAGGGGTAGTTTGTGTTGCCCCTGCATGGGGCAAGCTCACCAGAGCATTTTACCGGCAGGAGCTTTGCTCTGCCACTGCTGTAATTTGGGCCTCACAAGTACACAGAGCAGGAGTGAGGCCAAGGCATGATATCCAAAGGGAGAGTTGGGCTTTAGATTGTATCTTTTCTTAATTTGTTCTCTCAGGCTAAATTTGTTTCTGTGGTGATATGTGGGATCTGCTGTCTTTGTGATTTATTCATGGAATCTAAGGCATGAGCTGGCCTGATAAGAAACACAGTAAGCATTAGGGTGATACCATCACCAATTACTTTTAATTAATGCTTCCAGTGTTTTGATTTAAAGAAAGAAAAACCAACAAAAGAAGTCCCATTCCGCAGGTTAAAGACAGATTTACAGAGGGGCAGTACTTGTTATTTATGCCATGTCACTGAGCTTATTAACTACAGAATGTGGTGGAAACTGGAATAAAATTATGTCATCTTTGAATCTTTGCATCTGTTCTTTGGCTGGGGTTGCTCTGGGCCTGACTGAGGTTGTGACATATAGTGCACCCACTATGTCTGTGCTCAGCAGTGGTGGAAGCAGTAGCATAGAGCACGATGGCTTTCCCTACCTTGTTGCATGAGTGCAAGCCTTCTGCACTTGTAATTGGTAAGTGTGATAGTCAGCTATGCTGGTAACCCTAACACAAAAATGTTTCCCCAAGTACTAAGAGGACCTTGTTGAACCTTTCAGCAGTGGAGTTGGGTCTGAAGAACCGTGGAAGGGGAAATGAGGAGTTCGCTCTCCCTCGCAGCTGATCTGACCCCTCTGGAACAAGGGCCTGATGCAGGGCTCTGGTCCCACGCATCCCACCGCACCACTGATGTCCCATGTCTTCCCCTTCTCACAGAGCATGGAGCATCCACACTTAAAAATCTTGTGCTTGTTTGGTCTTGCATCCAAGAATTAGTACCCTGTCTTCTACTAAGCTGTGCTAGTTTGTAGTGACAGCTGTGCAGGGGTAGTACATGAATGTTATTTACAGGCCTGGTATCTATAGCCTTTGTGATAATGTGGCTCAGAACAGCATAGTAGAGCTGGGTTTGATGGTTTGGGATTGTTTTGAATCACGATCTTGTCCGGTCTTGGCATGTTGAGTGCCTGCAGAGTTGTGGCAAGCTGTATGGAAATACAATCACTGTAGATAGACATCACTTGTGAATCAAAGGGCTACACTGGAATCTCTCAGCAGCAGCCTGAGACAGCTTTCCTCACCTCACCAAATAAAATAGCTCCAGCAGGAGATTACGAGAAGACAGGCTGCTAAGGAGTCATGACTTAGTATTTTTAGTATCCCAGTTCACACCTGTGGCACCCAGTCAGGACTTGTTATAGTAAGCACTACCTAATTATGTACTGAGAAGATTTGCACTAGGTACCAAGAGAGGAGATCTGCAGTATCCCATCGCTGACTGATTTACTACAATGTGCTCTGCATTGAGATGCTTTTGCAAAACTTTGTCATACTGAAAATCCTTTGGCCACTATGTGAGGGTTGTGCAGGGAGTCATGGCCACTAAAACAAGAACCTGTGTAGAACAGGAGATATGTTGATCTTTGTCCTATTTGAACTAAATAAGCCATGTGTTGCAGGAGGAACAGCAGGTGCCTCAGTCTCCCATAGTTAGAGGGCTTTTTTGCAGCATGGTCTTGGAAATGTGGTTCTGGTTGAAGGTTTTAGCTTTGTTTAGGCCATCAAAGTCTCTTCATGCAGATGGTGTGAGCTTGAGAAAATGAATAAAATGAGTATGTTCAATATCATAATAGTACAGGGTCTCCCAGGAACCTGCTGCTTCTTGAATCTATCTTCTTTACTTAGCACGGTCCATTTGAAATATGCAAAGGTTAGTGGTTTTGTCTGGTTTGGAGGTGTTTCTTGGTTTGGGGTTGGTCTGTTTGGGGGGTTTTTTGAGTGTACGTAACTTGAAGAACCTTCTGTAGGGACTACAAAAGAAATTACACATTGTTATATTTACAGATACTAACCAAAACCAAAGGCTGTCAGCCTCCTTTGTCTGACAGCGAGACATTATCAGGGTGTTGTGTTCTTTTCCTTCTCTCTTTCTGATATTCAGATTTTCCTCTGCCCCATTTCCTAAGAAAAGGACAGATAGCAGTTCTTAGTTCAGTGGAGAAAGGATCTGAACCAACGTGTGTGCCCTGGGAGAGAGATCACTTGGGGGGGGGGGGACGGGGGACAGTAATCATATGTTTTGGGTCACCACAAACCTGCAGGGTTTCTCTCACAGGAGCAAGGGAAGAAAGGAAACAGATACTAAACTGTGCATGGTCCTTCTGAGGCAGGGAGAGCATCCTTGAGAAGGCAGGGCATGGAAATTGCTAACCAATCTTTGCAGGCCCTGCGTGTCTGCCAGCGCCTACCGGTGTTGTGCAGACCTTGGTGCAGTGCTATTAATCTAAGGGAGATGTCACAGGAGTTAGAGGCAATAAAAATCATTTCAGTATGTCCTTTGCCTCGTGTTCCATTACAATTAAATCACACACACACGATAAAGGAAAGCCATATGCTGGGATTCTGGCTTACTGCCAGCTGCGAGCCCAAAGCATAGCTGACCTTTGATGATTCAGAGCAGTTTGCTAGCAGTGCAGTTTGCATCTGCTTTAAAATGTTTTCTTTAACCTTTTTTGTAAAACAAATGTAGATGAATTTGCCTTCAAGCTCTGTAAGTGATTCTGTAACTTGCTCTATCTTTTGGGGGAAGGGAATCGCAACAGTCATCAGTGGGCAGAGAGCTCTGGTGCAACTGCATGGCTCCCTTTCCTTCTCTTCTGTGAGAGCCAGAATGCAGCATTTGTCCTCAAATCTGTGTTGGATGAGCTGCAGCTGAACTCGGGGTTCTGTCCAGTATATTCCTCACTTGTCCAAAGAAGTGATGGTGAAAGAGGAAGCAGAAAAGGATGTAGAGAGGAAAGATCTCAAAATTAAGTCATGGGAGAGGGAGTGGAATCAGGAGCTGTCCTGCAGAGCGCAAAGAATGGGAAATGTACCAAGGTAATGTGCACAGAGGGAGGGTGATGCTGCCGGTAGCAGCCAGCATGGGGCAAGTTTGTAGCATTAGTGACATAAAATTGTGCTGGTATAACATTCGCTAAAACTTTCTAAAGAAAACAGTTTTGATTTGGGTGCCTGAGAAAAGCTAGTGCAAAAAAAGACACAACTGCAATCGCTTCTAAATGTGAGAACAACCACCCAGAAACATCGTGGGCTATTTCCATTCTCAGGCTGTATGGTTAAAATCAGGGCATCAGAAACCGTAAACTTGTGAGGTGCAGAGGGGATTCACTGAGTCTGACATGGTTTTCATCTACAGCCAAACTGGCACCAGAACTAGGAACTTGTCTAGATGTGAGCCCCAGGTCAAAGTCTTGTTCAGACCTGAGAGTTCAACCCCACGCTCACTCCCTCCCAGTCTTTGAAACCCAAGAAAATAGGGGACGAGCATGTGGCCAATTTCCAGGTGTTCTCCCAGCTATCAGAAGCCCATGAACCCTGCTCCAACCCCCCGACTAACTGTGTACAGACAGCCCCAGCTGCTGCAGTCAGAGCTGCACCCATGGGATGTAGGGATGTGCTGTGCTGGGAGAGGGGGCTCAGGGCTCCCAAAGCACCACAAAACAGCTGGAAAGAGTGGGTAAAAGAGTGGTTCTCGGGGATCTGGGATGCTTGGGGGGAAATAGGAGTGCAACACTTGAATCCTACCTGAACATGGAGTGACAGGTGCCACACAATTGGGAGAGGTATGAGGAGCAGGTTAGCCAAAAGTTCAAGATAATTAAACCACTTTTAAGCCTTAGAGTATTTCAAACTCCTTAAGCCACTTTAAGGCTTTAGATGGGTTTAAAATGCTTAAAACACTTAAAGGCCTTAGATGAGTTTAAGCTGTTTAAGCTGATTTAGAGCTTTCAAATGACTTAAGTTCTCTGGCTTTGAGTGCTTAAGGAGGTTTTGAGGTCATAGAACCATAGAAGAGTTTGGGTGGGAAGAGACCTTCAAAGCTCCTCTCAGTCCAACCCCCTGCAATGAGCAGGAACATCATCAACTAGACCAGGTAGCCCAGAACCACATCCAGCCTGGCCTTGAATGTCTCCAGAGATGGTGCATCCACCACCTCTCTGGGCAACCTGTGCCAGTGCTTTACAACCTCCACTGTCAACCTTCAACCTTCCTCACATCCAGCCTGAATCTCCCCTCTGTTAGTTTAAAACCATCACCCCTTGTTGTGTCACAACAGGCCCTGCTAAAAAGCCTCTCCCCATCTTTCTTATAGGCCCATTTTAAGAGTGAAAAGGTCATAATAAGGTGTCCTCAGAGTCTTTTCTTCTACAGGCCAAACAATCCCAACTCTCTCAGTTGAGCTCTTAATTGTAAAGACCTTGCTGAACATTTGGAGGGAGGATGTGGCACGTACTGCTGTAGCCTGTGCTCAGGGACTCTTTCTCCTTGAAAGCCTCCTAGGCAATGTCTGAACACCCAGGGTTCCCTATGTACACTTTCATATTGCCTTTTGGGCAAAAGAAGGAAAAGGCCGGGAGTTGAGCATCCATGCGGTAGGGATGAATGGCTCTTCCAGGTGTGTGGAGTGTTGCATGGGTGGGATGAATTGTGTGAGATCTGAAGTCGTGTGGAAGTGCTGCTCTTACCTCTGCTTGATGAGCCCTAGCCAGGAGGATGGCAGCTCTATCCCAGAGGACTTCCTAACAGCATTGTAATTACTGCGGTGGCAGTTGCTAATTTTCCACCTGGAGGAGTGTTGCTGTGCCTCAGGGAGCATACCTGTCCCTGTCAGGTAACATTTTCAGGGCTCATCACTTTCAAGAAGTATTTGTGGGCAATATGAATAGTCAGCATTTCTTCTGTGTTTTTTACTATGCTGATCTCCTAACACCAGCTCTGTAGGGCCAGCCAGTGACGCTTTCATCTGTGACTTGGGGTAGCTGCTCAGGCATAGATGCAAGTATGGCCTAGCTGTTTGCCCTGTGTGCTTTCCCAGGTTTAAGATCGTTGATGAGCTGTACCCAGATGTGATGAGTTTAAATGGCCTTGAAGGGCATTGCTTAATCTCTTTACCATCTGTATGTTTGGCTCTCTGATATCCTGTGGCACAGCTCAATTATGCAGCTCAGGGAAAAAGTCCTGGGCTTGTACTTAACTTATTCCATGGTGATTTCATGGGGCACCCATCGGCCTTGCGTTACAATAACCATTTTGTAAGCCTTCATTTCATGGCCACCCTCCATTCACCTTTCTCTGTTGCAGCTTCAAAGTCCGTTCAGCTTACAATGGCTTAGGAACTTTCCACTTCTGACTCATGCTGCTCTTTGTGCCTTACCTGGTTCTCTTAACTCTTTCTTTCTGAGTCTTTCCTAACATTCAGGCTTTCTGACCCTGATGGAGCAGGCCCGTGTTTTCTTACATCTGATGGCAGAGACACTGCTGAGGAGCAGCACATTTAGTCAGTCATTTGTCTCAGATGTTGCTAGTGTTACACTTGTCAGCTTCCCATTTAATTTGCTGTTTTGTCATCCTGTCACTCAGCGTTGTAGCTTGTTTAGGAGTGAAAGTATATTTCCCTTTATACCAGAAAATAAATATTTGACAGATGTAGGTTTAAGTCAGTATCCTCTGGAAACTTGTGCGAAAGGTTAAAATGGAAGCTAGTTTACAGCTTTACTTACTGTAAGCACTGACAACAACTGCAGCGTTTAACTGTACAACATGATGCAAAGACAATCGTGTGCAGGGTACTAACAGGTTTGGGAAGGGCTTTACTCCTGTTTTGTCTTTATGCCAAAGCTTAGGATGGTAGTTCCCAAAATTAGGGGACTCCCTTGATATACAGGTCATGGGAGAGTGCTGTTTGGGGTGCTGAGGGCACTGACGGGGTCTAGATGAGCAGTTGTCCTCAGCTACAGGTAACAATTCCCATTCTTTCATTAAGAACTTTTCTGGCCTATCTCTGGCCAAAATGAAGTGGTCTTAAGCGATTTCACTTAATTTCTTTTTCATTAGAATAATCGGCTCTTAGGTAAGGAACTGAGAACCTCTTGTATCCCCCTGGAGTTTGAAAACTGGACTCAGATGGACATGCACCTGGCATGCATTCTCACTCTCTGCTCTTCATGTGCAGGTTGAAATGCCATGGAGCACTGCTCTACCTCCTCTGCTTGCTACAAGGCTTGCTTCTCTCCCCCTGTAGTGCTTGATAAAGGGAGCTTTCAGAGCTGCTTCTTCCCTGCTGTGGGGGGACCCTCCTCCTCCTCCCATCTGTTTAAACCACTTCTGAGGGCGAATCAGGACTGAGAGGAGATCAGTAAAAGAGAATAATGTAATTAATGCCGGTCAGAATGGTTCTGTGGAAAATAGTTCTTACCAAATAAATCTGATGACAAATTTTGAATGTTTGGTAAATGGAGACAGCTGTACCAGACGTCACATGAGGAGTTTGACTGCAGGCACTGATTAAAGAAGCAGCACTATACAATTATCAGCATAGCGTACTTAACTGGATTAAGATCTCGGTTGACTGACATCTCAGATTTGTTAAGGAGAATCACGGTCAAATTAGAATATTTGAATGGGGATCTGCAGTGTTTGGTACATGCCTGAGAGTCCTTCGCTGTCCTTAATTGCTGTTCTAAAATCTGTGCTGAAAACACATACAGCTGACATGGGAGGCAAGAGGACAGCGAATACTGAGGGCATGGCTCTACTGCATGGTGTGCAGCTCTGTGCCTCTGAAACAATGAACGCAACCCGCTGCGTGTGTGGGGACACGTGGCTGGTGTAAGGCTATGGCAAGGAGAGCTTGCATTATCATGAAACATGTAGACAGAGGAGCAGCAACACGCCATGAAGTGTTTGCTGTGGCTGAGGGGTTGTGTCAGTGGTTCTGGCACCCTGCAGCCAGGCAGCAGGTCTGGTCTAGCATTGTCTAGCAAGGCTAGCCCAAATTCCTCCTGGCAGTGGAGGGAGCCAGGCCCCCCAGGGGCTTGGTTATTTCATTGTGCTAAGATGAACCCTTCCCTGGGGTGCCTGTCTCTCCACAGAGGGAGATGCTCCAGAAAGACAGTCAAGATACCTCATTCAGACTAAATGCCTGCTGTTCAGATGACAGAAGCTCTGAGATAAATTTCATCTCTCCTGTTCATCATCAAACAGTGAAGCAATGTGTTTTGAGAGGAAGCTACGGCAAGCTGTCAGGACAATTTGAAACCTGTCCCGTGGGTTCAGTTCAAGGGAGGGGGTAGCTGGCTTCTGCCCACTGTCAGGTACACAAGTGTGTAAATGCAGCCCTCCTTTGGAGCAAGAGCCAAGTAAAACTTTACCTCCTCTGCTGCACTTTGCATGAGTGAAGGCAGAAGAGGAGTTCTGGAGGCAAAATGAGTAGTGAAGGAGCTGGAGCTGGGAGTGGGAGGCTTTGCCTTTAGGGTCAGGACTGCTGCAGGGTGTAAATGTTTGATGTGCTGACCCGGTTCAGCTTCAGTGTATAATGCACAAGTTGGGAGGGGCTGAGCAATGAACGCAGGCTTCCCAGCAGCCGTTGTAGTTTACCAGGAAGGGCTTGGGTTCAGGTTTCTGTTTTAGGGTCACAGAGTGAAAAGTAAATTCTATTGTATTGGCATCTTCTCCCTGAACTGCCCTGTTCCCAGTATCTTCTGATGCTCCTGGGCTTGTATTTTAGCTCTATACAATCCAGCGTGCTTGGTATTATCAAGAGAAAGCTATTCAAATATTATTCAAATAGAAGCCAGTAGCTCAAAGATAAATATTTCCTAAAGGCATCTTCATCTCTCCTTCTGTAAGTTGTCCAGATCTTTTATCTCTGTTAATACTGCCGGGAGCTCCTGTGTCAGAACAAGATCAGGACATACAAGGTAATTATGTTAAGGTGTCCAGCCTGAGAGAAACAGCGGCTGAGTAGCTAGAATACAAACAAGCTGATAGACAAGGGCCTTGGCATGCGAGGTCTGCTTGCCCATGCAGAATGAACTGAATTTGGGGGCAGCTATGTGCAAATGCTGTGGTTGTGCCTGCTCTTTGTCTGTGCATAGACATTGCTTGGAGGAACGATGCTGCAATCCTCCCTCCTTTTCCTTCCTGTGACATGTTTAGCAACCTGCACAAGCTCTGCTGTACCAGCACTTTCCCTTGGCACCCGCTGTGTTTGGAGATGAGCAGTGAGGCTGTGGCTGCATGGGCAGGTGCAGCTGCACGGGAATTCCAATGCACAATGCCGTATTAGAGCTGCAGTCATAGACTCACAGAATGGTTTGGTTTGGGAGGGACCTTAAAGCTCATCCAGTTCCAACCCCTACCATGGGCAGAGACAGTCACAGCTTCCAAGGGCACCCTGTGCCAGGTCCTCACCTCCCTCCTAGGGAAGAATTTCTTCCTACTATCTAATCTGAATCTCCCCTCTGTCAGGTTAAAGCCATTCCCCTTGTCCTGTCCCTACGGGCCCTTGTCAAAAGCCCATCTCCAGATGTCTTGTCACCCCTTTAGGCACTGGAGCTGCTCTAAGGTCTCCCCTTAAGGAACCTTCTCTTCTCTAGGCTGAACCAGCCCAGCTCTCTCAGCCTGTCTCGGGGCATCTTCTGGACTCACTTGAGCATCCCCCTTTGTGTTGGGGGCCCCAGAGCAGTGAATTTCCAGTTTCAAAGCATCAGTGTTAGTACTGCCTTTTGGGTTGCAAACAGTGCTGTTTACAAACATAACTGTTGTACTAAACAAAGAGAAATAGCCAATTTTTGTTTGCTTTCACTGCTGCAGTAGCTGGGCAGCTGTAGGGTATCTGAGTCTACATTCTCTTTTAGTGTTTGTCTTCTATATACTGTTTTGGGGCTTTTTAAGAACATGTACTGAGTTGTCCTAGATATCACAAAGCCAGCACCTAAATGTTGTTTCATATGGAAATTAACAGTTGTTTTTCAAACCTTGTTTTAATTGCAAAGATCAAAACCTGTGGTAAGATGTGTCTTTGGAGCTGTGGAGCCGCCATGCTTGGAAATGGTGAGCATTCCCTTTAATATACACTTCTTTGGCAGATGAGCAGCTCTCACTTATAGAGCTGGTTGCTTGTGCCATGCTTTAACGCATCTGCAGAAACTCTTCTTGTCTGCTGGTGTGTTTTATCCTTCCTGGGGTAGGGAGTGAGAGTCCCAAGTTACGTGCTCCTCAGAGAGGATGCTGCAGCATGCTGTGCCTCTGCCGGAGCAGCAGTGCTTGCTGTGGGCATGTGCAGTACTGTTGGTGCTTCTGTGCCATGGAAATGCCAGTCCTGGCTCAGAGCTGCCCTTTAGTGCTTGCACTGGGAAGGGGACTGTTACACTGGGTGTATTTGATGTTTCTGTATCTGCCCGGGAATTGGACCAGATACAACTGAGAAAGAATAGTGTAAGGTGCAGGCTGGTGTAGATTGAGGGCAGGTAGGAGAATGAGCACTGAGCATGGTGAGTGTTAAACACCTCTCAGGGCTGGTGTCTGCTCCATGGCCCACCCCCAGCATAGGAGTGCAGACTGAAGCAGTGCAGGAGAGATCAGGCAGCACCTGTAGCCTGCAGGAGGCGTTTCAAGTGCTGCTGTTCTAATTGAACTGAGACAATCCAAACTGTATAATAAGTATTTTTGTAACCTTTATTTCTTGCTTTATTCCGTTTTGATAATTCCTCCCTACAAACATGGTGTTTGGTTAATCAAATCCTGGCCTGTATTTCAGGTGTATTTTTGGTTCCTCCTTTACCCAAGAGCTGTCTGTGGTAGTGGCTTGTCTGCGGTAGTGGCTTGTCTGCTTGCCTGTGTCCATGTGGCCAGGCTGATGATCAGTCAGTTGTGACTTTCTGTATTGGGCAGATCTTGTTTACAGTGTGGTTGTTGCTGAATAGAGAAAATGTAAGGTATTAATATTAGTGGATGCCTTAAAATACCAGCTGAGGATTCACTAATCAGCCTCACGGCTTTCAGTGACTCTGAGATGAACCATGTGGCTCTGTCGCCTTGTGAGCTGGGTCTATCAGCCTTAACATGCTGTTAATGCTAGGTCAGACTTATCTCTTGTTTTCTCATCAAGATACTGAGATCTGACAGCTTGGTACTGTAAGGTATTAATGCCTTCACATCATCAGTGCTCTGTGTGTGTGATCATCAGAGTGCTACAGAGGGGGAGTCCATTTAGTCCCTCTCTGGTCACAGTTGTGGTGTGTGTGCCAGCTACCACATCATACTCGGAGCACTGTTTCAGAGTGGTGTATTTAAGCAGACAAAAAAGGTATTTTTATCTCAGAGGATGTTCTTTATGTGCTGGTCACAATTTGTAGGTTGCAAAAGCCTGCTGAATGCCACTCTTCTCAAGGGTTTATTAGTCTATGCTCCTATCCTGAGCAACAGGGAGCCCCGGCCTAGAGGGATGTGTAACTCAGCCTCGTATGACCTGGTGGTAGTGCTTACCCATCTTATGGCACATGGGGTCAGCCTGCTCCTGCACCTAGACCAGTGAGACAGCATGTAAGACCCTTGGAGTATTTTCCTGTCATGCCACTGGCTGGCTGTATGACAGCAGCATGTCCCTTGCATTCCTTACCTCTGTGAAGAGCAGAAACCTGCGGTAAGGGTGGACCCAGGCCCTGTGGTGGGGCAGTGAGGGCAGGAAGAAAAGGCAGTGTGGGGAGCACCAACACACTGTCTGTGTAGATAAGTGGGAACCTCTTGTCCTCTCCCTCCCCATCATCCCGTTGTTATTGTCAGAATGGAAGCAGTGCATTAAGCTGTTTCTGGTTCAGTGAAGGGCCATTTGCTATCCAAAGGCAGACTGTATTTGAATTTTCTTTCAAATGCCTCGTTTACTCTCTCCTGATTTACTGTGTGCACGATTATCCTGACGTTCCTTTACAACATGCATCTTTCTTCTTAGGGGAGAGGCAAAAACAGTGACCCAGAGCAGCAGATGAATAACTGTGTGACCGAGCAGGCTAAGGTGCCCAGCACAGATGACGCATGCATGATATGGCTGTGGCGATGCTGCTGCAATGTGGCTCGATAAACCATGGAGAGTGGGCTTTGTACAGGTTTTCACCTTCTCCCTTGTGCCTCGTAGGCTGCTCTGTCTGTAGTCCTCCCAGCATTTATCACTGCACCATTTTCCTGGAGAAAACCAGGGCTTCGCTGTGACTGCAGAATGGCTGAGTCCTTTTTAGCAGGATGCCAGTGTGTGCTCTGCTTTCTTGGGGAAATGGTGGTGTTCTCAGTCATGCTCAGACCCCAAGATGTCTGCGTGTGTGTTCTGTAGTTGATGACATTCAAAGCGGACTCTGATACGATAAACCTGCGGCCATCAGGCAGTCACTGCTGTTGTAGGGGCCCACAGGACCAGCTTACAAATGCAGCAGTACAAGGGGTCCCAAGTGTTCCTTACTGCACCATGGCTAAGGTGTGAATGGTTGAGAAGGGCATCAGGCACATAGGCACGATCATCCCTGTGCTTGAGAGCCACCTTACAGCCTCAAGCCATGTGGGGTTTGGTTTTGGTTTTGTAATTGTTGGGGGTTCTTTCTTTGCTAGAGTAGGATCCTATGTGACATGCTGTAAATAACCATTGTCCCTCAGTATAATTAAACTCTCCAGGAGACTCATTTTAAGAAGCTTAAGTGCTAAGTTTAACCACCTTAAAGACTTAAGGCTGTATCCATCCTAGACTAGTTCTGTAGTCTCAGAACATTTTCTGCTCAAAGGTACATTTCTGAGCATTGATGCTCAAGGTTTCATGCCAAGGCTTTCCAGACTGGCAGCACAAGAGCATCTCTCACCCACAGTGTACCACTGAGCCTTGTTTGCTGGCTGAGGCAAGGTCACCAGTAAGAAATTCCAGAGCATCAAACTTGTGTTCGTTATGGCAGTAAATGTACTGTATCCAAGTGATTCTGAATTAATGCTACTGAGAGCAAGACCAGCTGGAGAAAGTGCTAGGCTAACACCAGCTCCAGTTCACGTTGCTCATCGGGAGTAACCAGTTATCAGCACTTGTTTGGCTCAGCAGCAGAGCTGCAGCCACACTGTTGGACTGTGCTGCTTTCTTGGAGGGAGCTGACAGTCTGACTTGTTCTGCCCACAGCTCATCAGCGATGGCAGCGTGGTGTATGCAGAAGCCCTCTGGGACCATGTCACGATGGATGACCAAGAGCTGGGATTCAAGGCTGGTGATGTCATTGAAGTAATGGATGCTACCAACAAGGAGTGGTGGTGGGGGAGGATTCTGGACAGCGAAGGCTGGTTTCCAGCCAGCTTTGTGCGGGTAAGAGCTTCATGTTTCTTTGTGCCTTTCCATTAGCACCAAGCATTTGTTCTTTTTCTCCAGGTTTAGTGTTTCTGTAGTGGCTCCTCAGCACTTTCACTGCTAGAGGTAGTTGGTTCAACATGTGTTGTTACTATTCCTCTACGCATGGCTATGGTACACTGCGCTCTCCCTCCTGAGCTGCCACCAGTGGGGATTCCTCCCTCTTTACACATGTAAATCAGGTGGTTCATTTCCAGCCTCTGGAGCGTCTGTGCATGGAGCTTTGCAGCCTGAGCTCCTGCTTACCCATATGTGTATTGGCTAGTTTGTGCCCAAGCACATAGTATTCCCTACAGGAGCAGGCAACAGATACTCTCCTACAGGAATTCCAGATGCAGGTGGCAGAGGTCTTCATTTTAGTGCCCCTTCAGAAAGTATGGATGACCATGGCACCAAATTTAGCTTCCTCCATCTGGTGCTGGGTCCAGTGCGGTGCCATGCCCCATGTATGTAACCATCTGACTCACACATGACCCTTCCCTTAGCCGTGGGGTTTTACAAACATCAGGCTTCTGGGCTGTGTTGCACGCACTTAAAAATGGAGAAACCCACAGAAAATGCCTTGGAGGTCAGGTGGGACAACCCATGGGGGAGATAGGATATGGCTCGTGGGCCAAGGCTTTCACTCAGAGCCAGCTACAAAAGACCATATAGAAATAGCTGCATAGAAAAGGCCAGACAGTCCCAGCTCTATATTGCAGAGGTTGGATTAATACAGCATCCTGAAAGACATCTGAATTCTCTGTGCAAGCCAGGGGTAAAACTGCTGTGCACTCTTTTCCTGCTACAAGGAGAGAGGCTTTTTTCCTTTCTTTGGGCTGGGACTGTTTTCAGTGCTTTCACCACTTCAGGACAGGCTCCTCGGTACTGCAAAGGCACCTAATTAGGTGCCTAAGGGTAGAGACTGTCAGCCCTTTAGCTCTTTATCTGGGTCACTTCAGATCACAAGTGACCCCAAACCAGGTGAAGGATGAAAGGAGGTGATTTGAGGTGAGCTGGTGACTGTAGCAAAAGTCCTTGGAGAAGTGGGGCAGGCAGTGCTATAAAAGTTTGGAAATGCTTTCTTACAGATTGCAGCAGCCAGGCTCAGCTGGGTAACCGCTGCAGACGGTGGATGTTCTCACAAGTAAGGTTACCAGGACCAAATGCTCAGCACTGGTGGGGACAGAGCTGCTTTTTTCACAGTGAAAACACAGGCCTCTTTTCCTTTCCCATTACTGATAAGTCAAACTGTTGTGCTGGCAAAAACCCTTGATGATGCATCAGGGAAAAGCAGACTACCACAGACCATTAGTGATACACAGGAACACAAGCATCTGAGTGAAAACTTCCTGCTAGTTATCCCTGGGTCCCCAGCTTCCTGCTGGGAAGCTTGCTGTGTTTGAGGACTCTGCTACATTTGTGGGTTTCTCGCTCCATGCAAGTTTCAGGCCAAGGTCTGAGTTTAAGATTGGCCAGTGCTCTGCTCACAGTGAAGGGAAAACAGGATTGCACATCTTGAGGGCTTCACCTGCTGTAAATAGTGAGTAAATGTCACCGATGCCTATGCTGACAAGGGATGGGTGTGCACTACTTTTTGTAGGTAGATACATCTGTAAGTGGTAAGTAACCCTGCCTAGGAGAAATTGCATTAGAAATGTAAGGCAGTTCTGTGTCATTATACTACAAATGCCTGTAGTTGTGCATGTTCCTACTGCAGTGTTTTCATTTCTCTGTGCTGGGATTGATCATCTGAGTTGTGTACAAAATATCCCTATGGGCACTCTGAGAGCTGTGGTACTGCGACATAAAAGAAAGCTCCTAAGTGAAAGGCACCAGTAGTTGCCTGCTATTAACTAAGGTACTTTGCTGCTGTTGACAACACAGGCTGTAGGACAGCAGGTCTCTCAAATGTTCTTTTCCTCTGCTCATGCTATGCTGCCATCTGATGGGCACTGAACCACGAGTTTCACACACAGCCCTGGAATGTAGTGCCATTCCTTACCATGTTGATGCCTGCTGGCATCTGTATCTGCTTTTTATTAACAGGAAATTCCCTTACACTAATCTTGGGGCAGTAGATACTGAGAGGCCATCTGGTGTTTCTGGTATAACAGTAAACCTACATTAAAAAGCAGCTGTTTGCTGGTTCCCCCCCTCCTTCCCTAAGCACCCTCTCCAAGTACCTAAGCAGGTTTCACTTGACACACCATTTTTGTCCTGATTTTTGGATGTATTCTTCTTGGAGAACTCCATATTATTTCTGTGACTTCTGTCCATGAGACATGTCTGCTTAAAAGCACTCGTATCGCATCAGTGTGAGAGGCTATCATGTAGCTTGAAAGCACCTTCCCAAAACTGACTGTCTGGCCTTAGCTTCCCCAGGGGTAAAATACGTGTACAGGTAATAGGCACGTAGCAGCCCTCTTCACTCCTCGTCATAGCTCGGTCTGTGTCTGCCATTCAGACAACTGTCCCGAACTGCTTCTTCTTGGAGGAGTTGTATTTAGCAGTGCAAACAGTGAATGTGTTGTGTGTCCACACAGCTGCGAGTCAACCAGGATGAACCCATGGAAGATTATCCCCTGAAGGTAGAGGGTGGCAAAGAAGACGACTCCGGCAGTGGTGCCCGCCGCTTTGGGATGGGGCAGACCACCAAAGACCAGATGAGGACCAATGTCATCAATGAGATTATAAGCACAGAGAGAGACTACATCAAGCATCTGAAGGACATCTGTGAGGTAACGGAATAAAGAGGGAAGTGAATGTAAGAATTCATTTGAAGGATGGCAGAGTTATGTCCCATTACTGCCCAGAGAGTGATCCTAAGCAGGTAACTCTTCTGAGATTGTATTTCCATCAGAGCCTGCTCTGGTAAATGGTGCTGCATGCTCAGAAAACAGCAGCCAATTCATTAATGCAGTTGCACAAATGTCTCTGTATTTGGAGCACTCACTTGGGCTCTGATTAAGTGGAATTAATTGAATTTCCTAAGCCAGAGTAAATGTCTAGCGCTGCTGTCCTCCTTAATATATGTTCTGAGGTAATATAAGCAGCAATTCTAGCCTTCAGGCAAGCCATGCTCAGATCAAAACAAGCGGGGATGTTCAGCTCATTAGGTCTTTCACTTGCAAATATGCTGAATATTGCAACGCCTCTTCTACAAGAGATACGTTGTCATATGCTTGGGGCGCATGAAGGTAACTGATACGAGTTTTGCAGGAACATAGTTCTTCACTCAAGTGACACAGACCTGTAGAGCCTTTCAGGAGAGCCAGCTGGGGTGAAGCAGCACACACTTGCTGAGCAAGCCCTTCCTCCTGCAGTGTCCCCCGGTGTCCTTTGCGCACTCCTCCTCCCTTGAGTCAGCAGCCAGGCATTTTCTAACACAAGCATCCTAACCAGACCTGCAACTGGATTTAATTGATCTAAATCTGTCAGTAGAGCAGTGCTGGAGTCAGAACACCCCATAGCCTGCAGGCAGATAAAGGTGGGTTTAACAGGAGAGACAGCAGCTCTGGGACTCAGCTTTGAGTGTGGATTACAGTACTGTTAAAGACAGTGATGTGACTGTTGCTTGGTTTCTATTTCTACCGTGATTTGGGTGATACTGGAGGAAATCATAGCTAAAACACGGATACACCTATGGAGGAAGTGGGTGCAGGGATCTGGTGTACTCCTTGGATTTCTGTTGATAACCGCAGAGCAAATGCTCAGGAAGCTTTCCAATGTGGTTTCCTCCTAGGGTTACATTAAGCAGTGCCGCAAAAGAGCTGACATGTTTACAGAAGAACAGCTGAAGACAATCTTTGGGAATATCGAGGACATCTACAGGTGCCAGAAGAAGTTTGTTAAAGCGCTAGAGAAGAAATTCAACAAAGACCACCCACATTTGAGTGAGGTCGGCTCGTGCTTCTTGGAATACGTAAGTAAACCTGACTTTGTGGGAAAAGGGGAAGCTGAGCATGGGTTGAGCCAAAGTATTTAGAAACTGACCTGAGAACTGACGCTCTGTTTAAAAAACCCCACCCAAATTAAATGCCACCACCCTGCCCCATATAACCCCTGGAGCAAAACATCCTCTAGCTCTTGTGGCTATGGAAAGAACGTTCTCCGAGCAGCTCAGCTTCTGAGCACTGTGCTCCCTGCCAGATGTTAGGCACAAGTGTAGAAAGATTCCGGAGTATGGAGCTGGACCTCAGTTTACAGCTATGGCATTTTCAGATCATGCTAAGCACAGGCCAGAAGACATGGAACTGTCTCGGTTGCTCAGATGAGCTGCACATGCTGTAACTTGGAATGTTCCCTGCCCATCCTCAACTTTAGGTCTCTGGGCTTCAAAGCCTGGGGAGGATACAAATTACCCAACAGCCCCATGTGATACAGGATCTGCCAGCGTCCTAAAGAACAGGGACAGTAAATCCCTTTGTTTCCCGTGCAGCAAACAGAGTTTCAGATATACTCTGAATACTGCAACAACCACCCCAACGCCTGCATGGAGCTGTCCCGCCTCACCAAAGTCAACAAGTACGTCTACTTCTTCGAAGCCTGCCGCCTGCTGCAGAAGATGATTGACATCTCTCTGGATGGGTTCCTGCTGACTCCGGTGCAGAAGATCTGCAAATACCCACTGCAGCTGGCAGAGCTGCTCAAGTACACCAACCCCCAGCACAGGTAGGGTGGCAGCAGGTTTCTTGTTGGCTTCTTTTAGGTTACTGGAAGGCTGTTAGAAGGTCTCCCTGGATCTTCTCTTCTCCAGGCTTAACAACCATCGCTCTCTCAGCCTGTCCTCAGAGTAGAGGTGCTCCAGCACCTCTTAGCAGAAAGCTCTTTAATGCAGTACACAGATGTGTTTGTATTATGTGTGTGTGTAATGTATTTTCACAGATGTTGTGAACTGTGCTACTCTGCAGACAGCTCCCTCCCGTGGCTCTGAACTGAGCTGAAATACCTGGTGGGAGTGGGTGGTGTATGGGTGAGGGTAGGTCAGCTTCTGTCCCACCCTTCCAGGTAAACCACCCGCTCCTACTTGAAACAAAGCCAGTTATTGCTGACTTGCCTTACCTGTGTGTGCGACACAGTTGGTCCCTGTATGGGACCGGGGCATTATGAATATATTGTATTATGTTGGGGAAAGTCATGAGGCTTAGAACTTTGTTCCAGGAACTTCCATTTACACATCTGTGGCTGAATTTGATTGCTTACCCCCTTCCCTTCCACAGCTTGGGCCTGGATGTTACAAGGCTATCATCTGTGCCTCAGAACCAGTCTGCATCTGCCCACAGGAACACGTATCTCCTACTTCCAGTGTAGAGCAGCTGGGATGGGACTGCAAGTGGGACTCATGTTTTCTGCTCTGCAGCCTTAGGCCGTGCTAGCGTGCCCTCCTTTGGTGTGCAGGCACAATAAACACGTGTCATTTTATCATGTCTGACAAACACCTCTGCCTTACCCTAGGGATTTTAAAGATGTTGAAGCTGCCTTAAATGCCATGAAGAACGTTGCTCGGCTCATCAACGAGAGAAAGCGGCGGCTGGAGAACATTGACAAGATTGCTCAGTGGCAGAGCTCCATAGAGGACTGGGAGGTACGAGATTTCCTTCCCCCATGAATTCAGTGCTCACTGTTCGTGGGGTTTGGATTTGTATTCATTTAAATAGATGTGATATTCTAGTACAACTGCAGCCAACCGAACAGGTCCAGCACAGAACCCGGCCAGACCAGCTGCTCCCTCGGAATTTTGCTTCCCCATTTCCCTTGCAGAATAAATTAACTGTGTAGGTTAATGAAATCCTGGTGTTTTCCTCTTGCCCCCCATTTTATCTTGAACGATTTCAAACTCTCAAGACAAGCAGAATTGCCGCTTAGTGCTTAATAAGTCACACTATTTCTGCAGAGAGACAAGCTCTGATAGAGTGACAAAGGAACCCATGGGTCCCTGGAGACTCATTGAAAAAGACTGCTAGATTAAAAGACACCAACCTGCTGATTTCCTCAGCCCTAGGCTCATGAAAACCAGACTTCCTCCCCGGGGTGGCAGGTTAAGTCCTCAGCTCTCTGCTTATGTGCCACCTCTAACAGCAGGGATGCATCAGCTGCCCTGAGCAGACTCCCTGGAAAAGGGGATTTTTTCATGTAACACACTACTGTTCTCAGCCAATTCAGTTCCTGTTCCCTGGGTCCACAGTGTCCCCTGATGTGACAAGGACTGTCCTCCAGCACCGAGGCTCCTTCTCATCCCCAGAAGAGTTTTGTCAGCAAGAATTGGGGCCCTACAGCCACACGGGTTCTCCCGTGACACCAAGGACTTCTCCCCTGTGTTCAGGTGGCTGAGACCAACCTGTTCTTTGTGCTGTTCTCAGGGTGAAGATGTCCTAGTCAGGAGCTCAGAACTCATCTATTCTGGAGAATTAACCAAACTCTCCCACCCGCAAGCGAAGAGCCAACAGAGAATGTTCTTCCTGTTCGATCACCAGCTTGTCTGCTGCAAGAAGGTAACCCCACCAGCTGAGCCCAAATGCTGTCCATTACAATGCTAAAGAACTTAACTGAGACTTGCTCTGTACCCTTTTGTTTCCTTAATATTCACTGGCATCACATGTGCCTCTGGCACAAAGTGCATTCACTGCAGTCTCTGCACGGCCTTGGTGTGGTCTGTGCACCTAACCACAGCAATAAGCTACAGGAACTCCTGGACTAATTCTTAGAGCAGGAGAGGAAGCATTGCACTGCTTGTAGGGTTAATGGCTGGGTTTGTTTTATGCAACTCAACTACGGGCAATGCCACCAATTTGATTTCTTTCTGTCACCCTATTTATTGGAAAAATAAAGAAATAATCAAAAATGAAAGTCATCTCCCATTGGCATTTCAGAACTGAGCACATCTATTGGTTGTTCTGCTGGCTCCTCCAGGTAATTTAGGTACAAGACCCTCACTGCTTCAGCACTGCTGGTAAATTTACTTTCCATTGCCAACACATAACCCAAAAGCTAATTAGGATTTTTGTAACTCTGTCTTTCTCTTCCTTTCCCATCTCTTGGAATCTCTTCAAATCTTATCTTTTCTATTCTCTTAAAAATCATCACTTGAAATCTCTTCAAACCTGTTCTGTTCTCTTTCAAAATCATCTCTTGGAATCTCTTCAAACCTGTTCTGTTCTCTTTCAAAATCATCTCTTGGAATCTCTTGGAATCTCTTGGAATCTCTTGGAATCTCTTGGAATCTCTTCAAACCTGTTCTGTTCTGTTCTCTTTCAAAATCATCTCTTGGAATCTCTTCAAACCTGTTCTGTTCTCTTTCAAAATCATCTCTTGGAATCTCTTGGAATCTCTTGGAATCTCTTGGAATCTCTTGGAATCTCTTGGAATCTCTTGGAATCTCTTGGAATCTCTTCAAACCTGTTCTGTTCTCTTTCAAAATAATCTCTTGGAATCTCTTGGAATCTCTTCAAACCTGTTCTGTTCTGTTCTCTTTCATAATCATCTCTTGGAATCTCTTCAAACCTGTTCTGTTCTGTTCTCTTTCAAAATCATCTCTTGGAATCTCTTGGAATCTCTTCAAACCTGTTCTGTTCTGTTCTCTTTCAAAATCATCTCTTGGAATCTCTTGGAATCTCTTGGAATCTCTTCAAACCTGTTCTGTTCTGTTCTCTTTCAAAATCATCTCTTGGAATCTCTTGGAATCTCTTCAAACCTGTTCTGTTCTGTTCTCTTTCAAAATCATCTCTTGGAATCTCTTGGAATCTCTTCAAACCTGTTCTGTTCTGTTCTCTTTCAAAATCATCTCTTGGAATCTCTTGGAATCTCTTGGAATCTCTTCAAACCTGTTCTGTTCTGTTCTCTTTCAAAATCATCTCTTGGAATCTCTTGGAATCTCTTTGAATCTCTTCAAACCTGTTCTGTTCTGTTCTCTTTCAAAATCATCTCTTGGAATCTCTTCAAACCTGTTCTGTTCTGTTCTCTTTCAAAATCATCTCTTGGAATCTCCTGGAATCTCTTCAAACCTGTTCTGTTCTGTTCTCTTTCAAAAATCAACTCTTGGAATCTCTTGGAATCTCTTCAAACCTGTTCTGTTCTGTTCTCTTTCAAAATCATCTCTTGGAATCTCTTCAAACCTGTTCTGTTCTGTTCTCTTTCAAAATCATCTCTTGGAATCTCTTCAAACCTGTTCTGTTCTGTTCTCTTTCAAAATCATCTCTTGGAATCTCTTGGAATCTCTTCAAACCTGTTCTGTTCTGTTCTCTTTCAAAATCATCTCTTGGAATCTCTTGGAATCTCTTTGAATCTCTTCAAACCTGTTCTGTTCTGTTCTCTTTCAAAATCATCTCTTGGAATCTCTTGGAATCTCTTCAAACCTGTTCTGTTCTGTTCTCTTTCAAAATCATCTCTTGGAATCTCCTGGAATCTCTTCAAACCTGTTCTGTTCTGTTCTCTTTCAAAAATCAACTCTTGGAATCTCTTGGAATCTCTTCAAACCTGTTCTGTTCTGTTCTCTTTCAAAATCATCTCTTGGAATCTCTTCAAACCTGTTCTGTTCTGTTCTCTTTCAAAATCATCTCTTGGAATCTCTTCAAACCTGTTCTGTTCTCTTTCAAAATCATCTCTTGGAATCTCTTGGAATCTCTTCAAACCTGTTCTGTTCTGTTCTCTTTCAAAATCATCTCTTGGAATCTCCTGGAATCTCTTTGAATCTCTTCAAACCTGTTCTGTTCTGTTCTCTTTCAAAATCATCTCTTGGAATCTCCTGGAATCTCTTCAAACCTGTTCTGTTCTGTTCTCTTTCAAAATCATCTCTTGGAATCTCTTGGAATCTCTTCAAACCTGTTCTGTTCTGTTCTCTTTCAAAATCATCTCTTGGAATCTCTTGGAATCTCTTCAAACCTGTTCTGTTCTGTTCTCTTTCAAAATCATCTCTTGGAATCTCTTCAAACCTGTTCTGTTCTGTTCTCTTTCAAAATCATCTCTTGGAATCTCTTCAAACCTGTTCTGTTCTGTTCTCTTTCAAAATCATCTCTTGGAATCTCTTCAAACCTGTTCTGTTCTCTTTCAAAATCATCTCTTGGAATCTCCTGGAATCTCTTTGAATCTCTTCAAACCTGTTCTGTTCTGTTCTCTTTCAAAATCATCTCTTGGAATCTCCTGGAATCTCTTCAAACCTGTTCTGTTCTGTTCTCTTTCAAAATCATCTCTTGGAATCTCTTGGAATCTCTTCAAACCTGTTCTGTTCTGTTCTCTTTCAAAATCATCTCTTGGAATCTCTTGGAATCTCTTCAAACCTGTTCTGTTCTGTTCTCCTTCAAAATCATCTCTTGGAATCTCTTCAAACCTGTTCTGTTCTGTTCTCTTTCAAAATCATCTCTTGGAATCTCTTGGAATCTCTTCAAACCTGTTCTGTTCTGTTCTCTTTCAAAATCATCTCTTGGAATCTCTTGGAATCTCTTCAAACCTGTTCTGTTCTGTTCTCTTTCAAAATCATCTCTTGGAATCTCTTGGAATCTCTTGAAACCTGTTCTGTTCTGTTCTCTTTCAAAATCATCTCTTGGAATCTCCTGGAATCTCTTCAAACCTGTTCTGTTCTGTTCTCTTTCAAAATCAACTCTTGGAATCTCTTCAAACCTGTTCTGTTCTGTTCTCTTTCAAAATCATCTCTTGGAATCTCCTGGAATCTCTTCAAACCTGTTCTGTTCTGTTCTCTTTCAAAATCAACTCTTGGAATCTCTTGGAATCTCTTCAAACCTGTTCTGTTCTGTTCTCTTTCAAAATCATCTCTTGGAATCTCTTCAAACCTGTTCTGTTCTCTTTCAAAATCATCTCTTGGAATCTCTTCAAACCTGTTCTGTTCTGTTCTCTTTCAAAATCATCTCTTGGAATCTCTTGGAATCTCTTCAAACCTGTTCTGTTCTGTTCTCTTTCAAAATCATCTCTTGGAATCTCCTGGAATCTCTTGGAATCTCTTCAAACCTGTTCTGTTCTCTTTCAAAATCATCTCTTGGAATCTCCTGGAATCTCTTCAAACCTGTTCTGTTCTTTTTCTTTCAAAATCATCTCTTGGAATCTCCTGGAATCTCTTCAAACCTGTTCTGTTCTGTTCTCTTTCAAAATCATCTCTTGGAATCTCTTGGAATCTCTTCAAACCTGTTCTGTTCTGTTCTCTTTCAAAATCATCTCTTGGAATCTCTTCAAACCTGTTCTGTTCTGTTCTCTTTCAAAATCATCTCTTGGAATCTCTTGGAATCTCTTGGAATCTCTTGGAATCTCTTGGAATCTCTTGGAATCTCTTGGAATCTCTTCAAACCTGTTCTGTTCTCTTTCAAAATCATCTCTTGGAATCTCTTGGAATCTCTTCAAACCTGTTCTGTTCTGTTCTCTTTCATAATCATCTCTTGGAATCTCTTGGAATCTCTTCAAACCTGTTCTGTTCTGTTCTCTTTCAAAATCATCTCTTGGAATCTCTTGGAATCTCTTCAAACCTGTTCTGTTCTGTTCTCTTTCAAAATCATCTCTTGGAATCTCTTGGAATCTCTTCAAACCTGTTCTGTTCTGTTCTCTTTCAAAATCATCTCTTGGAATCTCCTGGAATCTCTTCAAACCTGTTCTGTTCTGTTCTCTTTCAAAAATCAACTCTTGGAATCTCTTGGAATCTCTTCAAACCTGTTCTGTTCTGTTCTCTTTCAAAATCATCTCTTGGAATCTCTTCAAACCTGTTCTGTTCTGTTCTCTTTCAAAATCATCTCTTGGAATCTCTTCAAACCTGTTCTGTTCTGTTCTCTTTCAAAATCATCTCTTGGAATCTCTTGGAATCTCTTCAAACCTGTTCTGTTCTGTTCTCTTTCAAAATCATCTCTTGGAATCTCCTGGAATCTCTTTGAATCTCTTCAAACCTGTTCTGTTCTGTTCTCTTTCAAAATCATCTCTTGGAATCTCCTGGAATCTCTTCAAACCTGTTCTGTTCTGTTCTCTTTCAAAATCATCTCTTGGAATCTCCTGGAATCTCTTCAAACCTGTTCTGTTCTGTTCTCTTTCAAAAATCAACTCTTGGAATCTCTTGGAATCTCTTCAAACCTGTTCTGTTCTGTTCTCTTTCAAAATCATCTCTTGGAATCTCTTCAAACCTGTTCTGTTCTGTTCTCTTTCAAAATCATCTCTTGGAATCTCTTCAAACCTGTTCTGTTCTGTTCTCTTTCAAAATCATCTCTTGGAATCTCTTGGAATCTCTTCAAACCTGTTCTGTTCTGTTCTCTTTCAAAATCATCTCTTGGAATCTCCTGGAATCTCTTTGAATCTCTTCAAACCTGTTCTGTTCTGTTCTCTTTCAAAATCATCTCTTGGAATCTCCTGGAATCTCTTCAAACCTGTTCTGTTCTGTTCTCTTTCAAAATCATCTCTTGGAATCTCTTGGAATCTCTTCAAACCTGTTCTGTTCTGTTCTCTTTCAAAATCATCTCTTGGAATCTCTTGGAATCTCTTCAAACCTGTTCTGTTCTGTTCTCTTTCAAAATCATCTCTTGGAATCTCTTCAAACCTGTTCTGTTCTGTTCTCTTTCAAAATCATCTCTTGGAATCTCTTGGAATCTCTTCAA
Organism: Amazona ochrocephala; assembly: GCA_039720435.1. Taxonomy (NCBI): domain Eukaryota; kingdom Metazoa; phylum Chordata; class Aves; order Psittaciformes; family Psittacidae; genus Amazona; species Amazona ochrocephala. The sequence goes on along the minus strand of CM077884.1, from coordinate 15,908,388 downwards.
ACCTGTTCTGTTCTGTTCTCTTTCAAAATCATCTCTTGGAATCTCTTGGAATCTCTTCAAACCTGTTCTGTTCTGTTCTCTTTCAAAATCATCTCTTGGAATCTCCTGGAATCTCTTGGAATCTCTTCAAACCTGTTCTGTTCTCTTTCAAAATCATCTCTTGGAATCTCCTGGAATCTCTTCAAACCTGTTCTGTTCTTTTTCTTTCAAAATCATCTCTTGGAATCTCTTGGAATCTCTTCAAACCTGTTCTGTTCTGTTCTCTTTCAAAATCATCTCTTGGAATCTCTTGGAATCTCTTCAAACCTGTTCTGTTCTGTTCTCTTTCAAAATCATCTCTTGGAATCTCTTCAAACCTGTTCTGTTCTGTTCTCTTTCAAAATCATCTCTTGGAATCTCTTGGAATCTCTTGGAATCTCTTCAAACCTGTTCTGTTCTCTTTCAAAATAATCTCTTGGAATCTCTTGGAATCTCTTCAAACCTGTTCTGTTCTGTTCTCTTTCATAATCATCTCTTGGAATCTCTTGGAATCTCTTCAAACCTGTTCTGTTCTGTTCTCTTTCATAATCATCTCTTGGAATCTCTTGGAATCTCTTCAAACCTGTTCTGTTCTGTTCTCTTTCAAAATCATCTCTTGGAATCTCTTGGAATCTCTTCAAACCTGTTCTGTTCTGTTCTCTTTCAAAATCATCTCTTGGAATCTCTTGGAATCTCTTGGAATCTCTTCAAACCTGTTCTGTTCTGTTCTCTTTCAAAATCATCTCTTGGAATCTCTTGGAATCTCTTGGAATCTCTTGGAATCTCTTGGAATCTCTTCAAACCTGTTCTGTTCTGTTCTCTTTCAAAATCATCTCTTGGAATCTCTTGGAATCTCTTCAAACCTGTTCTGTTCTGTTCTCTTTCAAAATCATCTCTTGGAATCTCTTGGAATCTCTTTGAATCTCTTCAAACCTGTTCTGTTCTGTTCTCTTTCAAAATCATCTCTTGGAATCTCTTGGAATCTCTTCAAACCTGTTCTGTTCTGTTCTCTTTCAAAATCATCTCTTGGAATCTCCTGGAATCTCTTCAAACCTGTTCTGTTCTGTTCTCTTTCAAAAATCAACTCTTGGAATCTCTTGGAATCTCTTCAAACCTGTTCTGTTCTGTTCTCTTTCAAAATCATCTCTTGGAATCTCTTCAAACCTGTTCTGTTCTGTTCTCTTTCAAAATCATCTCTTGGAATCTCTTCAAACCTGTTCTGTTCTGTTCTCTTTCAAAATCATCTCTTGGAATCTCTTGGAATCTCTTCAAACCTGTTCTGTTCTGTTCTCTTTCAAAATCATCTCTTGGAATCTCTTCAAACCTGTTCTGTTCTGTTCTCTTTCAAAATCATCTCTTGGAATCTCTTCAAACCTGTTCTGTTCTGTTCTCTTTCAAAATCATCTCTTGGAATCTCTTGGAATCTCTTGGAATCTCTTGGAATCTCTTGGAATCTCTTGGAATCTCTTGGAATCTCTTGGAATCTCTTGGAATCTCTTGGAATCTCTTGGAATCTCTTCAAACCTGTTCTGTTCTCTTTCAAAATAATCTCTTGGAATCTCTTGGAATCTCTTCAAACCTGTTCTGTTCTGTTCTCTTTCATAATCATCTCTTGGAATCTCTTGGAATCTCTTCAAACCTGTTCTGTTCTGTTCTCTTTCATAATCATCTCTTGGAATCTCTTGGAATCTCTTCAAACCTGTTCTGTTCTGTTCTCTTTCAAAATCATCTCTTGGAATCTCTTGGAATCTCTTCAAACCTGTTCTGTTCTGTTCTCTTTCAAAATCATCTCTTGGAATCTCTTGGAATCTCTTGGAATCTCTTGGAATCTCTTGGAATCTCTTCAAACCTGTTCTGTTCTGTTCTCTTTCAAAATCATCTCTTGGAATCTCTTGGAATCTCTTCAAACCTATTCTGTTCTGTTCTCTTTCAAAATCATCTCTTGGAATCTCTTCAAACCTGTTCTGTTCTGTTCTCTTTCAAAATCATCTCTTGGAATCTCCTGGAATCTCTTGGAATCTCTTCAAACCTGTTCTGTTCTGTTCTCTTTCAAAATCATCTCTTGGAATCTCCTGGAATCTCTTCAAACCTGTTCTGTTCTTTTTCTTTCAAAATCATCTCTTGGAATCTCTTGGAATCTCTTCAAACCTGTTCTGTTCTGTTCTCTTTCAAAATCATCTCTTGGAATCTCTTGGAATCTCTTCAAACCTGTTCTGTTCTGTTCTCTTTCAAAATCATCTCTTGGAATCTCTTCAAACCTGTTCTGTTCTGTTCTCTTTCAAAATCATCTCTTGGAATCTCTTGGAATCTCTTGGAATCTCTTGGAATCTCTTGGAATCTCTTGGAATCTCTTGGAATCTCTTGGAATCTCTTGGAATCTCTTCAAACCTGTTCTGTTCTCTTTCAAAATAATCTCTTGGAATCTCTTGGAATCTCTTCAAACCTGTTCTGTTCTGTTCTCTTTCATAATCATCTCTTGGAATCTCTTGGAATCTCTTCAAACCTGTTCTGTTCTGTTCTCTTTCATAATCATCTCTTGGAATCTCTTGGAATCTCTTCAAACCTGTTCTGTTCTGTTCTCTTTCAAAATCATCTCTTGGAATCTCTTGGAATCTCTTCAAACCTGTTCTGTTCTGTTCTCTTTCAAAATCATCTCTTGGAATCTCTTGGTATCTCTTGGAATCTCTTCAAACCTGTTCTGTTCTGTTCTCTTTCAAAATCATCTCTTGGAATCTCTTGGAATCTCTTCAAACCTGTTCTGTTCTGTTCTCTTTCAAAATCATCTCTTGGAATCTCTTCAAACCTGTTCTGTTCTGTTCTCTTTCAAAATCATCTCTTGGAATCTCTTCAAACCTGTTCTGTTCTGTTCTCTTTCAAAATCATCTCTTGGAATCTCTTGGAATCTCTTCAAACCTGTTCTGTTCTGTTCTCTTTCAAAATCATCTCTTGGAATCTCTTGGAATCTCTTCAAACCTGTTCTGTTCTGTTCTCTTTCAAAATCATCTCTTGGAATCTCTTCAAACCTGTTCTGTTCTGTTCTCTTTCAAAATCATCTCTTGGAATCTCTTGGAATCTCTTCAAACCTGTTCTGTTCTGTTCTCTTTCAAAATCATCTCTTGGAATCTCTTGGAATCTCTTCAAACCTGTTCTGTTCTGTTCTCTTTCAAAATCATCTCTTGGAATCTCTTGGAATCTCTTCAAAACTGTTCTGTTCTGTTCTCTTTCAAAATCATCTCTTGGAATCTCTTGGAATCTCTTCAAACCTGTTCTGTTCTGTTCTCTTTCAAAATCATCTCTTGGAATCTCTTCAAACCTGTTCTGTTCTGTTCTCTTTCAAAATCATCTCTTGGAATCTCTTGGAATCTCTTGGAATCTCTTGGAATCTCTTGGAATCTCTTGGAATCTCTTGGAATCTCTTGGAATCTCTTCAAACCTGTTCTGTTCTGTTCTCTTTCAAAATCATCTCTTGGAATCTCTTGGAATCTCTTCAAACCTGTTCTGTTCTGTTCTCTTTCAAAATCATCTCTTGGAATCTCCTGGAATCTCTTGGAATCTCTTCAAACCTGTTCTGTTCTGTTCTCTTTCAAAATCATCTCTTGGAATCTCCTGGAATCTCTTCAAACCTGTTCTGTTCTTTTTCTTTCAAAATCATCTCTTGGAATCTCTTGGAATCTCTTCAAACCTGTTCTGTTCTGTTCTCTTTCAAAATCATCTCTTGGAATCTCTTCAAACCTGTTCTGTTCTGTTCTCTTTCAAAATCATCTCTTGGAATCTCTTCAAACCTGTTCTGTTCTGTTCTCTTTCAAAATCATCTCTTGGAATCTCTTGGAATCTCTTGGAATCTCTTGGAATCTCTTGGAATCTCTTGGAATCTCTTGGAATCTCTTCAAACCTGTTCTGTTCTCTTTCAAAATAATCTCTTGGAATCTCTTGGAATCTCTTCAAACCTGTTCTGTTCTGTTCTCTTTCAAAATCATCTCTTGGAATCTCTTGGAATCTCTTGGAATCTCTTCAAACCTGTTCTGTTCTGTTCTCTTTCAAAATCATCTCTTGGAATCTCTTGGAATCTCTTGGAATCTCTTCAAACCTGTTCTGTTCTGTTCTCTTTCAAAATCATCTCTTGGAATCTCTTGGAATCTCTTGGAATCTCTTCAAACCTGTTCTGTTCTGTTCTCTTTCAAAATCATCTCTTGGAATCTCTTGGAATCTCTTCAAACCTGTTCTGTTCTGTTCTCTTTCAAAATCATCTCTTGGAATCTCTTGGAATCTCTTGGAATCTCTTCAAACCTGTTCTGTTCTGTTCTCTTTCAAAATCATCTCTTGGAATCTCTTGGAATCTCTTGGAATCTCTTCAAACCTGTTCTGTTCTGTTCTCTTTCAAAATCATCTCTTGGAATCTCTTGGAATCTCTTGGAATCTCTTGGAATCTCTTGGAATCTCTTGGAATCTCTTGGAATCTCTTGGAATCTCTTGGAATCTCTTGGAATCTCTTGGAATCTCTTGGAATCTCTTGGAATCTCTTGGAATCTCTTGGAATCTCTTGGAATCTCTTGGAATCTCTTGGAATCTCTTGGAATCTCTTGAAACCTGTTCTGTTCTGTTCTCTTTCAAAATCATCTCTTGGAATCTCTTGGAATCTCTTCAAACCTATTCTGTTCTGTTCTCTTTCAAAATAATCTCTTGGAATCTCTTGGAATCTCTTCAAACCTGTTCTGTTCTGTTCTCTTTCATAATCATCTCTTGGAATCTCTTGGAATCTCTTCAAACCTGTTCTGTTCTCTTTCAAAATCATCTCTTGGAATCTCTTGGAATCTCTTCAAACCTGTTCTGTTCTGTTCTCTTTCAAAATCATCTCTTGGAATCTCTTGAAACCTGTTCTGTTCTGTTCTCTTTCAAAATCATCTCTTGGAATCTCCTGGAATCTCTTCAAACCTGTTCTGTTCTGTTCTCTTTCAAAATCATCTCTTGGAATCTCTTGAAACCTGTTCTGTTCTGTTCTCTTTCAAAATCATCTCTTGGAATCTCTTGGAATCTCTTCAAACCTGTTCTGTTCTGTTCTCTTTCAAAATCATCTCTTGGAATCTCTTGGAATCTCTTCAAACCTGTTCTGTTCTGTTCTCTTTCAAAATCATCTCTTGGAATCTCTTCAAACCTGTTCTGTTCTCTTTAAAATCATCTCTTGGAATCTCTTCAAACCTGTTCTGTTCTCTTTAAAATCATCTCTTGGAATCTCTTCAAACCAAATCTCTTCTGTCTTCATCTCTTGGAATCTCTTCAAACCAAATCTCTTCTGTCTTCATCTCTTGGAATCTCTTCAAACCAAATCTCTTCTGTCTTCATCTCTTGGAATCTCTTCAAACCAAATCTCTTCTGTCTTCATCTCTTGGAATCTCTTCAAACCAAATCTCTTCTGTCTTCATCTCTTGGAATCTCTTCAAACCAAATCTCTTCTGTCTTCATCTCTTGGAATCTCTTCAAACCAAATCTCTTCTGTCTTCATCTCTTGGAATCTCTTCAAACTCATCTCTCCTCCTCCCATCACCTCTCTCATCTCTCCTCCTCCCATCACCTCTCTCATCTCTCCTCCTCCCATCACCTCTCTCATCTCTTCCTCCTCCCATCACCTCTCTCATCTCTTCCTCCTCCCATCACCTCTCTCATCTCTCCTCCTCCCATCACCTCTCTCATCTCTCCTCCTCCCATCACCTCTCTCATCTCTCCTCCTCCCATCACCTCTCTCATCTCTCCTCCTCCCATCACCTCTCTCATCTCTCCTCCTCCCATCACCTCTCTCATCTCTCCTCCTCCCATCACCTCCTCTCCTCCTCCCATCACCTCCTCTCCTCCTCCCATCATCATCTCTCTCCTCCTCACATCATCATCTCTCTCCTCCTCACATCATCATCTCTCTCCTCCTCACATCATCATCTCTCTCCTCCTCACATCATCATCTCTCTCCTCCTCACATCATCATCTCTCTCCTCCTCACATCATCTCTCTCTCCTCCTCAAATCATCTCTCTCTCCTCCTCAAATCATCTCTCTCTCCTCCTCAAATCATCTCTCTCCTCCTCAAATCATCCTCTCCAAATATCTTAAAAACCTCTTCTCTTCAAACCTTTAAAGAGAATCTTTCTTAAAATCTCTTAAGAGAATCACTCTCAGGAGATTTTTAAGAGATTTTTAAAAATATCTCTTTTCTTAAAAACCTCTTCTCCTTTTCTCTTTTCTCCTCTTTTTTCTCTCCTCTCCCCTTCTTTTTAAAGTCTCTTTTCAAATCTTTTCTCTTAAAATCTCTGCTCTGCTCTTTTCTTTCCTCTTTTCTCCTCTCCTAACTGTAGGATCCAAATACTATTTCCTGACATGGGCTTAATGAGGATTGGGATCATGCATAATAGAAGCTTGCTTACCTCTCATTCCGAGCTCTGCGGGGCAGCTGGTAGCCCACAACAGAAGATGCCAGCCTACCCTGGCCATTAGAAGAACTGGTGAGATTTCCCTCACTACCAGCGGTGCCAGCAGCTCAGTGCTCTGCAGTTCCACACATTCAATTCCATTTTATTCTTACAATTCTATTCGTTGTTTTAAATAATGTGATTTATTTACAATTTTAACAATTATTTTGTTTTTACAGGACTGCCAGGAAGATTAAATACTGCATTATATCAAAGAAAATGTTTAATGCTTAATGAAGGGACAGAACAGTAAGCAGTAACATCTGTATTAGTGTCTGTGATCTCTCTTACAGGACCTCCTGCGCCGGGACATCTTGTATTACAAGAGTCGGATCAACATGGATGACATGGAAATACTGGACGTAGAAGATGGGAAGGACAAGGACTTCAATATCAGTGTGAAAAATGCATTTAAGTTGCACTGCCGCGACACTGAGGAAGTCCACTTGTTCTGTGCAAAGAAGCCAGAGCAGAAACAGCGGTGGCTGAAGGCATTTGAGAATGAAAGGAGACAGGTTCAGCTCGACCAGGAGACGGGTATGGCAAAACACGGTTGTGACACACTAGGGCCTTTTGTTCCTTTGAGTTTTCCTTCCTTCTTTAACCCCCAGCCAGTGCACAGGAGTGAAAGGGGGGGAAGCCCGTCCATGCTCCCGTCCAGCTCCGGGCTGCTGAACTGCACATTCAGACTCAATCTCTGCAATTGAAACAGAAGAAAAATACAAACCCCCATGAGCAGACAGTGCAGTAAGGCCTCAGGGAGGGGGATGTGTCTTTAATGAGTTCAGGGCTGACAAAATGGTCAGAACATCACTCAGCTTCCATTATTTTTCAGTACAGTTTAAGTGACCGGCTTTACCATATCTATATGAAACTTGTTCAGTCAAAGGTTCTGTTTTGTCCAAATCCTGCTTAATTCAGACTTGTGTGACCTAACAAGATCTGAACCACAATTGCTCTGCACTGGCTTCCTCACCCAGCAAACCACAGGGTAAGTGCAGGCATTAACCCTTGCATGAAAAGGAGGAAAAGGTGTGCAGTACAGACTGGGGGAGCAGTGTGTGCCCCTTCCAGCTTTAGGAGGGAGTTTAGTTCATGACTTCCCAGCCCAGGCATTTTCCTACCCCCGTACTCCCCTGACTTACATGCCAGTGTCTTCCCATGAGGTACAAAATGAGGAGCTGCTGCTGCTGACAAGCTCTCTTTTATCTTCAAGGTTTTTCAATCACAGAGATGCAGAAAAAGCAAGCCATGCTGAATGCCAGCAAGCAGCACCATACTGGGAAGCCTAAGGGTGAGTCATACCTGAACACAGACATGCTGCTAGAACCAGGGGCAGAACCTGGTTCTATAACCTGGATTTACAGCCTCCTTATTTATTTGACTGAACTCCAAAATAAGTAAGTCAAAAGTCAGATTTGGCTGCAAGCAAGATCAGTCTGGAAGGAGGCCAGACCTCTCTAAGAGAGCAAAGCCCCAAGGGCAGAGCAGGCGAAGAGACTCCACAGGCCAGCCCTGTGCACAGGCTAGGTAGACTCTGATCATTACAACTCAGAAACGCCTCTCAGTTATGATTCACATTTCTGGGGCTTCCATAGCATCAAAAAAAAAGCAGTGCTGAAAGCAAAGATAATGTCAAGACAAACCAACTTAGTCCCTAACAGTAGCTCTAACCAAGAATGGGGAAGGGAGCTGTGCTCAACTAACATGCTTCCCATCTCCTCTCACAGCTGTGACCAGGCCATACTATGACTTCCTGATGCGTCAGAAGCATCCCACCCTGCCTACTATGGTCCCTCAGCAGCAAGTCTTCATGCTGGCAGAGCCCAAGCGCAAGCCCTCGAACTTCTGGCAGAACATCAGCAGGCTGACACCCTTCCGGAAATGAGGGCAGCCTGTGTTTGTGCCTGAACCCCTTCTGAGAAAGCACTTTATCCATCAGTCCTGGGAGGCGGAGCCCAGCTCCTTCCAATGCTTTGTTTACAGAGGATGGCCCACATGCTCCTGCCCTCCCTATTTACACTGCAGACCGACTGCCGCGCTGGCTCCGAGGTGAGACACTTGCACACACGTGTGCGTTGGTGCCAGTCCCATCGAGCCAGCCCTGCACTGTGCCCAAGGGGCAGACTTCCAGGAAGAGCTCACATCTGTGTGTCAGCTGTAGCTGCAGTCACTCCCTCCTGCGGTGAACACTGCTGCCTGGCAGCTGTCAGAGGGGATGGCTGCCCACACACCGCCGTCTCTGTGTCTGCTGACACAATACATTGCCCATGGAGGGATAAACCCTTCTCTCTGCCCACCCCACTCCTGATGTTTCTCTGAGACACAATCCTCCTCCCGCACACGTCTAACTAATTCAGTTAGCCTTTGGGGCACTCAGACAACAGTGAGTATTGCACTGTGACCTTCTCCTTTCCCTTAGATCACCAGTGATGAACTGTATCCTACGTTAAACTGTGCCAATCAACCTGCAGCATGAGTAAAGTCCAACAATCTATCTCTTTAGTGGGTCTGAATTCCATAAGTTAGAGAAAAATGTGCCTAATTAATACCATACTCAATTCCTTAGATTCTCATCTCTCTCCATCGTATTGCCATATTTCCTGGCCAATGAAAATGCCCATTGTTTGTAATGTCTTTATTTATGGTAAAAACCCAGAACTGTGTATTTTGTAAGTCTGTAATTGTTCTGTCACTTGTTGTTAACTTGAGCCTGTTTTGTCTGTTTTATTGTTTCTAAGAAAGGTCAATATTTGCAAACCCAGCTCCCTGAAGTCAGAGTCTATGGTGCAACTCTGAATGATGACTGGTATGCAAACTCCCATAGACCCTCAGTTCAAGGGGTTTTTGACACCTTCGAACAACGAAAAGCCACTTTAAAAAGGCCAGGCCTACATTTGGCATTAACAGCCTCTAAGAGCCCAAGTTTCAAACTGGCCAAAAAGAATTAATTTAAACCTTGGTTAGTAAAAGGAAATATTTGCCTTACCACAGCGAGAGTTAGAAGCCATACTGACTGAATCCCTTAGCTTAGAGACAGCCTGTGACACGGGAATGAGCAGTGTCTTCTTTCCAGTATGACACTAGTTAGCACTAACTGTCTGCGGAGCTCAGAAATCCAGTGCTTGTTGATGCTGTAGCTGACCAAAGTCTGGTCATCCAGGGATCCCTGAATTCAGTAGCATGTACAAAGTCATTCTTGCACTATCTCCCCCTCCCAGACCAGGGGCAACATCTAATTTCATAAAGAAACTTGTAAAAGTGATTCTCAGCCTGTGTTTGTGTGCAGCCTGTATGTCTGTATGAACCTGTTTCTCAGTCACTGCAGTTTCTGCTCCTGCAGCTTAACAGCCATCCTTTGGCTGGAAGGCTGGGGAGGCAGAAGCCAGACCACTTATCAAGGCTGGTAACTGTGATTACCAGCTCCCAAAATTCCATGCAAACCATGTCTCAGAAACATCAGAAAAGCTGCAGGGGATGCTCAAGCACACTTTGAGCAATATGGTCTTAAAGAGGACCAAGCAGCACCCATACCTAAGATATCTACTTGGAACCTGCCTCCTTCCACAGCCTTCTCCCTGCCCTTCTTCCTGGGAAAACACACAGCTCCATGCTCCTAGGCAGAACCAGATGTGACATCACCATTCAATACTGTCCTCAATAGAGAGTGGTGATCAATGCTCAATCTAAGTCCCTAAAACTTCCCTGTCATGCAGACAAGGGATGTCTGCCCATGGAACGTTTATTACTTCCTCCTTCCCTCTTCTCCTCCCTCACCCCCATCACCCCAAGTAACAGGAAAATGGAGCTTACCAGACTCCAGCAGAACACTTCTCCATGCCTGAAAGGACAGTGTGGCAATACATGGGAGGGTTGGGGTGGGGGAAATGGGGGACACACTAAATAAATGGATGTCAGACTTTAAAAGAAGCTGCTGAGATCAGGCTCTACTACTTGCGTCTTCTCAAGTACCCAAAGTGCCAGTGACACCTCCCAGCCCCATGCTAGGTTAGGAGGGCTCTGCATGCCATGAGCATTATGTGGTTACTCCTCCCCAGACAGAGCAACACTCCAGTGGGACAGCACAGCATCCACAGGGCTGAGCTCCCTTTGCTGCACCCTCAGCACCACCAGGCAATGGTCACTGTTGTGTTTACCCCAGTAAGTGTCTGCACCCTCCTTTCCTTACCTTTGGCATGCTTGTTTTGATTGGCCAGGAAGAAACTCTGTTGGCACAGAAGTGATCCCATTTTCTGGGCTTATCAGCCCTGTAGTCAGTTGGGAGGGATAGGCAATTGGACCAGTGACCCCGGGCTGGAAGAGACCTGGGGACAATGTCCCACACAACACACACACACACACACACACACACACCCAACAGCAAAACCAGCTGTGAAGTGTCACCAGGTTTCTCACAGTGTTGTCCAGCTGTTATCAGTGTGCTCAAGAATGGAGTCTCCCAAAACCTCTCTGTGTTCCTGCTCACATTGTGGAAAAAAAAAACCAAGCTTCCTATAGCTACTTAGATTTTCCTATAATGCACCTTTTGGTTTTAATTCCTAGGCTGCTTTACACACTCAGCTTTACACGTACATTGAAGTCACTCCCATACAAATCCTCACCTATTCTACTGAATGAGGTGGGGTGACAGTAGCACCATTTCCTATAGTGCAGCAGCTTTCAAAGGCCACAAAAAAATGCCCCAGCCCTCTGCTAAAACAAACACAAGAACTAGCTACTATCAGTTACCTGTGTATCAATCCTCTGCCCAGTGATACACATCCATCACACTGTTTCCATTATCAGATTACTTATCCCCTCCTTCCAGAACTTACTCCACAGCTGGTCATCACATACAAATGATTTAGAGAGAAGCTTCTTACAAAAATCTAAGTGCCAAAGCAGACTTTTCTGGCCAAACACTACACCAGTTGATGAAAAGTTGTTTATTTCTGGCAAAGAGAAATACATTCTCCACTTGACTATCAACCAGTACTCCTCTTCCCAAGAAGTGGCTTCAGTTAAGATTCTAGTCTTGCAAGAAACAGTTGAAGCTAGGATCTGATCCCCTATGCAAGACTGAAATCAAGGTATAAAAGCTGATCACACTGAAAGAGGTGGAAAGCATGTAATACAGGTGGAGTGACAGCAGTGACACTGATAAAACAGGTAAGGATCAAATCCACTTTGCTCGCTCAACATGTCTACCATGCACCGGCATGTTAACAGACCACTTTGTAAAGCTGAAGAGTTTCATCCCTTATTTTCTACCCACCACTACTTCCTGATTCTGGAACCACGGAACCTCTATTTCCTGAAGAAACTGTGTATCAGATCATGTGTAACCCCCACTGGTTTTAAATGACTAGGCATCTCCCAAATTCCTCATTAAATGGTACAATGTACTTGTTTTAGACAGTGGTTAACAGACAAACCAACACTGAACTTCCTGCACCCTGGCATCTGGATTTCGCATGGAGTTATTCACACTGTACTGTCAATGAGAAGTATCAGAGAGAATCTGTGTGTAGGAAAGCAAAGCATCCATGTACACATTGTGTAGCTTCCCAAGGTCATCAGCTAAACTCTTAATAAAGGGGGTTGTGGCACACAAACAACAGGTCAAGTACAACTGCTGTGAAGTTCTCTGAGCTTAACAGGAACGCAGGCTTACCAGATCCACATGAAGAGTCCATTTCAAACGTGTAAGTTGGGGAAGTGAGACTCTGCTACCCACTCCTCTGGAGATGAACCTTCTACAGGGCAACAAATGCAGATTTCCATGCAAAACCAACCGCAGCTCCGGACATGAGTCTCAACTGCACCAATCATTCTGGATTTCAGGCTAGAAGCTACCTAGCTAATCAAGAAAATACTTCTGCACTGAGTTACAAAGAGAACAAGAACCCTTGTTCCAGGGGTGGTTTGGTGCTTTGCTTTATTAGGTGTTTTGGTGCTGTTTCCCTCCTTTTGTAGCTCTCCATTTAAGAAGCGTCTTGTGAAAAACAGCCATAAGTAAAACCTAGCTAGATTCCACTTGGACAAATCAGACAGACTCACGTACCGCATGTGAACCAAGCAGAATGATTTGCTGAAGCCACCAGCAGAATGCAGAGGACCAGTGGCTGCTAAGTTACCTTGTTTCTGCTCTGACAAGAAGAAACACCTTTATTTCAAACTCCGAGTTGGGAATAACTGAGTCAGAAAAGGTGGGTGTATACACTAGAAAAATGCCTGTGCTTCGAGTTCTGGTAACAAAGCAGTACAGACTGTCTTTGTGCTAAATCAAATAACAAATCAGTTCCCATGGAGCTCAAAGTTCCCACAAAGCAGCCTTTAGGATCTCTTCTATTTATTACCTGAACTGTAGGCTGCTGGGTGGGGAGGAGCCCTGGTTCTGTCCAGCGCCATCCATCACCTTGCTGCTGCTGTACACTGCAGGCAATTCCAGGTGTTCAGGACACTGCTCCAGCATGTCCATCTGCCCTCCAGAAGCCCAGGACGCACAGCCCACCTGCACCTGAGTGTCCAAACAGCTTCCTGCAAACATGAGAAAGCCAGGCCCCTGCCATCCCTCGGGCCAACTGAGAACTGAGGCATCTCCAAGTAATAGACATTCAAGAGAATCTAATCTCAGCTTCAGACTGCAGAAACCACATTTCTTGGGATGCCAGAATGACAGAAACTAGCTTTTCTTCCTAAAAAGGCCTTTCGTTTTTTTACAACATAGGTCAAAATTTCAGCTGTGCTCCTGCAGATTTACTGTAGTGCAAGCATAGCTTCATGTAACACCAGAATTAAATGTACCAATCTTGCTACTGATTTTTGCATATCGGTCTTTTGAAGTATTGTACCACTTGCTCTACAGACTGCTTAAGAACTTCTTTGTCAGCATCACTGAGGTAGTACAGCTCCTAACAAGTGCTTATTTCTCATTTTACTGTTGTTAATTCAACTGTTTTCAATTCTCATGTCAAGTTTTGCTGTGTACCTGCGAATGGGGTTATGACACTGCATTACCTGTTTGGACAATGAATATGGTAGCACAATGATTTCTAAAGCTTTAAGAATGGAGCTGTTCACACTTGATTCATCCGCTACTGTACCTGCTGCTACTCACGTTTTCTACCCAAGTTAGCAGGACTTGACACTGCTACCGACAAGCAGCAGTACCACATTGGTACAGTCACAAGGTCTACGGTATCCTGTACCAGCCCACCAGCAGAAGTCCCTGCCCTAGAGCTCCCAGCATAAGCAAAGCTGTAGGACCAGGTCTTTGGGTAAGTAACGGAATTAAAGAGCTCTGGCAATGGACAGAAATTAACTGAAATAAAATGAAGTGTGTTCAGATGATTTTAACCCAGTGAAGGTACAGAAGCCAGAATGCAGCCCTGCATTTTTCTGTTGAGTGCTACACACATCAGGGTGGGTATGGGAGGACGGCCTATCGCATGCTCAAGAACACCAGCAACCTGGATTTCATCTGCCTCTATATTCAGAGCTGCACGCACAGCTCCAGGCTCCTGAGAAGCCAAGGGCACTTGCTCCTGCCCAGCCACGCAGCAATCACAGCTTGCCTGCTTTGGGATTAACACCTCACACCACACTTCATTTCTCAGCACATCATCCAAATGCTTCCTTAACAACAAGGTCCATTACTAAAATCCCACAGCTTGGCAGTGCTGGTGCTTTTAGGTAAAATACAGGCTGCTTTGTTCCTTTTGCAAAACACTCCTGTCACCTTTCCCCCTGCAACCACGCCACTTGTTTCTGCATGCAGTGAGCTTTTCTTCTGCACAACTTTGCTACCAAAGCAGCTCCCTGTTTTACAGGCTGTGCAAATGAAACACCCGTGATACTTAACCCAGACTTGTGTACCTTTGTGTGTGACTGTTTACATAGACATTTGTGACACAGGAAATAAACAAGCTATCAACTTTACTCTTGTCTAATTCTGTAAGCCTCCCATAAAACATCAACTACTGAGTACACAAAACGAACCTTTTTATCTGCTACAACTGGAGCTATTTAACAGCACTCTGCTTCAGAGAGCTTTATCTTTCCATACCTGCTCTTCTCCCTTTTCTCAGATATAGCAGCCTGTCTGTACACCTTACCTAGGCTTGATAATTGCTTTCTTTTTTCTTTGACCTCCAGCAACCTGAAACAATACACCTGCTATCTAAATCACACCATCCTCAAGAAAAACTTCACCCCCACCTCCAACAAAGTCTCTAGCTATGACTTGTACCCATGAGGCCCAACAGCCTTCCCTGTAGGTCTGCCATTCTTTGCAACACAGACAATACAACTTCCCATAGCTACCAAAGTGCTCTTACTGCTCTACAATGGGTTTTAATTTACATTTTGTTAGAGTAGTCCATTCTGTTCTGGGTAGCCAATAGCCTGATGGAGTTTGAAAGAAAATACAGGAAAGCACTGAGCCTCCCACACATAAGTCAGGCATTTTATTCACGCAATGCAGCACCACCTTGAGCCCCAGCACTATGATTGGTATTTCCTGCAAAGGAGAATTCCCAGCTAATAACAATCAGTACACTCCTCCCGACTCCAGGGGAGCTCACCAACAAAACTATTCCCATTGCTTGACTTCATCTACAGTGAGCCATGGACTTCAGAATCTAAAGCAAGACATTAGGAAAAGCAAACCCTCTTCTTGCCCATAATCAGTTACAGAAAAACTTGAGACTCATCAAAACTTCTTGCCTTACTCCTGGCAACAGCCAACTGAACGGTTATGTTTTGGGAAGGGGCTCTGGCTGTTATCAAGCGTTCAAAGCTGCCTCTAAAATGAGGGGAATTCTTATCTGCACAATTCACAGCACCTCCTACTCATGAGCAAGCAAGTGGGAGAGCAATGTGCATCACAATGTCATTGCAGAATGAATCTGAGAAGAGAGGGGGAAAAACCCCACAAACATAAATGACCTACCATTTTGATAGTTCCATGGATACATTCAACACAAACTAGAAAGAAACCCCATATATGGAACCTAAAAGTTGTTCAGTACCATGTTCTTATGAGTGGCAGATACAGTGCAAAGTAACTCTTCACAACAATAGACAACCAGAAGAACAGCTGCACCAGAATGCCTCTAAACTAAGAATGATCTCCTGAGACCTCACTTGGAGTATTGTGCACAGTTCTGGTGTCCTCAACATAAAAAGGACATGGAACTGTTAGAACAAGTGCAGAGGAGGCTGTGAGGATGATCAGGGGACTGGAGCACCTCCCATATGAAGACAGGATAATAAAGTTGGGGCTGTTCAGCCTGGAGAAGGCTGTATGGAGACCTCATAGCAGCCTTCCAGTATCTGAAGGGGGCCTATAGGGATGCTGGGGAGGGACTCTTCATGAGGGACTGTAGTGAGAGGACAAGGGGTAACGGGTTCAAACTTAAACAGGGGAGGCTTAGATTGGATCTGAGGAAGAAATTCTTTACTGTAAGGGTGGTGAGGCCCTGGAATGGGTTGCCCAGGGAAGTTGTGAATGCTTCATCCCTGGTGGTGTTCAAGGTGGGGCTGGACATAGCCTTGGATGGCATGGTTTAGTGGGAGGTGTCCCTGCCCATGGCAGGGGGGTTGGAACTCGATGATCTTAAGGTCCTTTCCAACCCTAACTATTCTATGATCAGCACCATTGTGGAGAATAGTTTTTCTCCTTTGTGTCCTCCCGGATTCCAGCAACCCACTGGTTCAGGATTCTGCATCTCCATCAACTCCTGTGATGTGCAAAAAAATCCCCAACCAATACACAAAAAACCCAACCAAACTAAACCAAAATCCAAACCTACCTCCCTGCAAAATAAAAGGGAGCCCAGGATAACTGACCAGCAATTCACGTGAAGTAAAATGCAGTAAACCAAAATCTGTCCATGGGACTCCTGGTGCTTGGCTGTTTTAGAAGCTCAGCTACTTGACTGAACAGTGAAAGAGACCTGTAGCAATAAACTCAAAAACCAAACGCTATCTCTGCGGATCCATGCCGTTACTGATGTTGGACCTTCCTCTTCCACGTGTTGCTTTTCACAGGCATGTTAGCAGGTAAGTTACTGTTATTTTTGGAGACCTAAAATAGATGAAATAGCCGGTTAGTTTAAGCAGTACTGCCCCTTCCCCCTCAAACATACCTACTTCCATTCTAACATTAGTGTCACTTACAGCCACCCACACTCGAAAGAAACAGGATGATTTCACACCGTCCAAACCTACTCAATTATTGTCCTTCTGGAGAACACTCAAGACACTGATCTACAACAGCTTTCTGCTCAAGCACTGTCACCTCTGAAACAGCACTGATTTGCTATCAAATACATGCTAAAGCACTGTGAAACTTCACAGCTTAAAACAAAGACAATAAAATATAAAGTAATAAAACCCTCAAAACCCAGGAAATTCCTCAAAATGGAATGAGACAGGATTGCACCATCTTTACCATACCCTCAAGCAGGGCAACTCAGGACAGCTTACCCTTCACTGGGAAGCCTTTTATTACTGTGTTTTGTTAGCCATTAAGAAACTGTACTGAGAAAAGTCAGTTAAGCAGTTTAAATGCTTTGCTTTGCTTCAATCACTCACCAGATTTCATTACCGTAAGGAGTTTAAACATACCAGACTGCTATCCAGCAACAGAATCTTATCTAAAAGGACGTTACCAAAGGCAGGAGGAAAAAACCACAATAAGCAACACAAGTCAATCTTTATTGAAAACTGATGTATTAATACATAACAATTCTTGTTACAATAAACGTGCTTTTAAGAATTTAAATCTGAGCTCATCTACTCATTGAATTGCATAAAAAATAAAAAAGTATGAACTTTCACAATTGAACTGGCTCAGAATGGAAACTCCACTCTTTGTGTTGATGCAATAGTTCAATGCAGGAGTGAGTGATGCCTTAAAACTTATTCTGGAAGACAACATTGACCTAAACTTAAAAAAGTACCAATACAACTGTTCCTAAGACAGTTTAAAAAAAGTCATAAAAAGGAAACCTGTGTCTATTTCATAACAAACATGGAGAACTATTACTGGGGCCTCTTGTACTTCCATCGCATGCACTCACTTTGTCAAATCTCAGATAGGAGGGCAGCCAATAATAGCAAGACAATAAAAAAAACCCCACTAACAAATCCATTCTACTCAAAACAAGTCCGTACAGCAGCCAGCTCAAACAGCTTTCCCGGTTTGCCTGCTAAGTGCCCAAAAGTCACAACAGTTTAGAAAAGCCACATTTACTTTCTGGATGTTGAAACTTAGGAGCCCATAAATCACTGAGCATTTTTTAGGATCAGGAACAGACCCTTACTACCTGTGGAATTTGAGTGTTTCAGTGTTTTATTCAATCCACACAAGAAAAGGTTTCGTTGTCCCCAGATAAGCCCTGTTCCTTCTTCCCTCCCTTCTGTCTACACCACCACAGCTCATTTTCTCTCAACACCTCCCCAGAGGTGTACACACCGCACTGAAAGAGTCCTCACTACTTCAGAGATCTCAGAATGAACTGGATTCTTGGCAAAGCTTGATCCACAAAACTAGCCTAGCTTTGCTACAGCTCTTCCTGTTAACTGGCATTCTACCTCCTCGGATCTGAGGGTCTGCAGGAAGCTCTGAGCAGATAAAATACAGGTTAGAAAGCTGATACTTAATAATGAGAGGTATTCACAAACACTGTGACAGCAGGATTAACGGACTGCATTTGACCCTCCACATATGCCAAGGTCGGGCAGTGACACCTGCTGGAGAAGGCAGGATATGGATCAAGCCTATTTCTACTGTACAAACCACATCCCGGGCAACTGCAACCACCCATTCAACAACCACAGCATCTGTCCTCTTTCCTGCAAGTTCCAGCTGAAGCATCACTATTGTTCACGTTCCTAAGATGAGAGATTTCACATACATGGCATTTACTAGACTCTGGTAGGAGCTTAAGCCTAGAGTTAAGTGGTGGTATCAGATTGCTGTGCTTACCTGTTCAATCAAAATTCTGTTCTAAACCCAGGTGAATGGTATATAATACTGTGCTTAAGCACTGGGGGATGATTCCAAGTCAATTCTGACCATCTCTTGCTCACATATCTTAAGGGGCCTCACTACCCAAGTAGCAGTGAAGCCAGAATGCTCTGTGAAAAGTAGTCAATGTTGAGTACCCTGGTATACAACTGTACCATAAACTATTCTCACACAACACTAAGACACGGTGGTACTTACAGGTGGTGGATTGGGATTTTTTTTTTTGTTTTCACTGGATGAAGCAATACAAGGAAGGACTTCAGCTAAAAGAAAGGATTTTCTTCATCTACCACTGCATCTAAGCATTTAACTTGCATAGTACACTCAAAACAAAGCTTTCCTCAACAGCATTCCTTGTGTGTCTCCTAAAGACTTCAAACAGGAGATGGTTACAACAAGCATAAACAAGATCTAGTAGTAGGTTCTCTGTTCTCTTTCCTAGTGTTTCATCGTTCACCACCACACCACTGACTAGGGCTACATCGTTTTGGTGCCAATTATCAGCCATTGCTTTTGCTGCTGCTACATTTACAAGACATTTTAATCGGTCTGCACTGACCTGGGCAATACCTCAGTTTGTAAAAAATACTTGATCTAAATTCAACACCTACAATTTGAATTAAAAAAACCAAACCAAAACCAACCCAAAACTTTCTCAGACTTCTCTTTGTTATTGCTGCAACAGTTAGTTTCAGTTCCAGGTTTAAAGTAGTACTTTTATTCGTTTACTCATATAAAGCTGCCATAAAAGGTTTTTTTTGTAGGTTTTTTGTTGCTTTTTTTTAAAGAGAAGCTCGATCTGAAATGTCTCTACTGCACCAGCTCTTGTCTTTTGCTGAGGAGCTCTAGTGCAAACACATACTGTGTATTTATTTATAAAGGAATTCTAAATAGGGAATGTTATATAAAAAGCAGGAGAGAATGTTTCGTAAGACCCTCGCTGTGTAAACGCCTATTTAATGATGTACAGTTTCCTCTGCTGCAGTTTTATATCCATGCTTTCTACTATTTGCAACAAAATACCATTAAGATAGTTATATATACACGTATTCCCCCCCATCCCCCTGCACTGTGCTTTTGGTTACTTTCCGTATCAACCCTCCCAGCAGACTATAATCAAACCTGGGAGGTGTGGTACCTTTCAAGAAAGGTACAGTTTCCCCCTCGTGGATGAATCCCATAATGCAACTTAAGAAATAAAAGTGCTCAAGTAAGCGAGACTGCCTGCGTGTTATGGAATATTATACAGAGACCATTTCCAAGATGACATTTTGGAATCTGAATTAGAGTGAATACATAGGAAGTTATATTCATTTCTTAACTATTTACCTATTGCAGCATTCATGAAAGTTCTCTCCTATTTTCAAAGCTTTAGTTTAATGGGTGATAAGAGAGACAGCAAAGCTCTGAGCTTGTTCTTTATAGCTGGTCTCCAATATAGCACTGTTTCATACCTCAGCTCTTTTTACAAGTCATGCTAAGACAACAAAATGTCACTCTCTACTAGCTAAAATGGACAAATGGCCTCTATTTATGTTTACTGTACTCTCTGGCACACCTGACTAGTCAAAGCTGCAAATCTACTTCACAAATGGAAGTGTTAAACAGACTTGAATGAAGCAGTACAGATTCAATTAAGTTTGCCTGGGGTAATTTTCTGCTCCATATAAAAACATATGGAAATCCCTAAGCTGCAGTAAGTGCTCATGAGTAAGGTTTAAAGTACTTATTCCAACAACATAGTTAGGTTCAAGGCATTAGAAATAAGGGGGCCATCCACTGACAGTGATTCATGCAAAATAAACCTAAACTTTATTAAACAACAACAACAAAAAAAAGGAAGTACAAAATACGGAGAGTGCTTACTATAAAATAAAATTACTGAAGGCTTAAACCACCAACAGGTCATGAAGGTACATAAGCCTCCCACAGGGCAGAGTACTGGAATGGCAGCATTAAATCAGCACTGATGCTACCCTGAAGTAGCTGCCAAATCTGTATGGAGCAGAACACCCCGAAACAAAGCGTAACTACATATACAACTTTAAAAAACCTGACTTCTGAATGGAAGTTAACCTACAAGAACAACAGAGCCTGACACACCTCTGTGCCAACGATTAAAAGGGAACAACATTTTATAACCATTTACTGCGGCATTTATTGCAGGCAGAATGTATCCAAAAAAAGAAAATCGCGTCTTTGTGGACTCGTGAAGTCAAGGAGGTGTAAGAAACCCTTGATTTTCAATGTGCAATATTCAATTTCAAGAATTGAAAATCTCCCCCGCAGCAATTTTGGTATACAAATGGGTTCGAAGGCTAGCCCTTTATCCCACAGCATTTGCTTTGAGGTACTTTGAACAACTGAAGTTGCAAGAAAGAATATCACAAATGACTCATTGCAATGAAATGCTAATCTGCAGTCAAGTCTTATTTCACGTGCTTCCAAGTGCAATTTAGGACGTAAAGAAAACAAAACACTAAGAAAACACATCAAAATGCTGTAACCAACAAGTGACTCCTACTTCCATTACAAATATTCTCAGGAAAAATAAAAAAAATAAAATAAAAAAGATAAAAGAACAACTATTTGAAACTTCTATATTCTGGCAGCCCTCCTACAGCATCGCCATAGTCCTTACTGCAAGTAGCTAACAAGGAAATTGTGTTAAAATGGTTTGTTCCCCTTTAACATACTCATCAGGCACACAAGCTTTCCTCAGAAAAACATGCAGCTGAACTCCTCTTTGTTGTAGAACGCCCTAACATTTCTGAAGTTCCAGGAAAGCAAGCTGGATCAACTGCACATGTTTGCAACTGACTACAACATTCTTTAGGAAAAACAGCACGGATTTCCTGAACTGAGAACTAAAAGGAAGTGTTTTTCTATCAGTTTGTGTGGCAGTCTCACTTTGACACATCTCGCATCGTATGAAAGATAGTACTGGATATGTATCTCCCCAGGACATGCAATTCATTACGCAGGTGACATCACCCCCTACTATTCCTAAGAACCAGTTTTGCCTCAAGGAAGTTTGCGTTATTTACTGGCACACACAGCATTACCTTTGTCATTTCACTCTGATCCTTAAGAACATCTGTGTAACACTGAATCCTTACAATGAAAATGAAAAGGTACAAAGTAAACTAACTGTGTGCGGGATTTCTACAGCTTGTCTGACTCATTTTCCAGTCACTCCAATTTAGTAGCTGAATTTGAAAAGAATATATCACTTAAATGAAAATATGCCCCTTTTAAACTGGCAACTCCACCAACCTGAAAAAGGCTGATGCACTTATCTAATGCATATTATGGTATTCTATAAAGAAACTCATGATTCTATCTCTTAAGACCCTGCATACATTACAACAGTGCATTAGTGATACAAGTTGTAAAATACTTTTCGGTTCCTTTGGATTTGCATATGATGGTTTTTGCATCAGTCACTGCAGGTAGATTGAGCAAGCTTTGTTTTTGTGGTTTAACATGCATTCAACTACATACGGATCAGAATAAATTTATACTCCCTTTTTATCTTTATAATTAGCTAAAAAATTGCAAGACAGTCCACAAAACAGGATTTGCTTTAAGACTAACTGCTGGAGTTCCAAGATGTAAGATATGCAGCACTGGAAAAATCTTCAGTGATCAGGAATTAGTAGTGTTTAGCCAAGTGTTGAAAGCATTCAGAAGGAAAGTCCTGGTTGGAGGCATGAGGGCTTCAGCACCAACTTTTAAACCTCAATTTCTTGATTGCATATCTCCCATCTTCAAACCTACGTTAAGAGGGGGGAGGGAGGGGAAAGTAGGAAACATTCTCAATTATGTGAAATACTATTTTGAGCGTGGAACAACATTCAAATATTGCATGCACTGTATTGATAATGTACATACAACAGATGGTAATAGCGCTAACCTAGCACTTACCCAGTCAACTGAAACCTCGAAGTTTCCAGTTTAAGAATTCACTACACTGATTTTCTCCCATCATCTCTACTTCAGCTGTCATCATTGCAGTCTTAAGTTGAAGTTGAGATATTAGAAATGTATTTTACACTAAGTTTAACTGTCAGCAGCCATGAGTTTAGTCACAGCAAAACTCTCACTTTAATACTCGCATTATTTCATCCAAGACTGTCATATTATACAAGTGAAACATTTCAGGTTTGCAATTGATAAGGAACACCACAGCAAAATAAGAAATGGCTGCCGCATTTACTAACTCAAAGGGAATACAGCCACCTGCAGTCCACAACTCTGGACTCCTGACTGCTGAAACAGAAACCCAGAGTTAAAACAAAGTTACCTTTGTCATGAGCTAAATGGACTCGGTGAAAATTGCAAGTTCATTTGGTCTGACAAGTCCTTATTTCAAAGGATACCATCCTCAATTTATGCTAAAAAACACCCCAACATGAAATGCAGCAAAAAAAACAAAACCAAGCCAGAAACACAAGTTAGGATCTCCAAAGTATCAGACTTGGTCACTCTGACACATTACACCCCCAAAATCTATCCCATGTTACAGAAGATTTCAAAATTAACTCCTATTCATGAAACCCCTAGTGCGTTAATCCACACTAGAAAATTTTTCCATGCCTGCAAGAAGTGTGAACTGATGCTTACCTGAAACAGACTGAATATACAAAATCGACGTTGTGTATTTGTTTCAGCAGTTTGAGGAAGATTCAGCCTCAGAGCAAGGCAAAACACTTACCTTGCCTACATACTTAGCCCATCAAAAATAAGACTCCAAATCTACAGGCACTGCTTCACCCAGGAATCACAGTACTTCTGAATTCAACAATGACCAATGAATCCAAAATACTGAATGCATTTAGTCCCAGATATACTTTAATAAGGAAAACTTGAGGCTCATTCTTTCAACATTTAACCATGAAAATGATTCATGATTTCTGAAGATACAGACCACTGAACAAGTCCCAGTAGGCTTCCCTCCCTTGCAGGGAACAGCTGTTATATAAGCAGTACTTTCTGTGTGTTCTTACTCAATTAGAACAGTGCACAAGTACCCCAGAATGCTTACCTTCTGAAAATACCTCCCTGAAAGAACCTGCAATGCTGGCATTTATAGCAACGATTAACTGCTTTCAATCTAAATCAGTAACTTACACTGACTGCCAGATGATCACCACTGTGGGGGCACATAACTATAGGTTGGCGTTCCCGGGGCCCGGTACGTGGGCATAGTAACTGGATGAGGGGCTACTGGAGTTGGGGAATGAGTTGTCAACAAAGTACCTAGGATGAAGAGAACATTTTTTTTCAGTAAGCATAAACTCGAGTACAAAGAAAAAAAATAAAGGGGGAGGAAGAGTTAATTGTCAAAACAATTACAGCTTGCTCATCTTCCAATGCAAAATTACCAGCATCGTTTTGCACTCCAGCCCCTATCTTTCTGCAAATATTTATGCAAGTGGATCATTTTGATGTTTAGTCCAATGCACAAAGATATTCATTACTCAAAAACAGCTCTAGCAGAAACCCTGCAACATAAGCATTATTCACTGCAAAACTTATCCCCACAGCAGGCTTCGCATGCCATAAAAATATTTGATGGTAGAAGTAACCTGACTAATAAATCAGAATAAATTTATTCTTGTTCGCATTATTACAGATAGGCTTTTACAGACTAACAGGCTTCAGAAACAAACAGGCTGAGATAGCAGGATCTTGAAACAGCCTTACTCCATAGCACGTTGCAGAAATAGTAACAAACACCTGGGATAAGCTTGCCAGCATACAAAACTCCAATGTTAGCTCAGTTTGTGACACACAGCTTGTCTAGTTTTGAGATCCCTCAAATTAAAGAACGTGAATATTTCCTCGTGAGTTACCACCCACTGAGTAACAAAGCATGACACCCCCTCGGCAAACACTTATAGATGAGCCTAGGATATTGGTTAAGCACTTTGTCTCAAAAAACTACCACTGAAAGAGTGTGGCATTAGGAAGTAGGCATCCCAAACCATTGCAAATGACATGGAAGACCTGCAGGGAGTGCAAACACATAAAATGTAATATCTCAACACACAAAGAATGTCAGTGATATGAGGGATGGACTGTAAACACTGCGTTTTCCTCAGTCTTAAGAGGTGGCTGTTTCCAATTAGGCATAGAGAAATGTTTCGAGAAAAAGAAGTCAGACTCTAGACACTGGTAAGAGGAGAAGCAAAGGATGCAAGAGTAAGTGAAATTCCATAAACATATAAATAAAATCTATTTTAGTGTAATACTAATATCTGAAAAAGGACGCGAAATCTCCATCCTTAGAGATGATCCGAATACAACTGAACAAGTACACAACCTGATATAGTTGGACCCAATTTGAAGACCCTGGCCTAGATGACCTCCTTGTAATCTAAATGATTTTACAATTCTGCCAAGTACACCTCTGGCATCACACTTAGGTAATGCAGCTGTGTTCTGTCTTGAACTGAAACAGTCCGAATCAAGAAGACATAAGGTTCACATACCTGCTGACATTGCCATAGTAGTCCCAGCCACCATACCCATAGTCACACCATTTCCTCTTGGTGGTGGAATTGGAGCAGGATACATAGTTGCTGGCATGCCATTAGGCTGCACAACTGTGGTGTGGTGAATTACGTGGGGTGGTGCTGCATATAAAGGCTGTGTGTAGTAAGTGCCTTGCTGTAGGGGAAAAAAGAAAGTAAATTAAGTAATTACAATGCGGAAGATAAATGGTGTCTTCTTTCATAATCAGGCACTGGAACGGGCTGCCCAGGGCAGGGGTGGAATCACTGCCCCTGGAAGTGTTCAAATCCCCATGTAGACGAGGCCCTTAGTGATACAGTTTAGTGGTGGACTTGGCAGTGCTGCGGGAACAGTTGGACTTGATAATCTTGATGGTCTTTTCCCACCTTGTTGATTCTGTGACTGCGTCATAAAAGCATCATCGTAAAGATGCAATGTATTTACAGAGCAGAAACCGGAACACTCATTTCAACTACTGTTTCACTGGCAAACTTTTTAAACATTTAGCCCCTTTTTAATGCATTTAGGATAACATTCAAAGCAGGGACCTTCATAAAACTCCTATGCTGACTGTACCATCAACAACATGGACTCATTTATCATTCTCTTCATTCCCTACCTTTTCATATATTAATCCGTGACTGAACTTCTCTCATGCTTTCACAACTTGTTATTCAGCTGCTTTTAGTTAAAGAACCAAACGTTTTAGACAAATCCAAGCACACTGAAGAGACTGGATAAACCTTAATATGTGCTTATTAATTCCCTTCAGCTACTGTGTACATGCCAGGCAAGATTCCTCTATGCAAAAAGAGGGCCAGATTCTCCAAAATATCAAGCTCACTTAAGCGTCTTAATTCTATCCTACTAGTTTTCAACAGTTTGCCTAGGATGAGACTTTTTTAACTCCCTGATTCACAATAGAGGCTCCCTAAAAAAACACATCAATGCAAGCTTATGACAGTTTTTGACAAAACAAAATCAGAATGTGGTAGTTAGAGCATCCAGCTCACATTTTTAAAGCTACTGAATCTAGTGTCATTTCATAGGCTGAACATATGATCAGTAAGTGCAGAGCAACTGCCATGCAATAGTGTAATAGTGCATACAGTAAAAATTCTTAGTAGTGATTTACAGAATATGTGTAAGTAGTTAAAGCTTTCACCATACATGAAGAAATAAATGTGATGTAAAATTTAGAGTTCAGGCAGATATCAATACAGTAAACAAAATACCATCCAGACAGGTTCTTGGTTTTGGTCATTTACCTGTGCATATGGATTCTGCTGTGGATAGGCACTTCGAACTGGGTACACAGCAGTCTGATAGGGATTCGGTGATGACGAATACGGTGGCACTGCTCCACTAGTGGGTGAACAAGATACTTTGTATGGGGTTCCTGGTGTATAACCTGAAACAAAGGTAAATCTGCATTAAAAACATGAAAACTAAGCGCCAGTGCACAGTTTCTTAAAGCCAGCGATAACAATAATATTAATTTCCAAATGCCTTAATCTTCATGCGAGTACTTAGTACACTAGTGTCAATATCAAAGCACAAGTTCTATTATTTACATAATACACTTGACTGTGTCAATTAAGTATCGACACTTAACTGTATTTTGCACTATTTGTTTTTCAGATCTCTGGATATGGGATTAAAGAAGTGGATTTGGATTTTTGTAGCAATATCATTAAATATTTGGCATAGTAAGTGGCATTCCTACATAGGAGGATTTGCACAGCTTAATATCAACCCAGTTCTCAATGCACCATGAGAATGTTCTGGCAAAACACAGTAATGGTCAACTAACCTGCAGTTACATTCTGAAGAAGATGATACAGCACAGAGTAATTTCAAGTGTCACAAATCATGTAAAGAGCTCAAGATTAATTTCAACAGAGACAATCTGCAACCTCTACTTTAACTCACATTTATTTATTCATATTTGTTTTCTGGCTAAAATAAATGTGAACAGTCACACCTTTAAAACATGAGCACCGTAGAGTTCATCACAACTGCAAACTAGACTTTGAAGGTACTTAAATATCTTTAAATCTTCTTTTTATTACTTATGTACACATACCCTTAATCATCACTTAGAAATTACTTTATACATTACAGTAATACTTCAGAAGCCAACAGAAAGAATTCTGCATTCCTATTACAAGGCCCCCAGAATCAGTCTGCTAAGTGTTGGGAACTGTACCAATTTTTACAAGGACAAATAGCAACTGCTGGCTCACCCTGCCTAAAGACAGTTATTCCCTGATTTCTTCAGCCCTTATCAGGCAGTCTCAGGGTAACAGAACAAGGGCTTGACAAGCCATGGAGGAGATCTACTAGAAAGCATCTCTGCTGCGGCACACTACACTCCCAAGATTATACTATGGCTTAAAGCCAGAGTGGCAATGCAAGTACCTTTGCAGCAGCACCCACCAGTAATTACATTTTGGATACTTAATAACAGGGATGACCTATTCTGGGGAAAGCATCAAGGCCCTAGCCTGTGCTATGCTGAAAAGATCTTGGGTCTCATGCAGGTGTGTCACTCTAGGAGATAACATCCACAGGTATGATTTCCATTTAGTTGGAATCATGCAAACTAGTACTAGGGCAACACAAGGAACTAAAAATACTTGGTAACTATAGAAAAAAAATGACAGTCAGAATTGAGAAAAGGCTGACTTCAAAAACCGTCTAGAATGTGCTGACTTCAATACAGAGAACAGATCTGAAGCCACAGAGCAGAAAGAACACTGGCATTCGTGTTGTGAAAGATCAGTCTGTGCAGACAGCATGATGAGAGATGACCTTCATGCTTTTTGCAGAAGTCTGAGATTCTTTCCAATTTCATTCCACCCTTCACACAGAAAATGGTTACACTGACAAAGAAATAAGTTTACTATGGGGTTTGGATTTTTTAATGGAATCTATCACCTTTGAGACAATTAAGAAAGCTACCACAGCACTTACTCTGAACTCTCGCTTTTACAGATCCTAAGTACTTCACAAATAGAGCATGCTGAGGAAGTAACTTCTGTTTCTAATATGGAGTGCTAGCAGTGTCGAAAAACTCTGCTACAAAATGCTGAACACAAAGCATCACAACAGCGCTACAACTCTGCCCTCATTTAAGCCCCCTCTCATTCTAGAAATGATACAGTTGCACAAGCAATTAAACTTTCATGCTTACAAAGTGGCAGAATAGCTCTTGTACAGATGTGCCTTCCCATTTAAGTTTTGTCTCCCTTACAAGGCACAAAGACCTTAAAAGCAAACCATATGGTTATTCAAAGCCACAGAAACTGAAGAAAGATACCTGTAAAAACGTGCCCTTTCTGAACAGCAGTATCACAGCACATTCAAGTACTCCTCCGTGATGCGGATTTACAAAGTACTTGAAGTTGTTATCTGCCTGAATTAGAAGATCTGGGCATTTCAAACTTTAGCTCCTAGCTTAAAGAGTAGGTAACAATTAAAGTTATTGTTAGCTGTGAAATAAAAGCTTATTTTCTACTCAATAGCAATAGGCTCTCGTAGTACTACCTTTAAAAAAATTAAGACATTTGAAGACGGTGTACAACAACAACACCTTTATTCCTTTTTCACACAAACGTAAAGACTTCTTACCTTGCTATGTAGCATGATATATTCCAAGATTAATCAAGGCAAACTAATCATAAGCAATTGAGTCTAACAAGTCAAAGAAACCTTCCCAGAAACCATAACCTTCTACTGCAACATGACCGACACAGAGGAAAACCCCAATTAACTGGACAAAAACAAGCTGATAATAAAAGCCCATGTATGGTTTTGATTCCTGTGCTAAGAGTTACACCCTTGATGGGAACTGCTTTCCCTTGAGCATCACTCTAAAGAAAGCTTTGAAGCAACCCAGTGCAAAAGCAAGCTGATACCCCCAGATATGGTACTTACACAGAGGCAGTACCCTAGACAAAGGATTTACTTTTTTTAATTACTGGAACTTGAAACATCCATTTGTTTCCCTTCCTTAAATTCAAGAACAAAGACAAGCCCAAATCAGTTCTGCACTTGGTATGCCTCTCATTAGTGAACTGCAGAGACACAAGGGTGTGCAAAACAGAATACTTCAGAGTTCCAAGGAAAGCCACACAGCTACACCCTTTTAACAGGTTCTTGCAGGCAAGCATTTTAGATGACTTACTCTCTCTTGCCTCAGTATTTGCTGCCATACCCTTTGACAAGTCTCCTTTGAAAAGTCTCCTGGTAGTTTGTGAAATGCCATATGGTACCAACATAGAAATCCAATATGGAAAGCAGGCTTCCACAATGTAAGCTTCACAGTTTCAAGCACCATCCTTTCCTACCCCCGTAAGTTACTCATGGACAGTCAGGAACAAATCTGGTTATGTGCAACGTGTACCTCTGAAAAACTGGCATAATATACCTAAAGGAAAGAGTTCCAGCAGATGGCCAAGATCTACACTAACAAAGCATGTAAGGAACTCCTTAGTATGCAAACTAACTGCAAGGAGAACACTGTTCTATCAGATGCATATTCATGGTTTAAGTGGAAATTAGATGCTACCATTTTTATTTTTGCTTCAAGCATCAGCACATCAAAATGATCTTCTATTAGCAAAAGCAGAACTAAATGAAAACTTCAAGTGAGTGCAAGCACAGAATGAACCAGGGCAGAAAAGACCTTTGAGATCAAGCCAAACTGCTACCCCAGCACTGTCAAGTCCATCTAAGGGCCTCGTCTACACAGTTAGGAAGTTATCTTTCACACCCTTGAACCTCATGGATTGTTTCTTCCCTGCTGCATTGCACGTTGTCCTGGGTTCAGCAGCAGCAGTCTTTTTTTTCTCCCTAGTAGCTGGTGCAGTGCTGTGTTTTTGACTTTTGGCCTGGGAACAGTGCTGATGACACCGATGTTTTTAGCTGTTGCAGTAATGTTTGGTCTGACCAAGGACTTCCTGAGTCTCATGTTCTGCCAGGGAGGAGGGGAAGCAGGAGGAAGCAGAGACAGGACACCTGACCCAAACTGACCAAAGAGGTATTCCGTACCACAGCACATCAGGTCCAGGATGTAAAAACTGGGGGCAGGGACCCGAAGAGGGGGATTCACTGCTGGGTCGGGCTTGGTATCAGGTGGTGAGCAGTTGCATTCTCTTTCCTTGTTATTTCCCTTGTCATTATTGTTATTGGTGGTAGCAGCAGTGGTTTGTGTTATACCTTAGTTACTGGACTGCTCTTATCTCAACCCGTGGGAGTTACCTTCTTTAGATTCTCCTCCCCATCCCCCTGGGAGCTGGGGGGAAGAAAGAGAGGGGAGTGAGTGAGCAAACTGTGGGAGTTACAGCTAAGCTTAAACCACAACACGCGTCCAGCAGATAACTGGTAGGCTGAAGTCCTCCATGAGAACAAGGGCAAGTGATCGTGAAACTTCTCACAGTTGTTTGAAAAACACTTCATCTGTAGCTTCATCTTGGCTCAGTGGCCTATAATAGGCTCCTACCAGGATACCTGCTTGGTTGGCCTTCCCCCTGATGTTCACCCACAAACATTCAACCTTCTCATTCATAACACTGACTTCAAGGCAGTTGATGCACTCCCTGACATACAACACAACCCCACCACCTCTCTTTCCCTGCCTGGCCCTCTTGAAGAGCAGGTAGCCATCCATCGCAGCACTCCAATCATGTGAATCATCCCCCCTCATTTCTGTGATGACAACTATGTCATAATTTCCCCTGCTGCACAGTGGCTTCCAGCTTCTCCTGTTTGTTGGCATTGATGTATTTAAGTTGCCCTGAGGATCTGGCCTTAAACAGCAGCATGCTATCCCGTGGCTCATTTCTAGCGAGCCTAGTGTTATCCCCTTCCCCTTCAAACCTGTTTTAAAGCCCTCTCTCTGATCTCTGCTAGCTTCTAGGCTAAGATCCTTTTTCCCACTTTGAGACAGTCGTATCCATTGGCCACCATCAGCTCTGGTGCTGTGTAAACTAACCCATGGTCAGCAACCCCAAAATTCTGATGTTGACGCCAGTCCTGGAGCCAGGAATTAACTTGCATGATTTTTCTGATGCTTCCATTGTCATTGTTTGGTTTCTCTTGTGCCTGTTTTTCCACCTCTCCTTTCCTAGGCTCTTGACATTGCCTTTCTCTCAAATCAAAAACATGTAAGTGCAGTTCCCTAAATCCTCCCCCAGTATCCACTATGGACAAAACTTTTATCCAGCAACCAGGCTTTCCAGACAATTGGATCGTGCAAGGCAATTTCAAGGGCAGAAAGAAGGCAGCAAGCTGAATTTGGAAAGGTATGATTTAAGAATAGGATGAAAGAACAATTTTGAAGACAATACACAGAAGGAAAAACAGGGATCTGGAAACCAGTAGGACACAGAGCAAGCAGCATGACAAAGGAAGCAGTGAATGGAAACATAATTGTCAAGTGTCTGCCTGAAATACAGAAACAACAGCTAAAACCTCAGCTTTTCCCTTCTCTGAAGGTGAAAGCAGTATGACTTAAGACAAGATTATACTCAATTTATCAGATGATTCTTTATGAGTCATATTCAAAGGAATGTAAAACTTATCACACAGCATAAGTGTTATTGTTAAGTCCCTACAGCTCTTCCTCATTCTTGGTTCTAACAGCTTCTAAACTTCATGCTACTGCTTTGACATACCTATTACACATACCTGTTTGGAAAGTAGGATTTGCTCCAGGATACATATTAGGGGAATAGGCAGGCGCAGCCGCTGCATAGCCCATGGGGAAGCCAGCTAGAAGAAAGAATAGATCAAAGTTACTTTCTAGGCTGACAGCACAGTCTAACCAGACGCTACTCTCAAAGATTCTCACTTTACATCTTTCAACTGAGATAAGTTGACAGATGGCTTTCAGTCTCACTTCCTCAACTGAAACACTGGGCTCCTCCCGAACCACCTGAAGTAGAATGCTAGATGAAGTGAATAGCTGAGGAGTCACAAATGCCATTCCCTCTACATTTCTGTTTCAATAAATCTCAAACTTAAACAAGTAAATCTTAAGTTAGTTGGACAATAAAGTTTTGTGTAACTATCCAACTGTTCTCAAGTTTTAGGACCTAACGTACATGAAACATTTATGTAAAGGCACTTATTCACAGAAATAAACCTCTAAAGGTCAGAGTGAATCTGACTCTCTAGATCAGAGACACACCAAGTAAGGAGTACGAAGCAACCATGAGCAGTCCAAAACACTAGCTGTATTTAATATAGATTTGTTATTACACCCAGGTACCAAACAAGGTATTGGCAAAATGACAGGTGAACATTTCTACACCAGAATACAATGACGACTGTGGCTGAACTATCATAACATACCGGCCTCCAACACAAGGCAAAAACCAGCATTAGCAAAAGCCACAGTCACTTGGAAGATACAAAGTTTATTCCGATTGTAGGAAGTGACACTTCCAAATTAGTCATAGCAATTAATTTTCCCAGGAACTTCTTTACGTTATTCCAAATTATAAAACCAAATAATGTCTGTATTTAGAAAGACAGAGTTACTACTACTTTTTGTTATCAACAGATGATTTCAACTTCTCCAAATAAAAGGCAATTACTATTTGCACATTTACTGACAGGCTTAAATCTGCTAGTTTTAAACTGCTATTCTAATTTTCAAGGGGTTTTATTTCATTATAAATACCAGACTCCTCAGCAATTACTCCCAATGATAAAAATGCTTAACTCAGGACTACACATGCTAAACTAGCTTTGTAAAGCACTGTAAACATATCAAGTGACATACATTTGGCACTACTAGGCCAACATGCTGACTAGGTGGTCAGCATGGATAAGGCTAAGAAAAGCATTAAGCTTCCAAATCAAAGGTAAAAATAACATACCCAATTCATAACTTTTCAGAGTTTAAATAGCTCTGAAGTTTTCACATTGACAAGCTGTTAGTGAACAGCTTTACACCTTATGCAGACTGACTACACATCTGGAACACGATACACATTTTCAGTCCTCTATTCTTTCTTCGCAGGTTCAGCTCTGCCACAGAGTTGCTCAAGAAACAAGTCCTTTGTGAAAAATAGAACTATGACAAGCAGCAGCTTTAACTTCTTCTCAGAACTTGCACCCATATGGATGAACATTTGGGTATTGATTCCTTGCTACTGTAAACCCACCCAACAGCCTCAAATAGGTGTAGTATAACATAAACAGCTATTAAATATGCAACAGCTTTAGAAACACACTGCCTTTAAATAATACATTCCACCCAGTGATATGCTCATTACTTTCTATTACCACGCAAGCTGTATAAATTCGACGAGTCTGAAAAGAGAATCTGTAGCTTTTTAATTAGGAGAGGCAAACAAAGGAGACGCAGTCATGCAATACGTTTGTTTTGGGGATTTTTTCCAATCTTAAAATGCAGGTCTACTTTTTATTTTAGAGAATAGGTTTATCCCACAATCTTTAAGCCTGAACCAGGCAGCTCAGCCAACTATCTGTTATCAGAGAGCTGAAGCACCTCTCTTATGAACACAGGCTGAGAGAGCTGGGCTTATTCAGCCTGAAGAAGAGGTCCAGGAGACCTTAGAGCAGCCTCCAGTGCCTGAAGGGGCCAACAAGAAATTCAAGAAGGGCTTTTGACAAGGCCCTTTAGTGACAGGATAATTGGAAATGGCTTTAAACTGGCAGAGGGGAGATTAAGATGATACATGAGGAAGAAATTCTTCCCTCTGAGGGTGGTGAGGCACTGGCACAGGCTGCCCGAAGAAGCTGTCGCTGCCCCATCCCTGGCAGTGTTCAAGGCCGGGATGGACAGGGCTTAGAGCAACCTGGTCCAGTGGAAAGCATCCCCCTGTGGCAGCGGTTGGAACTGGATGAGCTTTAAGGTCCCTTCCAACCCAAACCATTCCATGATTCTATGACTAAGCTGACTTTACATTTGTGTAAACTGACTGACTGATGAAAGGAAGAATTTCAAGTGATCAACTTGTAGTATGACATTTAAGGCACTTGTATAACTATTCTTCTTCAATTCCATGTATTTTACTTATGCTAATTTACAACCAAGTAAAGACTGGAAAATATACAGTACTTTAATAATTCAGTAGATAGTCTAATACATATAACAGAGTAAAAGACTAGGAACTGTAATGTTATTTAAAGTGCCATTTACGAATCTATGCGATTTTAACTTCTTAAGCAAATTAAAGCTTCACTTAGTCTAGTATAAACAAGAGCTTCAATGCAACGTGTAAATGATACTAAGTACAAATGAAACCCGGGCTAATATAAATGTGTTTAGAAAATGAAGAGATAATAAAAAGTTTTATTTTAATAATTCATAGTATTTTTTCCTAAAGAAAGCCTTGAAAAAGCAATTATGAACATAGACATAATTGTACTGTAACTGGTATTAATTAGTAAAACACTGCTGCTTGTCTATTAAAAAGTTACTGTAGTCCATATAACTAAGACAGTTACAGAGAATAAAACCATCCTGTGGGTCTTATTGTTACACAGCATTCGCTTTAGAATTTTTTTCTGCACCATGTCAGCCACTCACAAGACTTAAAAGCACTGCAACAGTTTGTTTTCCTTTTATAAATGCTGCAGAAATCAAGAAAAGTACACTTATCTGAGGAAAAAAAATTAAGAGTATCTGAAAAGCAAAAGTGGAAGTTAAAAGGTTTGAGACAATCAAGTAAACAGCATTTAGGCACCAGTATTCTGAAGCAGGAAGAAAAGTGGAACAGGAAAATAGGGCCTAAGCTGAAAATCAAATTTTAAACTTGTAAATACCAGTAGGAAAATATAGTACAGCTACAAAGAATATAAAAACAAATGGTGCAGAGTGACTTCTGGCTCCCAACAAAGACACAAACTAAATCACGAAACTGCCTTCCTGTAAAAGCTACAAAAGGTTACTTGGTTATGCTACAAAATCCAGGCCAAAAGACCCTCCAGCCTCTCCCAGGAGGGAATTATTCCCCTACCCCACAGACATCGGTGGGGGGGAGACATACTGTTTGAAACACCTCACAGAGGTGCACAGCCCTTCTCTTCAGCCTTCCTGGAAAGTTATGAACTTCTGAACTATGAGGACATCAGAAGTGCCACCTGCCCCCACACACATTTGGAGGCGAGGCAAAAAAACCTTGATAAGAAACTTGAATCCAAGTAAGAAGCAAAGAAAGAAATATTTAATTTCTGGTTTTAAAATGTTTTTGGGAAGTTTTCTTGATCCCACCTTTGATGCTATGCTGTGGGTAGTCACAGAACAGATAGCATGAACAAGAATTAGAGGATAGAAAGGTTAACAGCACCAGCCAACTAGCAGCAAAAATAGACTGACTCCTCTCCTTGCAGGGCGTAATTATTAGAGCTCCCAAAATAAGCTGCTTTGGAAGAGATACTGAAGTTAGAAATATAAGAGAACAAGTAACATCACTCTTGAAACGTCACTTTCTGAATTTTAACATCTCCCCCCATCCCAAAACCAATTACCACACATGAAGTCATTCATAAACGAGTATTCTTCTTGATTACAAAGAACAGTGTCGACTGAAGCTCATTAAAAAACAAAGTTACTTACCTGGATAACCAATTCCTTTGGCATTTGCATAGGGAACCCCAGAAGATCCAGGGCTATACACAGGATTCATGATTTCAGTAACTGAATTTGGGGGGAAAAAGAAAGAAAGAAGAGTTTATTTAAGTATAGAGAAAACCTGAAATCTCAGTGACTAAAAGGGAACTGAAAATGGGCAAAAGCATATCAGAAGAAAAAGTAAGAGGAAAAAGCAATTCCACTACTCATCAACATTAAAACTGTAGCTACAAGAAAGGGAGAATCAGTGGAGAAATAAGCTTCAAAGCACCACAACCCTCAATCTGCTAGAGAATGCCTCAGGAATGAAACATTCCCTGTTGCAGAGCATGCTTCCGAACTATTCTCATCCCTAAGTGTTCCCCATGGTGCGCAAATCCATAATCCACTGCAGGACTTCCTATGTAGTGGACTTCTCTCCCACGTCATCTATCAATCACTCATCTACCTACCATCCATCAGTCTTGAATGACCTTCTTCCCATTTCTTTCTTGAAGTGTCTAGCCAAGAGATGCAAATACTTACTGGCATTTCAAGCCTGGAATTCTAGTCCTTTACAAGCACTAAATTAATCAACCATCCACAGCCCAAGCATTACAGAAGAGGCAGAAGACGTTCTGTATTAGCCAACTAGCTCACAGCTACGTGGTTTTTTAATTGTTGCTAAGTTCTTCAGAGCCTATGACAAGCTGACAGTTGCATCCAGTCATTTCTGAATTACACATTCACACACCAAGAAGCATCACTGGCAGGAATAAAATCAAACCTTTGGTTTTAAAAAGAATCTGGTATGTAAAAATGCCAAGGATAGTAAAATGGCATTAAAGAAGCTTCTCTATGTACTTCTAGGAATATATATCACTGCATCACAGCTCACAAGGAAGCCTGCCATGCGCCTCTTGAGTACTGTTCACAACTACTTTTTCTAATATTTTAGATAAAAAAGACCCGCATTTTAACCCAAAGATCTTTAATAATCTCATTTTCTGCATATATTGACAGATTTACCACTTCTCTTCCTGCAAGGGCCCATTTTTCACTACAAATAGCCTCTGACAGCACAACAGGAGGACACACTTTGAAACCAGACTTTCTTATTAACGGTTAATACCTGCTACTTGAGTCATTTCCTCTTCTACATATTCTCAAGATGCTTTCTTGCTTAGACAAACAGTGTGTTAAACAATTTAACACAGTTTAAGTGTTTTGGAAATAAAGTTTATGAAGCAAAAAAGAGCAATAATTAAGAATGCACTACTTTAGTTACAGAATACATTATGGCAGGAATCTGAGTTAAGTGTCTCAGTATAGCTGCACTGATAAACCTGTGTTAAATGACTGTATAAAGCCTAAGTAGTTTGCTTTTTAAAGTAACACTAAAACCGGCTCTGTACCAAGAGTTTTAGCAGCACCTAGTACGCTCCAGAAGCAAAGGAACAATTTGGGCAAAATTAGGAAATCAGAAATAAGTGCTGTCAAAGTTTATCATCAGCTTTCACGAAACACCCAAATTCAATGCAAGAGAACTACAGGATTCACCAGGTGGGGGTTTTTTTCCACATACAGACTTAGCAATAATATTAACTTAATAAAACCACTTTTCTTTCCTCCAGCTTCATACTTGCTTACGTATCAGACTCCAGTAAGAACGAGTTAAAAAACAAGCGGCCATATTCATTGCTTGGTATGAAGTTCAGCACCTTTTAATCACCTAACATCAAAAAAAAGAAAAAAAAAAAAAAAGGCAGTTTTACACAAATCTCTCTGGAAACGTTCTGCAGAAAACTAGTTGTCTGCAAGCATAAAGCATTATTCTCCACTGAAGCCCTGTGGAGTTTCAGTAGCATAAACTGTGCTCTGCCATGATCAACAGGCATGTTTTGCTGGCCTAGCAGTTCACTGTAGAAAGACTGTTCTTTATTCCCATACTTTTTTCTGGCCCTCCTCCTTTCTAAATAAGAACTCTCATTTACTTGAAATCTATCAGTCTGTTCCCTTACTGTCTTCCTACATTTCCTTCTCATTTGCAACTCTTCTTCTCTTTCAATGTCTATTTTGCCTCCAAACTTACAAAACCCTTAAGAGGTGCAAGCGCCACTTCAGTCACAGCATTTCTGAACTGTGGGGTATGAAGGTATGGAGTATGTATGTCTTAAGGGAGGTGAATAATACCTTCCACTCAAACATAAACAGTACTCTCCCACATCCCTACAAATATGCTGCTCCTCTTTGCAGTCTCTACAGCAATTAGGAGGAAAGAAAATCCTGTAACCCTCTCACCATTCTGAATGGCAATGAGAAGAAAGAGGACTGAAAATCCAGCAAGAGCATTCTATGAATATTTGGGTAAAACATATTAAACCACCAAACTATTAGAAATATTAATGAATGACTGCAGAAGAACACAAGCATGTACATTCTGGGGATGACTGAAACAGAAGCCATACAAAGCTGAAAAGGTACAGAAAATTAATAGGAAAGGTCAGACAACTCATCATACTTGATAGGAAGCACAGATTAAGTGAAAAGAGTTCCACTTAAATAAGGGGAAAAAACACTATGACACTGTGAGCCTACAAGCTGCCTCTTAATTGGAAACAGTGTCAACTTCAATTGCATGCGTACTTTAAAATTTGTGTGCACACACACATCCCCACTAATTCAACTTGGGTTGAACAGTAATGTACTTTGACCACTTCTGCTTCACACTCTAGTAGAGATCCACCAGCCTACAAAAAGTGCTTACAGCTTTTGTAATGCAGACAAAACTTCAGATAATTT
The DNA here is from genome assembly GCA_039720435.1 of Amazona ochrocephala. Classification (NCBI taxonomy): domain Eukaryota; kingdom Metazoa; phylum Chordata; class Aves; order Psittaciformes; family Psittacidae; genus Amazona; species Amazona ochrocephala. Next base: position 15,869,967 of record CM077884.1, on the reverse strand, counting down.
CTAATTAACATTAATTATTTTCAGACCTTCTCTGAAGGACCCAACATGCATAACTATAATTATACAGTATTACCCAGTGGTCACAACCATCCCTCTCTTACCATAACTTTACTTGGAAGGGCACCTATGATAATTAAATATGGAACCCTGCAGTCCACTTCCCTGTAACGCTTAAAGTCCACATCAAACACTAAGGAAACAAGTACAAAGCAAACCCAAAGAATCATGGCTTTCAACCTTTTTGTTGGCATCCCCTCCAAAGCCTTCTCATGTTAATGTATATGTAAATAAGTGTCTACTGTGCATTATGTGTATAGAAATTGCACAGAGACAACTGTATATAAATTACAGTCAAGTAATCCTTTCACCTGAAATGAAGGTAATCACGCTTATTAAAGATGCTGAGATTAAAGCATGCTTGGGAAGCACAAATGCTTCACTTTTCATTCTTGCCAAAGCCAAACAAACTCAGTTTTGACCAAGCCTGTTAAATCTCATCTTGGTACAGATAAGAGGACATTCACCCTCCTCTTAAACCCACACTTCAGGAAGCTGAGCACAAAGGCTCATGCTGAAGCTCTACAACTCAGATACTCTTGCACACAGCTTTTCTCGCTACGCTCAGAATGAGCATATTTCTGACAAAACCTGCTTTTAGAAACTACTTTGCAGAGATACATGAAAAAACCCCCACAGATCAATGCAAATACTGTACAACAAACTCCACATTCCTTTGTAACATATTTTCTTACTATTTATTTTCAAAGTTGGGCAGAAACACTATCAGAACAAGGTCTACTGAATGCTACTTTGTGCTCATTTTATGTTAGTTACATTACAAGTCGACGAAGAATCACCAAGTACCTTGCCTAAACCCCACTGTTGTGGTCCATTAATATTTTTGTTCTTGGAACTTAAGCAGACTCACACTAAGTCATTATAGTATTTAACTTCTATCCACCCTGGAATACTTTTAGAACACCATACGCTACCATGCAAACAACCCAGGTTCCACTTACATACAGCTCCTCAAAAAAGTTAATTACCATCTTAGTAATTTTACTAAGCCAAAGCTTAGTAGAAGTAAAATAGATTTCCTAAATACCTGGTAGCTTGTAATGTAAAAAATAAAAAAGTAATTTTCACTGCTAAGGACACTACAGCTCTTCAAGTAACTGACAATGATTAAAGTCTCAGTTGCATTATATTCTGTTAAAGCATCAACCACCAAAATAGGCCACTTGATGCAAATCCCAGGTCAAATAACAGGCAGTTTTGTTATGATTATTTTTTTAAAAAAGGGGGGGGGGCTTATATCAACAGCCATTCAAGACTTCATAAAGTCTAAGACAACACACCCCATGTGGCACTGGCATTTGCAGGTTGCATGTATTTCATTTCTTCCATTTATCCTCAAAAAGGTCACAGAGCTTCACCAGGAAGCAAGCATTACCCTTGTTCAAAACAGGGCATGGGTTTATGGCAGCCCCTGATTGAAGCCAGCTGGAATCAATGCTTACTCACAACTACCATGCTTCCAGCAAGCAATCCCGCTCCCTGGGCTGGGACAGCACTGGCACTCCAACCCCTCAGGAAGTTAGATCAGCTAAGTCAGTTGGCAGAATTCTGGGTTTTACTGGAGTTTTTTGGGTGGAGCTGCCATGTTGCCTACCTACCAGCTTAAGAGAGCTGAGAAACATCACTGAGTGTCTAAGACCGCACAAGCTTCAATGCAAGGAAGGGAGCAGGACTGGGTAGTGGGAGCATCACAGTCTGAAAAAGGACTATTAACAACTCTGCCCTAAGTTAACCCATAAAGTAAAATACTCAGCTGGAAAACATCATTCACACGCAAGCCTTCCTTCCCTGCTCCAGGTGCGAGTTGTTCTTGTTACAGAAGAAATAATGAGGCACCAGCAATCACCTGCTGCATTTTGTGCACATGTAATTGTGGGGGTTTTTTAGCCTACAAAGAAATAATGCAATTTAGACTTTTTAATCCTTTCCAATCAATACAACTCCCATCCGTAAGCCTATCCTACTAGCAGTTTGCTATTAGGGGGCTTTGGGTTGAAATATATATATGGTTAACACCAATATTACTTAGTATCAGTGAGGACAGACACAACCTGATTATACATTAAAAACTCAGTTCCAGAGGTCATTCACATGAATGAAAAATCTATACCAAAAACTTAAAACCCACTCATGAACCAACTTCATTTGTACATTAGTGGCATCTTCCAAAACACAAGCACCACACCTTTTTTCAAGAAACCCACTACCTATGGAAAGACTAAACAAACAGCCCAGCACTTCTCAAAACCTACAATTCTCTGGTTGCTACTGCATAAAGGGATAAAAGTTGCCAGCTCCAGTCCTTGCATCACCTGCATAGCTTGGAGATTGTGTACCTTCTTCTTTCAGAGAAGTGCAGTAGCACAGCAGAACTGCAAGTTCCTCACAGTAAGAATTTTAGAAGCCAAATTTTGAGGAAGTTAGTGAGCTATGGAAAACGGGGGGTGTGTGTAAATCAAACTGGAACTTCTACATGAAGGAATCATATTCATAACTTTTTAGTTAAATCCTGAAACTCCTGGTAAATTTTTATCCTACAAAGCATCTTTTCATTAAGTTCTTTCTCAATTTATTCCACATACCTCTTTGCAATAAAGCGGAGCCATCACACATCCCAAATTAAGACAAAAAACTCCAAAAGCCTCTTAACTTCTCCTGCTTTCTAATCTGAAAGTATGCCCTAAACATGCAAGTTCGGAAGCACGCGTTATACAAACACAGAAGTTTTGTGACACTAACAACTGGATGCCTTACAATAAAATTGCATTACAGCAAAGTCTAGGCAAATCAGGTAACATGCACCCTATTACTAGACATTTAAAGAGAAAGTAAGCCCAGCTCTTCTTGTGCTGAGAGCTGTATATCTCCCCTTATTTAAAAGCTAACTTCCCATGTTTTTCAGAAAACAGATTTCATCATTTGGCTGGTGTTTACAGTTTGGCTCCAAACCTTCCAGAAAAGTGCTGAAAGCACCGTTTACACCAAGCCTTTCCCCCTTTTTGTCTCACAACTCTTCCTAGAACCTACAGACAGCTAAAATTTCATGCTTTCCTCTAGCTCATAGATCTAAAGGTAAAGATACAACGTACAAGCCACATTAAGCCTTTTGCATGCAGCTGAAGCTTAGTGATGCTAATTATCTGAAAATCCAACCGACCGGCCCCTCAAGACGCTACACTGTATTTTCACTAAGTTACCAAGAGGACAACCACCAATCTTCATCAATAAAGCATCATCAACGACGTGCCGTGCATCCAAAACTAACCTACTCAACAGCGGTAACCCGACCTCCCGGCAACAACAGAAAGCAGAAAGAGACAGACGCAGGGGGTCGGAGGACCCTGCCTACACCGGTGCCGCGGGAAGCTGACTCCCTGCCTGATGAGCCCGTCACCTGCCGCCACTAAAAGGCCATTGCCGACACCTGTTACGGAGAGCCCTCGAGCCCCGGCCGGCGCTGAAGGTTACCGAAGCCCCGCCTGGCGAGGAGAGCCGCGCAGTGCCGGCAGGGCCGCAGAGCTCTGCCCGGCATCATCCGCATCGCTGCCCGCGCCACAGCGCCGCGGCTGCGGCCCGCACCGGCGCAGGGATGGCGCCACAGCCGACAGAGAAGAGGTCTCCCGGATGGCGGAGGGGGAGCTGCGGGTCGGCGCGGCCCGCCCCAGAGGCCGGCGGCACAGGCCGCGGAGAAAGCGGCGGGCGCAGGGCTCCATTACACAACGGCGCGGCGGGGCCGGAGGAGCGGCCCCAGCCGCCGGCACCACCCGCGGCGCGCCTCGACGCTCCGCACTCACCGGGCTGCGGCGCTTCGTGGTGGCGGCGAGGCCGTCGCTGGCTGTCTCGCTGCGTGCGTCCGTACGTGCGCGGGTGCGGGAGGCGGGGCAGAGCCGGGCGGGGGGCAGCGGCCTCCGCGCGACTCCGGCCGCGCCCAAGTACTGCGCACCGGCCCCGCGACCGACGTCACTTCCGCGGGGGAGGGAGGGAGGAAGCCACCGTTACGTGCACGGAAGATCCCGGCGCCGTGCCCCCCCTCCCTCCGCGCAGTGCGTGGCCCCGCCTCCCCACCGCCGCCATTCCGGCCTAGGTCACACCCCCCCTCCGCCACCGCGGGTTTGACCGCTGTTCCCGCATGGTGCGCTTACCGCCCGCCGCTGCCGGGCCGATCGCACCGAGCGGTGGGTGCGCAGTGAGCAGGTCCGGCGGGGAGCCCGGGCTCGCACGGTGCAGTGTGTAGGGCTGCCGGGCACACCGACCCGAACTGCGCCGGGAAAACGAGCGGGCGGCAGAACGGAGAAGCTGGAGATCTGGCTGAACCGTAACGAGGGAGCACAGGGATAGCTGGTTCAAACAGCGCCTCCAGCAGTGCCGGTAGCAGTGGGGCACCTCCCTGAAGGCAATAGAATTACCGAAGTATTTAGTTTTTCACTAGTTTTTGTTTGCTCAGAGCAGGCAAACCCATTTCACATCTGTAAATCTGAAGCACGCTGAACTCAGTGCAAAACCGGAGCAGATGAGGAGTGCAAGCTTAAAAACATGTTAGGATTTTAGGTCAGGGAGCTTTCTAAGTAACTCTCCATCCTCCAAACGATGGGTGGAAGCTAGCCCTGCAACTCTTTGGCCTAACCAGACCCATCAAGGTCACTATTTGATCCGCAGACACTCAGACTTCGCATCTCCAAAGATCTACAATTAACCTCATGATAAAGCACCGCATATGTGCCAAAGATGGGACAAGGTAGCGCTGTATGGCAGGTGAATTCTGCTCAGAGACCGTGGACACCACTGAACAAAGGAGGCCAGAGTGACAGCCATGCAAAATTCATACTGCTGGTCCTTAAAATAATGACACATGAAGCTGCACGTGCCTGTGCTAAAGACAGTGCTCAGCACTGTCCAACAACTGTTCAGGAAACATAACTGCAAGCATCCCGAGGCAGCCTGAACAGAGAGGATTTGTCCAGAAAGCTCTGAACAAACACTGCTGTTGGCTCAGAGGTGTTCCTGACAGGCACCCTGACTAATGCTACAATGGAGCAGACAGCCAGTGTGACAGCAAATACATTATTAATTGGTCCCAGGCTGCATGCAAACACACAAGCCAGCGTGCTACTGGAGACAGTGATACTGACATCAGAACCAAGCAAAGCGCAACAGGCAGGAGGCAAACAGCCAAGCACCGTGTCCCTGGTGAGAACTGGTGATCGCGTGCTGCAGGGGTAACCTGAGCAGCAGCACTGCTGCTCTAACAAATGCCAGTCTGGAGACACAAATGTCGATGGACCAATAATCCCTTAGATCCTAAAGGGATGACAATAAAAGATGCCACATCAGCTGTTCCTTAAATAAGGTCTCCAGGACAACAGGTTGAGCCCTGGCCAGTACACAGCCTGCACAAATGGGCCTGGTGTCCATAGGCTTACCTGGTATTACAGGGCACCTCAGAAACTCAGGTGACTAGCTTCACTGATTCCCCTTGCTTAGGGATATGCAACACCTTTAACACCCTGTTCTGTTATCCCACCATGCATTAGTATTAAAGACCATAGAGTATTGCTAGATAGCATTCTGCAAACTGTGCCTAAATTCTAAGTTGAAAGTTGTCTCGAGGTGTCATACTCTATACCATGGTGGGAAATACTCCAGCCATAACAAAACCCTGATACCAAAGAGATGACAAAGCAGCAATCTGAATGCACACACTGACAGCACATACATAAGACAACCGCTGTCTGGTTCATGCAATTCTTAGTCTTGCTTGTAAAGTATAGATCAGCTATACGGTACACAACCCTTGCCAACAAGTACAATACAAACATATACATGTGGTTGGAAAAAAATCACAAAAAGATGGAAATTCTTTAAAATAAACCCAATAAAACTGAAGACCTTCTGATATTTCTCTTGTACAATGTGATAATTTCAGAGTAAAATGTAGAAATGATAATAATGTTCTCTGTAACAGAATTGCAAATTGATTCGCAGCTTGCTGACATTTCTGACAAGTAGGACAGCTTGCTCTTTTCTCATTATCCTCAGATCTCTCCCTCTTCTTATTGTAATACACTTGCCAGAAACGTGAACTGACATTCATCAATCATGCTGGTCAGTCACAGAGGAGTACTACAACAAACGGGCAGCTGTTGCATTGACACTAGCTACATTACAAGAAGAATGATACCATTAATATCTAGACAGGAATGAATATAATGGTGACTCAGAAATACCGTCTCCAGCATTACAATGCAATACTGGGCGTGGCTTGTTTGGGTGAGAGGACAGATCTACCCGGTCCTCCAAAGGGAGGGTAACTGACTTGACAGCCACCACCCAGTGGCAATTAGAAGCTATTGCAATAATGTGGCTAGTTTAGGTCACTTTTCCAGTGTTGTATGTTAACAGACTGAAAGTTATCTATTGTATTCTTTATACTTTGTTTGGTGTTTTTGGTGGCTTTGAAATGTGTTAACTGTGTCTTTTAAACCCATGATGAAATTCTAAAGAAAGCAGAACTAACTTGCATGCAAGTAAGAGCATACAATGGAGAGGTATGGAGGGTCATGTTAATCCAGGACACATTTTAATAGCTTGTCTATACTGTTCAGCAGTCTCAAATGAGCCTGGTAAGTAAAAAATACCCCTAGGAGCTGTATCTTGATTGAAAAGCAGATTTCAGGCAGTTTTGTTTGCCCTCAATAAGACTGGTAAATGCTGTAAAAATATTCACAAGCATTTCTTATTTTTGGCTTCTTCCATTCCTCCCCCTTTTGTCACCATTCACGAGCTCTTCTCATGCTTCTCCTTCTTATTTTGCCCCACAAGATCAGAATGCCATCTCTATAGGCCTTATCACTCTCTCCATCATTAAAAGTCCTCAAAAGTGTGTTTTCTGATCAAACACTTTGGAGGACAAACACAATTCAGAGGGTGGTATGCAGATGAAGAAGTGTGCAAATGTGTTCTGATTTTCTGAGGACATATGCCAGAACCCTGCTGACACATCAGCCAGATGAAAATGTCTCAGAATGCTATTAGCTCTGACTCTTTCCCTTTCTCAATAGCGGTCACACTCCCTTTTTAGTTGAGTTTAATTCCTTGAGGATTTCTGTGTGCGACACATGCTTTTCTATAATGACAAGTCCATCACAGGTATCTTCATCAGGTACATGAAGACTACCGAGAAAAATAATCCATATGGGCACCAGCTGTAGCACAGATCTAACTCAAATTCAGACACGAAAGATTAATTATTCAGCAGAACCACTGCTTTTGATTCTGTTTTATGGGCATCAGAAGTATTATAACTCAGTGCATACCTACTTTATGCATAGCTAACATAAGCAAGGTATACTATGCCACAGCATTTCTTCCATGATATGCATGGGTTTTTTTTCAGGGAGTCAACTTGGCTCTTAATTCCAAAGCACAATATGATAAAATTAATATAGGGAGTTAAATAACCAGACAAAATACTATTTCCATCATAGTGGCGACTGAAAATGTGTGACAGAAAACATGACAGGAACTTTGTAGTGATCCCCAACAAACATCTGAAAGCCAGGAATTACAAAATTAAAGACAGACATGAAATGCAACAGGAATTTGGAATGTATGTAAATATCAAGGTCTCATAAATCAGCTCAATTCTGCTCTGTTATTACAGAGACTGTGTAGTAAAAACTGTGAAGTAAAATCATAGAATCACAGAATCGTAGAATAGTTAGGGTTGGAAAGGACCTTATGATCATCCAGTTCCAACCCCCCTGCCATGATCCACTGGTTAGATTTCTTTTCCACTAAATGGAGGCAAATTTTAAGCCTCTGGGTCTTACCGATAAACATGTGAGTTGTTTTTGTAGACTAGGGTATATAGTTACTCAGAGGTGGAGCAAATAAAGAAACACACATTTCCTACATTTCTATCAGTAAGAAAAAGGACCACTGCATTGTGGCTTTACAAATATTCCCTTACTGTGACATATTCTAATGATGCAAATGATCAGCTACAGGTTTGCTGAATACTGCTGAAAGCATTCGGATAATCTCCTTTACTGTCAAAAGCAGAGGAGAGACTTCCCAGATGGACAGGCCATCAGCAGTTGTTCTGGCAGTGAGCTCAGTTTCTAAAGTGCTGTTAAGTCACTGTGAGCCTCTACAAAGAAAACTGCCAAATCCTTTTGTTAGAATTTAGCAATAACAATTCTACATAGAACTAATTAGATTCCTGTCCCCCCCAACTTCAAGATAAGTGAACTGTTACACATAAATGTTTAACATCATTCAGACTGCTATCAGTAGAATATTTTACAATTCTCATCGAGTTGTGGAATACTACATTCAATTTCGTCCTGTATTTGCCAGAATCAAGAGTAAGAATAATAGCTCTTAGAAAACGAAGCTAATTTGTATTCCCTGTCACTGACCTGTTGCTTTTTACTTAATGCCAGTGTTTTGCCAAAGACAGGGAAGTAGCCTTAATGCTGTGCTGTGAAGGAAAGAAAAATAATGCTAGCATTTTGCTATATTAAATTGCAAATATTAATTTATGCACCCTTTTTCATTTGCTCTTTACTACAGTGAAAGAGTATATTTGATCTTATTTATTATTAAGGTCATCAATTCCTAATTCTATTTATTTCTCCAGACACCACAATAAAGAATTACTTGAATCAAGCAGCAAGAAATTAGCGGCTTTACAGAGTCTTTTGCAGACAGATACTACCTTGCCCATGTTCCAGCCTCCTGGAAACCATGCAACAGTATTAAGTGCAGAAATCACCCAAAAGTATTTGCTTCAGTTCAAACTTCTGCCTGCAAAATTAGGATTATTTCCTAGAATCTGAAATGAAGAGAATAGGTGAATATTTTTCTGGTATTCCTAAGGTTCTGGTATTCCACCAGAGGATTTGACAGAGGAGCCAGAGTAAGCTAAAACAGTCGTAAAGACTAACTTTGGGATCATGGCCAGAATGAACTTCTCTGGCCAACTGCTAACTGGAACAGACCAGATACTATGAGTAAAGATCCGTCGTTGCTTAATTCCTTCTGTGCCCAATGAAATGGACCTGTGTATGTTCTTTGGAAAAGGGCTACATCAGAGTAATACCCAGCTTCATTCTCAGTTCGTCCTAATGGAAAGCAACTGGCAAGATTCCTGTGCAGACTGCTTACTCAGGTCGAAACCAATTCTCGATTTGTAATTCCACATAAAGTGGTGCTCTGGGGATGTAAGGTGGATGGAATGGAAATGGGAAAGGGACAGTTTGCAAGGGATGTGATTCAAGAGATTCAGGGAAATGGCTTTGTTAAAAACATGCACGGCACCCTTACTCTGCAAAGCCTTTACATACCTTTATAATGATAACCATATGTGCAGGTGTCACAAGAGACCTCCCTTTTGCTTTTCTGCTTCTGTTTTCAGTCTACACTGAACCCAAGTAAAGGCAGTTAGAGGTCAAGTGTCATTCAGCCCCGGAGCTGAATTGCACACTCAGTCCCACACTCAGTCAACCGGGGATGGCACACATGCAGCCAGCCAGGACACAAGGGTTCACAGTGACTAAGCTGTGCTTTGGGCAGAGAGAAACATCAGCAAATATAAGCTGTGAAATTTAGGAACGCAAGACTGTATATAGCTGACATGAAATTTTTCAAACAACTAAAAATTGGTCAAATTCGGGTTAATTCTTAGTAGGACAGCAAAAAGCTGTGGCTGTGACAGCAAGGCAGCATCCATGTGCTCTACAGCCCTGCTCCAGGGCTTTCCCAAAAAGTTGTAAGAATCCTCTCCATGAAGGCAAAATGTTCCACAGTCACTTTCTTGGCTATGATTGAGAAATGTTAGCTGAGACCTCAAATTATCAGCATAAAAGAAATCTCTGGTATGTAAATTGGGCTGAATGGCATTCAACCTGAGTGGCCTCAACTTGGCAAAGTTATAAGAAGCTGAAAAATAAAGATTTATAATGGGATGTGCCATTGCCAGACAACGTTCATCATAAATACGTCTGTGCACGTATGCCTGTGCGCGCACACCCCCCCCACACACACACTTATTCACATACATGTTACAGTGCTACTACATCACTGAGGAGCTCATAAATAGAATTATCTCCAAATAATTATATATACTGGCAATAAGACTGTAAGAAGACAGAGTCGGACATTTCAAGGATGTTCAAAGTGGGTGCGAAGTTAAATGGATAGCTGCTGTTTACAAATATGATTACATGACGTTACCACGGAAACTTGGGATGGAAAATAAAAAGCCAGTTTAGCTTCATCTTGAAACTGCCCTGACTGGGAGGAAAGCGGTATCTGACATTCCTTCAGTGGGAGACTAATTGCTTCTCTTAACGAATGCACAGTACGTTCCCTGTATTTTTAGCTACTGTGCAAAGTGTTTAAACTGCAATCAAGTGAAGATAAGGCCAGGATAATAAATCCTGTGTTGTTAAGAACCACAACACAATATGATTTATTAGTTTTCCTATGCTATTTACTGAAAGTGCAACTGTTAAACATTTTCTCTTATACATCAGCTTCAAGTGATTTTGTGTCACATCTAAGCATATGACCTGGTAATTCTCCTCAAGTACATTTTTTCCTTATCTGTGTTTCTGCTTTGACAATATAATGAGAGAAGCATGCTCTAAGGAAGTGACTCATTTCCACCAAAACATGCTTCCTGAGAACCACAAAAGAGGCAGGGAGATGACCACTCACCCTGGAAATTTTTAGGAAAATTCTAAATGGGAATCAGTTGGCAGCATGAACTGAAACCAAGTTATTCCTGAATAAAAGATCTACTCAGTAAGACTGCAGCAAGCACAGAGGCTGCAAATCAGAACACTACACAGATGGTACCATCTGTCTGTCTTCATGGAATCATTCTGGTACTGCAAAAACCCTTCAGAGACAGATGCTCAGAGCCACAGTAGTGTTTGCTAACAGACACACATGCTACACCTGGCAATGCTGTGTTGGATCCCCTGGGTTCACCAGGTTATCTGTACACAAATGGAGCTGGCATATTCAGTGGGCTAAGGCTAGACAATCAGTGACTGAAAGGTCTGATTATCACAGAATGGAAATTCCATTAAAGATGTGCTTAAAATCCTGATTCCACAGTAAACATTGCAGCTGCTTGACCTCTATCCCTGTCCCCATCTCAGGGGGTGAAAACTGATGACCAGTTCCACTTGTCCCACCAAGCCTTGCATTCAAAGGAGGGCAGCAGACCAAGAGCTGCAGGCATGTGGATGTACACTGAAACCTTATGAGTCTTTACATTTCTTTGATATTACTTTTTTATCTTTTATCTGGTAAGTTTGTTCCTTTTTGTTATATACATCAGATTACAAGCTAATACCTCATTTTACACCAACACACAGAGTCCTATTTACATCAGCTGCAATTTTTACCTATTTCATTGGGACGAAGTGTTGTTATTGTTCTATGGAAAGAAATAACATTTACGAAACTCCTGAACTTGCTGGCTTTTCTTCTTTTGGGGGACAAATTCCTTTTCAAAAGCTGTGCTATTTGATAGCTGAATGCCCTTCGTCTTTGTCACTTTTCACAGGGTTTTTAAAGTTATTCCAAATTACTGAAATTACTGAGGGTGAGACACGACACTGAAACACTTGCAGAAGGCAATGATTCCACATTCTGCCCTGATAGATACCTGTTTCACACCTACACCTAAAACTTTCCTTAGTCCTCTATACTGCCAGGCCTTGTGGCTTGCAGGGACAAGCCTCTGTTCTTACAATACCAATCCCAAGTACCAGAGTCAATTATTTAATTGTTAATTAGACATTAGCCACAAGGCTGACCACAGCTGTGAAGATGTGAGTAAGCACAGCGAAATGGAGTTTTGCTGTGTCTGGTTTGGACAACAATGAATACGTTTCATTTTCCAGTGCAAAGCCTGACCTGCCAAGTTGGTGCCTCCCTCTTATTTGTAATTACCAATCTCATGCTACCTGTTCCAGACATAAACCTTCATCAAGCAAGTGTATTCACCCCATATCACTTTCTGCATCGCTTGTTTCTTACTTCTGAGTAATATATAGGCAAGTACTATATGTTGAAACCCCATTCAATAGGGATATTTTCCATGATTGTGATGCTGCAAATTATGAAATCCTATTTTGGCTAACTCCCTCATTAAAAACAGGTCCAAAACAGTATTTTAATGATGAGGTTAGGCTACATTTAATGAAATAGCTCACGTTTCATAGCACCCTACCACAGGAAAATATGGTTCTCAGTTGAAACCTTAATTTACCATCTGCTATTTTGCATGTGGCTCTGTTTAGTGAATAAGTAAAGAGTGACACTTCACTGAGCCCAGTCCATAAGACATTAAATAAAACCACTGTACTGCTTATCATGATGTAAATAATGTTTTCAGCTGTGATGTCTGATACTTGGTGTTAAACTACCACATAAAATTAAGACTTCTTCAGATCTTCATGGTGCCTTGGATTGTACATTTCCATTTCTGAATTTGCTAGCAGATATTTTAAAAACCTCAAGCAGAAACTCTTCCTACAGTTATTAATCTAAGAAGTGCCTAAAATACAATTCGTTCTACCAAGTAAAATATGTCACGTTTTCAAGACAAGAACAGAACATTACTGCTTTTCCAGAGGCTTCATGTGAATAACTAATGTGTCAAGTCTGTGACCAGCAACAAGAAGCTTGTGTATTAACCAGTTTTATGCTTTTTTAAATCTCATGAATATGTAATCCTGTGATTCTTTCATTTTCCTTTCCTTTCCCTTTCCCTTTCCTTTACCCTTTTCCTTCCCCTGCTGCGTTTCTGCAAGTATCCAGAAAATGCCAGATACACCCTATCTAAACCACCTCCTGGTACGCATGACCTTGTGGTACAAGTCTGATCAGTCTTATGGAATTTCCCCTGCACTTCCTTTCCAGTCCAGCTGGCTGACCTCAGTGTCAGTTTTTGATCTGCCAATGCAGAAGCACTCAACAGAAAGATTAAGAACAAAACAAATACCCAAAAGTGAGATGCTCATGACACACATGGCAGCTACAGCGGCACTATTGTTGGTTCATGCTTAACTCATCTCCTGTTCCTGAAGCCACATGACAGCAGTTATCTGCACTCCCACTGCCCCTGCCCACCACATCTGTGTGCCCCCAGAGCCATCCCCTCTCCCCATGCTACAGCCAGGGCACAAACTGCTGCAGACACCCAGAGCTGCAGGATGAAGCGAGAATGCGAACTGCCCTGATGTTACGGACACAGGGCACCTTGCTGGGCTTTGCTGAAACAGCCTACAGCAGGTATAGGTTTTAATGTGAACCCAAATACATAAACAATATAATCAGTCATCCCCTAAACAACAGTTTTCAAGCAAGTCCAAAGCAACCATGAACATGCTGCTGCTAAGTACATATTGGTAGACTGCATACCCTCTGAGGGTTGTATTTCCACAAGTTTTCTATTTAGACAGGCAGTCAGGCATCTTTAAGATACTGCTGACCCCTAACAACTGTATCTCACTGTAATAACAGCTCCTAGAGTGAGAACCCTTCTCTGCACAACTGAGTCATGACGGGCTTTTTTACACTGGATCTATTCTTCCTGTGAAACTGAGTTTTAAAAGAAATCAGTAATGTCTTTTCAGCTGCAGTAAGCATCTTCCATATGCATGCTGCTTTCACAGCACTTAAGCATGTGACAAGAGTGCTGAAGGATGTAAATCAAAAGAGTATTCTCCTCAGCTGTCCCCATGCCCTTGAAAGCTCTGTTTATTCTGTGGTAAACTGGGTGCATTCAGTGTATCACTGACACGAAAATAATTGGGCTACAGTCCCCATCTCTTCAGTCTGTACCTTACTTCTTGCCAGTCCTCTCAGCTGAGGCTGGCAGAGATGATTCCAGCAGTGGTGATTTTTCCATCATGGTATAAAGAGTGACAGCAGGAACCAGATACCCTCCTCTTTCCTAGCTGGCAGTCTTTTGACCCAAGTATAGAATGGGAGTCCTGTTTCAACTTGGCATCATTTTTGTCTGCATTTTGTGTGAAAGAAAAGGGTTCCCAGGAGGTCAAGGAAAGTTATGGAGGTAAATAGGAAAAAATCCATTTGCAAAACCTGATGTCTGTGTTGTATTTCTGTTATGTCTTAGATGTGGAGATGATGTGTTTTATTCCCACGTGTGTTCCATGAATGAAGTATAAAAGAAAACCAGCAAGCTCCTAAGTAAATTGTTGGGGATGCTTTTTCCTGTCTCATGAGGAAAGGGCACTGCTGTAGGTCATCTAATTTACAGCTCTTTCTGTCATCATCTGCTCCTGAATTCAAAGCACAGAGGCTAGGGGTGAGAGCATTAATGACATACAGAGATTCAGTAGATAAAAACAAAAGGATAGCATGCAAGTCAATTAGCAGAACGCCATGGCAATGACACCAGCCAGCCCTCAGAGACACAAGTTTCCAGGAATGATTATTGCAGTGCACAACTGCTAGGGAATTCAGCTCAGCAAAAGGAAAGCATACTAGACTCAGACAAAGAAAGAGAACTTGCTGTCATCACCTGCTTCTGTGCATTTTAAGGGTAATATAAATATTAATGCCTTCCAGCAGTTTTTAAATGTACCTATGCTTTTTATAGGGACAAGCATTATTTAGGTATGGGGGGGATGGACTACTCTGTTCTAATGTAAGGTAATGCAATATTAATGAGACTACTATATATAGTTCTAAGCCCTTCCCTCTTCACCAAGGGAAGAGGGAAGATCTTTATGCAAGACTGGGAGAAATGACTACTCCCATGCAGTGCAACCACCTCAAGTCAGCAATAGCGAGTGCAACATTCTCTTTGTGTAAAAGTGAATGCATGACCCCCCCTGCTCTGTGGTGCCCAAGGAAGAAGGCAACTTGGACCCCATTTTGAAAACGTTTCAAGATGAAATGAGAAGCCCTAGATTCAGGGATTTCTACTTAGCTGTAGGCCCCTAGTAGACTTAAATAAGGAGAAGGATCACTCTCAATCTAGGCTGTTTATTCAAAGAGAGGCAACAGCACCCTTAAGGAGCAACAGAAAATAAGATGGGTGGAAGCACTCCCTGGAGAGGCCTTTCTGTTTTCTGGAGGTTACAGGGAATCTAAAGCACTGTCCCAGTGTCTGAAGTGTCAATGAAGTGTCTGAAGTTTGATGGGATGAATTGGTACAGTAGAAGTACTTGGAAAGTGCCTCAGATAGTTAAGAAACAAGATGATGCACCTCCTTAGGTTATTTATAAAACTGATTTCTAACTGCTTCTGTAGGCACCCCACAAGTTGTAAGATCTGGACTTCTACCTATACAAACGGGGACAGCCTAAGGAGGCTTCCAGGAAATAATATTGCACATTATAACTTGGCTGGCTTCATTTAGGCTCAGTGGAATTATCACATTACAGTGGCTCAATGGCTGGCAAAGAAAAGGGCACCATGAAGTGACTCAGAAATGAAATGTCTCCAGATTAGCAATTATTTTCATTGACTCATAGAGTTTGAAGCCAAAAGCACGTTTGGTTAATCTGAACTTCTACACACTGAGTTCACTACATGTTCACCCATGTACGCAGCATGTTTTCCTTCTTCTTTACAGAAAGCTGTCCCACTTTGAACATAAAACTTAAAAGAATGACCAGTGAGCACAAGAAGTTAATTTCAAGAACTACTCAGTATGCCACTGCATCAAAACTACCCATTAAAATACTCTCTCTGCAATGCAAGACTCTCAACACCAACTTAAGGGCTTTCAGGTTCTGTCATGCCAGGAATTTAATTTAGGGGTAGAATATTATCATTTTAAAGCTTGATCTGGTTAGATACAGACACCTCAGAGCTCCAGAAAAGTTAGGGAAGACATATAGATATGCTGATGTGTTTGTTGCACATGCTGTCGAAGGAGCATGAATAAATGGATGCTTGGATCTTCTACATGGAGATCCCATGTCAGCTCCAAGTCTCTGAGGTGCTGACAGACGGCAGTAGACAGGAGCCAATCCTTCTGTACATGAGGGATGGGGATTTTATTTGTGTATTTATTTTAGTGCACTGTCCTAATGCTTTAATTCAACACAGATGCCATGAATATGAATAGTTCTAGTGAAATCAATGCCTGAAGCAGACACCTTTTATACACAGAATTAGGACTACTACTAGATGTCAAACCACGTTAATGTTGAGGGAAGATAAACTCTTGTTACGCCTTAAACTTTGTAAGTGCCGGTTCTGCAAGAATTCTTTCTCATACTTCTGTTACAGTAAGGCCTGGCTGAGTCCAAAGCCCATTGTGTAGGGTACGACACAAAACATAGCAGGAAGAATCCATATCCCGCAGATCTCTCACTTTTTTCTGAAGGTGTGTAGCTTTTTTAGAGTAAATTGACACTTGAGCAAAGAATGTTTGAAATATTGCCTTAACTCTTCTGGCTTTGGCTGAAATACTTTCTTTGAAGATATGGATGTTGGCTGAATGTTAATGCAGAGTTGGAAATCAAGCAGTGCACCCTGAAATACACACAGAGCTGGCAATAAAATCACAGCAAAACCACAATCCCTGAAATCGCTCTATCTCTTTTTCTTCCTTGAATGGTTCTGGAAAACAGCTTTCTGCTTTGCAGTCAACTTATCAACCTGCTCAAAATAAGTAAACAGCACTAAATCCAGTGAATTGGTTTCAGAGATGTGTTGTATCAGTCCTTTTTTGTACCACGTCTGTTAAATGATGAGGTACCGGGGGAAGGGCTGTCTCTTTGTCTGCATACAGAGCGCAGAGATGCCCAAGCCTCTGTAATTACTGTGATACAAACAATAGAACTTTCCATTTCTGGTTGTTGTTAGATCATGGGTCAAGTCATGTAAAGAGCTTTTAGTATGTGCTCAGAAGCCTTTTTTTCTATAGATGGGGTTTTCAGCAATTGATCCACACTCTGTAAAAATCGGTTGCATACTGGCTCCATGCCTGGAGCTTGATTGTTCCCATCACTGTTTTCTGGTGAATGCTTTCTGTAAGGTACATAGAAATTGTTGAGTAATTGTCTTTTAAGCTTTTGTATATGCAAGGAACATACACTATGGAGAACATTACGCTCTTTAGATTTACCAGTTACTGCACAAATAGGCACGGTCAGTAGTATTCTTCACTACACTCTAATTAAGGGCTGTCTCTTCCAGTGCTGGCCCCACACAGTAGCAGAGGGAAGTACTTTCAGTGCTTCAAATAGAAATCTTCACAATTTTAATTTTGATGGTGTTTTATAGCAACCTGCAAACACTTCCAGACCTAACACAGTAAAGAATCAAAAGGAGGTAACATCTCTCTCTGGCTCAAATCCAGTGTGTTTATCTTAGCAAAGCTGAGGTTGCCAGACCCTGTATCACTGTTGTGCTGTCACATAAGGGGTGAGGGAGAGAAGGAATGATTCTTAGTTCAGCCTAGGCATACACTTCCACCCTTTGCAGCCTTTCTAGAAGAGGGAAACCTAGGTACAGAGTGTAAGGGAACTACACTGAACACTTGTCAGATTCACAGATGGACCATTCCAGCTTGATATGCAATCTATAGTTTTGTTTAGACAGAGTGCAAATATATGGTGGCTTGGCAACGGAAGGTACAGATCCATTTCATCACATTGGCATAGATTTCCTAAGTGACTGTGTCTAACTCTCACTATCCCCAGGCTTTAGTACCTTCAATGAAAATGGATTGCAACTACTTCTGATTTCTCCCTCTTCCCTTGCAATGTCTTCGGCTATGAGTACAAATCCTCTCCTTGGGTCTGTAGCTCTTTAAATGCTGATGGAATAGTACAGCCAAAGTAAAGTTGAGAGTCAGAGCCCAGATAATTCAGAGGAAACACTCCCACTGATGCTGCCTGGCTGTCGGGCCCAAACACAGTTATTAGTGGAAAACAGAAATGTGTTGTACAAGGGTTTTTTCCTCTTCCTCTTCAGAATGGCTGTGATGAGACAGAAACTTCTCTGCAAGTTGCGAAAGACCTAGCCCATCCCCGATAATCCTGTGCTTTTTAAAACTGCCTACAAATGCAAGTGAAATCCAAAACTCTGTTCCTGCCAAAAAGGCCACATTGCTAACAGTGGCTTTCCAGTGGCGTGACCTGCAGGGATGTCTGATAAGCACGTAGCCTCTCTCCTGCCAGTTTGGTTTTAGTCAGATGTGAACGATAGAGGCTGACAATGAAATCCCAGAGCCTCACCCAGAAAGTTCCTTGGCTTTTGGCTGGATGCTTTGTTTGTCTGTTGTTCTTGGTGTACTCTGCAATCTGCTGTGGGGAGACCTACACTGGCCTTGCACCAGGAAGCTGCAGACAGCATGTTATTTGCATATAACTCTCCGCACTGTTTCCTCTGGAATAAGTGTCTGAAGAGATCACTTCACTGCAGAAGCATACTGACGTGTCTGGAGTACTCCACAAAGCATAGCCCAGGAGGCAAAATGGCAGGAAGCATGGTTTCATTTACAGGTCAAGAAGGAGCACCCTCCACCTCTGTCACAGCACTTGGGCAAGTCTCTCAGTCTTGCTGCCAGTATACTAAAGCTAATCAGACATTGTTTTGCTTCAAGGCAAGTCACATTTTCAAAAGCAACTTTTCCCAACTCTGAAGCCTCAGCCCACAGACTTTCCCAAGACAGAGGTGTCTAAACTCTTGAATTACTTTGAGAATGCTTATCTGTTCTGTCAACACAGGAGGTTGTTGCTCACATCGCCTTGAGGAAAATCCAGTTCTCAGGGTTAAAAAGAGCCAGGAAGACAAGTGGCAGAGCCCTTCCTGTGTGTCTGCAATCACAATATGCCTCCACATTCCGCCGGAAGCTTCGATTCAAGCACATGGCACAGAGTGCACTGCTAGGGTCTATTAGTAGCTACATCCAGCTGGAGCAGAATGTTTGTGCAGTCTGCAAGAGAACTTTGTCTTCCAGATATGGTATACAGATACATTATGCTTTGCAATTACATGTTATGTTTTGCTATATTTATGTTTATGCTATATTTATGTTTTGAAAATGTGAGTGGAAAAAAAGCCTCAAAGATATTTAAAAATCTGGGCCCCGCACTTCAGCTCCTCACATGTAAGACAATACTGTTAGGAGACCTGCCTGGACTGTACTTCTTCAGAGGGAAGGTGGGCCTTCAACAGAAGCCTTCACTTTCACACATCACTGGCGAACAGTTTGAAAACAATCCACATTTGTAACAGTATTCATCTAAATATTCTAGTTCTTTTGCGCAGTGTATTAGGACTCAGGCCTTCAGCTCTGCAGCACAGCTAGTTAAAAACTTCCAGATGAAGGTTTCATCAGCAAATGCAGAGCCAACATGTCAGAACTGAATGAGATGATAACCCTCATACATTGCCCGGGTTTCCAGCAATACCGGAGTTTCTAGCAGACTGAAGATCTGGTGTTTTCTGGATTTGTGCCTCTCTTGTGGACCCTCAGACAGCACAAAACTTCCATGACAATGGCCCTGGGTCTGGGTTCACAGCCTTAACTGAGTTTCCAAG
The DNA here is from genome assembly GCA_039720435.1 of Amazona ochrocephala. Taxonomy (NCBI): domain Eukaryota; kingdom Metazoa; phylum Chordata; class Aves; order Psittaciformes; family Psittacidae; genus Amazona; species Amazona ochrocephala. The sequence continues at coordinate 15,850,335 of CM077884.1, read as the reverse complement.
GTCAACACGGTAGAGGAAATGGTCCCCAAAAGCTACTAAACAAAATCTTGATGTTCTGGGCCCATGGAGGTCATTCACTCATTAAATAGCACAACAGCTTCTAAACGAATTTCAAAATGCTTTTAAACCTAATTGAAAACTGAAATTTTTTATGAACCCTGAACAGTGCCAACACTCTGAACACACAAAAAAGGGCAGGATCCACTGAGGACCCCAAATCCTCACAAGGAGTATTTTTCTGTTCCAGGAGAAAACTGCTCCCTCCCCCATCTAAAGACTGTCTTGCCTTCTACTTCTAACCCAATACCTACAAGTTTCTGAAAATACCTTGTCAGCAATGAAAGGTGAACAGTTTTATCCCCAGAGAAAGGACTCCTACATAAACAGAATTTGATCTACACCAATCTCATTTACTGGTTGTTTCTGAAACCTGCAGTTCTAGGCACAGATAGAGGATCTCTTGGTATTGCTTCTGTTCTGCCTTCACTTTCATGGCACTTCAAAGATGTATCAAAGCATGGACTACACTACAGCCATGAACACCACTACAGGAAGAAAAAAGTCCAAGTGCCTTAGCGTGATGGGGCTGCCACTATCCTGGCTGAAAAACACAATTTGAATCGTGAAGGTGATTAACGAGTGACAAGAGTGCATTCTCCATCAGAGAGACTTTTAAGCGTGTGGGCAGCACTGACCCAAGGAGAGCTTAGCACTGTCATGCAGGAATCACCAAGGTGCAGTTTCTGTCTGTTACACAGAAGAGCTTGCAGACTAGCTGGCTTTTTCCACCCTTGAATACTTGTGTGACTGCTTGAACAAAGTGACCTGCCATTCTCGGATGCAGTCCCATGACATGACATCAGCAAACACCCCTTTCGTACTCATAAACAAGATGGAAAGGAAACAGTCCAAGTGTGCTAGGGCGATGGGGGTGCCGCTGTCCCGCCTGCCGGCCTGTGCAGAACACCATGCTTTGCAATACTGAGACCCGGCGCGCCGTGCTGGGGGCAGCCGCGGTCGGTGGCGGGCTCACCGTCCGCACGGCCCCGTCCCCACGGGGGACCCGAACACGGCGGGGCACGTTCCCCCCGTGGTGCCGCGGCACCCGGAACCCGTGGCGGCGCAGCGCGGCCGTCTGACGTCAGGCCGGGCTGGCGCTGCCCGCTGGCGCATCGGTCGGGCGGCGGGCGCGGGGCCGGGAGCGGCAGTGGCAGCGGCAGGTGGGTGCGGCGGAGGCCCGGCACCGCGCGGGCTCGGCGGCGGGGGGCAGCGGGCCGCACGGGGCTGTGCGGAGGCCCGGCCTGGCCTGGCCTGGCCTGACGCGGAGGTCAGCGGGGCAGCGGAGCAGGCCGGGCCGGCGCGGCCGACGGGGCCCCAGCGCCAAGGCGGGAGCGGGCTCCCCCGGGGGCGCTGTCGGGCTGCCCGCTGTCGGTCCAGCTGCCGGGGCCGAGGCGCGGGGGACAGAGGTTTCGGGCAGGGCTCGGCGGCCTCTCGCGGGGAGCCGGCCGCCCCCAGCCCGCGGCCCGGCGGCGGGTGACGGGCAGGGAGCGTCCGAGTACCCCGGAGGAAGGCGGAGGCAGTGACGCTGCCGTTTGCCGGGGCCAGGCAGAGCTGGAGGGGCAGGAGGGGAGGGAACGGGTCCGGGGCCTGCACGGCACCCTGGGATTCCGGTGGAGCTGTCCCCGGCGGAATAGGGAAGAGGAGGGACGGTGCTTCTCCAAACTGGCCGTTCCGAACACCGGCTCGCTCACGCGTGGCCAGGTTTTGCACTGAGAGCCGCATCTCTCGGTGTACCTAGCCATTGGCTAGTTAAAACTAGAGACAGCGTCATGGAAAAAAGGCCTGCATGGGGCTAGCTGCAGAGTCAGAAAGTTCCAAAAATAGAAAACTTTTTGTTTTAACGGGGGGAAAGGGCAAATAGGGTTACATCTGAACACTCCTCCGAGCCTGAAATGTCGGGAATGAAGTAACAGCGAGGTGTCAGCAGGCACAGCTGGTCGCCTGGAACTCGGCTCCATGCTTAAACCCCTTCCACCTGCCTGGACCATGGAGTCGGGTCCATTGCTAATTTGCATTAATCAAAATGGCTGTGTTAATTGCAAGGTGCAGGTAGAAACACTTGATTTGAGAGTTGCTCTTCCTAGCAGCCAGCCGCATTTGATAACAAGTGAACTGGAACAGATTGTTGGATATTCCACTTACTCTGTGTGACAAAGGAAAACTGCTGTTCCAGGAAGCAGGAAGCAATAGCCCCACCTACTTTGCTGCATTTACTCTTAACCTGTGTTCAGTTTAGGGTGCTACTACTTCTAGATTTCAGTCACCAAGGAACTCCTACTGAGGTTGGTGATAAACTGACTTATCTTTGTTTAAATCCCATTTTCCATGTTGGTTGCACTGAGCTAGTTTAACAAATAATACTCAGTCGCAACTGATCTTGCCAAGTATCTCCTATCTCTGCAAATATTCTTTTAAACATAATGTGGGTTGACTGAATCAATAGGACTTCAAGGGAGTCTTGTGCTTAAAAAGGACCAGAGAATATCTGATTGTTTTTGCACCTGCTACTTCAGTGCTGACAGATTGTTCTGTGTGATTCCTTGCTCTCTATGCAGAGCTGAAGTTTTGGGCACTAAACTTGGTGTGAGGAAGATGTCGTTGCATCTGGGATTACATGCGAGGTGCTGTACAACAGCTGAAGCCTCTTGCTGTTGTAGCCCTAGATAGCTGCAAGCCATTCTGTAATGTGAGACTGAGTTGTTCTGTAATCACAGGCAAAACTTGTCAAGAGTCATGTTTTCTTTTTCATTTCCTCCTCTTTATGCGTTTTAGTTAAATCTGATGATGCTGTTGTATAAGAGTAGGTTAAAGGCAGCAACAAGCGTTCAGTGGCCTAATCTGGCACTTGCAACAGAACTGGGGTTCATGCAAGCTCTGTATTGGCTCTTAGACTATTGAAAGGTCTCTGGAAATATACAGTGATTTCACCTTAGTGGGCAAACTAGAAGACATAGAAACACTACTGGAGAGACCCATTCCTGTGAAAATGAGGAGCAAGAAGCCTATTTCCTTGTGAAGGATTATCTAGGGGGAGAAGAACATACACTGGGGTGGTGGGAGGATGAGGCTCAGGCCCTTTATAGTGCTTTGTGAAGAATAAACTGGCCTCTTTCTGAAGCTGTCTCTCTGTAGGAAGGTGACAACAGCATGCTTAGACCTCAGAGCAGGACTGGGTGACAGGATTAAAGCAGGGTAGGAGTTTGACTCTCCCTTCCAGCGGGCTGTCAGCTAAATGTTTGTTTTCCCAGCAAGCTGGTACAAAAGCCAAGAGTAAGAGGTTTATCTTGGAGTTTAAACTTCAACTGCAGGTGGTTCTCATGATCACGCCCAACCCTGTTCTGGATGTGGCATTCCTTCAATATGAATTCCTACTGCTACAGTTTTGTGTGTTACAGTATTTGCCCACTACTGTGAAGAGCACACAGCTAAAAGTCATATCCAATAGTTGGCTTAGGTACATCTCTCAGAAAAGAAATGGATGTTACTAACTTTGTATTTTACTAGAAGACAACGAAACTCTTCTCTCTGTCCTTTCCCCAGCTTTAAAGACATTCCTTGTCTGGTTTAAGTTCCTCTGCTTATCAAATCTACTATGCCACCTTCCCCCCCCCCCCCCCAATCCTTATGCTGATACAAGTAGAATTATTTGGTAGGTTTAAGTATCTGTCTCTCATATTGGCTTACAAGCCCCACAAATAATACCTAAAAAACGCAGCCTTCTCAGGGGAGGCTTACAATGCTTCTGTTCTTGCTTTTCTTGTTCAGTTACATCCAGATAGTTGTGGTTTTATGAATCCATTTTAGAACAACAGTCTCTACATCATTATGCTATAAAATAAAAACATCCAATTCATCTTGGAGGAAGCTAGTGATGATTTGGAAGAAATACATTTCATAATACAGTCATAAAACTGGCTTTCTCCTTCCTGTTTAAGATGAACTATTTCAGCTTTTGTTTTGGCTGGACTTTGAGCCCATGAATTAAAAATAAAACTGAAGAGGAAGTACAGAAAAAGGGAGGTAGGGAAGAAATGAGGGTGCTTAGTAACTTGAGACTGCAGAATGCAGGAAGCACATGTATGTCAAGAGGACAGTTTTGCAAGGAACTGGTGGTGAGTCAGGAAGCAGTCGCTGCAGCCTGTCTCCTCCCCATGTTTCAAGAGTGGTAGCTGTAAGCTGTGCATTTTCCAGTCAGACTTAAAAATGGTCTCTGATAGTCATGTTGGATCGCTACAATTACATGTGTTAAGTCCTAGCATAGTAGTTGGGCCTTACTTAGTTATCTTCAGCTGAGATCTGCTGTGTCTGTCTGCAATACTAGCCAGCTACACACAGATGTAATATATGATACTATACCTTGAAGTGCCTCTTTCTAATGTATGATTGTGAAATACTGACAACTGCTTTTCTCCCCCTCATCTTCCTCTTCTGTCCACTAGATTCAGCAACAATGGCATTTGTGAAGAGTGGATGGCTGCTCCGGCAAAGTAAGTCATGGTGGGCCGTTTACCTCCTTTTCTCCCCAGTGTGTCTAACATCACAGCAACTTAGTAATTCCCAGGTCTTTCCTAAACAAAGTCCTAGCTCTATGGGTTGCTTTTTGTTCTCTCTTTTTGTTGGTTTGTTTTTTTGACCTTTAGGACACTTCACAAAAAGACCTGTCATGACAGCATTTCCATGTGACCTTTGAGGTATACCACTGGGAAACAGGATATACCATATCTGAGGTGTCTGACTGGCATTCAGCTTCAGATGCTGCTCTGTAATTAGTGCTATATAAGTGAAGACTTGGAAACTTCACCTGACACCTTAATGTCTTCAATTAGGCATGCCCTCTCCTTGTTCTTGCAGCAAGTCAGAACTAAAGCACCAGGTTATGCACTTAAACTCAGTTGTGACTCTGAATACTAGATAAAATATGGAACCCAATTCTGTACTGTTCTGAAGCGGGGATGTTTTAGTACAGGATTTTGCTTGGCACCTCAGAATATCTGGGGCAGCTGTGAAGGATCTATTGGTTTTGTTAGCTCTAGAACACAAATACTTCCCAATATGTGCTCTCAAAAGTGACTGTCTGATTTTTAAGGTACTATTTTGCGGCGTTGGAAGAAGAACTGGTTTGACCTGTGGTCTGATGGCCGCTTAATATTCTATGATGATCAAAATCGCCATGATATAGAAGATAAAATCCACATGCGAATCCATTGCATCAACCTCAGAGTGGGGAATGAATGTCGAGGTAATAATGAACCCTTCAGGATTTGTGTATTTAGAGATTCTTCACAACTCCAGTGCCTTCCCAACATACCATTTACAACACTACTGCAGAACTAAACTTGTCCAAGGAGTGTGCAATTTTCTTGTTCTTAAAGAAACGCAGCAAATTCCCATTCCACTCATCTCCCAGAAAACCCCAACCCAACCAACTATTAAATTCCCTTACAAACACCCAGGGCATAGTATCATCACATGACAGATTAGATCAGAGTTTGATACTTCCTTTTAAAACTCAGTGAGGACAGGGTACCATGTATGCAGGTGGCAGGCATGCACAGGAGAATGGGATATTCACAGTAGACTTGTGTGTCTGATTATAACGTTACTGGTGTAATTATAGTGCTGTCTGGAGTGAAAGGCAGGACAAGAAATGGAAACCTCAGCAGATTTTCTTCAAGTGTTGCTAATTTCACTTCTAGCATTTGTTAGTACTCTACTTGATACTGACACAAGTGTTGGAGAGTACTTATTGCTAAGTATGAATTGGTTCTGCTGTAAGACACTTGAATTTCTTAGGAATGATGTTCACAGCTACTTACTTTCAGGACTGCCTGAAGAGTAAGAACAGGTTATTTCCTTTGGTAATTTGCTCCGATGCCACGGAAGGCAGCTACAACTGGCCCTACTTTATTTTGTCTTTTGCATAAACTGTCTCCCTTCTTGTAAATGTGATTATGAAGTTCTGGTAATCGATATTTCATAACTCATCTCTTTTTTTCTGACTTAGATTTCCAGCCTCCAGAGGGGAAGCAGAGAGATTGTTTACTGCAGATTGTTTGCCGTGATGGGAAGACAGTCAACCTCTGTGCAGAGAGTGCAGATGACTGCCTGTAAGTCTGCCACAGAACATCGGTTTTGCTGCCTCTCCTCGTTTATCTTTTTCTCTCTCTTCCTAATTATTGTTGTGCCTTCAGGCTTTCAGAGATGCATTTTAAGAAAGTTTTCAAGCAAATAAAAGCAGTCTTTCACTGACAAAAACACAGCTCTCTTAGAAGTTATCTAGCTTGTGCAAACTAACTGCAACTTAACACACTGAAAACACTGAAGGCTGAGGAGTAAAAGAATCTTATTAATACAGTTAGTGCAAGACTTGCTGAACAGATTGTATTTTTTTTTCACTTTTCCCATTCTTCAAGCAGTACATGACCCTGCATAGCTCAAGGACATCTCAGTCAGTGGTGAAAGGAAGAATACTCCATTATTGTGAACTTTCAGCTGAGCTTGGCTCTATATAGTTTGATAGCTTCTGTCATGTTTGCCAAGCATGCATGGTTCTTCGAGCATGCTCCCAGCCATATGGCATAGGAGTGTCTGTGTGAAGTGTATACACCTTCTGTTCAAACTGTAATAGCGTCAAGACCCGCACTCTCTAGTTGGCACAGATGCAACTGTTCAGGCAGGAGAAACAACTTCCCTGGTTCTCATCCTATTACTTTATCCTGAGTGTGGCTGCACATGACCTACCTGTTGTGCTTGCAGTGAAGACCTTCAAAACTGCATCTTTTCCTTCTCATGTTCCTCCTCATGCCTTCTCAGCTCTGCAAAGAACGTAATTATTTGTTAGTCTTGATGTAACATCTTTCTGCATTCATTTGAGTATCATTGGGCTTTGACCTATGCAATGGCTAAAACTGTGTTCCTGCAGTACCTCTAGTTGCTAAACTTCTTTTTTTAATAGTCCTAAAAATAAGAAGTGGTATTAATTTTTATCAGTGTTCCAGTAAACAATGGGCTTGTTTTTGCAGGGCATGGAAAATTGCTCTCCAGGATGCCAGGACAAACCCAGTAAGTGCACTGGCTAGACTTCATACTGACAGAGAAGCAGCACATCAGTGTTATGTGGGGTTCATCAGTTTGCTTCTAAAATCATGTTCTATCCCTCTCTGCTACAGCAAAACAGGGTCATGAGCATGATGGCTTGTGGGTGGGGAGAAGAATGATCTGGGTCACAAGCATGTCATCCTTGCAGCCAAGCGAAGGCACATACATGCTGGGTGGAAGTGCATGACTTCAGGGAATGATCTGTGTGTGTGAAGTGAATGTTTGGGAAGCTGGTCTGTATGGGAAGTGGCGCTGAAGCTGTGGGCAAGCAGTAAATCTGCAACCAGTAAAAATGCACTTTCCACTCCTAGCATTTGTTGCCTACCATGTATGGTGCTAAAGGAAGCTTATTGCAAAGAAGCTGTTTGTTAATGTAGATCCATTACATTGTGGGATGCTTCTTGGTGGAGAGTAGGGGAGCATAAGGTGGTTGGAGGGGAGTGCAGGTATGCCGAGGAGTACATTACCTCTGCATTGGCATGCTAGCTGTGGAGAGTGAAGAAGTCAGTTATCATAAAATTCTGTAAGTAAGTCCTGGAGTTCCCTAGAGAACTCAGTCTTTGGGGAACCACATCCATCCACTTGTGGGTATCATTTTTTTCCTCCAGACTGCCTTCTTGAGTACTCTTCAGCACTAGCTTTCCTTACATGGCTAGACTAAACCAGCCTGAGATGTTCCTGTTTCATGGGGAAATGCTGGCTTTTAAAGAAGTTTGTATCAGTTTTTGATGGGTCACATTAACATTGCCACTCTACTGAGGCATTTGTCTTATGATATAACTAAGATCTGTAGATATACAAAGCAAATGCTTGTCATAGTTTTGACTGCCCTGGACTGAAGTGCCTCTGACTGCAGCTGTGCCATGCTGCTTCATGGTGCTAAATGAGAAGTGAAGGAATTGTCTTCATGCAGGGAATACAACACTTATGGTCTGTCTGCTATAGCTTTGGGGGTTTTATCTTGCTTATGTGGGAGATGGTGGCTCCTGGTTTTAGGAGTTAGGAACTGCTGGGTTTCATGTCTTTTGACACTTGGCTGCCAGCCCTGATAGGACAGCATTCAAAACTTGCCAGTGCATCACCTTTGTCGGCCAGGGCAGACCCCTGCTATTGAAAGTAGGGCAGGTAGCTCTGTGCACAAATAGTATCATAAATTGGCACTTTCCACAGCAAGTACAGATTCCAACAACGACTTGAAGTAATCGGGTAACTGGGCTTGAGTCCATCTGTAGGTGTCTGACACAGCTTTCAAAAATACCGAGCATCCAGCAGTGCCTTTACTGGGATAGGATGGTGAGCACCCCAGCTTTGAGAACTATGTCATTTACAGATGTTTGCAGGCTGGTGTCACATGACTGTACAGAGTTCCCTGTCACAGAACAGAATACAGATGTACTGCTGGACACTTTCTCAGGCCGTGGAAATACATGCCTCTTCAAATGGTGATTTCAAGTGTGCTTCAAGCAATCCTTAGAATCTCCAGTGTAAGACTGACCTGGGATATAGACATACTATGCCCTCAGGTCTTTCTGAAGTCCAGGTACAAGAGACAATAGGAACATTCACTTGTAAATGAAAAAAAGAGACCTGTTTTTTTTCTTGGAATAGGGCACTAAGAGCATCACTGTATATTTCTGATACTATATGCAAGAATACAAGGCTACTGTAACCAACCTTAATTGTCCTTGAGAGTAAGTTATCACGTTTGCCTGATAGCTTCCTTCAAAAAGGACGAGAATTAGAGGTGTCATTTGCAATGTAGTTCCCTAAAAACAGTCAAGCCCCCCAGTCCTTACAGTTAAACCTCTCTTACTGTATTTTTTTTAGCCTTCTCACAGCCAGGATGAGAGGTGACCAAGAACTGTGACTATGTTCTGCTATAATGTTCAGGTGCCACTTCTGGCTACTGCATTTGTGCTCTTATCTGCTCTTGCAGAACTTGGTGATGCCACTCTAGAGCCCTGGGAAGCAGCTAGCTTACCTGTGAGAACTTGTTTATCTGAAAACAGAGGATGAACAAGAGGGTAGTTTCTAAAACTGAGGCTATGAAATGATGGAAGGAGTCGGTGTGCTGGCATGTACATGCGTGCATGTGTGTGCACACAGAGGTAAGAGATTTTACAGCTCCTTCCTGCGACGGATGTGGTGTTTGCATTCTCCCAGGTCTGCTCTCCAAATAGTTTCTTTTTGAAGTGCTTTATAAGATATTCACAGTACATCTGGAGGTTACTCTTTCTTTGGGGTCATTCAGTTTTAATCCTTGCGCTGCTCTAACTGGGTGTCTGTCAGAAAAGGTGGTAACTGCTACCTTTCCATGGTGTTTAGGGCTACGTGGGATCTGATGTGATGTATGATGAGACAGCCATTTCCTCAGCCCCTCCTCCCTATACAGCTTATGCCACACCATCACCTGAGGTAAGAGTTTCAGTCAGGAAGCATTAAGCATTTACTCCTTCAAGCACTCAAACTGTACTCCTGGATATAACTGTGCGTTCCACAGTTACATCCAGCTTTGAGATTTGTACAATAGGAGAGAGAGTAAGGCACTAACAGTCTATTGTCACTCCTGTTTGAGATGGATTTCCTTTGAAGGGGACGAGGCAGGTTTGGTTGGGAGGTATATAAAGGATGGCTGCTCAGAGAACTTGGAAAATATAGCTTCTTAGAGACAGGACATAAGTTATTTAGCTGATCTTGAAAGATTCTGGCTATGCAGCTTTTAACATAAGGAGGTGTGACTATGCTTTCACATTGTGTAAGAAGTGAAAGGATACAAAATGAGGAGTTTTAAAAATAGGATTTAATGACTGGTGCTGTCATGTTTAACACATAAGGATTTTGTTGTATCCAAGATGTCATAGCAACACAATTATGAGCTCCTGGATGCACTGTTCTTTTGCAGTGGAGAAGGAGCAGCATTGGGGCTGAACCTATATATATTGTGCATTTCTGGATGTTCTGACCAATGTGCAGTGAAACACAAAGGGAAAGTTTGGGGTAATATTACTTGTTGCATTACAGTTGTACTGCTCCAGCCCCTAGCTGTTAGAAATAGCTGTTAAGAACTAGATGTGGTGCTCGGAGCTGTGTCAGGGCTAGTAGTGGGCCTCCTCTTTTGGAGAACAAAATTGCTTCCAGAACGTACAGCTACAGAGTATGTGTCCTGAATCTGACATTCACTTGCAGTGTGATAGGGACAATTTGGAGTTTCTTGGGATCATCTGCTGCCTGCCTCACACTTCTGAGCCCTCCAGAGAGCTCTTACTGGCATGAGGGCAGAGAGGAGAAGCTGGTAAGGCTGCTGTGGCTCTGTCTGATGATCCAGAACCTGCCTCTGCCATTCAGCATCCAGGAAGGGAAAAGAGTGAATGCTGCTAAGGAGCACTTATTTTTTAAAGCAGCTGTTCTGAATCCTTTCCAGAGAGTAGATAGATTATCAGTATACACTGGGTATTTTATTTGAAGTTTGACTGCATTAAAAATGAGGGAGAACTGAACAAAGTGCTTAATTGGGTACGAAGCATATGGTTATAATGGACATTTTTAATTTCACCAGGTTTATGGCTATGGCTATGATCAGTACAATGGTGTGTATCCACCTCCTGGTCCTCAAGTCTTCTATGCCTCCAATGGACAAGCTTATGCTGTTCCCTACCAGTATCCATACCAAGGTAATCAATATCAAGCATATCTTTTACGTTTCTGTAGAAGCTGTTTGAGTTAGTATTTCTGTCTTGAATTCTATTAATCACCGTCCTTTACCACCCACCACTCCTGCACAGCAGAGTGATGGAAAGAAACCTGACATGCAGCTAGAACCAATACCCCTTACCCTTTCACAACAAAGCGAGTGCAGTGAAATTTGTATTAAGTGATTTAGCTGTCCCAGTGTGATCCCAACATAAGTTACCATCCCAGTATGATACCAACTTCAGTTACTTCTTAAACTGTTTGAAGCACACAGAACTCTTTAACTACAGTAGGCAGCATGTTTTCTGAAGAAAGAGAGAAGAGCCAGAACAAGATTGATTTATTACTCCATATTGGGCATTGATGGAGATTTTCATTCATCTGTCCTCTTATACCTAGCTTAATTATTTCAACACTAATGTTCAGCTGTGGCCTCAGAATTAAGTGCAAGTTTCAAAGGTAAATCCACTTCCAAAGCATGGTTGTAACTGATTCCTTCCCCACATGCTGGCTTTATCAGTGGAAGGAAGAAGGTGAAATAGTGGGCCTGTTTTGAAATTGCAGCACATGGTATTAAGATAGACATTTCTCTTGCCCTCCTCCTAACAATCTCATATCACCTAGGACCTTATGGCCAGCCCCCTGCAAACCATGTCATCATTCGAGAGCGTTACCGTGACAGCGATGGAGATCTTGCACTGGGTATGCTTGCTGGAGCAGCGACTGGAATGGCTCTGGGATCATTATTCTGGGTCTTCTAGATTACCCGTTCCTTATCTTTGTAGTTCCAAAACCCTTTATTGTGTGCAATAATATACTGGCAATGTCATTTACTGTTAAACTTTCAGAAATGCAATAGTTATTTTCCAGTAGTGACATCTTAATAACTGATTCTTAACTGTCTTAAGGAGAGTTTAAAGGTACCATTTAAGTGGTTGGAGATGGCACGTGCTACTCTTGAATTCTGTTCTGACAGTTGGAGTTACAAGGATTTGTACTGATGAGGATCAGTATGAGCACCGGTGAAACATGGTAGCAGTCATTAGCTTTATGAACAGACTGTTACTGTAAGCATGGTGAAAAAAAAAGTGATTTTGGGGGGGATCTAAAGTCTGGTCCAAATAGGAGGTTTAAAGGAACCCTGAATTAGCATATATGTACTACTGGCTCTAAACATTCCCTGGACAAACACACAGCTCAGCAGAAACTCCTTGGCATTAGGTAGCCTACCATGCTTGAGGACTTTTGTTATCAAACTTGCCTGCAGACGGTAGTGTATTTTCTTAGGTGGAGTCGTGTACTTGTCTCTCACCCCATCCAGGTGAGGTTGGTTTTGAGAACGTAAAGCAAACCACTACGAAGTGGCAGCACTCCTCAGTTCTTTCATTCTCCCAGAAATGTGAATGCCCAGTAGCAAGAAAGACCAATGTTTGTTCTTTCACCTCCCTATTTATCCTAAATCACTCTTCTCCAGTCAGATGGAAGCAGTGGATCTCTGGCTTTGAAAGTGGTCTTCCTTGTCTGTGGAACAGTCACCTCAGACACTGTACCAACTGCATTGCTAAGGAAGAGATCACTGTCCAGTGTACTGCTATTGTTCTGCAGTGTGCAGGAGAACTATCTTGAACAACCCTTGCCCTGTTGGACCTATCAGAACCCCTTTGCAGGCAGTAATAGTCAAGAGAGGAGAGACAAACAGCATAAGCAGACCTTGCACACAGGCACTTTGATATCGGCTGCCTTGCTGAGGCTAGAACACAATGTCTGCCTCTTAGCCTCCAAGGTCTACCAAACCAGGTTCATTATCTGCAACTAGTTTTGAGCACAGCTGAGCCTGGGTTTGTTCTATGCACACTCTCCCCTCACATTCAGCAGGTCTTGTCTTCCCTCCATAACTTGTTAAGGAAAACACTCCAAGGAACCTGGCTGGCTTTGCTTGTTTGACTGGTTCCTTACAGAATGTGCTCCTGCAAGCTGCTGTGCTATGGAATGTAACCTGGAGTGCAACTGTTATGTATGTTATGTGGCCTATTACCTGATCCTATTATAATCCACGCTGAGCTGCGCTTGGCAGGGAAAAGAAAGCTCTGAAGAAATGCATGTGCTTTCTTATTCTGGTAAGAGAGGCAGGGTGCCTAAATGAGTTGTTTATAGTAAGAGGACTTATTTTTATACTTCACTTTCAGCTTCCCGTATTCATTCTGGTTTAATATGTTAAGTCTTTCTTATGCTTTCAGAAATTGGTTAATTTCCTTAAGGTTCATGGAGTTTCAGGTATGTCAGGAAAGCTGAAAATAGATGAGAACTTTCACCCATATAACTTTAGATCAAGCCCCAAGCTTTTCCATTTCATCCAAAAGCTGTCTTGGGTCTATCCTGCGTATTAAAGCAATAGAGGTCTTGGACAAGAGTCTGGGTAGCAGCCAGGGGAAGCACTAAGCTTTCATGACTCTTAGGACAAACTCAACAAACTGAAATCATCGGAAGTAAACAGACAAGATTTAATCTTGGCTGCACTACTAAGAGTGGGCCTAATCCAAGGAATGTAAATGTCTCGCAAGAAACTGGCTCAGAGCTGTACGCTAATATGCATGCATGTCCTTTCACTGATTAATACAAGCTGCATATGTTCTGCCAGTGGTATGTACTGAAAGGACTTGGAGGTTCAAAAGAGGACTAAAGTGAAAGTTTCCTATTGCTGGTCCAAACCACAGGAAATTGGAGTACACTACTGAAGTTCTCTGAGAGGTCTGGTACCCTGGGGGTCAGAAAGAGACTGTGTCTGGAACTGAAGTGAACATTTCAACCCTTTTTAAACCTTGAGATAACCCTGAAGCTGATTACAGGTCTACACTGCTGTTTAGTCTGCGCTTTGCAATGTAACTAGCTCTTCAGAATGCCTTCATGTCCTTTTGTTCCTCTGTGATATTTAGCTTGTAAGGGGGGGAGAGAGAATAAAACAACTGAACAACATTGTGATTTCTTTTGAATTTCGTAGTAATTGTGACAGAACAGATCAAAGTGAATCAGCTAGTCATTTATTTTAAGCTCCAAGTTTTATTGTGTGGGTTTATGGGGTTTTGGTTTGGTTTTGGTTTTTTGTTTCTTAAACAGCTGTTGATCACAGCAGGGGAACATTGAGTCTCTTGCTCTCTCATGAGGTAACTGCATCTAGATCCCTACTTCCTTCCAGTGAAGTACATAAGATAAAGACTCTGTTGATTGCAAAACATTCCTGTGTTGAATTCAAAGCAGGAACTGATCATTTTAAAAATTCAAATTGAAGTAAGTCTCCATTAAAAAATAACCTTACCCCTTCTCCAGGGGAAAAAGGTAACAAACTGAAGCTGAAGATTCTAGTTCCATCTTAGTAACAATAGGCTGCTTTTCTACAAAAATTATGAGCTGCTGTTCTATCCTGCTAGCACCGGCATTTAGAAGCTAGAAAGCAAGTCTACAAAACTCTGCTAGAGCATATGATCAAGAGAGCAGCCTTACTTGCTGTAGCCTTTCTGATCTCACTGCAGAAACAGAAGTGGAAATGTCGTGATGCACAAAGCAGCAGCATGGGGATGGCCACTTGAATTCACTTGAATTTGTTAAAACTCACAGACTTATTTCCTGAAACATGGCCATACTTTCTGTTGCTCAGGAACGGAGTGGAGGTTTGGACATATGTAGAATAATGTCTAGCTAGATACACGGTCATTACTCAGTAGCCTTTCTCTGCTTAGTCCAGAACTTTATGGATCTGCAGCTTGTGTAGGTGCTGGTATGAGCTGAAGAAGCAGGGCCACTGGATTCTGGGGCTCGGAGGGACTGCTGTGCCAGCTTCTGCAGATGATACTGCAGTGATAAGAAAAGGCAGTGCTGCAAGATCATTTTCAAAGAAGATTAAGTGACAGTCCTAAACAGGTCTTTCTTTCTGAATGGTGCTATTCATGATGCTGTGATTCCAGTAAATACCTGCATAGCACCCAAACACATGTTTTCCTGCCTGGGGCCCAATATTTGACCTCCCTAAAGCTGTGGGAGGTCTACAGCCACTACAGTGCCACTGTTTCTTGCAGTGTACGCTGTCAGTTACAGATGACTAGTACTGCTGTATAGCAGTTACAGTCCATTCAGAATTACAGAGCTCAGGAGTCTGTGTTCACTGTGACTACGTACTTTTGAATTCTCAGTTATGGACAGAGCAGGGCTTCCAGAGACTGGAATACAAATGCTCAGCCTTCTAAAAAATCCAACCACATGAAAGAGGTGAACCAGCTCCCCTCCCATATTCTTAGTCACATGTGAAGACATAGCTATTGGCTTTTTTTGCTTGAACATAGGGAGCTAGGGACCCAGCTTTTTCTAGTGAGTGGATAAAGGCTTAGGAACTAGAGAGGAGGTGGTGAAGTATTTATGTACAGACCAACTGCACTGACTTTTGGACAAGACACATCTTTTTTAACGCTGAAGCAGATTCTGAGCTGCATCTAGATGGAACTGCCCTAAATATCACACCACACTGGCTTCATTTTGTTCTTCAATGGAGATTCAATAGGTGATGGAACCCCCTAAGTTGAGTAACAGAGAAGATTCACACCCATCTTCCTCAGATGTGTTTGTGGCTTTTCCTCATGATATGACTAAAATCTGTGTAAGTCATGGAGAGTAGCATGCAGCAAATGTTGCCCCTGCCCCCATCCTTTAAGTTCTTGTGCACTATCTTAACTGCTGTTTTTACTACATGTCCTTATTCCCAATATTAATTTATAGCAAAATACCCTTAGCAATAAAATTCTTAAATTTAAGTGTAATTGTTTTGTTTTGACACGTTTGCCAGCCTTTGTTCAACATTTCTCAGTTATCTGTGGATGGGTGTATGTTTTCAAACGTGTAGTCAGCTTACAGGAGGATTCCTTTGCAAGGAAACAGTGCCATGATGAATTCTGGGCACCTCCAGTCTTTCCTAAACAATTACAAGGGTGACTTCATTTGGTAGAAAAATGAACTAAGACAACTGCCACTGCTGGGAGTTACAGCTCAGGCTGACATACCTCAGTCATCTCAGTTACCATTTATTGAAGATGATGTTACGTCTGTGAAATCAGCACAGTAACTCTGCACTAACGCCACTACAGCAAAATAAGAATTAAGGCCTATTTCTTTTTTAATGGAGTTGAAGGCTTTGATTCAGAAACGCTTAATCTTGGATATATGCAACACTGATCCAGATTTACCATTAGACACTGTGTTATCAAATCAACAGATTTGTACTGCTCAGTATTACAGTAAGCAGCTTGGAGCACAGATGTTGCTCTGGGCAAAATGCTACTGGTTGCTCTATGGTATTTCCCATTTATGAATTGCTTCAGTGGAGTTGGGTACAACCAACAAGTTTGCTTAGACAAAGACACTACAAGATCCCAACTAGCTCCGCCACCTAAAGGTGGACTATCTCGTACATTTGCTGGGAATTAAGCTATTTGTCAGAAGGACCACAGGACATTTTGTAAACCATTATCCTTGCTTTATGCACATTTTGGTTTCCTGTTGAGGGGTGGTGGGTTATTTTAGCCACTAATCCAGGAAGGGATGAAAACAAAACTGCTATTTCAACCAATCAGTTAATGTAGGAGTACATGTCGCTCTTCTCCCCAGCATGCTATGTTTGTGATGCTTATTTTATCAGTCATCTGTTCCATATGATGGGTTTACTAGGCTAAGCAGACTGTTACGTACTCTTAAGCCTGCCCACCAGAGAGCTCACCTTCACTTAAGTTTCTGCACCACAACAATTCAGGGAACTAAATTTGCTGTGCAAGGCTTAGCAGTTCCATACCTTCCTGTACCGCCATGCTCCTGAACCGGCAATAGCTTAGAGAATAAGCTTTGCCTCTGTAACTGCAGAGGGATGGGGCAGCCACATCTGCTCTGGGCACCCTGTGCCAGCGCCTCAGCACCCTCACAGGGAAGGGGGAGAGTGACCCAAAACGATGACCGACAAGCACCCAAAGCCTTCAGGGACAAAGAGGAGCTCACCCTGTGGTGCCCGCGGAGCTGCACCCGCCCTGCGCCGGCAGCAAACCGGCCCGCACCGCGGGCGCTCCCGGCCGGGAAGGCCGAGGCTATCTCCAGGTTATGCACGGCGGGCAGGATTTCAGTGCCTACAGCGGCTGCCCCACGCCCCGGCTCTCCTCGCCTCACGGCCCGGCCGCACGGCACAACGGCTGCCCTCGTGCGCGCCCGACCGGCACAGCCCCTCCGCCGCCACTGGATGGCGCCGTGACACCGGCGATGGCGGCGCGCGGCCCGGCGAGCCTCGGCCCAGGCACCCCCTGCGGCCCCCCAGGCGGCCTCTGCTCGGGAGCTGTCCCGAACGGTGGCCACCAGCACAGCACCCTCCGCCGCTGGAACCTGCCCGCGCTGCCCCTCAGCAGCACGGAACGAGTCACAGAATGGTTCGGGTGGGAAGGGACCTTAAAGCTCATCCAGCTCCAGCCCCTGCCATGAGCAGGGACACCTTCAACTACAGCAGGCTGCTCCAAGCGCCGTCCAACCTGGCCTTGAACACTGCCAGGGATGAGGCAGCCACAGCTTCTCTGGGCACCCTGTGCCAGCGCCTCAGCACCCTCACAGGGAAGAACTTCTGCCTAATGTCTCACCTAAATCTACCATAGCTCTGTCAGTTTAAAGCCATCCCCCCTGCGTAAGCACAATCCTGCAGGAAAACAGCAGCATTCCCCTTCCCTATTTATGTGTATCAGTGTTGTCTCAGCCCTCACAGGAGCTCTGAAGCGCTCCTTCCCTGCAAATAATATCCTGGGATAATGATCCTATTCATTGGTATCAAAAAAACCTGCAGGTTTGCAGTTTGCAATCTCTGCAAGGTAATACTTGCCAAGCCTGCTGATGATCAAAAGCAGTTTTTCATGGGAATGCTCAGAGACATGATTGTAATGAAAGGCTATTTCCATGCCAGATTTCCATGCTCAAATCCCTAGGTGCTTCAGCTGAAGAGCTGTTGATGACAGAGTCACAGGATTTTGCTATTACTGGAAATGAAGGGGTATTTTGGTTCTCCTCCTCGTTCTGCCAAGCCAGCAGATGAACTGGTGTTGCAATAACCAAAGTCTAATCCTTGGGCAGCTACCACACTTAGGAAACTTCAGCCCCCCAAACTGGAGTGTTGATACCATGCTGGAAAGAGACTGGCATCAGTCTTACACAGGGGCTGGCGAAGCAGATGAGCTGAATGAAAGCTGGTGATACACATAGCAGGGCTCTGGGATCTGGCTTTTCCCAGCCTGTGCTTTAACACAGGAGAACAGGTTGAGAGCCGTGGCATGAGACTAGGATGTTCTGGCTCAGTTTCCCTAGCTGTGCCACAGGCAGTTTGCACGCTGTTGGAAAAAGCCACTTTACACGGTCACATCTCACTTCTCCTGTTCCCAAAGGAGGGATGGTAACACAAAAGAAGCAGACAACTTCATGAAAAGCTGTAAGCTGTTCCATTCAGCGCATGCACTGAGGACAAAGGGATATCAGTCTTGGCTGACAGTTTAGACACCTCTGATATCATAAACAACAACATTTAACAGTGCTTAGATAAGAAACAGCCTAGAATACAGAGGGCAAGAGCTGGGGTAATTCAAGGGAAGGAAAGGAATCCAAGGAAAGGCCATGCATGATAACAAAGACTCTAAATACACGAATTGGATGTCTGGATCATGAGTCTTTTCAGACTGTACTTTAAATTGATTTGATTTTGCAATGACTGGCTGACAAAGAAGGGGAAAACAGAGATATTTGTTCTTTAACTACCTTGAAAGATACTGAAGGCAACCATTTCACTACCTGAAATTTCTCCTGATGTGGAGGTCCAATACAATGCCAGGTGCCATCCCTTTACATAGGCATGAATTAAGGCAGTTAATCAGAGAGAGGCCTGAAGAGAACACATCCAGGTAAAATCCCTCTAGAAGAAATCCTAGTACCAATTTCTCAATTGGCTGTTCAACGCCACAAAACACTTCCTATTTCCCTGCTCCTCCATTTGCAAATCTCCCAGTCCAGGGAAGTGATGTGCACATGGACTTTCCAGGCAGATTCTGAACAACGGCCCTTTGTACATCTTCCTGATTAAATCTAGGCAATGTTTCCCACGTCAGATTTGGATAGCTGAGAAATAATCACAAAAATAACCCTGGCTTCTTCTGCTCCTCCATAGTTTGAAAGATGTTCAATTGTTTGAATGCTGCTGTGTTGTTTTTTCCTTATAACTTCCTTTCAAGAGATGATTCTCAAAGCGCACACTGCAGCATCCTGCTGAGTTAAGAAAGCAAAACTGTACACTTACAGGCCAGAAGAATCCTCTTCAGTCAATCAATAGCTATATTTCTGACTAGTTTAAAACAAATGTTTCAGATGTCACTATCCAAACAGCTTTCTTCCTGATCAATATCTCTGACAGCTCCTATCTAAACCGATCATTTCCACTGCTCAGTTCAGATAACCAATCAGTGTAACTAATAGCTGTTAAAGCTATATACCTATGATAGGTCAGGTTAGGATGTGTTTTCCTTACGTCATTCCAATAGGAAACCTCACAAAGTTCAACCCCTTCTAAACACAATTACTTTCAGTGATAGGCATATGTGAACTGAGCGGAACAAACATTTTTTGGTGTTTTCTTTGTCCTCACGCATAAAAGAAGACCAGAAATATTTCCATTATTCCAGCTCTGTCAGTGCGCTGGCGTAACAGCAAGTGTGCTTAAACTTTAGGCATGGAAAGAACTGCGCTGACATGAACGGGCTGCACACTGCATCTTCAAGCACTTGTATTGTTGGATAACCTAACAGTTTTGTAAAAGGCAAAGCTCCCGAGAACAAATTAGTTACTTGGGGAAGTGGGGGAACCCTTCAAACTTGCAGGACTTGTCTGTAACATGGTGCAAGAGAACAGGCCAAAAGCTGCAGCAATGTAAATGAGCAGTACACTAATGAACCTACATGCCAGCTTGCACCCTGGTTTTACAGCTAAGGAAGGCTCTCAAAGACCCATTTTAAGTAAAGGAAATGTCTGTGCTGTAAACAAAACAGTCTGCTTCTCCCTTCACAGAAGTATTACCAAATGCTTCAGAAGTGACCCCAATCTAGCAATTTGCAGAGGCTTCTATATACTCCTTCATGCATGGAATCACCTACAGATGTTGCAGCACACTGCACTATACTGTAGTGGCAGATGGGGAAATTGAGCTCAGAGCTGTGTTTGACTGTTTCTCTCAAAGATAGTAAGGAACTGTGGGCAGGGAGGCGAGATCACAGTTTTGACCAAATCCTAGTAAACCTGAGTTAATGAGGTATGGTGAGGCAACTCTAGGGAAGGGAAGTTTCCTGTCCTGCACTGGACTGATGGTGAGGTCATGAATATTGCTGGTATAAGCAGTTGCAAGTGGACCTCACTGCAGATGAAAGCATACTTTCAGTGAAAAACCTGACTGACTTTATATTCAGACCAGAGCTAACCTCTGCTCTCCTCTGTGGGAAGGTTTCAAAGCACAGCTCTCATAAGGGCCTTGCCTGCATGTCCAAGCAGGATCTCACTTACAATGAAGTATAGCAATTTCTTCCTCTTCCCCCACTCCAAAACTGGAAACATCAGCGCCCAGTACAAAGTAGGCAAAGTTTTTATGAGTATTTCTTGCTGGAAAACTCCTATTCTGACCAGCTCCTCTGAAAGCATTATCTAGAAGGCAGGTGTTTCACACAGAGCTGGTCCTCGCTTCCCCAGCTAAGCCTACCTTCTCATTATCCAGCAAGCCTTTTGCCCTAAGGGGATAACTGTAACACCAACTGGCAAATACACAGGCATCAGTTCACTGATGCCCCCATCACATCTCCAGTTCCACTCCTCTCCGTGCAGTGGGAGGCCAGGCAGCAGCAGGGGTTCTCAGAGGAACATTTGAGTTTGATCAACTCCTGAGGCAAGGTTGAATGAAAACCTTCATTTCCACCCTACATCTCATCTCTTTTTCTATCATATTCCTCTAATTAAGCAGTTGTCCCCAGTACATCAGGTGCAAGCCATTAGAACACAGCTTCAGACTGAGTTTATGATCATCATTTATATCCAAAAGCCACCTACTGAGTGACCTGCCAAGGCTAACTGTATTACAGTGTGGTGGGCACATATGTGATAGACAGCAAATGGCACAGCAACCAGCTAGGCACTACCGCCAGGGCTACGGAAGAGGGAGCAATTTTAGTTCTCCATCAGTGTCAGTATTAATCATACTGCTATTTGTATAAAGAGGCTCATTTTCCACCCTGAAGAAAACAGAGACAGGAGCAGCCCCAAAGCTTGGTGGAGCTCATATCTGAGTCAACGCAGGCAGTCAGTCACTACACAGGTTCTGCAGCTGTAGCTGAAATGCTGGCTCAAACCCCTGACCCATGCACCTTATAGCAGTTGTGAATTATTTTCCAACTACCTGACACATTTTGTAACTGCTCTGCATCCTGCTATCTACAGAGTTTCTCTTTATAATGGAATTTTCTACCTATCCCACATGAAAATTCAGGTAGTTAATACAGCAATTTCTGTAAATTAAGTAATTATTTAATAAAAGTATTTAATTTGTAATAATATTAACATTTATTATATATATTCTTATTTTTTTAAGTACTGTGGGTTTCTTTCTCAAGGATTGTCTTAGTATTTGTTCCCTGCATCCACAATTTGGTCCTATTTCTGTGATCATCCGAGCCTTATACTACTGCATTGTGAATAGCTCCAAGTTCTTCACTCCGTACAGAAGCAACTGCATTGGTATGCTACAACAGTCTGCAAAAGTGCAATTACATCAACCATTAAAACCGAGAAGGGAAATGGAGAACAATGCTTTACATTAAGTGAGACCAATTACACAGTAAGTACCTGATGCTAGGAAAAGTGACTGTTACATTTATGTACGTATATAGCTAACAGATTGACCAAGTTCTTGCCCTTTCCTTATCTGTTAGGCTCTTACCATTCCAGGAAATGAGAGTTTACCTCCATGGGTGATCTCATAAGCCAGGAAATGCAGATTTCAAAGTTAGATTGCTGACAAGCCTCTTCGAATAAGAGCAGAGCATTGAGTTATGTTAAAGATAATGCTCCAATTGCTGTGCCTGCACTGAACCACTGCCTTTTCAGTGAGTCACACAAGGTACCTCTGGAGATCATCTAGTACAATGTCCTGCTCAAGCACAGTCACCTACAGCAGGTTCTTCAGGACTGTAGCCAGTCAGGTTTTGAATCTCTTTATGGATGGAGACTCCACAACTTCTCTGGGCAACCTGTTCCAGGATTTGACCCCCCTCACAGTAAAAGAGTTCTCTTACATTTAAATAGAATTTCTGCAATTTCAGTTTGTGTCCATTGCCTCTTGTCCTTTCACTGATAACAGCTGAGAAACATCTGGCTCAATAGTCTTTACTCATCCCATTAGGGATTTAAACACATTGATAAGGCCTTTCCTGAGCCTTCTTTTTCACAAACGGAACAATCTGAGATCTCCCAGCCTCTTCTGAGAGATGCGCCAAGCCCTTTGCTGAACTTGCTCCTGCAAGTCCATGCCTTTCTTGTACTGGGAAGCCCAGCACTGGACCCAGCGCTCCAGATTTGGGGAGTGGCTTCACCAGTGCTGAGTAGAGGGGAAGGATCCCTTCCCTCAGCCTGCTGGCAGCACTCCTCCTAATGCAGCCCCCGATGCTGTTGGCCACCTTTACCTTCATACACTGGTGGCTCCTGCTCAACTTAGTGTCCTTTCCTGCCGAGCTGCTTCCCAGCCCCCAGAGTGTACTGGTAGGTAAGGTTATTCCTCTCCAGGGGCAGGACTTAGCATTTCCCTTTGCTTAATACCATGAAGTCCCTATTGCTTCAGCCAATCAAAGTCCCTGTGAAGTGAGAGCTCTCCCCTTGTCCACCACAGTCAGGCTATCAAGTTGGCCAGGGATGATTACCCCTGTTTTTGGGAGCATCCCATCAGGTTCCAAGGACCTGCATCTGTCCAGCTCATTTAAATGCATTCTAGCTTCAATCTCCTCTACCAAGGACAGATCTTCCTTGCTCCAGAAGCTCTCTTCAGCACATTAGGTACCACTCTGGTTGTTAGAAATCAAATTCTCCATAAGACACAGAATTTAGGTACAAATTCTACCCATTAAACGATTGTATTAATCCAGTGGACATGGAGTGTTTAACCACTGACTTGCTTACATTCTGCTTTTTAAAAAGGTTTCCATGAGGACAATTATATAACCTCTTCTTCGTTTAAGTCTCCCCTTCTGTAAAGCAGAGTCATTATCCCTTTATTTCAGCTTAACAGTGCAATTTAAAATGAAACACGCCGAGCTTCTCAGCTAGTGGTACTAGTGATGCTGAGCATCACAGCAAATTGCTAGCTGTAACACCAGAACCTTACGCCAGGGCAGCACTGGGCTGCTGAAGAGAAGTGGTCTGCTGCGGATACACACTCCTTTGTTGTGTTAAGTGCTCATTTTCTCACCACGAAAGCTAAGTCTCTTCCTTCCAATTACAGCTTTAGTCTTTGGACAAACTACTCAAACACAAGAGACAGGCAGTGCCCCCAGAAGCAGGCTTCAAGGCATGGGAAGCCTCTCTCTGCTACCTCGTACCCACCTCCTCCTTCCAAGGCCTGTCACAAGAACCCTCCCTGTGCATCTCTTCCTCAAATCCTCTGCCAAGTCGGGTCTACACATCCACTTCCATAAGAGCTAAGCCGTTATGTTCTACCACCAATCTGGAGAAGCTGAGGTGCTTGTGTTACGTCAGTGACAATGGCACTTAGATGTGACAATGGCATTTACCAGTGCAACAGAATTATAGCCCCAGTGCAGGCTGAGCTGTTTGTAACCCTGGCCCTGTTTTACTTTGTGCAGTAAATGAAAACAAATGGCTTCCAGAGACAAGTAATGCATTCTGGCAATATTTTAGGCCAGCGATAATTCAGCACAGCTATAAAGGCCTCCAGACTATACAGAGTCCTCAGATTTTAAGTACTGGTGGTCTGCTATCAAACCTCCAGAGCTTTAACTCATCCTTCTTTCCAAATGATACTGCAGGGGCTGGATTACTCCCTCACAGCAGGGTTTGAAGCAGTACAGACAAAAACCGATGTTGTAAAAGGCTGATCAGGCATAGCTAGAGAGCAGGGACTTTCAAATGCCACTCTGCTTGACCTGCATCAGCTCAGTGCCACTTTCCCAGGCCCTACTCCATTCTAACAGTGTGAGAAGCAATGCAAAAGTAACAGCATCCCCTCCCCATAGTCCTCCTACAAGACAAATCTTGTTTATTCTGCAGTTCTTCATGACCACAGGGTATGAGTTTGATATAGAGGTGTTGAATCCTTTTCTCTGAAGATGATTTGAAGCAGAAAGATGGTTCAAAGAAAAAGAGAAACAGAAGCTTAGATGCTCTGTTGGTTGCATGCCCAGAGTTGGGATATTCCTGTACATAGGCCAACAAGTGTTTGTGTCACTGTCAGCAAGCTTTCTGCAAATTGCTGTGCTAGTAGTCAAAATTGCAGGGATGTGAAGCACAAGGAACAGCTTGGCATTTGGGTTTGCAGTCATGATTATGCTGGTTCTTTGTAAGATGGAGCAGGCTCTCAAACCAGAGCTGCAGTCCTGCTCTGCAAGCCCCTACCTTAAATACAGCATGGGCTGAGGGGATCCAAACACCACTAGGTAAGGACTGAACATCAGTGTGACACCCACAGATCACTCCGACTGTCAGCACATTCTACAGGATTAATCTACACCTATTCTGGGAGGGCTCTGCTGGGTGAAAGAGGCAAGATGCTAGAGGAAGACAAGGTACAAAAGCACAGTGCTCCAGTGCAAGCATGCCACTGAGCGCAGATAGAGCTGCAGGAGGAAGGCAGGGATGGTACATGTTCTGTCATGATGGGGGCCTTGGACCAGTCCTTTTGAAGGAATGCTATTTTCATCATTGCCTTGGCTTCATCAGGCACAACTTTTCTTCACTGCACGACAAACGTAAGAGTTGTCTCAGACTGTGCACTGATTTGTGTTGGGATTTCAGCTTGACTATGACATACATGAAAGACATGACCAGGCATCCTGGGGGCCATCTGTTGGAATCCTGAACCACGTGTAGTTGTAAGTAGAGACACAAAGAGATGGGAAACATCCCTGAAGGACAGTGAAACCAAAGTTGAAACAGAATAATAAACAGCTCAGAAAACAAAAGAGCAAGAAGAAAGGAAGACTAGAAAATAGTGCAGAAGGCATCAGTGCTCACAGAAGCAAAAGCATTGAGGAGAGAGGCAACCACCCTATTGTGGGTCCATCACACTGAGCGGCCAAGGAAATGAGTCAGCCCTGCAGCTCTGCATTTCACGCCGCTGGGAAAAACTTTTCTGGCCTCTTCTATGATCTCATCCAGCTTCTCCATGCTGGAAGCAATCTAACAATCCTCTTCTGCCCTTTTTGTTTTTTTTCCCCTGGCTTTCCACACACGTAACTCATTAAAAGTAAAAAAATACCAGGCTTGACTGTGGTGGGTGAAGGGAACAGCTGCAGCACATGTGAAACAGCAGGCCTCTTCTGATCCAGAATGCTTGCACTGTGGGAGAGCAATATAATGGAAGCTACTAATACAGTACTGTAATGAAGACAACCCCCATGCAACGTCTGACTGTGTGAATATTCATACTTAATATTTATATGCTTTGGCAATTCTTACTTATAATCCCACCTATAGCTGACACTGTGCTGATACATTGCTTACAGACTGGATAAAACCCAAACATCATTTGAAACTGAAGGAAGAAAACAGTAACCTTGCATAACAAAGTCAATCTATGCCGAAGGGAAATCTGCTTTACTCCTGGTTCCTGATTGACAGAAAAATTGCCAGGCCAGATAAGACTATGGTAGGTGCTTAAAAAGTGAAGTTCCTGCTGTCCTGCAGTCACTTGATGCCCCAAATGCTAGATCTCAACAGAAACGTGAATACTCTGTTGTTAGAAACCAAGTCATTAATGCCAGTTGTGAAAGTGTTCTTTAGCAGAAGAATACAATCAGAAGTCTCATGAAACAAAGTTATTTCTGTTGTTAAAAGCAGCTGTCAGAACATGACAGTATTACAGCATAAGTCAACTAATATAAACTTATTCCTCAAGTCCAGAGGCCCACTTGCAACTACTTTATCTCAACGCTCAGTTACAAACAAGCTCAATGTGGACAGCACCACAACGAGGCAGAAACATCAAAAGTTCAGGGTGGCAGACCAAAATGAGCTTCAATGCAAGTTCGAACAGTAACGACACAGGGGTGATAAGTACCCTTTCCTCCCAGACTTGCTCTTCAGTGTTAGGCCATTCATCATCCTAACAGCATGTCAGAAACAGTTTTTGCCCAGTAGCAACTCCATCTAACATGATGTCCGTTAAAACACTGAAATTAAAATACAGCTTGCAATGGAAGACAGTTTTTAGTGGTTTCCTTGTGTAAGAAGCTCACTTATCTATTCCTGAGGCTAAGCCAATGGACTTGAGCATTGTTGCTTCAATGCTGATGATGGGGTGCTCAAATCCCACATGGTGGAGCTGCAAAAAGTTCCTACAAGGGCTCAGTAGAAAATGCAAAATAACTTTGCACTAGAATTCAGTGGTGTGGGGAAAGCTGCATTGTTCTAAGTCAGTGCACTGGGAAAGTCCTGCTTCAGTATTGACTACGCCATTGGCTTTCATGAGCAGCAGATGCTGCCATATGTTTTCTTGAAATACTGGCCTAGAAAACTGTGCTTCCTGGTGTCTCACTCGAAACACAGATTGGTTGATGCTAACATCCCTGCTGGGACCCAGTGGTTGCCTCTGCAGGAACAATAAGAGAGCAAAGCTATTTGGCTTACTTCCCTTGGAAGAGATGTTTTAAGAACCTATTAGCAGCAGGAGTTTCAGTAATGACCCCTATATAACTATATACACACGACTCATTTTAGCATGAGCTATAGAATGAACTGGATTATCTAATTTTTATGGTTTGGATGAGAAGCAAGATGAAGATTTATACCCTCCATTACATTTGCCACATCAAATCAGCACCCAGGACTGCACGCAGACAAATACTCAGTGGAAATTCAGGCATGTCCAAAACAGTCCTGTATATTTAGTCCAAGCTCAGACACTGCAAGCTCTCCTATGAAATAAATGAAGTAGAAAAATCATTGACAGGACTGCTTGTGCAAAAAGCACAGCAAGCATTCTCTTTTGCTCGCAGCAGTTTGCACTGCAAGGCCAAGTTCAGCCACGTCAGCAGCATTCTCTGAACGTGGAAGTTTGAGTTGATCCAACCGAAGCTGGGCAAGCTACAGACCTGTGCTGCTCAGTAGCTTTTCAATGGCTCACAGCATATCTAGAAACCCACATGTGCTCTCAGGGAAGGGAAGTTTATAACACAAAACTTTCTCTTACAGTCACAGTTTTAAAGGATTTCAGAAAAGATCTCAGTATCCATTATTCACATGGATTAGAAGCTGTTAGACAGCTGCTAGCAACAGAATATGCCCCAAATATGGTTTTAGTAATGCCAGTGTCAGTAACAGCCCAAGGAAGAGTCAGTTCTTGGTTCCTGGCCATAGTTTGCAATATGCTGGCTTTTATCAGTGAGTCCTTCTGTCTTCTTACAGCCCCACCTGTGCCACCACATAGATAACAAAGTTTGAACTGCCCTCATACCATCTGGTGGGAATTTGCTTTCTACTTGCTGCCAGGAACTGGGGGGAGAGGAGAAGCAGCTCATGTCACAATACAACCTTTTGCATATACACAGAGTAAATCAATAAAAGCAATTTCTTGCCTGCTAATTCAATTCTTGCAAGCTCTTTGTTAATCAAGTTCCCAGAACGTTTGATGCAGCAATAAAACATTTTGTTGTGAACACTTTCCAAGTGAAAATAATACAACTTCTTTAAAATGAATCAACTTTTATTTCAAAACACCTTTTCCAGTTGTAGCTGTTAGGCCCCGACATAGCACAGACTGCAAATAAACCACCAAAGTTGTTATTGTGATTACTTAATTTAAGTACACTCTTCAGTGGTGTGCTGAACCAATGCTCACACTCTCTAATCACTCAAACAAAAAGGTCACATTCTCGGCATCTATTCTAATGATGTACAATGTCTTTTACAAGAGATCATGCATTCTGAGCATACACAGACACTGATTATTCCCCCTGCTCCTTTTTTTGAGGTAACGAGTTAGGCAAGGGTCTACAGCCATGAAAGAAACATCCTTGAGGGGAGGGAAGAAAAAAAACCCAAAGAGCTGCAAACAGGAGTTTAAAAGTGATCTGAAGAGCTAGATCAGTACCTCAGAAATGATCTTGGGTTAAAACAACTCTTTCATCCTTTGTTTTTCTGTAGTTTAGACAGGATTATAACTAAAAATACTTTGTTAACATTAGCAAACTGCTACTCCAAGCATTTCCAGAACAAATGGAATAAAAAAGACCTACAGAAAGATGCCCTGTTTCTTGAACAGCGATCCAAGCACTAGCACATGGCCCTGTGCTCCAGTGATGCTTCAGGTTAAAACTAATTCAGCAGAACAGCCTATTTAGCACTTGAAACCATTTATTTGTTTATACTTCGGAGGACTTAGCTAAGAGCTGTTGAATACAATGCAAGTCCCACATCATGCTCTGACACTATTACAGGCACTGTAACTACAGTCACCCCATTTATACTTCCTAGTGCAGCCTGCA
Source organism: Amazona ochrocephala (assembly GCA_039720435.1). Lineage (NCBI taxonomy): Eukaryota > Metazoa > Chordata > Aves > Psittaciformes > Psittacidae > Amazona > Amazona ochrocephala. Next base: position 15,821,692 of record CM077884.1, on the reverse strand, counting down.
GTGTTTAGGACACACAAGTGCTTACTTAGTCTACATGCCATGGCAATAAACTTAATTTCAGGAACAGGATGCAATGCTCTGTGATATGCGCACAGAATACTGATTTACTTGAACATAACCCCAGTGTATAGTTAAAAACCTGAGTCTCTTCCCACGTCATGATACCAGCTTGCCTTATATACCTAACTGCACCATGTTACATATTTTTACTGAGTTCAAATGCAAAGTGAGTCAACCTGTAGAAAGTTGTAGCTACCTTGAGTCCTAAATGCATATCTCCAGCAGTACTTCTTGAGTTTAATAAAGGGTAAATAAGTGTTAAGAACAAGATTAGAAAAATATTACCTTAATCAATATATAAGGTTCAGTCAAGTTCAGAGCTCAAAAGCAATCCAATACCTACCACTAAGTCATTTCCTGACTCAAAATTCTCAGCAAAGTTTTCCCAGATTTCATTTAAAATACTAATTTTATTTGGAACAATCCCAGGATTTGCAGTGTTGCCTTTCCCTCATGTTTATTGAGACACTTCCAGTCACAGGCTCTATTCCAGTCACCCTTGCCCACGTCAGTTCAGCTGTATCATACTCAAGGGGAACTTTCCTTCTCCTCTGACCATCTCCAAGTCTGTTGGGAAGACATAACTACCCTGGAACACCTAGACATTGAAAGCAGGGTCTAGCTCACCAATTCTCTTCCCTCCTTGCTCACAAAAATAACTCTTCCTGCTCTTCATGTAACTTTGCAGAGACTAAGTACTCGCTAAGGTTTGCAGGGTGTAAATGGGTTGAGGTTCAGGTGTGGTCAGTGCTACTTGGCCACTGCTTCAAATAACTGCCTCAAAAGGCAATTTTCCATGTTCAAGTCTGGCTCTTCACTGTTATTTTGCATTCAAAGGAGTTAGGGAGAGGCAGCTTTGACACTTAGTTAACATACACTAAAAATAAATACTAAAAAATCCCCTTTTACCTTGCTCCTTGATGTGAAAGCAGGGTTTGTAAACAACAGCTTGCAGCTTTCATTTACCTTCCTCATAAATACAGAGCAACATAGTCATTGATTGCTACTTGATGCCATACAGTTTGAAGTTCATCCTACTACACAGAGCACTAGCCTCTGAGAGGGTACTTACCACTGAAGCGCATTTCCTTCATGTCTGCTCCAGGCAAATAGTCTGCAACTCTTCACAGAAGAATAGCATTTCCCACATGAAAGAGGCTCTAATGTGGGTGTTGACACAATGGGAAACCCTGAAAAGAGAGAAAAAAATGCTTCAAGAACCCATATAGCAACCAAAGGAGTCAATCTGAATGTTAGTCTTAAAACTTGTTATTTCCTGACTCATGTTTCTAATTGACTCATAAAAAGTCTCAAGGAGCACAAGCAAAACAGTAGACTTGAGTAGGCATTGATGAAAGGGGTTTTTACCTTCGAGAAATTACTTTCAGCAGAGCAATTAGAAGAACAGAAACAAACACGACCTTTCCTGCTTTGAGTCACATGTGAGCCAGCTTGACCCTGCTCCTACTTTTTTCCTTGGAAACTACTGCAGTTAGTATTTGAACAGTACTAGCAGCATTAAAACTGCCAGGGGGAGGCAAGGGAACAACTAGGCACCTAAAAGCAATACAGTAGCAAGGTCCAAAGGCTTGCATTCAGCTTTGGGGGTTTGTTCCAGTCTGACTGGTCAGGCCAGCGGCTGATCTTCACAGTAGCCCATGCAGCCTGATCATCCTCCACTAGAAATAATTTCCACCTCAAAATCTGAGAGTAATTACCAAAATGAGCACTTTCCACAGCTTCTTTCTGGAACAAGATATTAGTGCAGGGACGTAATATGCAATACGATGTTGAAAATTTGTCTGAACAGAAACATTCAATCAATGAAAATGGAGAATGCAAAGGGAACCAATACCAGAATAATACAAGAGTGATTTTCACCTTCTTTAGTGTGACTTCTTATATGCTGCAAGGATTTTCCCCCACTCTATCTAAACAGTGGAGCTGTCTTCCCTCACTCTATCTAAGCAGAGCCCACAGCAACAAAGCTGACAGACCCTAGACTTTCTAGAGTAGAAATACAGCCCTTACAGAACTGATAGCCAGCTGAAAGCAACCCAAAAACTCAAGCCTCATCATCTGCTTCCATCTGATGGAGAGCCCTGCTTAGTTCATTATCCCCCTTTTCCTAATCTGTGGGGCCTGGCAACACAAAGGGCATGGATCTGTTTCGCTTTTCCCCAGTGCTGAGGTGCCTGTGGCCCAGCTCAATTTGAGATGATAGAATTCAGAGCCTATGCAGGGGATGCTGTTATTCACCTGCTTGCTGCATCCTGAGCACCCCTCCCCTAATCACCCCCTTCTTGCTCTGCTCTCTGTCCTGCAGGTGATGAAAGAACTCCTGCCTGCTAGGGAGAGGATGCAGGAGCTGATGGTTTTACAGCCTGATCTGAGGCTGCAGTTGAATGTTGTCTGCAAAGGCCTGGGCACAGTAGGGAGATGAGGGGATGCTGTGATTACTGCCTCCCCTGCTGCAGGGGGTTAAAGATCTGTGGCAAGGACATGGTTAAGCTAGGTAAAGGGTGGAGAGAGCTGAGCAGGCGCCAGCCGTCCTCCTTGCAGTGTCAGTCAGAAACTGCGGGTCTGGCAGAGTGATGGGCAGCAGCAGACACATCCGAGGCCAAGGGACAGCATGGCATGAGCTGCCATGGCCAAGGAGTACCATCCCCAATGTGGAAGGCTGGGACAGGTGTCTGGTAATCATCATCTGTACAGTCAAGCTGCCAACAGGCCACAGCGACCTTGTGCTGCCCCAAAACATTGGCTGCTGCTGAGCATTGACAGCAGCACTTCTAATTTAGCCTTATGGCTGTGGGGTGATGGGGGGCTGCCTGTTCCCTGTCTTCCACTGTGTGACCAAGGCATTGTGCCCAATGGGGTGGCAGGGGCATGGGCAGTTGTGCCCAGCTGTGCACCTAGCACACACTGCTGGCAAATGTGTGAGTGAAGATAGGCCAATGTGCGGAGGAAGCCCAAGTTTAAAGTTCGGCATCATAAGTAACAAAACCTCAAGTAAGGATCAAAGAGAAGGAGAAAAATGGATCTGTGATCAGGTCTGATCTGTTTGAAAGTTTCTCTCTGCACATGCTCTTCAAAATAAAGCATTTCTGAATAGGCCTTGTGCATACTGGGGGTGAGGAAGGGAAGAGAGGTGGGAAACCAAGTGGAAGAGAAAAATGCTTCAGCTGACAATGACTGAGAGGGAGAGAATGGCACGGTAACATGCCATCCATCTAACCAGGCAAGAATCCTTATTTACGGCTCAGTCATTTGGTTCTAAATTCTAAATGTCATCTAAAGTGCTTTTTGAATTCATCAGTTGAAAAGATATTTACTGAGAAGCAAAACATTGTGTTATTACTCAGTGGCACTGAGGGCTGTGGGATGGTAGGCAGTGTCATCGGGTGGTGGAGCAAGAAGCCAGATAAGCTGGAAATCACTTACTTGCTATTCAGAGGCTGCCCTGCAGGTACAGTGCCTGTTGGCCCTTGAAACTTCCCATGGCTATATCTCAAGAAGGTGCTCATCCTTTCTAGAAAGTACCTCACAGATTTCAGTCAGGCAGGAGGAAAGAAGCAACATACCTTGTTTGCTGCCTCACACCAACCTTTGTACCAGACACGGCCAGTTCACTAACCTGCGCACAAGGGAAATCCCACAAACACACACTACCACACAGGGGTACAAACTGGATGACTGGATTTTTACGTGACCCTCTGGCACTCTCTTAAGCAATAATAAAATCTCAGCCACAGCATTTGATTAGCAATTAGAAATCAGGCCTGAAAGAAGACACAAAACTGTTTATAACCACTGCAAATGGGGAGGCTGAGTATCAGGGTGCTGAGGTTTCCTGGGACCTCTGCTCCCTCACAAACCTGCACAGTCCCATTAGCATAATCACTCCTGTACTAATGTCTTCTATTCAAGAGTAATTTCTTTACTAGCAAAACCATGCATATCCTCAAGGTATTTAAGCTATGCATTGTGTGACAGTAATAGCTTTGTAATGGTGTTCATTTATCATCCATTTTAAACACCCTTACTCTGCCTGCTGACCCATCTCCAATGGCTCCACTCCTCATCAGACACAAACATTGCTGAGAACTTTCAGAAAGGCACTTTGGGAAAAAAGTGTACTGCAGGGGAAGAACTAAAATGAAAACTTCCCAGGCAGATGTTCACAGCTTATTGATGGGTCTGGGCCATATGAGGTGGAATCTGGGCTGACTCAGACCAGAGATTTGATGCCTGGCTCAGAGGAAGCATCAGAAACTTTGTGGAAATTACTTTATTCCTTTCTTCTGTCCATGGAGACTGTCAAACACAAAAAATAGCAAGGAGCTTTCAAGAGATCTGTGCCACAGCGAACACCATGGAGGAGAACTGTAAGTGGTACCACAGTGATTCTTTCTCCATTTTGTCCGGTTTACCTGTCCCTGCTGCTTCCATTAAAAGCCCACTGGCATAAGGAAACACCCCCACAAGAAAAGCATAAAGCCACACCAGAAAGACCCCCACAGAAAAAGCAGTTTTCTGTGGTTGAGCTTAATTTCTTCCCCTAACTACAGATACAAAATTTTAGTTCTACTTTGGCTCTGGGTCTGCATAAAAGATGATTCCAATTTTATTTGAACCACTTCACTCAAGGAATAACAGAATTATAGGGATTATCCTCAGCACTCTGTGGAATCAAAGCTCTCTTCAAATACTAAGCAAAACTCGGAGAAGATAGCTTGAGTATTATTATCCTCCTTTACAGAACAAGGATGAGAAGACATGACTTGAGAGAACAGGGCTTCTTCCCAGGAGGATTTATGTTGGGAATCACATAGCTCAGGCTAGCTTGGGGATTCCCTTTTTCCTGGTGTCCTGGACTGAACACTGTGGTTAGAGCTCAGCACTGTGCCTGGCCCAATGCTCCCTCCTTACCTCTACCATACTGCTGCTTGAATCACTTCCCTGCCAACTGCAGCATCTGTCAGTGCTTCTATATTTCTGAATAAAGAACAAATATTATATGTCTGCGTCACAGACTGTGGCTGCTCTCTGAACTAGTCCATCCAGGATGAGCTTTACTCAGCATTCTGAAGCCCAGCTAAGGTTAGGGTCCCTGTGGCAGGCACAGCAGATGTAATGACACAGCCCAAATTGCTAAGGCAAACAGACAAAGGATAGAGAACATTATCCTCCACTTCATGATGTAAGCTCACAGAACGATCGGTAACATGCCCAAGGAATTCCTCTATCATTCTGTTACCAGGCCCAGCCTTTTACCTGCAAGACCAAACTATTTGTCACTAGTTTAATGACTGGACATTTAGGCATACAGAACGACTTTCTTGGTAGCATGTTATCTGTGCTTAAGGCACTGCTAGGTCACCTCCTTTAGCAGTAAGAAACATTCACTGCAGCTCAGGAACGACAGGTAATGGTGATATGAAGTAAACAAGTGATGATCACAAAGAAGGAGGGAGGAAATAGAAGCTGGCCATACTGCTGTACTGTGTTCACTTAAATAGTACTCTTGAACAAACAAGTTTCTGAAACTAGAAAGCAGGGACTCCAATTTTCCAGACTGAACTGCACAAGATCATATATATTAAGGAAGATAAAGAAATATAGCTGAAAGCCAAATACAGGTTACAGTGGCTGGAGATCATCTTCAGGAGATGAAATATTCCTTAAATGATGAAGAAGATAATTCACGAGAATGAGACTCTCCAGTGAATTATGGGACTCCTCTTCCAGTACTTTAGCAGAAATACGATTCTAAAATTTAAACGCACTCATCCATCACTGATTCTGCTTAAATAGATTTATGGATATATACATATTTTACTATTCTTTATATTTTTATAAGCCTGACATTTTAGTTCACCTGTAAGTGATAGTGGGACTTGAAATGCACAGAAAAGGATAATTATACCCTTGCCCAATTGCCCTCCCTCCTGCCCTCACGTATTATAGGCATAGAAAGTAATTTTAAGCTCAAGGACCAACAGAGCTGACAAAAACATAAAACGAGGTACAAAGGAAGCTCAAAGTTATTACAGCACTTCAGGGATAGAAGAAAAGGAGAATAGCAATAGATTAACCTTGGAGCCCTGTGAAAACTTTCCAAATCCAAGCAACAGCCATTAAGGGAAGTTGATACAATGGGCTGTGATTGAGCAAGGTATCTAAAATCAAGTACCCAGCTTCAAAAGTTGTATCATTAACTTCAGCGGTGAATATTCATGTGCATAAAGTTACAGGATCTTACCAGATCACATTACAGACTAATGCAGTTTTTCTTATGCTGGATAAATCTTTGGCCTTTTAACAGTTTTCCCTGACACAAAATACTCATCAGATGTCCAAATATTCATTCTTCTGTCCTAAACTGAGGGCACCTTTTCTGTCATTTCTAGGCTTTTCTCTGACCTGCTTCTTTATTTTATTCAGTGATCATATGTAATCTCCTGTTTGCAAGGAAAAAGAAGGAAAGGAACCAGTCCTAGTTTGATAGCCCAGTTTCCAGTGCCCAGTGCTCCGTGCAGCTGCACAGGAACTACCCCACTGGGACCCAGCGGCCAAAGACTATTTCATAGATGAGTAAAAATCTCAGTACAATGGTGCTTCTGTAAACTGAGGATAGGCAATTGTCTGGCATGGAAAGATGATGTCAGTGAAGGAAAGGCTGCCATGGGATTTCATGCTCCATCAGGCACATGAGCAGTATTCCTTCTGAAGGCGACGGCTCTGGATTTCATTACATCCAGTTTGGCTGCGGGCTCTTGTTGAAAGAAGTGGTCCTGTTGTTCCTTCTCTCCTGTTCCTGCCACATGCATTGGCAACCTCCCTTGCCTCAGGTTGTGCAACTGTGCAGTGCACGGCTCCAGCTCACTGAGCTCATAGAAAAGTAACGCACCAGAATAAACCCAAGATTTTCTTCCAGGTTGGCAAGCTGGACCAACTGCATGTGGTCACACAACTACTGGACATGGCAGATGCAGAGCATGGAGTGGGAGGCTCAAACCTCCCACCCTCACTCACCTGATGCAGCCTTCTACACTTACATGGGGTTCAACATACAAATGCCAAATGTCCCAACAGCAGGAAGACCTTTGTCCAGAAGTTGCACTCTCTGAGTCATTTGCAAGAAATTCTTTCCTTGTGAGGGTGCTGAGGCGCTGGCACAGGGCGCCCAGAGAAGCTGTGGCTGCCCCATCCCTGGCAGTGTTCAAGGCCAGGTTGGACGGGGCTTGGAGCAACCTGCTCTAGTGGAAGGTGTCCCTGCCCGTGGCAGGGGTTGGAACTGGATGAGCTTTAAGGTCCCTTCCAATCCAAACCATTCTGTTATTCTATGATTCTATGATACACTACAGTCAGATCAACAGGTCATTTGTAGAGCACTGAGCACATTTCCTAAGTTTTGAGTACATAAGTGCATATACTCCACCTTTAATGTACATACGCAGTATTTGTAAAGTTCTCTGGGTTTGCTTTCAAATGAAGGTAGTTTACATATGGACACAAACACATACTCAGCCTGCAGCACAAAACCTATGTGGATTTTTGGGCATATGCTCTTAAGCAGTTTTTCACACACATGCAAACACACACTACTAACAAATAGGTCAGTACACCTTCTGGTGTAGGTCAGATACTATCCTCCTGCCCCCTCCATGCATACCCTTCTCACCCAAAGAGCTATCCCTAAACCACGCAAATATATATGCAACTGCACCAGCTATATCCACCACTGCTTTCTGCTGAAAACCTTTATTGCTAGATATACCGTCAGCTACAGCTCACATTCGGCAGGAAGACTTGCTCAGCTGTATCTGTATTGATATTTATAAAGTTTGAGGCACACGCTAAACCAGATCAAATGCATGACTTTATTCTTTGTTGAAAAGTTACTGTAATGGAAGTTGGCAGAAGAATGCACTGTCAAAAAGAAAAAAAAAGCTCCCCTAATGTTAAATCAATGATTCATTTACTCTCTTCATGATTAATTGCAAAGTATTTGGAACTCTAATGACTTCTGTGGATGCAATATCATTTAATCAAAAGGAAAAAAGATCCAATCCTCATGGAGATACTGATTTTTCTCCTATGTCAGTAAACAAGAAGCTGTTTCCACTACTCCAGGCTCTTGGGAGAGCCACCGGAATCAATATGGAAGGCTGGACACCTCAATACAGGAAATTCAAGGCTCTTTTTCTTTCAGAAAGGTGGCTCTGCCTTTTTGCTGGTGTACAAGTAACGCATGACCAAAACAATGCCTTGATTAACACTCATGTGCTGGCAAGAGGTGGCCTCTCTCTGAAGCGTTCCAGGTTCAAAGGGAATCCCAGATGCTCAGCTCTTGTAATAGCTAGTTGAAAAAAGACCACAACCCAGCAGGTGCCCCCAGTAGTCTGCAGACTGACACTGGGCTTAGGCTACAGCTACAGCTGCTGTTGTCCTCCCTGTGGATCCTCATTTCCAAGAGCGGGGTTAGCACCGAGCCCATGTAAAGCACTATCATGGCCAGGTAAGGACTTCCAGTGCCATGGGCCCTGCCAGATGTGGAGAAATCTCTGAAAACACCAGGCCACTGTACACACTTTACCTATACAATATACTATACTGGTCCCTAGCAGTGCTCACTCAGGTCGCTGTCTGAACAGCACTGGTTTGCTGTTTCAGTGTGTGAGTCATGAGATCACAAAGTCTGTTCTCCAGGAACCCATTTCACTGACCACCTAGAAGCCCACGATATAACATCCCCATTCCTGCTATGATCCACTGGGGATCCACGGGATCCTCACTGCTCTTGCTGAACTGCAGAGAGCTGCAAAGGCAAGTCAAAACAGGGTGACTGAGCCCCAGCCTGGCTGCTGTGCTTGTTGTGGGCAGTGTGCCAGCGTCAGGCCAGCAGGCAGCCGCAGGCTCCGTCCCTCCTGCTCTGCCCTGTGCTGTACAGAGCTGGCAGCTACACATGGGTTTCTGTCCTCACAGCAGGGCAAAGCCCTGGCTATGCATCAATGAGAAGAGGGGAAAGCAGGAAGCTTAAGGGATGCTTAAAGGACATTTAATCAGGCTTTTTGAGACACATTTAACCCTTAACATGTAAATGACTGAAAAGCTAATCCATTAAGGTACTCTTCTGCCCTTCCGCAGTGTGGCTGCACTACCATGAATTCAGAGTGGTTTTGCTGGCAGAGGGCTGTAGAAAGGAAGGCATGCACAAAAAGCATCCATGATGCTTTCTCATCATCTGCAATGATTTTGCCTTGTGACAGATACTCAGAATCTACTCAGGGGTAGGCTGGTGGTCACAGAGGGCAGGCCTCCCGTGGTGCTCACCAGCAGTGTGTGTAGCCAGTGACTTGTTGGCTTTGCCACAGAATGCAGAGCTGGAGAGGTGCTGGGAGAATGGGTTCCTGCCCTACTCTGTCAGCAGCAAAGTTCCTGGCCTTCCAGAGAGAGAGTTCTGTGGCAGAAGAAGGCAGACAGCATGTGCCCAAGGAGATCTTTGCTAATGTGAGGTAACATGGAAAAAAACTGCTGGAAAGCAAAACTAATGCAGAATGAGAAAAGCTGCTGGCATTGGCAGCAAGGAGTCTGACTGCTTCATCCAGTGCAGATGGAGAGCAGAGTGAATGGGAGAAGACAGAAAGCACCTGGTAAAGTGGGCAAAGCTTGGGACTAGGACAAGAGCTACAGCCTTCGGTAACACTCCCCTCACATTCGGCACTTGGCTTTTCCTCTCCTTGGCTGTCTTTCTTCTGGGATTTCCCTCCTGTGTTTCCAAACTTTAAAGCCCCATCTAAAGCCCCATTGTGCCTCTGCTCAGGGAGCCAAGCTGGGAGGAGGCACCAGTCCCAGCCAGAGTGAAGCGGGAAGCTGAAGGCAGATTGCAGGGGAGTACAGGGAGAAGCTGAGTGGTCTCAGCTGCCCAGAGCATGTACGTGACACCCCTTGCCTCACTCAGCCCTGAGTACTAGTTAGCCCCAAGTGAGAAACAGAGACAGAACTCTTGCTTGCAGAGCATCCCACACATTAGGCCCATGCCTGCACTCTGTGTGCCATGCTGGTACTTCCATTTCAATTCAGGCAGAGCTCCAAGATGGATCCCGTCCTGTTTGCTGCAGCAAACACTCCTGAGGGAAGCTGCAAGAGCCTCTATTGAGAGGTCAGACATCAGCCCAGGTTATGTGACTGCAGGAAACCAGGTTCTCAGCATCCTGAAGCCACTGGGTCTCTTTGGAATGCAAGTGAGAATGTTCCTGCTGTGTTTAAGTACAGTCAGCATATTGCAGAATGCTTCATAGAAGAAGGAAAAAAAAGAGCAATGTTCTGTTTTTACATAGGTCTGTGCCATGTTTGCCCACTGCCAGCCCATGCTGGCAGGTGAGAGAAGGAACAAGTGAGGACTTCATCTATGCTAGAGCCCTGAGCTGGGAGAGAGGAGTGCGAGGATGCCAGCTTGGCACTGCACCCTGTGGCAACATGGTGCCACTTGCAAAAACCCAGCTGAAAAGATGCCAGACATCTGTGCCCTCACTGTGTGAACCAAAATGGAAAAGAACCAAGTATTTTTCTTCCCACTGAGATTTATAAAAAGCCTGTGTGATCTAAACTGACACACAAAATGACGATCTCCTACTGATTATTTTTAACCTAATTTAGATGATGCTAATTGTACTGGACCTCTGTAATTGTGCACAGAACTTGGAAGCAGCAGTAGGACAGAACTATCATCAGCTTCATGGGGATGTTATGACAATATTATATTTGACCCATGTTTTCAACACAGAATGTTTAACTGAGTATCAGAATATCAGCATTTACCTCTCATGGGAGTTTATTTTTCCATATCCTTTCACATTTCCTTCCACTTCAAACGCACCACACTCCTGGTTCTCCCTGCCCATCTCACAGCTCTCCACCAGACTAGTCTCCCCATCTGCTTTGGTCGGCTGTCCCCCTAAGGTAAGATTCATCTCCATGGAGCCTTGACCTAGCTCACCCCATCCCACCTTTAGATGTGTGCAAGAAGGGATGAGCATTTTCTTGTGCCAGAAGCGTCAAGACACTGAGGTTCTGGTTTGAGAGGGGCAGAGAATCTATTACTCCTCATAGCAGACTGGCCACAAAGGTCTCAGTAGCTTCTGAAGCATGGCACTGATGTCTCATGTGCCTCTGCTGGATGCTCATATGTACCATAAGGCAAGCAAGTCAAACATGGCCCAAGCCATTTAGGGCTTAATGAAGCAAGACTGAAGTTCCATTTGGCAACCAACAGAAGGAAAGCAGAGACCAGCGAGCCCAAGTGTAAAAGCACCACTTAATAAATGGACAGATACACTGTGCATTAACTGAAGTTTACAGATGGTGGTCCCAAGTTAGACTCCTTGTTAGGTGCCACATAATTGTCTAATGACACTAAAAGCCTCAAATTCTTGGATAACAGTGCTGCCCCTGAACGTTTTTGTACTTTTTCCATTAGACAGATGAAAGCACTACCTCAGCTGTACCCGCTGTTTCCACAAATATTTGAGAGCCTAATGTCTCTACATTGTGAAGTGGAATAATAAGCACTAAGTGTGCTTACTCTTACCAAGAACACAGATGTAATCTCCACCACTTCTCCCAGCAGGTTCTCCCAGTTTACTGGCACCCCTCCCCTCCACGTCCACTTCAAAGAGAATCTTCTCCTTCCCCATCAGCCCAAGTGAGCAGTCAGCTTTTGCACTTATGGCTGAGCTCAGAAAGCTGAACTGAGGGGTAGTTTAAGGCCCTTAACTGAACTTCTTAACCTGTAAAGTTAGCAAAACGGGGAGATTGTGAGAAAACACAGGAGGAAAAAAAATATCTCTATTTCAACTATTCTTTCAACCCTGGATGCTGGACACATTTTCATTCCAGTGTTTTAAATATGTCTAACTCTCTGCTGCTCTCATGTTCCATTTACAAGTTGTATGCAATGTAGTAAGAAAAACCAGCAACTGCTGCTCAGAGTAAGCACAAGGAAGGGCCATCATCTTTATTTGGGCAGTCTGACCACTTCTCAGGGCATGGCATGCAATCAGAGAGCTCATCCTCTTTTTTGTTATATAACCTGTACCACCTGCATGTGTCCCTAGGACTCTCACAAACAGCATCACTCGTGGGTTTAGAAAGAAAAAAAACCACCAAAACAAAACCCAAACTGCTTTCTAATGGACTCCTCCTGAAAAAACGTGAAGGAATAAATCCTGCACTGCACCTGAAACTCAGAGTGGAGGTCCTGAGCAAGGGGTTTGCTGCTTGTGACCATCACTACCCAACGGAGGCCTTACTTTGGATCTCAAATAGCATTAAAGTTTGAAGTCATCACTAGGCCACAAACTGGTACTGAAAGAATATCCAGAAGGGCAGACCCAGGAAGAGAAAAAGATGCCCTTTTCCCCATACACTATTTTATTTATGTATTTTCATTACAGACTACTTTTTAGGACAGTCTGTTATATTTCACAAAACACCCAAAACCCAATTTTTACTCCAACTCTTTACTGCTCATAGGAGAAGACTACTGGGGAATGATCTGAAATCTACTAAAGTCAGCACATTTCTGGCCAAGGACTGCAATGACTGCAGGGTGAGGCTGTTGGTGAGCTCGGGGGGGGGGGGGGGGGGGTTCATACCGTGTGCTTCCATGAATAGGTTGCTAATGCATAGTTAATTGCTCGCTACATTTAGTGAATTCAAGAGCCTGCATTAAAGGAAAAGTACTTATGCAAAAAGCATTAGGCTTCAGAAATCTTATGTTAACAACACATCTATCCACATACCATTCATCTCATCACTTCCGGACTACCTTAGCGTCATCCAGCAGGAGTTGTGTGTCTCCTCTTCATCAAATTATGACCATGAAGGATCATCAGGGAAAAAGCATGAACTATAGCACTTCACATCAAAAATGTACACACACAAAAATGCTTCATGAAATCTTGCTAGGCCAGCTGTGATCTTGTATCCAAGGGAAAATAAGAAAGGCCCTGAGGATGACAGCCTGTCCATTTCTCCTTTCCAGAAAGAAAAATTCACTTAAAAATCTTTTATTTTGACATAAAAGCATAGATTTCTATATAATTTCTATCCTCTGCAAAGCTGTGAAGAACCATTACACTGGGTACAGAAACCAGACTATGAATGCAGAAGTATTTAATGAACACGTGAAAATCCCTTTGTTAAGACAATCTTATTTGATATGCTTATATTCTGCTTGGTGGAAGCAATATTTGCATTTGACTGCAAGAGTGATATAAAGGAATTTTACAGAGAACAAATAAATTCAGTGATATTTATGTTAGTATTTACTTTAGTCCTGAAGATGACTTACTCAGAATGTATTCACATAAATTTTTGGAAAAGGTGTAGCAAAGATTAATTGAAATATTAAATCAATTTTATTACTATAGGGGAGAATGCAGCTCATCCCTATTTGTCACCGCATTCAGTAAAGCACTACAGCTTAAGACTTAGATTTACAAATTGTGGAGAAAAGAACCTGAACACTAGAATACTGCTGCATGCCTCTAAATGAAAAGATCTGTGTAAAAAAAGAAGTAATTCTTATCTGCTGCTATTAGACTGGCATCACATGATATAGGTAATCCAAAGGACATCCACAATGTGACTTTTCAGGAGGTCTCAGACGTGGCCTGATTCTGTTCCCATTGTACTTCCGATGCAAGGAGAGCTAAGTCATGCTCACTGCATTCCTAAAACTCATGCTATATTTTACAACTGCACCTCTCGTTTTTCATCCCGTTCATCTGATGCCCTGTGAAATAACCTACAAGGTTAGAAACTATGACTGCAGGTGCAAGTCCTCCTGGACATGCTGGTCACACTCTGGGAATGCAGCCCAGGACATTGCTGATTTCTCGGCTCAAGCGCACACTGCTGGGTCATAGGGAGCTTCTTATGAACCAACACGGCCAGGTCCTTCTCCTCAGGGCTGCTCTTAGTCTAGCCTCTGCCCTGCCCATGTCTGTGCTTGGGATTACCCCAGAAATCCCAATTGAGTTATGTATGGGATTTCTCCACAAGGTTGTCTGAACCCATTTGAAAACCTTCTGTTAACCTTCAGAGACACTGGGGTCAACCTCTATGGTTCCAGTTAACATGCTCTTGCCCCTGATCTTGCCCTCATCCTTCTCCATTTTGCTAAATGATAAAATGCTACGTATTTAGGAACTGTACTTTTGCCTTATCGCATTCCAGTTTTCCTGGCACATAACAATGATGGGATTGCTTATGCATCCCATCACAGAAATGACGTATTCAGTGCCAGTGGCAGAAGTACAGAAATCACGGTCAGAGATCAAAGCTACCTGATATTACTAATAACTGTTCACTTCTGAATGACCTTTAACATACACGGCTGATGTCCAATGTGTCACTGATTGCCCTCACATTCATTAAAAGGGTTTAAAATATACTGAACATAATGAAACACTCAGAGCAAACAGGGATGAAATTCGTGACAAAACTATGGAACCACCCAAGTCCAGCATAAGCATGAATGCCTTGACAGAGAAAACTGCACCAGGACCTGGACATTTTCCAGGTTTTCCATTAAAACAGGAGCGCCCTGACACAGAAGCTGACCTTAACTGTCAAACACATACTTCCCTGCTCTTGCCACATTTCCCTATGAACGTTTCTAGTTCTGGCTCATGTGGGTATGCTTCTTTGGAAGGACTAGGGTTCGGAGCAGAAAAATGAGTTTTAAAACTCCTCTGCTCAGTTGTAAAACTTGCTCCTTGGTCTACACTGAACTTTGCACCAGCGGGGCAGTGTGTGGTTGGGAGTGTATCAATACAGCTCTATTGATTCCAGACAGTTTATTACAATTTATTACAGACATGAACCTGGTCCTTTATTATATCTGTGAGTTAGACTGCAAGTGGCTGAGCGAGCTTTCCTGAGAGCACCAAGAAAGTCAGGAAAAAAAAATGATGACAGAAGATTGCTTAACATCAATGAAAACCACTAGACCTAGAAATACAGTTGAAACAAATTATTCCTGTCTCTGTATTTTGTCTCACACGTCACAGTGTTATCTAAGTGCATATGTGAATTAAACTAGTAGAGCTATGCACTCTAAGGAGAAGGTGATATTATAGAATGAGCAACTACTGTGACAGTGGGCTCGTATTTGTTAGCCAACCCCTGCAGGCAAGGATTATAGATCAGAGACACTGTGAAATGTCAGGAGCTATCTAGATAGCCATGCACTGGTGATTTTTGCTGAAATATGGGCTGGAGGGAGGCCTACCTCCATGAGAAGCAGTATGTGGATTTGTGCTTTCTTGGCAAGCCAGAAATAGAAGCTTTGGCTGCATCTTGATGGCCACCTCAGTTTGCAAGCCAGAAACATCAGGTTTCCAAGGTTCTTGGTTGCTCTTTTCAATACATGGATAGTTGAAGAGCTGATAATATAGAATATGTTTATTTTAGAAGAACACACGTAATCATCGTCCAGGCATCTTACAGCGAACATCTCTCTCCTTCCGTCATACCCAGTTCAGCCAGAATCAGCTTTGAATGGGAAGATGACACCAGCTGGAGCAGCCTAACAATTCTGTGCACCTGAAAAACATCTTCTTGCTTAATTTCTAATGGCTCATCTGCAAAGGGCCTCTGATTGTCTTTAACTTGTCATTGTAGCTTATTGAGCAAACCAGTTTTCCATCTGCTGCTTTCTCACATCCCAGGATGTGAGCAGTTCTGAAAGAACAGAGAGGTCTCAGTGCCTGTTTGCATCTTAGCTGTCTAAAAGGATTCTCAGAATCATGTGTCTACCTGAACATGCAGAACTGCAGCATTTCATATTTAATATTCTTCAGCAGACCCCAAAGACACCCTCTGAGTAATTACAAAGTTTGTGTAAAAATGGTATAAGCAAAGCTACTGTAAACTCTTGCGTACTTGCACAGCTCATCTGCAATATATTCATGGTAATATTGCAGCTGTAACACATCTAATGCTTTTATAAGCTGTTCTACAAATAAAAGGCAGTATGCTTCAATTTCTGAATGAGCTCTATTTGTCACTGCTTTACATTCTTATTACCACTTACAGTACATACTTATTCAATAAGATTATCTTTTGTATGAGGTGCTCATTACATAGTAGTGAATTATTTTTTGGTCAAGCAGCTGTTGTTGCATCGCCTTGGAGCTCTCAGGGTAAGACAGCAGCTTTTATTGCAGGGGATTATTCAGAAAAACTCAACACTGGGCCTGCCGTTGAAAGCTTCCAACTTTGACATGGCTGAACAATTAATTCATGGGATAAAAGGATTTTCCAGATTTCTCATGGAAAAAAAACCCCTGGTGAGTGCAAAAGGGCTCATGGCACCCTAAAACTTCCTTAACTGCATTTAAAAACAGAACTGCCAGAGTTATTCCTTTATGGGAGACCTCTCAGGCAGAGATCGGAAAACAGGTTTCTCTCCTCTTTCCTAGACACACTCCTTAGCAATCAGAGTGCACTATTGTCCTGGGTTCAGCTGATGGTTAACAGGCATAAAAGTCACAGCGACATCTAAGAACAGGCTCTTCCACTGGGATATTCAGCTAGTACACAAGAGTGAAAAGGAAAAAAGAAGACCCCAAATCTCTGCAATAAATACAGTTGGCACCTTTCCTCCCTTTGCTGTATGAGAAAGCTCCAATGTCTGACTCCAGTGAATGGCCACAGTAATGTGCCCTTGGTGTGCTCAGAGCCCAGCCAGGCCCCTCAGCAGCAGAAAGCATCTCCAGACTCTCCAAGGCTCCCCAGCTGCAGTGAAGTGAGACACGAGCAGGGGTTAACTGCCCAGGCAAGCCCACCTGCAGCACCCACCCAACCGCAGCTCTAGCTACCTTGGGCATTGACAGTCAGACCCAGATGCACATGGGGTGGAAGAGGGAAATGAGATGCCCTCATGAATTAGGCAACCAATGCTCAAGGATATTTCTAGATAGCAGTGCTGGTGCTTAAACATTACAGAAATCCTGCTTTAGATAGCTCCTTTGCTCCTGCACTTTGGATTCAGTGTATTAAACCCCTGTGAGGATCTAATCTAGATATAAGACACTTTATACTCTTGGTGATTAATTTTGCCCTCAAGATTAAGTAACAGTGAGATACACTTGAAAGCAAGCATGTATACACACGCTTGAGTATTACACCAGCAATAATCCCGTGTAAGCATTCCTGCAAAGCACACAAACCCTGGAGACTGGCCATGTGTGATTCCTCCTTGGTCTGCACAAATCACCCCTGCCAGCCCCAGGAAGCATAGACCCCAGCACTCCTCCTCCCTGTGAGATGCAGGTGCTGAACAGAGCTGGGATAACTTGAACTGCTGCTGTATTTGTGATGCAGATGAGAAATCTAATCATCTGTGGCTTACTCTGGCTTCTAAAAAATCACTGTCCCATCCATAAAGAGCCAACCTTGTATTTCACAGAGTAAGGGTAATGAGGGGATGGAAAGGAGAAGCCAGCCCGCAACACTATTTCCTTCCTCAATTTGAGACTTGACAGGTCAAAGGTGAACAAAGTGCACCATTAAATGACCTTTCAGTGACACGTCCTTTCAGGTGCCACGCTCTCTGAAGCAGCTTTCTCTGGTACAAGCCTCTATCCCATTGCTCCTGTGCAGTAACCCCATCAACCTCCACTGCTCCCAACCCCTGCCAGCCAGGGGCATAGTTACTGGACATCGCTGGGAAAATATCCTGACTGGGAAAATGCTGTATTTTAATTTCAGGAAACTCTAGGACAAGTTTGTAAGTAGATTTGTAAGTAGATTCTCTTTGTGATTCTCTGTGAGGGAATCTGAGATGTTTTCTGGTAGGGGGCTTTGGATTCGTTTATTGATTTTTGGCCTTAGTATTGACACATGGCCTTGTATTGACACATGCATGCCCTGAACTGTTCAACAGCTTTTACTGACTTTGCGGAACTCTTCACAGCACAGCAAGCGAAACTAAAACTTTCTCTTGAGTGACTGTGCTCAACTTCATGATTTTTCATCACAATACTAGATACTCATAGGGACTAAACCAGCCCATCTCTATCTGGAAGCGAATTCCCACTCATGCCAGCTGCAAATTCGGTTCAGGGAGGCATAACTGCTTCTGACGATAACAGAACCCTGCGGGAACAGCCCATATGCAAATACACAGAAGTTTTTTTGTCTTCAGGTGTTTCTTAAACCACTATTACATGCTAACAGTATTTCAATTAAAAATAGAGTTGAAATTTTCATGGGGTAGGTCCCGCATATCTAGAAAGCCAGAGGAACAACTCAGCACAGTATTCAGCTTAGAGCAGCTCCAACTAGGTTTTAAAATAATAGCATGAAAGACACAACATGAGAGTATGAGAAATGCTCCACAGTGAGGTGATCTGTCAGGGGGAAACCTTGAAGCCTGTAAAGGAGGGAAAACAATAAATCCCCCAAATAAATATTGAAAGGGGAGCAAGAAGGAGAGCAATTTCATTTTATTACATCATTTGATGTCATGAGCATGCACAGGGGAGGAGATTTATTTATTCATATTTCCTAGAGGGGCAGGTTCTGTAAACAGATGGAAGAGGGCCTGGAAAATCTGAATTCCAAACAGAAAAGGTCAAGGCACGACAGAGATGTACTTTCAGATACAGGGATGTAGTGGCCATAGACAACACAGGGTTTGATTCCCTATTAGATTTTTGGTGGTTTATGGATGGGTTATGCAAATTCCTAATCTGTTGGAAATATGCATGTATAATCTCAGGCCTGCCACAAAGCGTTCCCCTGGTGAGGTGGTAAGTCTGTAATTACACTGGAGATCCTGACGCTTCTGTTGGAAAACCTGGTGTTTAGTCACTTACAGGTTTCTCATGACAGTAAGTTTCCCTCGCTTGCACTCAGACCAGAAGGTGGACATTTAAATGTAAACAAAATGTATCTGCTAATCTAACTGTTCTACAATATTGTATACTCATTTCCATACAAATTAGGATGCTAAAATGGATCTATCCATGTTCTTTTAACTGTCATACGCTAGCTTTTAAATTCAGAAGTCCCACTTCAGCAAAATGTGGGTTTGAATTTCAGACTTAGTTTTATATGGGTAACCCCATGGAAACGGCTCATGTAAGGGTCTTCAAATAAAAGGCCAGGCTCCTTCTCAGGGTATAGCAGCTTTTACTCCTTCTGTGTCTCTTTTGCAGCATCTGGTAATGCAATCAAACACTACATGCCTTCATGCAAAGGAACTGTCCCTCCAGAACAACTGACACAGTGGATGCTTTCCCCTTCTCCCAGTTTTGCTTTGTCTTTTTGTCCCCACTTTAACTCTGGTCACCCTAACCTTCTTTATTTAAATGATCAAGAACTTTCAGGAATCTTCCAGTCACATAAAATGCTAAGCAAAATGGCACCATGCTCTCAGCTAGCATGTAGCCATGACCACAAGAAATTTAAGAGTAAGGATTCACAATGCTGTTATATCACTGTAGGACTAATTATTACAGACACTGAATAACCCCATTCGTTTCAAGGGAATCATGCATGGCAGGTAAAGTTAAACATGTGGATACTGCATGATACTTTGCGTACTCTGGATGCTGCACAATCAGAACGTAAGTACATGGATCAATTAATGCAGGCAGTCTTGCTGTGGATGTATATTCAAGTTGCACAACCGAAACCAAAGAGAACCAGAGTGAAAATATTTATGAACAGCTATTTTCGCAGATCCTCCATAGTGCTACTGCAAAAAGATTTTAAAAGCTATTAATAAAATTGTTAATAAGTAACATATACCATTACATATTAATATATCCATGAGCCAATACATAAACCTTCTATTAATATATTGTTAAAGTTCTAGTCACCACTGTATGTGTCATCAGAGGATATGTTAGGTCTCTTGGTGTGTTATTAATGAAGCTCATCAGGCAGAATGTGCTGGGGTTTTAAACAACCTCTGCTCAGAGAGAAGCCTAAGCAGTTACGTTTCTGTTACTTGGTTAGGGCTTCTTTGGTACAAATGATATGTCACAGTCTCTCATTTTAATTAGATAGCTAATAAAGCAAGCAGTTTGCCTTGGGTTAGCCCACTGGCAAAACAATGCTGTGAAGGAAACTCACAGGCAGTCCATCACCCTCTGCTGTGCTGCCTCATAAAAACCACAGAGCACTTGGGGCATGCCCTGGCCCTCACTATGGGCAGAACAAACCCTACCACCCTCAGCAAGGGTGCCCAACCCTGAGCATACCTCCTGGTCTCAGCCTGAAGGATGTTCTCTGGTCTGGTCCAGGAAGGATTTGGGTTTGCTCTGCTGTAAATCTCTATTGGACAATGCATAAAACAGGCTGCATGAAACCAATTTGTCTTGGCTTAGCCTGCATGCAGAAAAGCAAAAGCCACCAGCAGGCAATATAATGGGCTGTAAATGATTTGGGAAGAACGAAAGAATAGGGCAGCTGTCCTCAGCAGAGAGAGAAAAAAGCAAAGTATTTGAGAGCAGAGACCTTAGATGGCCCTAGTTCCCAGCTCCTTGTTTTCCACCTGCTCTCACTCATTTTCAGGAGTGTTCTCAGTCTTATGCTTAACTGCTGGGACTTCAGAAGTTTCAAAGACCTATAGACTTGGAGGGCTGCCACCCACTTCATTAGATCTAATTTATTAATGAGAAAGTGTCCAAGAGCCTGATCCAAAGCTCTTGTATTCAACAGAAGGCTCTGAGCAACTGTGAGCTATCTATACTAAAAACTGAGTAAAAATAAAAGAAACAGCTTTTGCTATTTCTATACTAGTCACACACAAGTAGATAATCTTTCACAGCACTGTCAGGCAAAGTCAAACTGCTTCTCTGGGAGATTAGGGACTGATTAAAGTCCTTGCACTCAGGGATATATCCCTGTATTAATCTTGGAATTATTTGTCAAACACCCAGGATCTGTGCTCTGATCTGTGGAGTATATTCTGAAGGTCACCACTTAAAATAAGTCAAGACTTCTCAAATTATTTTTATGTTTCTAAAGCAAATGCACAAGCTGCTGCTTTGCCCCCAAACTGAACACAGTTATTTTTAATACAGTGCTCCTTTTTGCTCTGAAATTGCACTTATTGTGTGTTGCTGATTGTAGGGAATGCATCTGGGAAACTAAAAAAGAGAGTTAATACACCTTCGGACAAGTCCATAAATCACAGTCGCTGCTTCAAACCAAGAGCCAAGGCCAGGCTAGCACTGACAGCCAAGAAAGTCAGAGGAAGCCAATGAAGAGCACGAAAGTCGATCCTGTTGGGAAAAACTTTTCAAAAGCCACTTTTGGGCTGCATCAGGAGCACCAAACTTTGACTTGCCATGCCCGCAGCATGGCATTCAGAAGATGTTCCGTAGACCATTCCCCAGATCTCCTTGGGATCCTGCAAATGTGCCTGGGGCTCTGGAGCAACCGCTTTTTGTGCTTTACATTGCACAAGGCAGTAAAGGTGATAGGAGGAATACAGCTGGGTACCTCTGTGTGAATGGGTGCTACTATTTCAGCGTAACAACTACCTCGTTGTAATGTGGCTATTAACCAGAACTGAAAAATGATGGAGTACTGGAACAGACTGCTCCAAGCCATCATTAGTAACGAAGGTCAGGTTTCATTTGGCCATAGCCTCTCTAAGATGAAATAAAGAAGCATGCTACAGTTATTTTTCACAACTTGTCAGTCACTCCTGCTCACATATAACAGAAAAATGTCCTGCATAATCAGTCTGCAGTTCAATAAATTAGTTGTGATACGCACTTTCATTTGAGATACCAAAATCTTCTGGTTTAGCAATGCCTGGCAAAACAATCAATAACTTGCACCTTGAGAGTGATGGGAAGAGGGGAACAATGAAGTTAACAGACTGGAGCGGAGCATCAGGACCGCCAGCAAAATTCCTGGATAAGGATCTTCTGGCCTTTTGCCTTCAGAAAATTCGGGCTCATTGGCAAGGTAGGAAAGATTTGGGGGGAGTTTCCTGAGCCAGGGAAAATCACTAGCGCACAGCTCAGCACAGCTTCAGTCCAAGCCCAGATCTGGAGCATTAACTAATGATTAGGGCTCACTCAAGCTCAAATCTAATCCTGTGCAGGAGTTAAGATAGTGTGACCATTTCGTAAAGGATAAATTACATCCCAGATGAGAACTGTAGACTGAGAAGCCACAACACAGGCAGATCCACCTGGGAAAACAAAGGAAAATTTAGGTAGCCCTGTCACCTGCCACAACAGTCCCAAATTCACCTTGGCTGAGGTGGGGCTATCCAGGCTTCCATCTGGGTGAATAAACTAGTACAGCCCTCCTTAATAAGCAAGTGAAGAAGGGTACTATAACACTAACAGTCCTATAACCTCCCAGCCAAATTCTGTGAGATGATGAGACCCTACAACTTGAGCAGAAGTGATTTTGTGACACAGACACAGAACTGATAATATCTTGCCTTAAGGATCACAGCAGGGCTGAACCTGGCCTACTGACTGGGACTGTCCAACTGTAAATCAAATGAGAGCCTGAGGAACAATAAGGAAAAAGCCAACTAGTTGATATACCAAAGAACGGATTCCTAGAAATAATGGTTAGAATTGATTCTCCTTAAAAGAGAAAAAAGAAAAAAATAGAGGCAAACCAGAAAATGCCCCTAATTTAATCAGGGACTAAGGTAAAAAAAACATGAATGCAAACTGTTTAAGACAAAACAAGATGATGATCAGCAACCCTGACCTACATAGGGAAGAGAGAAGATGCACAGTTGTGAGTAGCCATGAGCCCAGCTGGTGTCTCGGGGAAGCTAATGGAGTCCCAAGCTCCTGTCTCTGGTCAGTCTGAGCCTGCCCATGAGCAGCCCTGAGCCTGGATAACTTTCAGTCTTGCTGAAACAGATAGAGGTCATCAAGGTGCTTAGCTCTTGTGCATTAGTCACGTTTAACCAGGCTGATTTCCCTCCAATTACACAATCCTGAGTGTTTTAAATGATTGACTTCTGCTATGTTTATTTATTATTTACTCAGGTTAACTACACAGTGTGGTTACACATCTCTTGCTTTCTAAGAGAAGGACTGATGGTTGCCATAGAAAACAAGGAATTTTCACAAGATGCTGATAAACAAGTAGAATGCTGCATCAGCCTCCTGCCCAAGTGATTATCTTGCAGCTTCTCCCTTCCCTACACCTAAAGGGAATTTAATCCTTCTCTAAGGTGTTTATTTAAACAGCACAGTCTTCAGCCGTGCAAGTGATTGCCTAGCACAAAGCAGCCCTGACCTCATCTGAACTCAGCTGGAACCAGAAAAACACAGACTCAAACACAACTTAACTATCCACCTAACAGTGAAACCTTAAAACCCACCATTAATTCCTGCTATTTTCCTATGGCGTTCAGTACCACCATGAAACAACGGCGCCTTGAAAATGGGCTGGATGTATCTGGCCAGCAGAAGGCATCCAAGACAAGCTGGACTGCTACAGAGACAGAGGAGCTTTCTGTAGCACACAAATCTGCCTTCAGTCATGTAGGCTAATAAGCTTAACTAATAATGCAGTAACTAGATTGTTGGCAAAACATAAATAGTCCTAAAATACAATAACTATAAAAAATAATGTCCAAAAGTGCTTTGAAAAATTCTGCTGCTTAACAATATTCATGAATTTTTGCAAGCTATTAAACTACTGTCATTTTTTTATCATAAATCTTTCCAATTAAGAAACCATCCATAATTTGTGGCTCAAATTCCCCCAGAGCAAACAGTCACTATGGCAAATCTATAGGAGTCTTATTACCTATTGATGACAAAGAACTTGATCTTTTTCTACTAAACTGACTGTGACTTTGGATATTTCCTTGGGTTTACATACTGCTCTGTTGCACCAGCATCAATTCAGAAAATTGCTGTGGTATTACCCTGGGTTTGTATCGCCTGCAGCAGGAAAGCAGCATAAGGCCAACCTCTTTAAGAGGGATGCTTAAGAAGATTTGTTCTTTCGGCTAGGGACATCAGTGAGGCCCTCTGGGAGTGGGTCACTGCTGATTTTCTGGCCTGAATCTTATTTCTAGGTTTTGTCAAACCCTCGGGGACAGGATGGTGTCAAAACGGGTTGGCTTTAGGAGAAGCTCCAGGGAGGGAAGGTGGCCCAGGAGCGCTGCTCACTCTTAGAGCTTCCAGCAGGAAACCAAGCCCAAGCAAAGCCTAGCACACCCCCTTACTTCTTCTTCAAGCGCATGTGACTAGAACAGTGTTTCTGCATGCAAGCACAAGTCTGGGGAGGGATTCAGCTTAGAACCCCTCCACCACCCCCCATTAAAACATGCAGGAAGCCTTAATAATCACAGCGCTCACGGAGTTTGCAGTCAACAACAAAAGTAGCCAGGGAAGAGCCCTTATCCCAGTTTGCATGCACAGGCTGAGGCACATGCAACTGATGGGCACACGTCTATAGCCATTAGACACTTGGGCACCAGGAAGGCTCCAGGCAGTACCACACAGTGAACCCCAATCTGGCACTCACTGTGGGAGTGCTGCAGGCCCAGCAGTGTGCTTTTGTGCCCAGTGCAGCCAGAACCATGAAAGACAGGTCCTTTCCCCCCCAGTGCTATGGCACACGGAGTACTGAGAGTACTGCTCTGCTGCAGGACTCTGCTTAACACACACCTCCAGGCACCAAACACTGGAAACACCTTTATTTCCTACAGTTAGCACAGCAATCTTACACCCATTAAATCCTTCTCACCATGTTTTTTCTCTTATCCTGTGTGTTTATATAGTGTTATGAATTAAATGAATTGCAGGGAAGTCACGAGAGTTTTTAACGTGCAATGGCAACTAACATCTTGGACAGACATAAAAAGCCTTCGCTGAACAAAATATTGCAAACCATTCTGGCTCTCAGATTATTATTCCTGTTGAGCTATAAGAAGTGGGAGTTCACTGTGCTGGGTGCTCTACAAATGTATGCACATGAGGAACTTTGAGGTATTATGCTGTGATTTAATCACAAAGATGTTATTAAAATCTTTGATATTCATCATGCAGCTAAATTCCTGTACATTACTCTGGAAAATTAGAATAGTGAGGTGCCCCCATCCCTTATGTTAACTACTGTATGCCAGAAAGTGAATTCAAAATGCCCCTTTGCTCTCCCCACAACCACAGTCAGCAGCAGCTCTGCAGATGATGAATGGCTGACTGCTGCACACACGGTCAGCAGGGAGCAGGAGGTTCATGGGCACATCTGGTAGTGCCATCACCCCCAGCTTATCAAGCCCTGGGGAGCTCCCCATGCCCGCTGCTGCTGCAGTGATGTGGGTCCCAGCTTGCCACCAGCATGCCGCACAGCCGGTGCAGGAGCAGCAACATGAGCAGTGCCTAACCCAAGTGAACACAAGGTACTCTGCTTATCAGTGCCTTTATTTGGGTGTGTGCATTTTGATTTCATTATCATCCCCTCCCTGGGAAGGGGTGCAGAGTTGTTGAGTAAATGTTAGGCTTCAACAGAGGCTTCTGCAAGGACAAGTGACTGTGAGAGCTAATGTTGGCTTCAGCTGCACTGCCAGGCACATGGCAAGGACAGGAGGACAGCATGCTCAGTTCCTTGCGGAAGTGTTGCTGACTCCTTGCCCGCCTGCCACTGATAAGGAAGTGCATGTGAAGCCTGGGTTGCCTGCTTTAAGGGGAAAGAAATGCTCCAGTATGGAGGAATCAATGTCACCAGCGAGGAAGGAGACATTATCTAGACAACTCTGCAATGCACAGGAAACCTAATTCTATGCAGCCTCCTTGCAAATGTCTTACTTATAATTGATATTGTATTGTTTACTTTGGAGACTTGCGTTTATCAATGACACTTTGCTGCACAAAAGAGCTGGAATGCTTCTACATCCTTTTCCAAATCCTGGGGCGAATCATGGTGATAAATGAGCCCTGGGAAGGCATGATTTATGGCTCCGTTGCCTCCAGGTGTACTGCAGATCCTTTTGTACAAATTAAACCCTGCTTAAAAGTCCTTAAACTTTTCAGGGCGACCTCTCTTCTTCTGTCACAATTCTCATTACAAATCACTGAAGCTCTCTCTTCCTTTTTTAATGTTATTTTAACTGAAGGTCTCATCTCCCCATGCATTTTCCCCTCCAAGTCACATTGAGCCTCAACCACTGTCAGCTCAAAGTGGATGGGCAACGTCTGGTCAACAGAAACTTCACTTGTAAAGAGGAGAAGGCAGAAGGCTGGCCTCCTTGTGGTAAGTGTATCACCAGAGATGCTGCATATGCATGGTGATGGACTGCGTCTTACTACTCCCTCATTTGCAAAGGCTGCCAGTTAAAATCACAGTTGGACACATTGCATCTGACTTGTCAGAACACGGTATCTTTGATAGTTAGGCAAGGAAAGCTAACAATTCTACTGCAGAGATCGCCCACCCAGCCTGTGCTTTAAATGCAGTTAGCAGGCATTTAACTGGGAACTGTAATTGGGGGCAGGACTAGCAGCTAGCCCTCGATTCTGCTTTAATGCTGACACTTATTTCCCATTTGACTTTGGCAAGATGACTGAACGACAAAAGCCCCAGTTTCCCATCTATATGGTTACCGTGTCCCAGTTAACTGATGTTTCTAAGTTGCCTTGAAATTTCCAGGTGGGAGATGCCACACAGTACAAAATACTTCTATTTGTGCATTAGAATAAAGATCTGCTAATAAAGGCAAACAGATCTCTGCAATATATAGCTCAAAATGCCAGCCTTGTAGCACCACACTTGGGCTGAGAAGTCCTTCAGACTCTTATATGTGGGAGCTATCCAGGTAATGGGAAGAGCGGTTTTCAGGGAGAAACTGAGTCTGTTCTGCTTTCAGGATCAGGGATCTGCACTGACCCCAGCCATAGGGTAGATGTCAACACAGTCCATCAGGGCCTAGAGCTGGATTGATTTTTGGGAAGATGTACTGCATAAACAGCTTGTGAAGAATCCCCAACACAATCATTTTATTGTCAAACCCAGCTATTCTGGTTTTGTCCACAGAGCTTCTCTCTGCCACGTGGATGGCTTTCCACAGACGGCTTCATGCTCTGAAGGTGACTTTGTGCGTGCAGATAGTATAAAGTATGTACTGCCAAACAAGGACCTGTCACAACGTGTCCTGACATCCTATCCTGCTCCCCTAGTCCAAAATGTGCATTCTGCCCACACATCGTTACTGGGAGGGATTTCTGTCCCTATCCTTCCTAAGGGCGTCTCTTCCCCACCTGTTGATCCCACAGCAGCCTCATAAATAAAAAGCCTTTTTGCGTGGGGTTGCATATTATGTGTATATATATGTGTACATAATAGAACATAATGTGCATATAATACAAAGCTGGCAGCAGCTGGCTTTGTAAACTCAGGACACTGTGTATGGTATGTTACAGGAAAAGGAAATTGAAGGCAACCAAGAAACTGTTCTCATGGTGAAACTAGTAACTACCTGATGAGCAGGACTTGCACACTCAGCAAGGATGAAACTAAAGGGCAATGTACTGTTTGTTTTTAAAGAAAGACGCATACAACTTGGCTGTTGCAAACATAAAGGATGACCAAAGATGTCAGGATTTGGCCTATGAAATGCTGAAAAGTCACTAAGCTTGATGATCCTATAAAGTTGTCCTAGCACCATACAGGTTATTACTGATGAGTTACAGAAGGACCTGCTTTGAATTTAAATCCAAAGCAACCCCATTAGCAAGTTTAGTAGGACACTGGTGAATTACGGGCAGCAGTAGAACATAACTGTGTTGCGAAATGTTGTGGGACGCTTTCTGAAGATATGGTGTTGAACTGTAATAGACCCCTTGCATTAGAGTAACATCACCAGAAAAGATAGCTGTGAAGCACTGTGATGCAATGGCCAAATTCTCATCTAATTTCCACTGGGTACTCATGACACAAGTCATTAGAAGAGCTGCAGGTGTATGTTCAGCCAGGGCAGAATCCGGCTCAGCTCTGCTGACACAGCTCAGGCCAGCAAATCCCCTAAGATGAAAGACGAGCACCCCTCTTTACATGGTACCATTACTGTGCCCTTCTCAGATTAGAAAGTAAATCAGACAAGCCTGGATAACAGATGTTCTAGATAAAAGATGGAATGAATCTCATAGTGTTCTAAGATATAAATATACAATCACGTAATTTTGAATATTTAGCATTTTTGCCAGCAGCGCACACCACATTCTTATGCTAGCATAAAATTTCATCAGAATTAGAGGAACTGGGTACCTATATGGATGAGAACAACATCCAATTCCATTTACTAATGTAACTTAATTATTTGCTTTGGAAATTATACCACGGGCCATGCCTATGGTTTAAACTAATCTCTAATGACTAGGAATTAGGATGACTTTTCTTCTGGCGCATCCAGTATCATCATTACTAGGCATACCTGGCCTTCGTATCTCTGATACAGGTATCTTGAATGTCTCTGACACAAATTTCCCTAACTCCGCAGAATGTTACACATTTCTTTTTCTATTTAATTATGCCTTTAAGAGAATATAGAGCGTGGGTTGAAAGGGTAGAGCTGCTCCTAAGAAGCCAGGCCTTGCCACACACTGGACTTCATGTCCTCTGCCACAGAAACGTATGCGATTGCCTGCAGGTTCAAACCGCCAAGGGTTAAAGTTGGTGCACTGGGGCAAACTCTGACAACTGACAGTGACTGCAGGGTAAGTTTCGCCTGCCTTGCTCACCATGAGCTTTGCTCTGTAATCTTGGAATAACGCACAGATACGAAACCTTTCCTGGGATTAATGCCTGGGCATGCTATTCTGGAAAGCAAGATTCAGAATACAAAGCAGGAGTAGCTCCTAGGTCTCCTTTTGTCTTAGGGTATTTTTGCAGAAAGAACTGTCAGAATTAATTTCTTGAGTAGTTACATGTATGTCACATGGACTTCTACTTGAGCCCCACTGCAATTTGGCATTAGTTAAACGCACCATTAAAGTAAAGCTTTAAGCTAAAAAGCTCCCCAGTAACTCTCCACTCTTGAAAAGCATTTACCTAAGCCATATTATGTTCTTGATTGCCTTCACTGTATTTTCTGTAGCGTTTTTTCTTTTAGCTGATTGGAATTCTGAGATATAACAAAATCTAAAAAGAAGCGCGCTTTGACTTCTCTGGAGTGTGACCTTGACAGTCAAGCTGGCGCATGTCATAAATAATGAAAAATTAGATACATAGGCTAAACCAGCCAGGAAAGTATTTTATATGATTTTCAAGGGCTTTAAGCCTAAGAAGACCTGATGTATATCAGACTGTTATATAAATAGTCTTGTAATGAGGAAGAGCATGTAAGATGCAAGATAGATTTCTGCTTTTTAATGAGATGGGAGACTATAATACTTCAGAATTTAAAGGCTATTTTTCTTCTCGAAATTCAGATATGGCTTTATGAATATTTCATTTAAAAAAATCCAGATGAGGGTAATATGTTTTCTACTTCTAGGACGTTTGTCTTTAACATGTAAGTGTATTGTTGACAAACCTGATTTTCCCCCAGAAAATGCACTTCAAAGTTACTAACAGACCTTTTAGAACTAAATTCAATCCATTAACGTTTCCAGCGCTGAAGTTTCCTTCCATCTTGAGAAGTTAGACTAGAAATTACAGGTAGCCCAGACAGAATAATCACTTCTACAGTCCCTGCTGGGAACTTCTCACAAGGATAACCTTGCACCAAAACTGTATTTTTTGAACAAGCTTGCATCTAAACTAGAACTGGAAATTCTGGAAAGAGGAAACACTGCCTCATTTAACAAGTAGCCTTGAATCTGTACTTTGATTGAGATATTGTTTTATTGCATTGTCAAATAAGTTTTGCACTGTAAACTTATTAAGCAGGAAGTTTATTGCTTTATTGGGAATTCATTTCAAAAGGATTTCTCTGGTTAGAGCCAGAACAATAGCTGCATTTTGCAGAATATGAAGATTTTCTTTTCATTTGGAAATAGGAGAGACTCCCTTAAGGTCAATTTCAGCTGCAGTATAAGGAAGATGTTGGAACAAGCAGGCATAGGATTCAGCGCCGTCCATTATTTTGCCAAATGTCAAAACAAGGATCATATTTCCCCACTTGACTGATATATTGTGGGTAGATCAGTCAAACTTTCTCAACTGGAAGATGCATGGTTCAAATGTGATTGAGCACAGACAGGCTCATGTACAGGTGGGCACATACATAATCAGCCATTTTTCAGGATATAGCAACAGATCTTGCTTAGGAAGCCAGACTCAAAACCACTTCTTTTCAAAGCAAGTTAGAAGTTCCAGTTTCCATTTCAATATGTTGTTACAGTAAGTGGCCACTCAAAGTAAAGGTGACGTTTTGCTTCAGATCAAATATAATTCTTTGCTTGATCCCCTACAGAAATATTAATGTCATAGGAAAAAAGAATAATGAAAAAATAATCTGAAAATAATTATCCCTTTCCCTAAAAATATAAGCAAAAAAAATTTACATGTTCTAACTGATAAAATGCTAATTGCACATTCTCTTATTCCGGTCTGAGACCTCCTGGACAGAATGCTGAATCAAGACCTACACTCTATCCCCTGCTCATCCACCAATTCATTATTTGAACATGTCAAGTTGCTTTCTTCTTGCTAGCCTTCATTTCCTCATCTATGAAAGAGAGATAAAGCCTTGTGCAAAACCATAGGAGTGCTGTTGATGAACCTCACTATATTACAGTGAGGATTTTATTATTATTTTCTTATATTCTTCTCTGCTTTTTTAGGTATTCACCAAAACACGTCACATTCTAGGCCATTTTTTTCATGTTCTAGAAAAACTGGACAGATTCCCTCTTCAAAACTAGAGATCAAAAATTCCTTCAGAAATCTTGTACTTATGATATACCACCATTGCCGTTTCACACATAAGCGCCATCAACAGCGGAGAAGGGAAGATGGAAAACCCCTCTGTTTTAGGCTCTCAACACTGCTAACTAAACAAATTAAATGCAATATCCCATTCTGTATCCCTGAAAGTCTCTGAGAAGAGACATAAGAGAAAAGACATAAGAATCTCAGGTGGTGCTTCAAGTGAACCAGGTATTCCTGTCACGCATGGGGAACGTGCCCCTTTCTGAGGTGCATCAATGCTTTGTAGATGTGCTACAATGCAACATGTGCTTTTGCTCTCATGAGGGTATTCTACTACACCTCTCAACACGACATAGTGAAAGGGAGCACCACACCCTACGCCATACACACCTGCCTGGCTCAAATACTGCAGAAGGCAGCCTTCTAAAGTCTTTCTGTAGGACCTCAGCTGGCTTCTCTTGCCTTGACAGCCGCGCCTTAAGTCAACACACTAATGTTTCTCTTTATGAAAAAGTGCTTAATAACGTCTGTTCCAAGTCCGCTGCTCTTTAATTTCCACTTGTGCTCCTGGTACTATCATCTGATAGACATTATCTACAGCAAATTAAGAATTTATATACTCAGGAAAATCTTGACTGGAGGCTCACTGGGGGAGGCTGAATGGGGGCTTTTTCATTAAACTTTTTAATTTCACTTAAAGATTGAAAAATGTATGAAACAGCGTCTCTGGGGAAAGAGAAATTTCTTACTCCTTAATAAGCACTATTTATCAAAGACATGTAATGGGAACCGTCTGGCAGATGTAGAGTACATGGTCTGGAAATTCTTGTAGATGAGCTGCCTGAAGGCTTACATCTGCCTTTATATGTGTGTTATGTCTGCTATGTTCACCTTCTTCTGACAACTCTGAGATCTTGGGGAAGCTTCCCCACAGACATAAACATACTGCAAAGGCCATCTTCTTCCAGTGGCAGCTTTCTTCCCCTCTACCATCAAGACAATCTAACCCATAGGATGAGACATAGACCCACCATGAGCTTCACGAGGCGAACACAAGTCCTGTACAGATTCAAAACACTGCCCAATACAAGTGCTGTGATGTCAGCTAGCACACCTCATGGCAACAAGGACAAATGTTAGTAAAAGGAAAAGCACCACGTGGGAGATGACCATGATCAACAATCACAGAAATAAGCACACTGGCTTGAGTCAATGAAGGTTTTAAGCTAGTTTTCATCTAAATTTTTATTTCTACTACCTTTATAAATGTTTTTATATCTTTATAGCAAATATATTCATGGAGCTGACTTACAGTAGAGGATGTAACTTTTCAATATGTAGCCAAGGTAAATATTTGCATAGCTCAAATATAATTAAATTGACCCATAAAAGCTTCATTATATTTCAAGAGTCAAGGTCTCAAGTGTAATGGAAAGCTCTTTCCATTGCTACTATGCTGTAATCATATTACTTATCTAATTCTCCTCATTTATCAAGTGCATCAGAATTGATCTGCGGCGTACAGGAGCTCTTAGCAATTTATGAGCTTTGGGGGAAGTAGGGGTATTTCTACCTCCTTTTCCTCAGTTCTTCAGTTACTGCAGAAATAGAAACAGCAAGCTGCAAAGCACTAGCTCTGCACAGATCTCTAATACATAGCGAAAGGGACCACAGGGCAGATTCACTCTTAACCATCACAGTCTTTCTTGACATTAAAGTTGGAAAATGGAACAATTATTTTTGCATTAGCAAGTCATACTGACAAATTCCCTCTGCACCCTCTTCCTGTCATGCCAAAATGAATCATCAGCATCTTATTAAGGTGCCCAGGCTATCCCATAACAGTAATAAAGTGTAAATGTATCCCAATTATTCATTTAATGACTTCATGAATATTCAGTATTAAGAAGCAGTAGCTGAGCTACTACAGTAGGTTACAAAGGACACAGGCAGCATATCCCTTATTTCTGAGATGACTTCAGGTTTATTCAGATCTTTCCAGTATCTATACATGATAATTCACTGGGATGACACCTATTCTGTGACAGATACAAATCCATAGTTTTAGTGCTGTCATCTACATTCTGCTTGCTGTTGTATATACTGTGTGTTCCCTTTTGCTATTCCCCTCCACGCTTTCACCCTAGCCCAGCCTACATTAGCGCCTTGTGAGCTCACAGGAACTGTCGCAGTCCATCTAACGGGATGGTGCAGGCTAAAGTTTTGAAGAATGAGTTAGCACAAAAACGCTCAGCAATGTTACCACAGAAAACTGCTGCTATGAAACAAATGCTCTTTTTTAAGAAATGACTGCCAGTGGAAGAACAAACAGTGACTGTACATTTCTGCATATGTATGCATTGTTCTACTACACTGCTTTGTTCTGCACTTTACCCTGTGCTCAGCCATCCTTGAGTACAAAATCTACCCCTCCATCAGTACCTCTGGCAGCCCATTAAGCCAGAGATCCCTGGCAGTGCCAGGAGAGACACCCTTCCTCTGTACAAGGTTCACAGCGGAGGGCTGTAAAGCCTTGATAAGCTTATGGACAAAAAGAAAGGTTTTTATTCAAAGAACTGGCTTCTGCCCAGAGCAAATCTCAGGTGGGCAAGCGAGCAACTCATCTCCTGGCAGAACACTTAATTGCAACCCTGAGATTAAAAAGTGAGAGCAAAGTCTTTGGACAGAGCAGACCAACGATCTCTACAAAGGGCTCTACTACTATTATGGAAACCTATGCCCAAGCCCAGAGTTGCACAGAAAGAAATGGGAACAGAGAGTACATGTCCTGGTCTGCTTAGATGGTGAGGATCAACTCCTGATACATATCAACAAGGAGGAAACAGAGACAGGGATTCATGCGTATGTCTTGCATTGTTTAAAATGCACAGGGAATAGTGTAGATACAGCCTGCTCAGACTGTGGCCTGTTTTCTCCCAACCCACAAATTCTTGAACACGTTATCTGAAGGAAGGCTAATGCCCTGAGAGGGAAAGGAGCCAGGCTCTGAAAAGTTTTGCCAGACAAACTGTTTGAACCCAAGGAATAAACTTGAAGAGTTGGAGAACAGGAGTGCCTGTGCATTGGCCAGTGCCTGGAGAGCTTTAGAGCACAGGGTCTCATGATGGTATCAAAGCTCAGTTGTTTGCTGCCAAACCAGCAGTAGTTACAAGGAATGCAAAGATGAAAAACCACTCATAAGCCAATTTATGATTATTTATTAGTTTGGCTCTGTCAGTCCTACAGACACACACAAAGCAGTGCCTTCCAAATACGTAAGCTGTCATCCTGTGAAGTTGATGGTGGTTTTGGAAGGGTTGGTTTTCTATTTTCTGGTTAACTGGAGAAAATGTCCCTTATGCTAAACATGCTCCCCATGAGTATGCCTGAGACTCTCTGAAAGCAAGAGGCGTCAGGGTTTGGTTGGATAGTTTGACTGCAATTAGCTTTTATGAGAGAATCTTGTAACTTCAGACATGCCAAGCAACACTTCAGAGAAAATACTTATTTCTGACTCAGTTAAAGTGGTGAAAGAAAGACTGTCTCCCCCTACTCGAGCCACACATTCAAAACATTTAAAGCTCCATTTCTACTTTTCTTCAAGAAAAACGATTGCATTGCTTTTGGCCTATATGTTGTAGGATGGCCCTAACTGAAGATTGCTTAGTATGCTTCTGTGGCAATCTACTTCCAGCAAGGCTGTATTAACTATGTTCCCCATCTCTTCCACTGAGCAGACCTTTGTCAGGCTCTTACATTGAGGAAGGCAATTATTAACTATACTATGGAAAGCATCGCTGCAGTATATTAGAGAACAAAAGCGCAAATGGGCTCCAAAAATTCGTAGAAAGCAGACTCATCAGTAGCTCCTAAGCATGAAGTGGTCTGGTGCAGCCTTGAGTACAAAGAAATCCCTAAAGAGCTGACCTTGATGAGCTAGGAGGCTATGCCAAGGGAAGGATCATACCATCTTCCCTTGCTGCTGACAGTCTTTGCCTTAAGTAAATGCTATTGTCCATTTTCAGACTTAGAATACCAGTTGGATGCCACATGGTTGTTCTTATGATTTAAACTAAAATTCAGGGCCATGTCTTTGCAACATGCTTTGCATCCACAAATGGAGTTCGATTTCCTAGAATTCATCTTGCAGTGAGATTGATGACAGCTTTGTGATGTAAGGAAGTTAGAAAATCTGCTCTAGGCATTTAGATGCTTAACTGCCATTGTCTTGCTATGCAAATTTGGCTCTTAATTTAAGAGTGGATCATCCTACCTAAATTTAGCCAAGTAAAAGCAAGCACTTAGTCTAAGTAGTTCTTTAGGTTTACGATATTATCAGGGAAAGATGATTCAAGAACCCAATGGCTTTTCCTGTTGAAGGTATCAGAGGTCTTTTGAAGAACATATTCTAATGTAAATTACTTTAGATAAGTGTGCGAATACATGTGTGTATATATATTTACATGCTTTAAGCATAAAATCTGTGCTTTCCCCTTCAGTTTTAATTAAGGACACACTAAAAGGCAGGGTTAAATCTGTGAAAGTCAACTACTCACTTGGATGCCATTTTACACTCCCATTCAAGAGGATGCTCATTTCTAACCATCCCATCTGTGGTATCATTCTCTTTTTAAATTACTATGAACACTGATTCTGTTCTCTAAGGATGTGCTCTAGTTTTTGCATAGTTGGGATGTTCGTCATGAGCAAGCTTAAAAGTCAAAGGTTTTAGGTTTTACAGAAAATACTTCATGCTCCTATAAGCTTTCCCTGTAATTTATGTGCAAGTGGCTCCAAATACACAGCTGAGGAGGCCATCTGGGAATAAACTGAAATGTTATTTCTGGGATATTGCATCAATGACTTGAGTCTTAACCTATGGAAACAGTGATGAAGAAAGAGTAGGATAAAAGCTATCACTGTAATCAGTTTTGATACTATATCCTCACTGAAAACAGATATTTCTTCTCCTCCTTTTTGTCATTGTAATCAAATTGTGTTTAGTCCCCAATATATCTGTGCACAACAGCAAGCAACAGTGTAAAAAGCGCAACTCACATGAAAGATTTCCTAATTGTTGTTCCATCCAGTAATAAATATGTATGGTTGGCTTCTGCGCACAAAGGCAAACAGATGCCCTGGGAAAAGGATGGGATGCAGCAGTCAGATGTATTTATTACTGAGCTGCGCAACATGACTAAAGCATGTGCTACCATAACACCCTCTGACTAGTGGAGATTCATTGCTCAGCCATCACTGAAAAGGGACCTCACCGACCTGGTATAATGCAAGGACAATAGAAGGAGGTCTCAAGTGTGAGCCTCACTGAGTGACAAAGTACTGTGGAATTAACAACAAAGGAACTTCATGCAGGAAAAGAAAATACAATCCAATGCAGGTTAGTCAGCCCTAGAAAAATTAAATAGATGGAAGTACCCATGTGTTTAAGGTTAAACCAAATGTATTCTTGGTCACTTTGCTGGTTTTAAGAGGTTTTTGGAACTACAGTTCAGAGAAGCATCTAATCTTTATTAGAGCCTCTTAGAGCCTCTTTGTCATAAAATAAAGACGAACTGCTATTTAAATTTTCCATTTTCTCCAGATTCTTTGCTTCTCATAGACAGACTGTCACTCTCCACAGTGGCCTTGGAGAGCTCAGATCTCTGCTGCTGATGGCATCATTCTGACAGCACCGCAGGGATTTACCAGCTGTCTTCACTATTCACACTGATACTTGCTGACAAAAGTATATGCTGCTTCACAGCAGTACTTGCTTATTAACCACTTTTGCCGTCTTCTGTAAGTTGACTCCAGGGAATAGTGTAATCACCCCTTATTAAGGCCCACACAGGACAGCTAAGAAACATTATAAATTAAAGAAGATGATCTTTATCCCCGCTAAAGTCCTTGCAATGTCATATAACCCCATCCAGAGCTCACCTGTAAGCTCCAAAGTTTCTGGGATCAAAGCCCCTTACCAAACCTCAATGCTTCCCACTGACCGCTGCAGACAAATACCCTCACATACAAATGCTATAAATGCAATATAATTCTGCATATGAGCTTTAGGGCATGAACTGTGGCCCTGTGGATGGCAAGGTTTGGAAGTCAGGTCATAGAAAATTAAACAGACTCTATTTATTAGACACGGCTTGGAGTACTGTGCTGAACATGAAACTAAATACAGCTCTGTCTGAGCCCCAAGGCACCCAGGCAGGAGTTTCTTTAGGTATTACAGCAAGTTTCAGAAAAATCCATCATCACAAACAGTTCTAATTATTTCCAGCCAAATGCCTGTAACCTTGGCAAAAAACCCATTATTGAGCAGGCTATTGATCTAGTCAGTAAATAAATACACTTATGCCATCAGTAAGCTAGAAGCCTCTTGGGTATAAAACCAAAATCTTAAGGACTACCAGTTATCTGACATATGATTTTCATTAGGATTTATCGATTAAAGGTTTTTACAAACAAATGGACTTTTTTGATAAAAGGCCTAGCACAGAATTTCTGCAAAGTTAAATAACGTCTGACTTGCTATATAAAAACCTGTGACCCACATCCTAATCACTGAGGAAGTTTGCTTCTTATTCCAACAGAAGAATGCATGCAACATTTATTCTAAATACCGTAAATGTTTAATGTGGAGGGAGAAGGCCTCAGCTAATGGAATCATACAGGGAGGTGATTCTCACTGTCTTAGCCAGCTAACCATGGCTACTGTAGTGAAATTAAAAAGAAAGCAAGAAAAAAAAGGAGGCACAAGGCCTTCTTAAATGCTAATATTCTTACCGCTGTAGACATAAGATTAGTTGTAACATCTCCTTGGAGCCTACTCTAGTTTAGTGCCTGCCTGCAGTAGAGTTTTGGCAAAGCTTAAACACTCCCTAGAAAGAATCCCACAATTACCAGGAGGTCAAGATCACAGGGAACACAGGTTGTTTATATCATCAGGATGTTTCAGCCTGGCCTGGGTTCAGCAGCAGCAGTCATTTTTCTCCTCCTTCGTAGCCGGTGCAGGGCTGTGTTTTTGACTTTTGGCATGGGAACAGCGCTGATAACACTGATGTTTTCAGTTATGGCTTAGAATGTTTAGGCTGACCAAGAACTTTCTGAGCCTCATGCTCTGCCAGGGAGAAAGGGAAGCCGGGAGGGAGCAGAGACAGGACACCTGACCCAGACTGACCAAATAGGTATTCCATGCCACAGCATGTCACATCCAGGATGTAAAAACGGAGGGCAGAGACCCGGAATGGGAGGGGGTGCACTGCTTGGTCAGGCTTGGTATCGGTGGTGAGCGGTTGTATTCTCTTCCCTTGTATTTCCCTTGTCATTATTATTATTGGTGGTAGCAGCAGTGGTTTGTGTTATACCTTAGTTACTGAACTGCTCTTATCGCAACCTGTGGGAGTTACATTCTTTTGATTCTCCTTCCCATCCCCCCGGCAGTGGGGGAAGAAAGAGGGGGGAGTGAGTGAGCAAACTGCGTGGCTGACTAGGCTTAAACCACGACACAGCCCTAAGCTGAAGTCAGCCTAGGATTGATTCTCCATGCTCAGGGTCAACCTCAGCCATTGAGCAGACTCATTTTAGTCTTTGTGCTGCTGTGGACAAGCAAGAAGCCCTTCGGGTACTGCAGATGCCAGTAAGAACTGCCTATGGATAAAAAACCCCATCAGAACAAGCTCCCCACCATTTATACTGTTTTCCATAAAATACCTGTTCAGACCAAAGCTCAACTCAATGCCAATGAAATGCAGCTGTATTTCTCCCGCTCTAAATTGTAACCACACACATTTATGCAGCCAAGAATGTGGCCCTACTTCACTAGCAGCTTAGGCAATTTTCCATACAACAGATGCATTCCTTTCAATTACCCGAGCAACATGTATGTATGCTATACATACAGCTCTCCCAGTCTAAGTAATAGATTGTTAATCTATTAGCTTGATGTATAAGAAAAAAGGAGGTACTCTTTGGGGAGAGATAATTTCCTTTGAATGTAACCATTTGTGTCATAACCTTTTATCCACCTGAGTCAGGAAGAATTAGCATTTCCTGAGATGCCTGTGGGAACATCTTTGTGACTCTGCCTTTCGGGTAAAACTAACCCTGTCTCTTTCTTGCACGCAAGAAGCGACTGACCACCCAAATCTCTGCGCAGCTCCATTAGAACTACCTGCTCCGGAAAATGCCACTGACATTTGATTTTTGGGAAGTTTTTAAGGAAAGAAAAAAACCTAAAGAAAAACAAAACCCCAAACCTCTCCAGAGGTCTCCTGGTGCTCGAGTGACATAAATGTTCACTAGACCATAGCAGAGTCTAGTCTAGTTTGTTTAAGCTCAATTATGTCATTATCTACCACAGAATTCACAAGGGACTAATAAAATGAATTGCATACCTCTATAAGGGAGAAGAGAGAGTGAATGGCCTACTGACAATGCTTTGCAACAAGAATGGGGCTGTCTGAGCTTTTGTCCTTGGCTTCTTACTTTGCCTTTGCCAAGTGTGAACCCCATGTCTAAACGTCACCAGGACAGAGCAAAAACTTAAATACTGTCAGTTTAATTTCCCTCCCTCTGTGTAGTTATAAATGAGCCTGGAAGCTGTTTTATTGTCTCTCTCCCAGTTCAGCTAAAACTGTGTAAACAGTGGTGAGTCTCTCCCATGGGCAGCCGCGCTGCAGCAGCAGAGGTGTTCTACTGCTCTATACTGGGGAGCAGAGCTACAGGGCAGCATTGGAGCTGAGGCCAGTGACCCCACTACAGACTCATAGTAACAGGAAAGCAGGAAGTCTGTTCAGTGTGAAGTCCAAAACTGCTTTTAAAGTAGAGAAACAATTCTCTTTCAGAACAAAAGAGAAGCTTTGATGTCTCCCACAGCAGAGAAAACCCAATAAATTTCACCTACAAAACACTTTTTAATTTTAAATTAAAGCACATCTCAAGACTTAGCTGAGACCTGGTTTCTGGAAGTCAAAATCTGAGATAAGCCCAGTAAAACAGGGGCTCCAGCGCTTAATGGAGGTTAGATAATCCAAGGCTGGGTTTAGGACTTCTGAGGTTTAGCCTCTGTCTTCACAATGCAGCACTGTGTCCAGCCACTGTGCAGTGACCCTCTGAGTTCAGACCGGGGAGCCAGGGCAATCCGGCTCTGGGGTCAGGAGTGCTGCAGCCTCACAAGCACCAGGTCTCAGCACTGAGGGCCAGGTTGGCATGTGGGGACCAGCAAGAGCCTGCCACAAGCTGCACAGCCTCCTAGAAATTCACTGAATTCACCACATTCCTACAGAACAATTTCAGTTTTGACAAAGCTGTTTCACTGAACAATTCCCATCTGGCTGTCCCCACTGCAATATGCAGGCAAGGCAGGCCGCAAGTTCAGCTCAAGGCATAGAGGCTGACTTCAAAATACCAGCAGCAATAATGATGCACTGAGAGAGAAACTCAGTCAAAGACCTCCAAGATAACCAGTCTTGGCATAGCAGTGGGTAATTCCCAGCCCACCCCAGAGCTTGCTGGCCAGGCATGCTCGCGATCAGCTGCCTTTCCAGGAAAGCACTGTAGTCATAAGCAGCTGTATAGTTTAAAAATGACAATAATCCTGTTGATGCCAATAGTATCTCCTTAACTGCTAGAAGCTAGTGTTTGGGTGCCTGAACGCTTTCTCTTGCACAGGTCTGCCCTTTAAAGTAATTTATATCTATTTGCTTCAGAGGGAAAACAAACAGCAAATTATAGTGCTGGGGTAATGTTTGCTAATTACCTGTGCCAATGAAATACACCTTTGAATGTTGTGGGTTTCCAAACTGTCACATAAAGCATAAATAAAAGTAACTTATTTATTAGCTCTGAAAAGGAGCTGTGGATCAAAACACAATGATTATTCTCTTCAGTCTCCAGGGCTGACTGTTGTACAGCTGCTGAAAGATAATAAACACAGTCCTGAGCTAGAAACTGGGGAAGAGTGGGCTCGAACCCAGCCCTAACAGACCAAATTTAGCCTGAAGAATTTGCACAAACAGCTTTTCAGCTTCCTTGCAAACCATAGTAGCTGCCATCATCTTCCTCAATTCTATCCTGCAGGAAACGCTGAGGCATAATTACTTCCACAGAACCTCCTGGACCTGCTGCTCTTGCATCTATTAATTCTGGGCCTTGCTCAGATGCAACCGTGCTCCTTTTGGCTTTTAACTGGCAATGGAATAGACAAAATAGTAATGAACATTTTAGATTATCTTGCAAAGAAAACCATAATCACTAAGCAGTGTGATTTTGGGTGCAAGAAGTGAGACAGAAGACAGGCAAAAAAGAGTGGGCTGAGGAACATGAGTCACGACAAAACAGAGAGCAGCCTGCGTAGGCTGGGTAGCAACAGCCCAGCCCAAGCCCCTCAAAACAAACTTGTGATACCCCCACAGTAATTCTTTGCTGCTGTGAGAAGATAAATCACTACTGCTGGCTTAAACTGGCTGTGAGACTCCTGTCCTTGGTGTGCACCCACTGAGTGCAGAAGGGGGAACTCCCAGCTCCTCCCTGCAATCAGTCACTTAAATCATGATCTACCTCAAAATGAACAAGAACCTAAGAGGTGGCCATAATGCATTACATCAAGAAGAGAGAACAGGTGGTGGTGGGGGAAGAACAATGATTTTTACTTGATTCTGAAATAAGAACAGAATAGTTCTTTGATTACTACTAGTGCGAGGATTTCTATTCAAATGATTTCCCTCATCTCTGTAACAGGCAAGAGGCAGGGGAGAGAAGAGAGAAAAGAGATAATAAAAACCCCAAACACAGGTTCATCTAGCCATCTGAAAGCACTAAGTAATCAGCTGGCCCTCCTGTGCAGGTGTGAGGGGAAATCATGTCTTTACCTTTCTTTTCCTTTTTACATCATAGGGCTTTTTTCCTTTGTTGACAATTGGTTCCCTCCACCCCTCAAATCATGTATTCATGGGGTTTTCCAAATGGCTAAAAGACCCAGTATTTAAAAATAAACAAAAGTTAGGATACTCAGGGTGATTAACAACACAAGTTTCCACAGGTTTTGATGCAGAACATTTGCATTACAAAAAAGCTATTAAAAATACTAAAGCATCTTAATAACAAACTTCTTTTCAGCAGGAAGTTACACAACAGCCTTACTATTTTCTCTCCGTTAGTTTCTGGGTCTTAGATAAATTTTAGTGTAAGTGAAAGAGCACAAAGTGCCTGTGTATCATCAACTGGAAGTCTGATGCTGTATGTAAATAATGAGCTTTCCTCTATTTTAGACTGCAATGAAGAAAATGTTACAGAACTGTTCACAGTTAGAATGGGTAAATGTGAAGACCAGACTCAAATTCATCCCTGGGCAGAGGAGGCAAGCACACAATCTGTGCCCACATAAGACTACGTTTAGGAACATGGGTAACATTTGAATCACACAGCAGCCACTAACAGCCCTGAGTTGCAATTTCATTCAATCTTTGATTGTTAAAGTATTCGTTTATTTTCTATCAACATTATCCTGTTTCCAATAATTAACTTCTTAGGCAATGTTACTGACTGTGGTCCTTTCATTGCCTTCCAATGGAAATAGGCTGAATACAGGGACATGATGACTGACTGAGGCATACTTTCAGGGTAATCCAATGGCTGCAGCCCTTTGCATGAGCAACAGGTTTGTGACCCCAACTATCTGAGTGACAAGATTTTACAGCGAAGGTGGAACCTGGGTGCAGAAATGATGTCCAAGGAGACAGATATCATAGAACCATAGAATAGTAAGGGTTGGAAAGGACCTCAAGATCATCGAGTTCCAACCCCCTGCCATGGGCAGTGACACCTCCCACTAAACCATGCCATCCAAGGCTATGTCCAACCCCACCTTGAACGCCGCCAGGGATGAAGCATCCACAACCTCCCTGGGCTGCGGACCTACCCACAGAAACGAGGAGTTACACAGAACCTTCCCCTCTATGGTACCAGTCTTGGTCCCAGGCAGGTCTGATGAAGACTGCACAAGACCAGCAGAAATATTTAGTCCCAGGTTTGGGTGTTTTTTTGCCTTTCTTTTTAAGTTCAAATTAAACCCCATCCATACTTTGATGTTGACTGAACTTTCTGTTTATTTAATGATCTGAAAGTTTGTTCAATCCCTTCACTTGCTGCTCGTTAACGAAGAGCAGCACTACTATTTACTTTTACAGCTGCCAACCAAACTGGCCTTAACAATTATCTGCCATGGTCCTGTCTCCCTCCCTCCCATCGGAGGCTGTTCCTTATCAAGAACACTCTTTCATCAAGTGCATTATTGGCTAAAAATAACAAACAGACTTAAGAGCCTGTTTTCTACCAAGCATCTTTTTTCAATATATGAAATTTTCCATCTGTTTTAAGGGGCATCTCTTTTTTTTCTTCTACCCTCCTCATTTTGTATCCTTCACAAATTTCTTGCCAGGATTTGGTGGCCAAGGAACACATGTTGCACCAGTGAACAGGAAGGACACAAAGTCCAGCTCATTCCCTAAACAACACAGTCTGTTCAGAATTCATTCTGCCCGTTTGCCAAATCCAGGCGCTCCAGCTGAGCCACCAGACTGAAGGATCCATACACTGAACCACACACATGCAGCTAGATAGTGGAATAAAGTTCATTAAATTCCACCATAAAATCCAGGGCTATGGCGCATTTTCATCATCTACTTATTTTCCTATATGAGCCTTAATGTCAATATGCTTCATTGCAAGAACAGCCCCGGCTTCCAACTATTTCACTGTTGTCAGGATAATATAAAGAAACCTGAGGATGAATGGATGTTCATCCAGATGCACAAGGTCCTAGCTGTGCCATCCGGTGATATAAACACTTCCCAAAAGGCCTGTTTTAGGAGCT
The DNA here is from genome assembly GCA_039720435.1 of Amazona ochrocephala. NCBI lineage: Eukaryota > Metazoa > Chordata > Aves > Psittaciformes > Psittacidae > Amazona > Amazona ochrocephala. The sequence continues at coordinate 15,777,849 of CM077884.1, read as the reverse complement.
ATTGGGAGGTTTGCCATGTTCTAATCAAACTGCTTCTTTATTCCCTTAGAAAACTCCAGCTTCCTTCTAGCCTCAAATTACAAAATTGCTGCAGCAGTCTGCAGAGGCTTTTAAAAGAAAATTGTACCTTTGGATGAAGGAGGAGGAGATAAAGGAGGAAACTCTTCCCATGGCATAGCTTGGCCTTAAAAGCTTACTCAATGTTTTGGTTATGCTGGGACATCCTTCTTTTCTTTTAAAAAGCAAGGACGACACCCTGGTTTTGCCAAGGTCAGTGAGTGGCTTATCATTAGGATTCAGAGGGGTTGGACTCAGCCAGTCACTTGATCTTTTCAAAGAGATCGCTACATGAAGTTTGATTGAGAGAAACAAAAGGAAAGGATAGGTGGTTGTGGTGGTGTATCCCTTCCCTTCTCTCTTGGACCCATCTGCTTTCGCAAGAATTCCTGTTAGCCTTAGCATAAATGCAAGGAGTTGGATGGCTGGGGCCCCTGACCTAACAAAGGCAGGAATGACCACACAGATCACAGGAAGGCCTGGATACTCCTTTAGCATATCAGCTCTCTGGAGATGGTTAATCATTCCCTGACAAAGATTTGAGGCCAGTACGAAAATTTACACTGACTAAAGCCAATCCTCTTTCACCCCTATAAAGAGAGGTCCCAAGAAAGAGTCCCTCTGAGTTCTCCTGGAACGCAGCAGGCTGAAACCAGATATCTCCCTCTGAGTGGGACGTCTTTCAGAGCCCATAAACTCTCAGCTTTATGAAACAGGGGTATCACCTGCTTGCGCTGTTACTGTTGCTCACTGACACTTAACCTTTCGCCTGTTGAAGAAAGCTGATATGAGTGCATTATTAGCATATTCCTTTTCATTGTACCTGAGATAAAATTTTAACATATGTACATGTATATATGTATATACACCTATATATCCATATATCTCCATCTTAGTGTGTTGTGTTAGTTACTTAATTGCAAATAGATGCATATTAGCTGCAATAATCAAGTGTTGTTATTAATGTTAACAATACAAACTACTGCTAAATTATATTTGTAATCCTTCAGCCGCAAACTGTTGGACCAGGTCTGAGACTAAGATGGGATCCAGCCACACCTAGGCTCACCTCCAAGAGGCAGTTTAGAAAGCAAGGGGTTCTAGTCTGACCCCTGTGACCCCATGGGAAGATTTCCCTTATTCCTTTCACCCTTAATCCCCCAACCTCCATTTCCTTTTAAATTCCATTAGACATAAACTGCTGTCCAAGCACGAGACAAGGCCCATGTTCAGCTGCACCTAGGCTCTGTCAGGAGTTGAGGAAGCAAGTGGGTATATTCAGAACCTTGTGACTCAGAGGGAGGGTCTCCCTTATTCCTTTGTATTTTCAGTTCCTATATGCATTATTTCAATTCAATTCTGTGTTAATCCCCCTTTAATCCAATTCCGTACAAATCACCACAATTCTGACACAATCTCTTTTTGTATGTAATAGAGTGGACCTTGCCACGAATTCTGCTGACTCACACATTTATAAATTTCTATTAAAATGACTATTGCTAACTTCTCTGTGCTCACTAACACCATTACTCTAAGTGCACCTCTTTTTTCCCTGAGGCAATCTGGGGAGACCCCTCTCACCAGGAAACTCTCCTGAATATCGCTCGACATTCTGCCACACGATCCAAACAGGCCTCCTGTAAATCCCAGCCATTATTTTTAACACCTTCTCCAAAGAACCAACTTCCAGCTGCTTACAGCCATAATCCTGTCACTGAGTTTCAATAACACATTTGCCACAACAGCTTATTGATCTCATAGCTGCAGGAATGGCAGCTTCACGCTTGATGAAACTCAAGATGTAATCCTTAGAGAGTTCACATCCAAGAGGGACTGTCTTTACGACCAGTCAGTATCCTGATTATTTTCGGACTATGACACTTGCACTCATCCTGTTTTGAGCTCAGGACCTCATGTCTTTCCCAAAGGCAACGACCGCACAGAGACCGCTCAGTAGACTATCCCAGTCATTCTCACTCAAAAAACCAAAAATCACTTCTAATGGATTTTTATCTGAATTTAGCTTCCAACCTTCATTTCTGTTTTGTCCTCCTCTGCAAGACCAAAAAGTTTATCAGTATGTTGGGGGTTGGAACTTGACGATCTTAAGGTCCTTTCCAATGCTAATTATTCTATGATTCTATGATTCTCCTTCATCTCACCACATTCATGTGGTGTAATACAGTTGCTTCTCGGTTTTCTTTTTGATGAGCTAGATGACAGCTTTATTTAATCACATCACATTTAAGCCTCATGGATCAATGACTTTCTTCTAATCCACTGACACCTTCACACGTTTATAAACTACATCCACCTAGGGGACTACCCTGGAAAAAACACCACAGGGAAAAATCAATGTCCCCCCTTCCCTGCTGATCCCTGCTAGTCCAAACCCGAAAATAAAATGATTCCATACAGGACTCAAATATGGACTTGCCTCTGAATTTCAGTTGAACTTCTTAAGCCTGTAGGTATTTTGTACCTGTTTTGTCTAGAAAGGAAAGTACAGGGTGTCTTTTCACTCAAATGAGCACTTATTTAACAGATTACTTGAGTTCAAAATGAGATTTAAAGCAGCTCTTGGCTTTAAATCCCAAGTAAAATTCTCCCAACTTATGTTCAGGGAAGGGAAATACCCTGCTGGATCAACTTTACATTTTTATTCAAAGGAACTTGAAATACATTTTCCAGCTTTCCAGAAGTATTTTCTGCTGCTGCTGCTAATGCTTTCCAAGACCCAACGCAATTAGTTGTTAATAAAAACATGTTTTAATATACTGGCAGAAAAATTGATATCATTTCTGTTCTCTGCCTTAAAACAAATGAAATGTACGAAGGAATTGAGCTGTCTCATTTCTGAAATGGGTATCAGATAGTTTCTAAAGCTCAGATCATTACCAAGTGTAATTTTCATATAACAAGTTTAACTCTGACCTTGTGCTATTAATTCTGTGGTGCTAACTTTGTAGGGGAATGCATTACTTACCAAAAGCTAAGAAAAAAGAGGAATACTGTTTCAAAATCTTCTAGCCTTCTCCCTGATCGAAGTGAACAATATCCCTAGTTTGTCATTATGGAAGCAATTTGTGCAAAAAAACAGTAAGTTGTGCCTACTGCAGTAAGGCTCTATAATAACAGAATGTGAACCACATGAGCTGACTCTGGCCATTTGTGTTTAACCAGCTACAAGGCCTCTTAACAAATGCCTGCACTGTTCCACTGTATGAATGTTGAAGCCATGCTTCGTCTTTGTTCACACCCATTTAGCTGTTCTTAATGGGATCAAGCAGACTTCAGATAAGCAAAAAGCCACACTTCCCAGTGGCTGTTAGGGGGCAACCTGCTGGGGAAGCAGTATTGGTCATTTTTTCTCCCCCTTTTTCCCCGCTCCCCCCCACTGCATTAGGCCTAATTGCGGTTAAAGAAAAACCATACCAGACTGAAGTTTTCAATTTTCACTTATTCTTGATGCTACTGAACCTGGAAAAACTGTTTACTTTGATATGGCATCTGTCTTTTCCTTGGTATAGGTAGAGCCAGGCTTAGTTCCTGCCTCTGCTTGAGGGCAAAGGAGGACACATCTACCAAGAAGCTCTCCAGAATTTCAGGGTTTATGGGGTGAGGCTCTCCTCAGTTTTAACAGTACTGACACAGAAGATAAAAAAGAATGACTTCCTAGCCTAGCACTTAAGACATGCTATGGGATACCACTGCCCTGTGTTAATATTTAATTTCTTCTAGTGAATGAAATAGTGTCTATGAGTGATTGAAAATATAACCACCTCAGAATACCTTATGGTTTGGTCTTTAGTTTATGTGAAATAACAGTTCGAATTCATGCCCTCACTCAGAGGAGGGAACTGAACTTGGATCTCTCACTTCTGGAGGGACTGCATGGATACGGACAGCCTGAAACACCATTTCTGGGCCTGAGCAGCCCAAGCGAGGAAAGAATTATTCAATCTGCTAGAGATGCGGAGAAGGGCTCTTAGAATCAGGCTTTGGAGAGGTCGGATGATGAGAGGACCCAGATAAGGCTCATGTATCCTTGGCAAAGCCAAACTGAACTTGCTGCCAGTAAATCCAACATAAGGACTAGGAAAGCAGGAAGGTAATCATAAGGGGAGAAGAAGAACTATATATGCTACAGGAGAACACTGACAAGAATAAGTATGTATGAATAAACTACTGATAAATTCAAGCTTGAAACTAGATTTTTCTTTAATGGAAGGGAAAACCTATTTAGTTTTAAGATGATGCCTAATAAACTGACAGATGGGATTAGAGGGGATTGATGGCAGTAGCAGAGGGCTAGGCATGAAGACCCAGAAGGCCCACCATAGACACCTGTGTTTCTGGGTTGCAGCAGCATCACTGGAGAATGTTTAGAAGTATAAGCTCGGGGATGGGAGCACAGCTGACATTAGCCATGGGCCAGGATTTAAAGAAAACCTTAATACTTAGGCACCTCCAGTGTAACACCTACTGCGAGATTCTCCAAAGGAGAGAACTGATTTGAAAATCTGATCCCTTTTCAAGGCCTATAAAGATATGTACCATACATAAATCTGAGTCATTATGTTTGTTTTGCACCATCTTCCCTAAAAATAGGAACAGAAATGATTGTTTTGTCTGCCTTCATAGAATTGTCAACTCTGTTGTACAGTAACTAATTCCTGCTCAATCTAGAGTTTCCATATAGCAGGACATACAGGTAGGATGCTCTCATGGGTCCCTCAGTTACCACTATTATTCTAATATAAAACATATATATATATATATGTATGTGCATTTAGCTATACATACTAACAACTATTTCCCTTTCATAGGTAGTCTTCTTATAGGGACAGCTTACTGCCAAACCAGTAAAAACTAAATTGAAATAAGGTGTGTGATTTACAAAGTAGAAGAAATTAAAAGTCATTTCTTAAGCAGAGAATACATGGTGGGTCCCCTTGTTCAGTTCCACCTCTGTGTGTAGTGTAAGTATTGTAATAATGTCAGTACATAGCCCTGCATGAATACCAGCTGCTGCACAGGCCACCAGCTCACCCTCCTGCACATTAGCCTTCAACTAACGTCAGGAAGTGGTTTTATGATGGTCAGGAGAATTCTGGCCACTGCAGTTATGCTGGTTTTGTCCCAGTGATATTTTTTATTCCCAGTGTCCTCTGCCAGGTTTGAGCCAGCTTTTTTTCTTTAATGCTTTTCCTTATAAGCTTTCAATTATGAATATGCAAAACTTGTATTAGGAATTGGGAAACCTCTCAATATAGAGCATTTCCAAGAAAGAATGTATAGTTCAGAATAAAAAGAATCAACCAGCTCCACAAATGTCAAGGGGAAGACTAGCCTTTACTTCTGACGAATCCAATTCAGCAGCCACATTAAAAGGTGCCTTTGAACGTGGAACTGAAAGGACTATTTCCTACTCTAACAAAGTCTTTGACTTTCCAGTAAGTAGCTGCAAGCCTGCCTCATGCAAAGATCTGACTTAAAAACTATAAAAATGAAACCAAGTAACACCACAACCCAAAAGCAAAACCAAATACCTTGATCTAAAAAACTGAAACATCCTTGAAGACCATCTCCCTCCTTGCTGAATAGAAGAGGGTTTTGGCTGAGTATTTTAGGCTAGCAGTTACAGAAAGATGATTTTTACTTCGATTATTGGTTTGGTTTACAAGATAGGAACACTTACTTTGAAAAGCTATTCAGACAAAGCTTAACTCTGAATGTCACTTACCTTGCTGTGGATATATGCTATTCACGAATACAAAGAGCTAAACCGAAGCTCTATTACCTTAGGAGATCCACAAAAATACAAACAATAAGCAAATACAGACAATAAGCACAATAGATTCCTTGCCACATTTGATCAAAAGCCTCCCGAGTATGTCTACACTAACACGCTTGGCAAGGGTTTGAGAGAGGAACTTCAGTCAACCAAATGACTCTCTTAGAGCAGTAGGCACTGAAATAGTGTCTTGGCTCAAGAGCACAATAGTTTACTGCAGTAAATGCTCTCAGACAATCCACAAGACATTTATAATTATTTAAGTGGACTCTGGAGCCAGACATAAGTTAGGTAGGATTCACTGTAGCCCCTAAAGATAGCAGCCGGCACATTTGGCTTTGGTGCCACATGAGCCAAGTACACAGGCAGAAAACAGTAAGCAGCGCAGTCCGCAGGTGGCTACCCTTGCAAGCACTAGCACGTGCACTGTAGGAAAAAAGCTCCTTCGTAAGCTGAAATACTTGATCTACCACTTCTTTCAGATACAGATTTAATGCACAAAGCAATATTTTTTCAAGATTAGAGAATTTCTTGAGAAAATATTAGTCTGAGTGTAAGTACGCATCTTACCAGTGCCAGTGGGCTGATCTGCAAAGATGATTCAGAAGCCACGGGCATCATCAGGGCCAGTGCCCTCCCCAACCTCCTGCAGTAGTGTTGTGCCTCAGCAAGAAGGGCAGAGTAGGCTGGGTGCTGGGAAGAAGGGTCAGCCAAGAGTCCCATGAGCACCAGGCAAGTCCATAGCAATACGGTAGGTCCAGAGCCACCTGTGCCGCATCAGAGGTGATCCTGTAGACAAGCAGCAAAAACTCAGGGTAGGGGAAGAGTTGGTGCACCCGGTGTGTATCCGCAACACGACAGCAGGACAGAAAAGGCCTTCAGATGCTTTTTCTCAGGATAGTGAGTATATCAGTGCTTCCTGTATTTCAGGTTTCTGGTGGCATCTATGGTGGAAATCAATTGAACTGCTGCAGAAAGGCTTGGGTGTTCTGGAAAAACAGAAAAGCAAACAAAAAACCTCCCCATCAATTGTATGAAATGGTTGTGTTTCCTTTTTAAACACGGTTTCTTTTTAAAAAGACAAGTAAATTAATATTAAAGCAATTTTTTTTCCAGTTAGGATGCTACATTTACAGGCTCTGGCATTTACAGGAAGCAGAGACACAAGAAACAAGCTCCTGTACACATGTAAAATCAAAGGAAAGTAAAATATCCAATGATGAAAGGTGTATAAACTACTTGAGATTTCCATGGGAAGCTCTTGAAAACCCAATCTTCTTTTGTAGTACAGGTATTTCAATACACCCAAACAGTACTAAGATCTTCATCTGCCCTGTTAACAGTGAGACAGTAATTTCACAGTCTGTCAAACGCAGGAGCAAACAAAACCAAACTGTTCACTGAACCAACAGAGGAATGGATTGTGAACATCACCACTGATATTTTGCCTCTTGTGTGTGTCCTCAAGTGATCCAAAACTGTCAGACATTAATATAAGATCACTCCTTGCCAAGATATTGAAGTAAAATGTAAGGAAATCAGAGCTCTTGTTCTCCTATCTGCGGGATAGGAGAAACATGCAAGATTCTTTGGAAAACTACAGTTTATTGAAGTTAATGGGCACCATTAACTGGGCTCCACAAAAGCAACACCCTACAGAAATCCCTAACTCCAGGAACAGGAAAGCATATACCAGAAGTTAGCATGGATGCAAAGTCACGTGCACCTCCAGCAGATCCACCAGCACCAATTGTTACTTCACTTTTAACACATTTCTGACCTGTTTCAGTCTCTAGTTTGGTAAATACCTCTCCCCCAGATCCCCCACCAGTCTTGACTACTGTGTCTGAAGATGGTTTAAGCAAACTAAATGTAGTAAATTAAACTCCTCAACTTTCCCAACAATTAGTTAACCTTTTTATTTAAAGCCATCACTACTTTTTTTGCACCACTTGTGTGAGCCCTGAGATGAGAGTCCTGCTTTCCTCTGGCATCATGACTGCCATGAAAAACTTCCTTTCCTAGCCTCAGCTACCATTTACTCACAAGGTAGAGGCTTAGCAAAGCAGGGTTAATTTTCCAGAACTATTTTTGTGTCAAACAAGTCAGTCAAGTGTCAAACGAACCTCTCACAGAATCTGAGTGGATTCACCATGCATTAAATTTAAATAGAGAAATTTCTCTCAAAAAACCCCTTGAGTCAAGAGAGGTCATTTTTGGAAACCACAACTAATGTAGCAAAATGGAAGAACGTCATAGAGAGTGAATGGTCCTTGGCAGCTGTTTAATGGTGCTCCTCTGCTGTAGCACTCAAGGCTGATCAGCATCGATTTTGCTTCTGATGTATCACTCCCTTTGGTCTGTCATGACAGCCTCTGAGCTCCCTTCGCCTGTGGCAGAGTTTAACTGCGATTCATTCACTGGCTCCCACAAAACAGGCCGGAAAGTTAAATTTCGTTACATATTCAGCCTTAGCATGCAAGGTCCTCTGAGGTAAAGTTCCTCCTTTTCTGCCCCTCTCCTTCCTCTTTTCAAAATGAAAACCACAGAGAAGCAGAAGGATAATTGTACTTTAGGACACCCAGATCTAAATATGGGTAAATAAACTCTGGAGCACAGCACGCAGCAATATGCAGGTGCAGGAGGCATCACTGAGGAGTTTGCAGCCTGTCGTGCGATGTTTTGCCTGCATCCTGCATGTCCTCAGTCTCCATCCCTGTCCCAGGACAGTGTCCGTTTGGCTCCTGTGTCTGGAAGGGTGGCAAATGGGAATAAGCTTCTTTTCTCTGGACTCTTCCTTTCAATGTATACCTTTATAACCCGTTTCTGATGTTTCCAACCCCACTGGTTCCTCAGCCCAGGCCCTGTGAGCAGAATCTACTGTTTTATTCCACACAAACTGAGTGACCTGCAACCCCGGAATGCATGAGCATTTCCCTGCTCGAGGCATCCTTTTGTTAGAATACTTTCCTCCCTGTAACAGCACCTTTCCTGGGTTTTCGGTTGTTTCCCCCCCCCCCATCAGGAGAATGGCTGAAGCAGTGGTTTCACCCTCAGGTCACAGACCTCCCCTTCCCACCTTGCCCTGAAGGGAGAGGACCTTTCTTTTAGGAAACAGTGATGTGAAAGGGTACAGGTGTTTCTCCACCTCCTTTGTCCTCTACTGCAAATCTCGGAGCTGACAAATGGACCAATTCCCTACCAAAGTGAAGGACCTTTCAGGCTACCTGAGGTCTTGCTGGTTCTCCATGGGCAGGTGCCTGTTTAGATGGATCAACAGGAGAGGCATGGCCCACTTCTGCTGGACATTCTCATATCCTCATCACTGCTGTGCTGTAGGGGCATAAGGTTTTGGCAGTGTCTAAGATTCATCTCCAACTCACTGTCTGGACTTCCCAGCATGTATTCTGGGCTCACGTCCACTAATAACTGGTTCAACACCCTCCCTCCTCTTACCTCTATCACTCCATCTCTCTCTTTTAACCTTTACTAGAAGTTGCCAACCTTCATACAACGTGAAAACTTCACACATCTTATCTAATGAACTGAATTCTCCTGGCACTCATCAGACCAGCTACAGCAGGCAGGAGCCCTCATGCTGAATGAAAAAACAGCTCCGAGCTGTAAGAGTCAAATGCTCTGAGGACATTTCAAATTTATTCCATCTTCCACAGATATTAACAACCACAATGGTTAATCCTAACTGCCAGAAGACTTAGGTCTCAGTACTTGTGGGATTTAGAAGGGACCTGGTGCCAAAACACTTCAGGCTTCCTCAAACAGACAGACAGGCAGGCAGACATGGAGCCAGTGGCAATTCATGGAGCACATCTGCTTTGCAAGGCTGTCTCCCTTCATTCCTTTGCTCCAGTTGTCAATGCTCAATGCAATGGCAATACTGACAACACCAAAGTGGTTTTGGAGAACAAGGTGACTTCTAAGTCAAAACCACAATTTGAGCTCACAATGCTTTAGAGGCCAGTCACAAAATGTCCATTTTTTCCTCACTGATTTTTTAAGAAGGAATTTCCATTTGTTGGTCAAGTTTTTTATATCACCATATAGACCATGAGAAAGAGGGGTGCTTCTGGGTAGCATCTGGTATAAAAAGAAAGAAATCAGCAGCAGAGGGCACTGAGGCTGCCACCATGGGCAGACTGGAGGGAATGCAACAGAGTAACAGAACAAAAGGGGAACATGGTAAGAAATGCAGATGAGACATTTGAGTTTGATGCAGTGAGAAAGGGGGGGTGATAGGAGAGAAAGGAGGTGGTGGGATGATGTGGCATGTTTGGTAGCTGCTGGGAGAGATGCAAGAAGAGGAGAGGGAATTGGGGCAAGCAGGAACTCTAGCTTTTAGAAACTGCTATAGAGGAAGAAAAGGCATCAAAGTAGAAAAAGGAGATGCTGCACTGGCACTGTATTTCCTTCCCAGACTGGAAGAGCAGCCTTCAAAGTTACTGAATAAACTTATGTTAACACAAACATCATCAGCTTTTCTATTTTTACAGTCAGTTATATTTTCAACTCATGATATAAAAGATTTTTTTCAAAGGCAATTAAGAAAGTCATTAAAGAAACATTTATTGACAACAAATTCAAGACACTTTCAAAAACTGCCTCTGGAAGTGTTCAAATTTGTATCTGAGCAGCCTTTCAGCTGAGCCTGGATTACAGCAAGCAATTTCTTATAGCTGACTTTTCTTCGATACATTCAAAGACTGTATGTGAATCAGGCAGTTGTCAGCTCAGACCTGGGCTTTGCTTTGCAAAAGAGAACACCCTTTGCCAGCACTACTTTTGCAAGCAGTCTGGCAGCTAGCCATATTACAGGAATCTGAGAACAAAAATCACTCCTTGTGTACTCTCACATTTTAGCTTTCATCACCACTACAATAGCTTATGAGTTTTACCCACCATTATCAGCAACCACCAGCCTTTCTCATCAAGAATTGTACCTTCACCAATGGAATTTGTCCCTCTTGTTTGTTGGTACCTTAATACAAAAGTATCCCACTGAATCCCACATTAGACATCTCCCCAAGTTCTTTTACTTAATGTAAGTGTCAGCATTTGGACCTAAATCAAACAACAGCACACCATATAATACAAATTGTCACTGCTCAGTCAACTGCCTTCATTTATTTTCTTAAATAGTGCTTTAAAACCTAGATGTCATGTGCTATTCTCCTATCTCCATGGCTCTATTGAAAATGGAGGTCTTATACTTACAGTATAAGATCCATACTCCTTTGCTCCATTCTTAGCCTTGTGTATCTGCACAGCCTCAAAACGACCGGGCGTGTCAATCTGCTTTGTGGGATGTATCTTTGACAGTCAAGTCTCTAACCTTTGCACTTGTTTGTAAAGCTCATTAAGTTCCTGATGTCTACTTCAAACACAACATTGTTGCTAACCCTATCCTGATTCAAATCACAGTGCCATACATGCCTCCTTTCTTTAGCAGAGTAAGCCAAAGGGCAGGCTGAAAACCAAACCTGGTGCATGCCTTGACTCAGTTCTGGGAGTCCAAGGTGCAAAAGGAAAGACTGAGCTTTGCTAACTAAAACTCCTAGTTGTCTTGATACCTAGGAAACCTTTCACAAAAAAATGCACGGTTAACTTGTTTGCCTAACATTATGCTGCCACTAAAAGAGAAAGGCTGTGCATGGATGAGGTAAGACAGAACAAGCTGTCAGTCTTCTTCACCTGCAGCACAGTGAGTCATGGACCTGAGTCTCCTTTCACTGGCATTAGTACATGTGTATTTCTGCTCAGTGAGGACTCAGGGTGAATTTTAGTTCGCTCATGTACTTCAGCCTGCCTGAAAGGCAGAGCAGCTGTAGCCTCAGAGGCAAGGCTGCCACCTCAGGCACCCTCTGTTTTGCAAGCATTGGCAGTCTGCCTTCAGCTCCCATTTCCCAAAAGGAGCATAAAGTCTTTGTTTTACATTCAAGGAGGTGAAATTGCAATAAATAGAACATGAAGATGAGGGACATGCCAACGGAGCCTTTTGGGCTGAAGTTGGATGCTGAACAATTAGTGCTTTAGACGTTTATAAAAGAACATTAATGGAGCCAGTAGGGGAAAAAGAAATGAAGTATTTAATTGTCTCTGGCTTGATGACCCAGCCCTCATCAGTAGGGATTTCTGTACCAGAGAGGTACTTGATACCATAGTACTGAGAATACCACATGCACATATATCTGTGGAATAGGATGAAGGTGTGTCAGGGCATGCAAAGCACCATGAGCAGCTGCAGAGGCTCTGCAGCTTCTTTAAATGACTGGTTTCAGGCTAGCTTCTCAGGAGGGACAGATCCACAGGAGTTTCTAAGGTGTGAAAAGTAAAGACTTGACGTGTTCAACAGTTCTGACATAATATAGTTGAACACCTTTAAGCATCTGAACGCACTAAAAATCTGCTATAAAACCTTGTAACTTGGAGACAATGTACCATGAACACAGTGGGGTTTCATCCAAATCCTTAGAACGTTACTTCTTGCTTTATGCATCATTACAGACAACTTAAAAAGGCTTTCCAGAAATATATATTTCAGTCTTGAGATGCTAGTAGTCAACTATTGAAAGAATGATGAGATAGGAGACCTCTCAAATGCTTTAGTATCATTTAGATATGACATAAATGACACTGTGAGCCTTAGAGGGTTTTGGAGATTAAATAACTTACATTAGCAAGGTAGGGCAGAAATCCGCTATGGTAAGGACAGGTTATGCCAAGGCTTACTTTTTTTCCATACAGAAAGGCAGTTGTTGCTATTTCAGATAGATAAAGTTATTTGCATTAAATGCAACAAACTGTATTTTTGGGCGGGAAAAACCCACATAGAAAATTGGGATACTGTTTTTTAAAGTATCAAAATAATACAAATTAAAGGGGTAATCCTAGCTCTTAAGGGCCCAGAGAGTAAAGACAGCATTACTGAATGAGACCATAGGTCCCCCTAGCCCAGTATCCTGGGCAGATGCTAAGGTGGGTGAGCGGCAGCACCTGGGGATGCTTTGCCCGGCATTTCCTCCACCCTTCCAGTTCAAGTGAGCAATAACATTGCCAATAGGCCACTCCTGCCTTCCCACTGGTGTGTTAGCCTGTATGAATGGTAGCTGTAAAAGCATCTGAAGGTACTAGGCACTGAATCTTTTTATAGAGCAAGGACAGGATTAATGCACTCATGATGAAGTGATTCCTCCCCCACCCGCCAGTGGTATTTCAGCAGCAGCTGCCAACTGATCTGGAAGTGCAGATAATTTTGGGTGCCAAACAGCAGTCTTCTGACACCATCGTATTTTTCTTCAACGCTTATACAGCTTTCTAAGAACTAACTCACTTAAAGCACAGAAGTACTATGGGTTTTATTTTCCCTCCCCAGTAAGGAATACACTCTTTCTTCATACACTCAACTGGTGGCCCAAATGTTAACCACAGAATCATAAAACAGTTAGGGTTGGAAAGTGCCTTTAAGACCACTTACTTCCAACCCCCCCCTCTGCCATGGGCAGGGACACTTCATAAAGTTCTCTGCACTGGTTATGACTATGGGGGCTCATGGTATTATATCTCCCCATCCCCAACTGACACTATGGCACTTTTCCACTTCATGCTAAACCTTGTTGCCGATACCCTGGAATATGCCTGGGCTATCACACTTGTGTTGTATTCATGGCTCTGTAAAAACTCTGATGCAGAACTTCGGTCAACAGAGTTATTAATACACAAAGGTAGATGGCAAGATTGAAAGCCAGTCTGAAGTTATCAAAGCAGAAGGTGAAACAAAGAAGATTTCCCAGCTAAATGCCACTGATGTTTATATTAAAGGGGAGAGCAAGGCCCAGATCTGACATTTAGAAATAATGCCACCTCTGTAAAACCTAAAGCTCATTTTTTACAGGCAGTGGGAAAGCTTCAAGGCAACTCCTTTTCTCTTTAATTGTGCAGCCTTTCACCATAAAGGATTTACTTTGCTGCCTTTTCACATTCTTTAAAAGTGATACTGAATAGTGGCTATGCAAAAGGTAACGCAGCACAAATTGAGTTGAAAAGATCTCAGCTCAGGTAGCAGAACATCACATTTAATTCCTCTGGTGCTTATTTTAATAACATTGATTGTGATGAACTTGTAAGTCATTACAGAGCGTGAAATATGCAGTGCTATGCTTTGCCATTTAACTTCAAATTTATCTCCTTATTGCTGTGATAAAGACATTATTACTTCTTTTTAAAGAACTTCTCAGGCAGGTTCAGCCACACAACACTGATTTCATTTTAAAACTCTGCACAATAGTGACAATCAGGAACTGATGCCTAATTTTTGTTCTTCATTACTAAGAAAAAACCCCAACAAACCAGGCCACATGTCAAAGTTGCTAACCCACAGTTATCTGCTGAGAAAAGGTAGGGAAAGGAAACCTCACTTATCAAAGACCTTGTTCTCAGGCTTTTTGTCTCTCCTCATTTGGTTGAATACTTCACAGACCCACAAGGTAAAGGAGAAAAGATATTTCTTCATACATTAAGGCCAGAAGGGGCACTCCTCTGACATACTACATACAAGACAAAGAACTTTACCACATCCTATCTATATCAGACCTATCCATTGGTGACTGACCTAGAACATGTTGTTCAACTCATCGTGATCTGAAGTAACTGGAGTACTTACTTCACCCCTAAATAAATCACTAATCTCTTTTCATTGTGCAGGTGGTGCAAGTACTTTCACTCCATTTCCAGCTACTGGACTCAGGGGAAAACAAATAGCCCTTGGTCAGAAATCTCCTAAACCCCAGGTACTTGCAAACTTCCTGCCTCTAAGCCTACCTTGGCAAATATCAAGATTAATGTCCTTTAATGTCTCACTGAAAAGTTTGTTTGAAAGTCCTCTGCAGAGGAGAGCAGAGGGTACTGCTTAATGTTTCTTAAAGCAATGTAATCCCACGATCACAGCTTTTTAATATTGCTTTCAGTGTGACTCACCCAGGGTGAGCACCAAATATACTGAGAAAAAGATCTGTACCTCAGCAGACTTTCAATCCACTTACACCGGGGGAAACAGTGGCAGCAGCAAGAAACAATCAGGCCAGAAAAGGAAAGATGAGCAGGAGACACAGCTCATCAGCTGCTCTGACTTTACACATTTTGTAGGCATAGTAAGAGAGGGAAGATTTGAGAAGTGTAACAAACACAAACACAAGTTCAAAGTGTTATTAACATGTTTGTCCACAGATTGTCTCCTTCCTGATTTCGATGCTCACCTTTGCAACAAAGTACAGGCTGAAAAGAACAAGATGAACTACACAAGCACGCTAACAAGTCCTACCTACGCCACAGCACAATGCCCAAGGCCTTTGGCTACAGGGCGCAACACTGTCCTGCTCCAGGGCTCAGCGGCTGTACACAGCCCAGAAAAGCAGAAGAAAATAATTAATAAAATTATATATGTAGAAATTGCATTTATTCCTCCTCCTAGTTAAAACACAAAAGGCTTTAAGCACCCCCGCCTTTGCCAGCTTTTAATCATCACACTCTCCCCACCCCCCAAGATAGTTAAGAAATATAAACTTTATTTATAACTTCTTCTATTGGCAGATAACTGGTTGAAAAAAAACCCTCCAACGCCAATATCAGTTTCCTTTTTGCACACTTGTTCTCACTCAAGGGTACTTCAGAAACTATTCTATTTGTCACAGTACAGTAACCCAGCACTTTGGGAATCTTAATGTATCATTTCATGGTTTTGGTGGATAAATAGCTGTAATTTTCATTAGTCCTCCTTGAGTAAGCCTTCCTATTGAAACAAGAATCAAGGCAGAGCATGAGGCTCTCTGTCACTGAAACTATGGCTTTTTATTGCTAACTTGTTAGAAAATGACAGAAATTATAACAAAGCAAATCAATCTATTACCCACGTATTATATACAGCAGCGAAAGGGTTCCATTAATAGCAGATGCTCCTGGTGATATCACAGACTATTCTACCAGTTGCTTTCTGTAGAGGTCCTAAAAAGACAAGGCCCCCCCCACCTGGAGCCTTCAGGACAGCAGCGTGGGGTTCACATGTGCAAGGGTGGCCTGCCTGGCACAGATTCATTACAGAGGGAGCTGAACTCTCCTTTCTGTGGATGTGAGTGATGTCCATGTGTCAGAGGAGCGGTTACACAAGAAACAATCCGATACTCAGCTGCAGGAAGGAGCAAAACGCTATTAAGCCTGTGTGCTGTGAACACAGGCAAATACCCCTTGGTCTTATAAGTTACTTTCTATTATGGTTGTTTATAGTTTTAATATAATTCAGCCTTGCTTTCAGGGGGCAGGTGAACCAGGCTACTTAAGTTATTCCATCCCTCTCTGAACCAGTATCGGAAGTTTACTGATGAGCATTTCCTATGGCACCCTTTACCAATGCAGAAAACATCAATTTATGCCTATACCATGCTGGGAAAAGCCATCAACCATTCGCTAGCCCCAAACGAACCCACCTTGATGTTCAATGTAACCCAAGCCCTACAAACACAGCAAACAGGAAAAAAAAGAAAAAGAGTTAAGTAAAGGCATTTTCTTTCCAGACACGTCTGAAAGCACAGAAAATGGATCCTTCCCCCAGCTGGAGCAGATTTCATCTTGAGCATCTGATATCTGATAGAACACTGTAATTGACAAATTATCATGTGGAATAATTTTTACCACTAAATATATCTTTATGGATTTCTCAAGTCTCGCTGTGTTTCTAAGGACATTAATGTGCTCCCTTAATATCTCAGCTATCTCTAAACAGAAGGCAGAAGCCCTTCATTAAGTAATTAGTTATGTCAGCAGGCAGAAATCATCAGCAAAATCATACCTTGCTTTAGCAGAAAAGAAACATAAAACCCCCAGAGAATAGACTTGCAGTTCAGACAAAAATATCTATCATTTATCAATAATTTACCTTAGAACTTTGTATCCCTCTTGTGCAGGGTACAAATACCTTACAGCCCCCTCCCCAGCACATAAAGTACTGCCAAAGTGGGAAAAAGGCTCATAAGCAGATGGCACCTCCATGCAGATACATGCTCCAACTTGCATTGATTCTCCCGTGGGACAGGGGACAATATGCCCCCCTCTCCCTACAGAGAGCGACAATCTAGAAACTCTGTGAGGCTGTGTGGTCGTGTTTACCCAATTAACTTATCCTTGGCCAGAAGGGAAGATGTGGTCTGGCCTCAAAATCTGTTATAAATTCTCAGCAGGGTAACAGAACCCAGAAAATGCAATGATCTGTCAGACCACATTCACAGAAAGGGGGATCATTGAATGTTTCCTTCTGCTAAGGAATTCACTGAGAAGAAATATAGCTAACCTTTGTGGTTTTTTCAATTCACTTATAAAAAGCACAATAACCACATCTTAAAGGCTGAATCATTGCGAGAGCAATCTCGAGAACTAATAACATGAAAGCCAGTATTGATGAGATTGGGGTGAGAGAATAGCTATGTAGCTGCCTTTCCCGTAAACACAGGGAGCAGGAAACCTGCTCATTTCCTTCTGAGCCAAAAAAGATGCTCAGGGGATGTAAATTCCACCAATTTCAAATCACAACCAGATCATATTGGTTTACCCTTCCTCTGCTTTCAGAGTGATTACTGTAGCAGTATCATATCTCTTCTACTTAATGTTAGTTTTATTTCTAACTACTTTGCATAATAACACGTGATAATTCATTACACATTATTTTGACTCAGTGCACATGCTCCCACATTGTGAATATAGCACATTGTTGCAGAAGCAGATCTCTACCTTCCCTTTGCTTTGTGCTTCTCATACTTAACATTATATAAGCTGTGATTAGGTTGTTCTCTAAACACACATCATTCAGTTCCTGGCCCTTACATATCGACGATGGAATTCGGCTTTAACATGGCTGCTTCTAAATAAAACTTCAGTTTGTCCAAGATAGACTGTGTCTAGTACGTAAATGACTGGTGCTTTGACAATGCTATTTTGCATTCAAAGAAAACCTCCTTAGCATCAGGGTTACATACAGCTGGAAAGTGAAAGGTTTTATAAATCTGGTCAAGTTCTTCACACAGCATTAGCAAGGAGAAAATAATATAATAATAGGCAGTGTGTTGATCCAAACCTCACCGATATTACTAAAGTGGGTGGCCTGTTCAGCGGTTTTCAATCTTGTCTTTACTATTATCACCATCTGACAAGACAGACTAGACCTTTCTCCTATTCAGCAACAAACCAGCCTGCCATGCCCTCCAGCTGGCAGATGAAACCTTACAGCCAGTAATAAACTTCGGGTCTAGTAAAACTGCTGCTCACCTTGACAAAGGAACCCTTAGTGAAGTAGCGTGGCCTGTGCCACAGGGGGAGTTGAAACTAAATGATAATTACTCCATCTGGCCCTAAAACTTTGCATTGAGTGGGTTTCCTTCTCCTTTTCTTGGACTAACACTGCCCAGATGAATGCAACTCCTTCAAGCATCCCGTTAGAGAGGTCATGGAGAGATGACCATGATTTAAGAGTACGGGCTCTGCAGAGACACTTTTTTCTACTGTCAAAATTATCAACACAGTAAAAAAAGAAAAAAGACACTAAAGAAAAATATTTGTGTAAATTCCATACATAAGGTATTTTCAGAAAGGTTGTGGAATAGCTTTGGAATTGGTTTCAAAGGACCATAACATGGCTTTACAATTACAAAATAAATTTGGAATGACTGAAGCCAAGTACATGTTCTGAAAACATCCTCAAACGTCTTGACATTATGAAGCTTTGATGTTTGTTTTATGTTCTATCATGGGAACAGATAAAATCTGCCTTTTTTTTTTCATAGACATTAATGTTTCTTTTAAAGTGCAATGAGAAAGTGAGCTGGATGTAGTAGAAGTGTCCTCATACTCATTAAAAAATGTTCTGAAGAGCAGAACTGGTTAAAGAACTGCTGGGCAGCTAGTGCCACAGCAACTGTGGGGAAGCAAGTGCACAGGAATACAGCCTGCTCTCAGTGAAGCTGTCTCAGGCACATGAGCTGCCAACTGCAAAGCAAGTCTGAAGAATGGAGTCGATGGGAACTGGGTGAATGAAGACCCATTAAAAGGAATGAAGAAGGTGTTGTGTCACCTAAACTTCTGTCACCTGAATGGGTCTCAGGTAGCACCCATCCCTCCCATCAACTCCAGAGGGAACATCTGCTGCTAATTGTGACTGCACCAAACTGTACTTCAGTTTACATGTGTAAAATTAATGACATAAACACCATCTTCATCTCACTCCTACCCCAAGTGGCCTAAATCATGCTGCTGCAGTAAACAAGAAGTCAGCTGCAGTGCAATCACTTCCTCTCTCCTCACAATTCTGCAGATCTATGCCCTTGCTCCTCATTAAATAATTCCTGCCCTCTTTCAGCAAATGAGTTCCATTTTTCAACTCGGGAAGAATATGCAACATCTATGTCTTGATCATCTGAACTCAATTACTTTGGACAGCTAATAGGACAACTGGGAAAGTCCAAGCACCACGCCATGAAATATTTCCATCTGTTTCAGGGAGGATAGCCCATTAATTGGATCTTGGTCTCAGTGATTTTATTAGTCAGACTCTGGGGGGCACTAGGATCTCATGATGAAAGACATGGGATAGAATCACTGCTGTTTCCCACACTCATATTTGCAGCTCTTTGGATTTTGGATGTAAAATCAGGGCCAACTGTGATTAAGTTTCAGACAAGCTCCGTCACGCTTCAGAATTCCCCTACTTCCACTTCTACAAACTCTCTCTGGACCTCTTCAGCTGGGAAACCAGCACAGAGACCTCAGGAGAAAATGCTTTTCTTCAGTTCTGAAACTGAACACGCAATGTGAAATTGCAATGTGCTAAATACTTACAAAGTCCTACACTCTCAGCTGGCACAGCAGGAGTATGGACACGGGCTGATGTGCTGAATCTCACAGTGGCCCCCTCTTTACCGCTTTCCTATTCCCCCTGCCCTTCACAGTATATTAGTTCAGCTCTCGATCCCAGATAAACCTAAAGAACACAGGGACACAAGGAGGTTGCTTTTTTAACTCCCCAATGGCTTCTGCTCATCAGCGACTTCTCAGAAGCACAGGGTGGGGTTCATGCTCTCTTACAATCTCTGCCTTGTTCTTCCCTGTAACCATCTCAGCTTACAAGGACAAAGCAATATTCAAATCAATTAAGTGCACGGGGAAAATTGCTCTTAAAGAGCAATGATAATGCCGGGAAAAGTATGATTTGAGGAAGTGCAGAGAAGGCTTCTAGGATGCAGTTGCCTGGAACACCCACACAGTCATTTGCCTTGTTCATAACAATAACTAGGAACTACTACCATAAAAAGAGCAATAATAAATCCAATTGCAAAATTCACATTTCAGCCTGCTGCTTATATGAATTGCATGATATCATCTCCTCTCCCTGACCATCTGACGAGGTTAGCCAAAATGGTGAGGGTGGCAATATTACACGTCACTTGCATTTTAAGCAATAAACCTTCTTCACGTAAACTGCTTATGATGTAAGGCAAAAATATCACAGAAGTTGTGAAATTTGTCTATACAGTGAATATTTCAAATGGCAGTTGCCTTCTAGCAGTCTCAAGACCAAACAATTACCCTGAAATATGTTTAAATAAACCATCCATCTGCTTAAATGTACAAAGAACAGTGAAAACCTGGAAAACCTCTTCAAATTAATCACTGTGAATTATTCAGTTACAATCGTAGTCATCTGTGCTTCAGAGAATAAAAAGCATGCTATTTATTTGTTTGACTCTCACAAAGTGTCTACCCATTCCTTTAAGCTCTATTTTCACCATGCTTTACGGGGGCTGTTAGCTCTAAGAAAGCATATTAACAACAAACTGAGCTTCCCAAAGTACATTGAGCAGAAACTAGAACTTCTAGGTGGAACCCCCAAGAGGGAATATTTTTTTGACATCTTTGATAATTGCAGTCCCTATTGTCTTTAATTTGTAGATTAAAAGCAGAACAAGGTTGGGGAAGAAAATCTTTTTTCACAGACTGATACTGTCATCTGAGGATATTTTCTAACTATAATTCATGCTTTAAAGCACTTCAAAAGGAACTGATATTTTTATAGATGCCTGAACTCTCATAATCTGTACAGCTGCCAGCTGTTAATACTCAGGAGAAATAGAAATTCAGTTATTTAAGACCACAAAGAATCAAAACCAAAAATCCAACTCATGAAGCATACAAAGAGAATTCCAATTTGAACTTTGTCTTTAATCCAAAGTCAGAAACTGTCTGCCTGAAAATGTGGTATTCAATTCAATCCTGCTCAAAGGCTGAGAAAGCCAATGTGTATCTGAACTTGAAGTAAGTACAGACAGACCCAGTATACAAAACACCTACCTTCACAAGTCTTATAATGACCTTTATTTTGGGAAAAGAATCAATAGCCTGTACTTCTATGACAATAGTGCAAATGAACCAGCCAGAGCATATGCATGCCCATGCACGCTCATGCACATCTCTACCCGCGCTGTCACCATAAAAGGCTTCAATGCACATTGCTCAATCTTTGCTTTTGGTACATAAGAAGCTGTCACTCTTACTGCCACTTTTGCATGGCACTCTGCAGAGCTATTTTGACGGGCCCTGAACTAAATAGCCTTAGAAGCTCTATCAAGAGCAGGTTTTGTTGCCCTCTGCTTTCCTGGACACTACAGCTTGCCTCAAATTATCATGCAAACAAAAAGTTTCTTAGGGGGTAATGTATTAGTCAACATGGGAAAGAATGACAGAGGGAATCTAACACCCTGCAGCTGGTGCTGTAAGAAGGTGGCTTTCTCCATTGTCCCACTGTGCTTTGCCAAGTGCTATGGAGTGTCCAGATGCAAGTGACTTTCAGAAGACTTTAAGATTTATTATTTACTGCTGCTGTTCTTTGTGAGAGCAACCTAAACTCAACTGGTCTTGAAGGAACTACCCACTAAAGGAACCAAGCTCCTCCACTCGCAGGCAACTACCACCTACCCCCTACCAGGTCCACGTTCTTCTGAGCTTTCCTGTTTCTTCCTCCATGGATGATGCAAAGTCCAAGTACCACGCCTCCCTTGAAACACCTCAGCTTCATACCTCTCCTTTCTCTCAAGGGTTTACACCCGAACACCACCACTCTTCATGAAGTCCAAGCAGTAACTGCCAACAGAAACATTCTCCCAACAGCTACCATCATGCATGCTGCATGCGCATTTCGGGCATCCCTCGCCAATCAATACAGCAAGAAACCTACAGCAAAGGCCATCCAAAGGCACCTCACCTAAGTGACGGATCCACCCAGCTTACCCTTCCTCCTTTCCTCAGAGTGAAAACAGTGAAGCCGGTAACCTGATTTCCCAGATTTCCCCCTGCTTCCCACTACAAGAGGCTGGAATTGCTCAAGAACACACGATGTTTTAGAGGTAATCTGCACACGAGCAAACAGCAAGTCCTGGGCACAAAGCATCGGAGGACCTCATTGGATTAACTGCTCCCCACCTTCCCCTGCTGCAGCTGCTGAGAAGCAGCAGCCACAGAATCCCAGTTTTAATCATAGTTTTGTTCACTTGCCACAGAGCATTAATAAAAGGTTCAACTGGGGGGGAAAAGGGGGGGAGAAATACTGCAACGAGTCATTCCCACCAGCCATACATCTGGTCCTTAATTACCCTATGGTATTTATATAGTAAAAAAAAATATTCAACTTGTGTGACTGATCATGTTGGAGCAGTGGAATGCATTAGCAAATAAACAGCAAAACACACAAATTTGTCAACAGATGGATTACAACCCAATGTAATTAAACGCAAAATAGTTCTGCTTTTAAAGCAATTGCTCATAAATTAGCCTGTCAGCAAATGGATGCAACTAATTGCATGAAAAAAATTAGGCCATAAGACAATATTATCTGCACATAGTCTTTCCAAACAATGTAGAAATGATTTGGTATATTATTAATTGAAAAGAAGTCAAACTGCATTAGTTTAATTGCTCTTTTTTGTGCAAACCTGTTAGAATAATTTATACCATATTTACTCCTTTTTACATTTGATGATAGGTATTTAACTCTTGTTTGTAGACTAACAATAATGATTTCACCTTTTTCCCAGCTTCATAAATGCAGTAAAAGAAAGCTATATTTGTCCACAGTAATGATGAACTGTGTCCCAAGAGGGTTAAAGGAAAACAACCACTGGAGCTGTCCTCCGAGATGCCTGGTGGCGACTCCTGGAGAAGACACAGGCAAGCCAGACTCTTGAAATACATATTCTATATATATTTCAACCCGTTTTAAATGAGCCAGAGGCCACTGTGGAAATCAAAGGTTGCAAGAAAAGCTTGTTTGCAGAGAAGAAAGACTAAAGAACTGTAAAAAACCTGCATCCATAATGATACTGACATCCCTGAGCAAACCCAATTCAGAGCTGTCAACTTTCATATCCAGAGCCTGGCTCTGTGATACCTGATCAGAGGTTTAGAGCCACGATTTTCAGCCCAGGATCTACCAAGTCTCTACGGGCTACTGATCAAGAACGTACAAAAAGTCATGTAGAAATGCAAGCCTGTTCCCTCATACTTGCTGTGCAGGATTTTGTGTCTCTGGGTCTGTGAACCCCTCCCATTTTCCCCTATATGGCTGAAAAAGCACTTGAGGCCCAAGGCTGAGAGTCATGAACACTAAAATCACATTGATTTTAGAAGCTTTGCTTAAGTTCTGTAATCAAGAGAGATACACACTGAGCTAAATCCAGGTCTACTGTTAGTATAAATGGGGAGAGCCTCTGCTGACATCAGAGAAACTACCCTGAAAGAAAGATCACAGCTGTGATGCATTTTACGAACCTAATCAAAACATCTGCAATTTGAGTATGGGTAATGAACTGCTAACAGACAATTGGTGAACTAAGAATCATCCATGTAAATTATTCAGTGGCTAATTTTGACTAATGAATACATTTGAGAAAAAAATTAAAGCTATTTACTTCACAGATCCCACCCTTTCCCCCCCTCGCTTCCTTTCTCTAGATGAATTAGAACTGCCAGAGAAGAAAGAAAAGAATTGAATACAGGAATTATCAGCTTGGTAGCAGAAACACACAAAAAGTCACAAACAAGCAAACGTGTCAACTGAACCAAAATGAAAGTAATGCTGATCCAACAGCAGTTCCCACCCACCTGTGCTGGACATTTTTCTCAAAGCAATGGAAACAAGTGGCTCTGGAAGCAGAGCCTTGTCTATCAGTGAGCAGCCTGGCAGTCAGAGCGCTGCCTGGGGACATGGAGAATCCACATTAAATTCATCACCTTACTCCATACTGAGATTGTCATTAGGCCACGGAATATCCATAGCAGAGTTCACTGTGTCTCTTACTAATGGTATTTCCTCTCATATGGAGTAACTGTAAATTCATTGGATGTAAAAAGAAGAAAAAGTGAGAATGTAGCCTTGGGTTCAGTCACCTGGAACATGCGTACGGCAGTCTCCAGATCAGTGGATATTTAATAACAGTACATGAAGTAGAACAGCTTCTTTCCATCAGCCTGAAAGCCCCTTCAGCCTGAGGCCCTGGCTCACAGGGGGGTTTTAGCTCCCATGTTACTTTGAAGGGCAGAGTGGCACCTTTCATCTGAGTAACTCACCCTGAAAAACAAACGTAAATATAAATTTTTTAGTCAGTACTGACAGGTTTCAGGGCACCATAAGCTGCATTCTGGATGCAGGGATGAGTCTCTCCAACTTCCAGAGAATAAAATTTGGTTCCTGATTGAGTGTTTTAGCAGATGAAAACCAGTGAAGTCTAACATTAGTGGGTAACGAAGAATTAGTTGGTAATGAAGAATTTTCTTTAGCATATATTAAAAAACTGACATTTATGGATAACCCTCCAGAAGAGGCTAACAAGATAATCACAGGGTAAAGAGGCTTGTCACTCTTCATGCTTCTGACGCTCTTCCTTGAGATCTGGTTTTGCCTTCAAGGAAGGAGAGTATACATGAAGTGAGGAAGAGTACTGGTGCCTCCACTACAGGATTTGGTACATGAGCACACAAGTATTTGAGCTTATATGCAAACGAGAAATAGCATGGCTCATGAAATGGGGGAAGGAGAATGTGCCATTTCATCTGTAATAAGTTGAGCTTCCTGTTTCTAGAATTGGAAGTGATTCTTCAGCAGAGAATAAAGTCATTTTGGTTTCCACATCCAGGGCTCAGAAGCTCTTAGTACATGGATGTGAAGCTGTGTACTTTTACATGCAATTTAAGTGCTAATAAGACAAAAGAGCTCTCTCAAAATTAGCCCGCTTGGACTTCCATGAAGAAGAAAACACGGTCAAGATTTCCTCCTTCCAAACATACTCTGCAGGTTTGGAACATACAGCTTGATAGTGATGAATCAAGGTAAGGTTAATAAAAAGACCAGTAAATTAAACAAGGCTTTGGTATTGCAAAGATTGCTTTCACTTTTCTTACATTATGTTTCCTAAGTAGCTTTGGAAAGAGACAACATTGAGGCTATTAAGAATTCCTTGATTCAGACAATGCAGTGGAAATGGAGAAACTGAGCCACAGGAAAAGTGAAAGTAAGAGAGTAGCAGATTTGAGCGCTTTACTCCTGGGCTTCTTAGTTTAGAGCATTATTCCCAGCATGGGATTCATCTTCAAAACTCTTATTTCACTCCATTGGAATTAATTACTGGTTGCAGTTTTGTTTTCCAAGTGAGCATTTGCTTCTGAGTAATTTGCATTATATGACATTTGGGAACATGGTAAGAAATTTAATTTAGCGACTCTGCTTCTCTTTCAATCTCCTGTTTCCTCCAGATCTGCAGGATTAGGAAGAGCAGATAAGGCAGACCTGGGGTGGTGTCCAGCACCCCTGCCTTCTCAAACCACTGCAGCAAGGTAAGGCTCTAGGGTGGTGGGTAGAGGTCCATTTGCCTGGTGTGTACTGGTGTCATCCCCCAGAAATGCTCTGCCTTTACCACTAATGGCACTGCTAAGAAGCAGATGAAAATAAAACGCACATGAGAGAAGTTTTGTGACCACTTACAACACATGTAACCTGCATAAAGTTTTTTGCTTAGGACATATGCTGCTGTGAAGTATTATACGTTCCTAATGTCCTGAATTGGGATCTTATTCGAAATCTCCCAATACCCATGGAGGTGCTGATGAACAAAGGAGCCTCACTGATCCTGAGCCTTCAGAAAGCCTTTGCAGGGAGTACTCCCAAAGAAGAAAAAGGGTTTTTCTCTCCCCCTGCCCTTTCACATTAGAGCCAACCAAACGGTCAGACACAAGCAGAGTTTCCTCCCTGCTAGCAACTTTTCAACTAATCCAGCAAGCATCTTGGGATGCCTGTTGATAAGAGAAAGCAAGAAGCAGAACAGCAGAGGCTCCAGCAGCCTTGGTAAACATCTGCATTTCAGAGAGGAATTTCGCAACATATGAGGCATCTGCTGAGGCAAAATTAGGCCCTATTTAAGGAATTGTAATGTATTCAGCGAGTAAAAAATAAAATGAACACTAAACATACATCAGCGTTGTATTACTCCTGGATTGGTAACTAACTCGGCTTTGTTCCCCCATTGCAAGATTTGCTTCGCCAGGCTCACTAAACAAGAAATGCCACAGAGCTGACAAGCATTTCCAGATGATGGTGAAAAGAACCGCTATTGATTACTTGTATTACTACAGGGCTCAGGAGCTATGGTGTAGACTAGGAACACACAGAGCTATGTGCTACTCAGACACTGCAGAGACAATTTCTTCCTCCACATGCTTACAGACCAACAGGACACTGGTGCCCAAAGGCAAAAAGGTAGCCAAGGAACCAGTGGTATTAGCAGTAAACAGAAGGGCACAGCCTGCGGGAAGGTCCTTCCAGATATGAAGGGCCTGAGAGCTGCAGAGGACACAGATAGGTGTTTAAGGCTGAGCGAGCACAGCTGCATCCCTGGCTGCATCAAAAAGGGAGACACTGTCTTGACAGCGTAAGAGCTGATTATGGGAAGAGGAAGAGATCAAACTGGGCCTTTCAAGCAAAGGCAAGCAGTTAATGCTGGTACTGGTAAAAAAAAACATAAAGGAACCAGCAGAAGGACACAGAGGGAGGTTACATATCTGAGCCAGCTGGAGTATGAATCAGCTGCACATGATCATTAGGATTTAGAGAAAAGATGGTCAGAGACAGTTCCCAAGTTACAGACACAGGTCCCAGGAAGGATGCTGGGACTTTCCATCTTGACTGCCAAAGGAAAGACAGGAGGGTGCTGGTATTGTTCTTAGTGTGACACTTCCTTCCTGTGCTTTAAAACGAGTAATCTGAATGCATGCACTCAAGAAAAAAATAAAAAATTTGCCAATGTGGGTGGATAAACCTGTCATTATTAAAATGAATCCATTAACTAAGATGCTTTATAAACTCCAGATGATCTCTCTCCCATTATCCTGTAAGGAGATTAAAATTTTTCATTGTTGCTTTTATGCAATTTCTTTGTAAAGGGAAATAGCTCAAGGTTAAACTGAAAAGCCCTTTCCGTCCAATAAAGAGGCCACATTAATTTTCCCTCATCTTAGAGGAAATATATGGCCTTGTGAGATATAAAGGCTGTAAGTGTCCTTCTTTCTAGGCTTCTTGCTGATCTGTTTAATAATAGAACATTGCCTTGCCCAGCCATCTGCTTTACTGCACTGTTGTGGTAGGCACAAGGCTGCCCATGTCACTTCCAATTGGTTAAACTCATCTGAACAGGATAAAAGTTTGCAAGTACATTTTAAATCCTGGGAACAAGCAGTTAAGCCCTCTCTTGCAAATTAGGCGTTCAGTGACTCTGATCTTCCTTTTAATTTACTGCCTCCAAGAAAGGAAATAGAAAATAAGAACAATGTTTCATTCCTGGCAGCAGTTTACAGTAAGAGTATGCGGATTTATGCCAACATTGCACAATTAGCAACCATGCCAGAAAGTTGAATGTTGGCCTTTTGTGCACAAACTGAATTGAATTTAAGCATATATACATATACTCACACACATTTGCATATATATGCTCCCCCCATATATATACACACATAACCTCCCACCTAATGTTACAGCTGCAAAAGGAATCCTGACAAGTTCCTCTGTATTAGCTAACTAGTACGGCTCTATTTCGACCTGCACATACAAACTTCAGGGCTTCCAAGATTCTTTAATTAACATTTCCCTTTGTCCTTCCCAAGAGCCAAATTAAGACCAGCTTTTCTCCTGGCACAAGCTCCTGAACTCCCAATACGATCATTTACATGTCCCTCAACCCAAGCCTGGTTGCTCAGTGGGTGTGCTCAGCTCTCCTATAGAGCTTATTCTATACTGAATAATTCACTGCCCTCTCTTCATAGGGGACAGCCAGCTCCATCACCCTGACTAACGCTTGGTCCTACAAACCTCTTCCACAAATGAATTGCTCAGTACAGAATAATCTCTATAACCATGGTATTGATTTTCACACCAGAAATGCTAGCCAAAGATCAGCTCAGAGCCCAGGCTTTGGAGTGGAGCAGCCATGGTACCAGCACAAACCACCACTCAGAGTCAAGATGACTCATGCAGAGGTACCGCATCTCCCTTCTTCCCATGGAATTATAAAGTCTTGGAAAACCCGTATGTGTGGCAGCCCTTGGAATTACTGAGTGGCAGCTAAGGAGCTACATGGTGGCCAGCCCTTTGTGCTGAACTCCACTGGCACATTTCATTCCGTATGTTTTGGGATATAAATGTAAGCATGGCATAGCCTTCAAGGCAGTTTGCCTGTTCTAGAGATGGGTTCACCTCCCTCCTTGGGTACGAGCACACTGCTCCAGTCCTCCTGTGCATTTCTGAACATTTAGCACTCACTGCGGTGATAGCTTTGAAGTGCGTGAACAGAAGGGGAGAGTACATCCACTGTGTATAGTGCATTAATGGCCCACAGCTGTCACCAGGGACATCTTCCCTGCTGCTTTCAGTGATGATTGGAGTTTATGCTGGAATGCAAGTTTCCATTAATAGCCAAGGTAAGTGAACATCAGGAAATTGTACGAAGCATCAGTTTTATGAGGTGAAAGACTTGTTACTTCCACCCACACAACTAAAGGCGTTATTTTAAGAAAGTGCTTAGATTCATCTTAAACCTTATTCTTGGTACATCAAAATCAAAAAAACCCAACAAACTATCAGAAACTCCCCTCTCCCCCCAATTCTATTATGACTTCAACTTCCCAGGGTGCTTTTTAGAGGTTTTTGATGGATAGCTTAACTCCCGATTGTCTGTTCAAAGCCTCTGTTGTTTCTAGTGTACTCTATCAGAGTGGTAGCCAGGCACGGTGGTGTCCGGGACAAATGCCTGCCCCAGGACTGTGAGGACACCGAGTCTTCAGGCCAGGCAGACAGAGCAAGCAGACACCAATGCAGACCTGACATCCCCACCTCTGATCCAGCTCCTGCCACCACCCTCCCTCCACCTGAGGAGGGCAGAAACTGGCCAAGAGTTAGTTGCTTGCTGTCACAGGGGATATTCACTCCTGACGAGGGATATGTGTGCGTGTGTGTGTAGGATTTGACCTGGCAGAATACACGAGGGCAAAAAGGACGATGGACGCAGGCCTTCCTAAGTTTTCTCTTTCAGCTGAGGGTGAAAAGACATCTGAGACCTCTCCATCCTTCTTTCCCCCTCACCCAACTCTACTGCATATTGTTTTAAATCAGATTTGTTACTTATTGATGGCACCACAAACAGTCCACGCTTGCTCTGCTCAGTTACAAGAATGTATTTTCATTTAAATTATATAAAATCCCAAAACAAAACTACTAAGGCCACCAAGTGAAATAACAGTTATATATGAAATGAGTCATAAAAATCAGCCTCTGAAAACCAAAGTTGGTTAAAACAAAGAGATTCTGATGGTTGCCCTGACTCTCTGCAGAAGGCCAGGGTTATTTTACTGAACTATGCTTTTATAAGCATTTGATCTGAAGACATACTGATTTGGGAAACATGAAACAGTAACTCGCTATCTGAACTAGCGAGAGAAAAAAAGCACTAGAGAAGAACCAAGTTGAAAGCCTTTTCATGAATTGCCAAATGTCGCAAATACTCTTTTTCACCTACAGAATAAATAAATATGGTAATCTTTTGCCTAAAGAGGCTGTTCCAAGGCTCCTATCTCTTCAACACATGAGCTGCTTACTAAGAAGAATCCAGGGTCCAGCTCCTCCTACCTATGAATCAAACAACTCTGAAATTAGCAGGAATTAGTTGCCACTCAGCTCTACTTGGTGGAAATCACTGTCATGCTCCTGATTGATGCACATGCAACAGTCTTGCGCATGTGCTGTCAATGAGAAATTGATCTAGAAGGATCTAGTATGACACGAGATGTCTCTAAGCAGATGCTTGTTGATTCTGCATTTCCACACAATGCCACCTCTGAGTGCTGCTCCCCCTCGCTGTCCATCAGCGAAAAGGGAGTTGGTAATTCTCTGTGACAGAGGGGTCAGTTTCAAAAAAAAAAAAAAAATCAGGAAAGGTCTGGATAAATGTCCCTTGACTTGAGCCTGATATTCATTCACATGTACTCACATGATCTGACCAACTATTTACACAAATAATGGTAAATTGCATGCTTAAAGCATCCCTAATTGTTGTGGTTTAAGCCCAGCCGTAACTCAGAACCACGCAGTCTCTCTCTCACTGCTCCCCTTCCCCCCCCCGCTCCCAGAGGGATGGGGAGAAGAATCAAAAGAATGTAACTCCCACGGGTTGAGATAAGAACAGTCCAGTAACTAAGGTATAACACAAACCACTGCTGCTACCATCAATAATAATAATGATAAGGGAAATAACAAGGGAAGAGAATACAATCGCTCACCACCCGCTGACTGATACCCAGCAGTGATCTAACTGTTGCGGGTAACTGCCCCCAGTTTATATAGTGGGCATGACATGCTGTGGTATGGAATGCCTCTTTGGTCAGTTTGGGTCAGGTGTCCTGTCTCTGCTTCCTCCCGGCTTCCCTTCCCCCCTGGCAGAGCATGAGACTCAGAAAGTCCTTGGTCAGAGTAAACACTACTGAGCAGCAACTGAAAACATCAGTGTTATCAGCGCTGTTCCCAGGCTGAAAAATCAAAACCACAGCACTGCACCAGCTACCAAGAAGGAGAAAAATGACTGCTACTGCTGAACCCTGGAAACTAACCAATGCCCAACTGGTTTAGAAGCTATTTGTCCACGGTCATACAGAGCTGTAGAGCAAACCTTCATTAACGAGGTAAAAACATACTGCATCTAATCTAAGGATTAAAAACTGCACCCCAAATCAAATCTGATTTGAATCTTTGGGATTTGAAAGAGGTTGGAGAGTCCCCCTATCATAGAATCCAATCATAAAATGGTTTGGGTTGGAAGGGACCTTAAAGATCACCCTGTTCCAGCTCTCTACCATGGCAGGGACACCTTCACCTCCTGTATTTCACCTTCATGCATCTTTGGAGCTCAGGGTTTCAAACCACAATCCCAGCAAAAATCTGGCGTGTACAAAGAAAAGAAAGGACTTTTTCAGGTTAGAAAAAGACCCTCATTCTGCAACACAGGCAACACATCTTTTCCTCTCAGTAAGACTGCAGTAAGCATTCAAATGTCTGGTGCTTATTCAAATCTCATCTTTTGAGACAGCATTCTGCAATTTCTTCTTGTGGAGTGTGAAGGAGGGGAATGAAGCTGTGGCTGGCCATCACCTGCCTGAGCACACACATTTACCCATGCAGGGGCTGCTGCTTGCCTGCCACAGGTAAAATGAAGTCTTCAATCCTGTTTTGCAATGTGAAACTGAAAACCCCAATCAATAAAACTCACAGTCTTCCTTGAGCTACAACCAAAGAAGCAAAGGCCAAAAGGCTCTGTTACTTATTTCTTCCTCTGTCCTCACAGCAATTCCTCTAAAAAGTCAATCTAGCAGTTCAAGCGTAATTGCTTGCTTTCAGACCATCCAAACCTCCAGAAACCCTGTCTGACTGCAGGTTTTGAAGTAACTTTGAGTTTTGTAGCATCAGTGCTCAGAGGCACAGTATCATGAATTTATCCGGACTTTGTCCATTCACATGCAAACAGCTGGATATTAATAACCCAGCAGTAAAAAACAGGCCATTTGCGTAGTTTGGAAATAATGAGGCCTCTTACTATTTAAGGTATCTGTTCCTATAGAAGTCCTTAGACTCCAAGGATCCATACATAAAATCAACCTTAATTGTTCAGAACCATGTATCAATTGGATTTAAGAACACATCATTTTAATTTATTGCAAGTAACAGACACAGCAAGTGGCAAATACCCTGACCAAAGCCACATATTATGTTCTGCTCACAAGCTGTTATTTTTCTGGTATCAGATACATTATTTTAATGAGATGCTCTGTGCATGGGCTATAAGAATATCTGCCTGACCCTAACTCAGCAAAGGACTTGCTACCAACCCAATCAAGGTCTGTGCTTAAGAGCAACCTTGAACTTGGAGGCCATACAGAAGTCCCCCCCTTCAACAGACAGGAAAGCTGTAGCAGGATAAAGCAATAGTGCACAAAGTATCCCAGAGTCCACAAAGCCTAGTAAGGGAAGGACAGATCTGCAACAATTATCTCAGATGCTTCTAGTGTGTTTTTTTCTAGTCCATTTACAGGGTGCTTTGCTCAGTGATGCTGCAGTTGCCCTTCTCCCCCTAAGACAGCCATTTGTCAACTCCCCTCCTGGCTGTCCACTTTTGGGCTCACAATGCCCTTCGTAAGCCTAATTTCTGCAGTGAATTTTCGATAACACTTCCCATCATCCCTGTCCAGCCTCACAGGGACCACTGCCCAGATCCACAGAAGGACAAAGATGACCAAGCCTCATGTATTTGTAAATGTTCAAGCTGGAATCAGTGTTTAGAACAACGCTACTGAGTTGCAGCTGACTCTTGGTCTAAAATAATCTCTATCTCCTAAATACCAGCATGCAGACATGTCTCCGGATGATGCTGCAAGGCAATTAAGAGAGCCATGTAGGTCTAGAGCTACTTTAATTTCACCTGATATATTCAAACCACTGACCTGGGATGGAGCGGAAGTTCCAGAGCTATCAGTAGTCATGAACAAAAGCAAGCTCTGACCTATTTTTGTCACTGCTCTGGTTTCATAAGAGCATAAGAATTAAATTCCAGGAAAAGATGTGTCATGGTTTAAGCCTCTCACGCAGTTTGCTCACTCACTCCCTCCTCTTTCTCCCCACTCCCAGGGGGACAGGGAGGAGAATCAAAAGAATGTAACTCCCACGGGTTGAGATAAGAACAGTCCAGTAACTAAGGTATAACACAAACCACTGCTGCTACCACCAATAACAATAATGACAAGGGAAATAACAAGGAAAGAGAATACAACTGCTCACCACCCGATACCAAGCCTGACCCAGCAGCGAACCCCCTCTTCCAGGTCCCTGCCCCCCGTTTTTTACATCCTGGGCATGACATGCTGTGGTATGGAATACCTCTTTGGTCAGTTTGGGTCAGGTGTCCTGTCTCTGCTTCCTCCTCACTTCCCCCCCTCCCTGGCAGAGCATGAGACTCAGAAAGTCCTTGGTCAGACCAAAACATTACCAAGCAGTAACTGAAAACATCGGTGTTATCAGGGCTGTTCCCAAGCCGAAAGTCAAAAACACAGCGCTGCACCAGCTACCAAGAAGGAGAAAAATGACTGCTGCTGAACCCAGGACAAGATGCAAGTCTCTAACTTTTTCTGCAGGACATGCCTGAGTTCCTGAAAAAAAAGAAAAAAAAGATGGCATTTACTCCATATTTTCTACAACTGCTATTATCAACTGCCTAACCACACCTGTTTCCCTGGTACCAGTGACTTCCCTGCCTATTGAGCCTAAAGTCTAAAGTCAGAACTAGGAATTCCTCTGTGACAGCAAGGGTCCTTAAGAGAGATCATATAATACTAATCATGAGGCTTATATCTTATGTATATTTAGCCCCAAGTGTTTTGACAAGCAGAGAAGGGTCTTATACACATGCTGAGAGACAAGCATGTGCTTCAGTGCACTGCAAATAGAGCTATTTAAGTTTGAAATAACACATTTTGTAAGGCTCTGATCCAGAAAACATACTTCAAGGTTTTGCACATAAATACTGCACACATCACCAGTAGCTCTAACATTTCCCATATGCTCTTCTGCACATTGCATTCATTTCCTCTGCCATTGGTCATTTATATGCTGGCACTCCTATCTTGCAAAATCATGTGCAGAGGTTTTTGTTTTCATCATCCCCTGGTTTTGGCTTTAGACAGGGGGGCCCATTAGAGAGTTGAACTGGTGGATAATGAAAAGCTTCTGGGTTATTATTTTTTTAATGGTTGAAGATTTTAAGTTCCAAAACCTATGAAAAAGAGAGCTCCCCTTGGAAAACACAAGCACAGATGGTTGCTTTTACCCTTGGACATCAACAGCCGGTAGAGGACTTATTTCTTGTTACAAACGATACAATCTCAGATCATTTATAGTTCTACTTGCTCCTGAAAAGACCTTTTGTATCTGTCCGAATACCGTTTCCTAGAAACACATGCCACCTCACAAAACTTGGCTTTGATGCTGAGATTAATTGTATCAGCTTCCTAGGCAAGAGGCGAGGTTGAGTTTTGACCATACCTAACAAAAACTGCTTTTTTTCCCCTCTGTTCTCTTCATAGTTCATTAATTCTTAAATTTATTTTTTTTAGAGTCTGATGCAAGGCTTTGCTGAAATGAGCAGGAGCAACAGTGTTCAAGATTGCAGACATGGTTAATGCCAGCATCAGCTTATGCTGAACTTCTTTTCATTTTGATCAGTCCTTGCCCTGCAGGTATAAAAAGGGAATTAAAGCCAGAAGGCACTGCTTCAGATTTGTTCTCTTAATTAGCTCCTGCCATGGTGGATTAATTCCATCTGCAATGTGTTGCCATCTCTGCAGAAGTTTATCGGAGTGGAATGGGGGATTAATGAGGAGAGTGGATGCCTAGACATTCCAGCTGTCTGTAAGCTGGCTGTAACGGGATCAGTGTAGATGGTACCAATGCTCTCCTGATGTATCACTGAAGGTAAGGAATTTGTTTTCTATAAGCCTGCCACATGCACTTACTCATCCACTGGAGAAAATAAAGGGTCAGAGCTGCAGATCAGACTTAACAATAGTGGGCAGTGGATCTGATAAAAGACACTCTGACTTGCCTGTAGAAACAGTAGGTTTATTAGCTTTAGCACTTTAAGACGAATGAGAGAGACCATTTTCTCCTCATGTTCTTTGACTACTGCACCTAGATGTAAATACATTTGAAAACTGGAGGATTTCCTATAAAGCTGGGAAAACTGCTACTGGGAACCAGGCAATCCAGCAGTGAACTCTGCATTTGAGGTTTTATCCCTCAAGGAATGAGTCTCTGGGATGGCCTGTTAGGGCAATATTCTTCTTTCCCTTAGCATAGTTTAAAACTGCAGTAACTCCAGTCAAGCCAGGGAACACAAGAGGCATGGAAGTGATGAAAGGACAATTGGAGATCTTTCTATTTGGATGGTGCACTTCACCTGTTTCAAAAAAAAAAAAAAAAAAAAAAAAAAAAAAAATCTTTATTTGCTTCTTAATGGCTTGTTCTTATGGAAATAAAATGGAACATATTAGCTTTCTGTCTGAACACCTGCATTACTCCATTTTACATCTTGATTATTAAGGGAGTTAAACTGCTTCCAAGAAAACAGCAGTTATTCTGTTTAAAAAAATACTAGTCTGGGACTCTTAAGAGATAGGTGTTCAATGACTATGACTGTTATAGACTGTGTATAACCATAGGAGTCTTAATTTATCCTATAGCCTCACCTATAAATGGAGATAATAGGACTTTCAGTGCCCATTTTGTCTATTTTAGACAGTCAGCTACTTGGGGCAACTGCTGCCATTCTCCATATTCATTTAATGTCTCACATAATAGAGTTCCAATCTCTGTTGATGCCTCTGTGTGTTATTAAAATACAAAGGATGTCAAACAGAAAGAGACACTTAAGTGCTCAAGTGCCATGGGAACAATACAGGTGTGCAGGCATTTTTCTTCATCCTCATAAACCTGCTGCTAAACACAAAAAGCTGTCTGTCACTGTTCTACTACCTGTACATGAACCAGAGGCACATCAGACAGTTACATCAGTGGGTAATACATGCTGGTTGCTTTCCAGAAAGGCTAGCATGAAATGACAGCAGTATGACTCCAAGTTGCTAAGTACAACCATAATTTGAAACATTATTATTTTCTTATGTAGTATCTAGTATGTTTTTGGATGCACAATGAAGTTCTGTTCCACTCCTATGGACTGTTTCTTATCCCCTACCAACATCTGTTATTTCAGTTTCAGAATCTACAACATTATGTAAAAATCTTTCCTCTGGTACAATTGAAAGGAGGGAGGAAAGAAACCAGAGATGCTGGAATTTTAGATGAAGACACTTCAAAAGGAATCTCTAAGGTCCTATTACTCCACTGGCTTTGTGAAAAAGAGCTGGAGAGACAAAGTGGAGGTGACAGCTAATAATTTCAAGGAGAGTGCCCTAAGCCCAGGGGATTTAGGATGAGCACAAGAAGGAGAAACAGCACTGGCTCAGACTGAGGACACCAAACAATGGCAGGTAGGTCTTCCAGCAAAGGAGACCCAACTGTGGATAAATCCCTTTTGCCTCACAGTCCTCTGCATGAGCGAAGGACAGAGGAAGGAACCCAGAAAGAGGCCTAGGAAGACAGCAGTTGTAGACTGTTCTGGCTCTTCAAAAGCTGTCAGCTCTCTCTGGTTACGCATGGAAGTGGGGGCAACAACCATTGCCTGTCAACTCCTGTGTCTCCTGGACTGTCACTACACTGCCCTGCTCAAGGACCCCCGAAGGTTCCAGTAGAGCTGTCTGGCATATGAGTTCTGGGGGACTGCTGGGGCTTCACACTCTGCCAGGGGAGCCATGAAAGCCTGTGTCTTAAGAGCTGAAAAGCAAATGACCTTACATCAGGCACGATGTCCCGCCACACACTCTGTGTCTTACCATCCAAAGGTGTTACAGAAGAGGTTAAATAAAATACATGGCACTCTGCATGTTTGTACTCAAACCACAGCAAGTAGGAATCTGTGATGAAGGGTTTTGGTATACTTCTCTGGAATCTGCATAGGGGCAGAATGACAGTAGATGCTCACATGCTGAAAAAGCCTCTCTAGGCTACGGTTATGTCTTGTTTGGTCAGATGCCCATAACTGCACAGAGTGTCATCTCTGCTCCAGGCTTGACTGTGAAAGGCGCAGAGAGATGGTTGTGCTCTGCTGTCTGCGGGACTGGGTAGGTACAAGGTATATTCCAGGATATACAGATGTGCCTTCACACCCGGGAGCAGGCTCTGGGGAGGGAGGCACGGGGGGCATGCTCACCTGCTTTCACACCGCATCTCTCTGTTTAGTCTGGGACAAAGGAGCCAAACTACCACAGAGGGGAATGTATGCAAAGCAGGCCTCAGATGTCTGTTCCCAGGAGCATGACTGGGGGCTGGGATGGCTGCACTATCCCTTCCTGAGCCGCCCACTGTGTCCCTCGTTCACCTCTGCTAGGGGAAAAGGACACAGCAGGAGTTCTTCCCGGTGGTACCGAGGGTCTATAAAAATTCTTACTGAAATCTCCTTTTAAGTCAAACTTGCTCTTTAACTTCCTGATTTTTTTCTTTTTTCCAACATAAAAAGAACAGTTAAACAAGATGGTATTCAGCAAGTCCAAGAAAGGGAAAGTTTTAAGCAAGGGTTAAGCAACAGTAGTGACAAAGTCCAATTCTGGCAGATTTTTACTTTGTACTGTCACTTACTTTACAAACATTCCCTTTTCTTCATCGAATAAAGGCAGTAAAATCTGGCCCTGGAGACCTTGCTCTTTCAGGACTTGACCCCAAAGTTGGAAGCTGAGCTGAGCTGGTCTTCCTCCAGAGGAGGACCCCACAATTCAAAGAGGCTGTCAGCCAAAAGCTCACTGGAGTCAGAGAAGAGAGGTTAGATCCATACTATGTTAAGTCAAGATAAGCAGACCAAAGGAACAAGGATCCCACCACAGATTCTTCCTGCCTGAGAAACAGATTCCAGATTTTATTCTATATGCTCTGCTGTATATCTTGTACAGTGCAATGTTTCATAATTAAAAGGATAATGTTCACAGCAGAGGAGTGTGCATGGCAATAAATGTTTTCTGAGTAATTAAATACAAAAGCAAAGTTAAAGAGTTTGAGAACCACTGTGCTGTTTATTGTGCATGTGTCCTCCAATGCATGAATATTACTCCTGCTTTATGACAAAGAGAGGAAGAAACAATAAATCATAATACAAACAAAAGATTACATTTATTGCCTCATGAAATCCTCTTCCTGATATTGCACTGGGTCCCAGTAAAGGCAAGGTTTTGCAGAATGAATATTTTGAAGACAGCTCTGAATGTCATTTCAATAGCAGTACTCAGCCCAAGAACAGGAGGGTGGCCTGCACTTTTCAAGGGGAAAGCTCTCAGGGTGATTCAGATTTTTCCTGAAGAATTTAAATTGAGTGAAATAAACATGCTACAACTCAAACGATCCCACAACCAGCATCAGCCTCATTTCTCTACAGGGACATCCAAATTCAGAAAGCCTCGCCCAACACTTTATGGGAATGGTAGAAGTCATTCCCCAGATGTCTCGCTCAGGACATCCAAAGAGTTAGTCATCGTTTACTATCATCAAATTATAATGTAGAAGCTTTAAGGGTAAAATCCTGCTCATGGCCTAAAAACCTAGGTCTGATAGCTGTATGACAGACAGCACATTGTGTTCAGGTGTGTTTCTTGCTTTTCTGCAGCAAGAAAACTATGGAAAACACGCACCACAAAATAAGAGCATTCCTCAAGTGCAGCACTGTGGCTATGAACAAACCTCTGTGCCCCCAAATGCTCCCTCTGCTGTGCAAAAGCAATGATTTGGGTGCTCAGAGTGAAGTGCCAGCCCGCATACCCTCTCCACAACTGAGGGGCTCCTGCACTAATGTCATATAGGCTCAGGAACAAATGACTGGAGGAAACATGTAAAGGGCTTTGAGATGAGGTGAGAGGCTGTTCAGCCAGCCCTATCCTCAGAGTTTTTTAGTCATTCAATTCTAGTGGAATTAAGAATTCCATTTTAGTATGGCAAGTTCTTGGGATGGCTTCTTGTTAACATTTAATACTTACTATTATAATATAGTGGCTGAAAAAGAATAGCTTAAATCAAGTCCTGTCGTTAAGGTGCAGAATAATAGTTCTCAAGTTGAGGAAGGTTAAGTTCAATTTGATCATTAAGAAAACTGACAGAAAAGTTTGATCAAGAGCAGTCTCCTTAATGAGGTGGCTGTAGCTAATTCATTAGAGAAAATGAAGCTGGCAGTAAGGATTCTGAGATTTTCTGACACTTAATACTGTTGCCTGTGAGCAGTTCCATAGCTGACCCTCTTCCATAAGGTTTTGAAAACCCAAAACCAATATAAAAGTACATGTGCTCATAAGATTTTTCATGCTAGATCTCTCCCTCAAGATAACAGGCTATTTTAGAGATCAGACAAATGATTTATCCACTTTATTCTACATTTGTAACAATAGACAACTATGGCTTTGAGGAAATCCAAGCCTTCTGCCTTGATCGATAGAGTCCAGACCTGAGGGTCTGAAGCTTGTGTGCATATGCCACTCCTCTAAGGAAATTCCCAGAGTACCTTAAGTACTTTATTTACTCTTAGTTTATGAAACAAAAGCCAAAACCCAACAACCAAAAGAACCAAACTAAAGTCCCTTAGCTACAGAACATAAGTTTGTTTTAATGTAATAATTTCTCTTTCACTCAGTTGCACAAATTACATGACGACAAGCTCTGCAATAACAAATTGTTTGGTTTGCTGTTGCACATTAATCTTTGCTGGGATTCATAAGCAAACTTAAAGACAACAAGCATTGGCTTAATTAAAAAAATCCCAACTTGTTATTAATTTACTACCTTTTCCTAGATTAGGCAATAAACCATGGGGTTGATACAATTTTATGTGAAGCAATGTTATTCTTTTCCCCTTAAATGGCTCACGTGAACGGTAACTTCCTTGAAGCAATTGCACTTTGCTATAGTCATGCATTTGGCAGTGCACTGCTTGAACCACTTTCTACCCCTTAAGGTTAAACAGAAAAGGCTGGATTCTTTCAGAGTTGGGAGATGGAAAAGCAAATAGAAGTATCTATTAGTGCTTGAGGAATTATTTAAATTGTATCTAGTTCAGTGGTTCTTAATCTGTGATTTTCAGACCCATGGAGGGCTGTTTTTAATGGTCTTTAATGGACTCAAAGAACAGCTGTGCCAACTGTCAATGGGCTTAAAATAATTTTAGAGCTCCTAAAAGAATAAGGGAGTTTAAGACTGAATTGATGTGTAGCACCTAAAACCCACTGAAGGTAGTGGAGAGACTAACAAGTTTTGGATCAAGCTCTTGCAAGAAATGTTGTTCAACATCAGAAAAGTTGCTCAATGTCATAAAGAAGGACAAAGACAGAGAAGAGACCTGACTGCTACAGGCAGGCTGTTAAACACAACCCTGAAGCTCTGGAAAATAACAGCCAAATATCTATGGCCAGAAGTGGTTTCAAAATATTTATCAGTACTTCAAACTCAGAAGTTGGAAAGGATGTCTCTAGCAGAAGCTTGTTAAAACATTTATGTTGCATTTACCTTGCCTGGTAGTTGATAACCAGCACAACTAATTGTGGTGCACCCTTCACCTTAGCTCAAAGCAGGGCCTTCAGCACAATGACCCGTTAAATTCTGCACAGCATGTGTTCTAAAATGGAACTGCGCTCTTGCACGTGGGCCCTTATCATGGTGCAGCTCCCCTGATAGTGGTGGCAGGTTTACCATCCAGCCTTCTACAAACTTTCTCATAGGAGTGTCCCTGTTCCTTCCTCCTTGCTCTACACTCCTGCCCAGCCCTGGTTTTAGCATGTCTTCTGCAATATCCAAGTAACAAGTTTCTATTTTTCAGGTAACCAGGCAAGCAAGGACTGGTTTTCCATTGAGAGGGAGTACAGTATGAAAATAGGCACCGTGAGCACTGCTGAGAAAGGACTTTACTGGAACTGGGGGAATAACTTTGACCAGCATGTTAAACCACCATGGTTTTGGTTTTACTGACTCACAGAACATTAAAGTGCACAAGTGACAAGTTTCACCTGGACAGAAGGAAACCCCAGCCCTTCAAGTCTGTTCTGCAAAAGAGTTCCCTTTCAGTTGGCCCCTTCATTTCTGTTCTTTCTGTGGGAAAACCCCCTGTAACTGGGTGGGATGACTGCATTTACATTTAATTAGGGAGGTTCTCAGGTGATTCTCAGGAGACAAACTGTACCTATTTACGGCCTCTAGTGAGTGTTAATTTATATAGCTTCTGATGTGCAGCCCTGAATATGACAAGGAACATCCTTGAAATAACTTGTGAATGCAAGCTCTCAAAGCAGTCTCCTGGGACTGCTTTAGAAGGGAAGTAACTCTCCCCAGAAGAATCAGCCACAGCTGAGTGGTACTTCCTGGGACACTGCCAGAATCTATCTTCTTTCTTATTTACCTTCCTGCAATACCAAACATCACTCTTCTCATTTATTGTCTTTCCTTTGTTATCCTCTTCCCTGTCTTCGCCCTCCTCCCTCCCATGAAGCTAAGAGCTAAAAAAATGGAAGACAAAGGCATTAGGGTTTATGACAATTTTCCAAGCATGAACAAAAAGTCATCTCCAGAGATATGCCAGTTCGGCACACCTGCAGTCTGACAACAGTCATCCTCAAGAGAGACACATGCTGTAATTGAGCAGCACTGAAATGCCAGTGCCACTTCATTATTTTTAATATATGCCTCCCTTCTGTAAACCAAGATATCAAAATCATAAGCATTAAGAGCAAAACTTAATTTCTAAATGGTTTTATTTCAACTAAGAGTAAGGCAAGTCATAGTTGTGCCTTTGAGGAGTTTCTGAAATAAAAGTAGGCTCAAAAGAGTGGGAGAGCCCAGGTGGGAAGACTCCTCCTATACTGTGGGTGGGGAGAGGACAGACTCTGAGAAACCTGGTCTGTGGCAGGAGGATGGAACTACATGAGCTTTGAGGTCTCTTCCAACCCAAACCACTCTACGATTCTACAAAGTCCCATCCACAAAGCCTAAACCTCTATTTGCAAAATACAAAAAAGCGTTTTCCTGCAGAAGAAAATAAGTCCTACACTGCTGAACCAGTAAGTGATCTTCTTCATTCAGCACTGGCATTGTGGACAAAGCAGACAGTCCAGCTACATTCAACTACAAGCTCTTGTAAGTAAAGCCTTCCTCACAGCGACAATGGGGTTGCTCAGTCTTACTTGCCTGACTCAAGCTTCTGTATCATCACCAGTGTGATAGCTAAGGCCTATAATGTTAGATGTATGACCAGATTGTATCAAAGGAAAAAGTTCTGTCACAAAATATACTTCAGATAGAATGAAACTGTCTTGTAGGAATACAGCAATGCTGGTCATTTTTCACCAGGGAACTGTCCAAGTGTGTAGCCTGACTTCCTCTTACTGCTTTAGTAAAACGGAAACATTTTGTTTAGACAAGTCTCTCTATGTTTGTGAACAGAATTTCGGCAGAAATTTTACTTTATGGAAAACATTCATGTTTTGGCTTTGCCTTAGCAGGCCACTGCTAACGGAACTCTTCCCAGGCTATGCTTACTTACAATTACTATGGTTACAAGGGGCAGCAATAAACCCTCATTTGGTCTTTCAGCAGCAGTAACTCCAAGGAGTCAGCATTCCTCCCACATGCTGTCATAGCAAGAAACAACCAAGAAATCTCCTTGGGTTCCTCTTAAAACATGCACCTGATGACAGAGACCTGTCCTGACTAGTACCCATCTTCAATAATTCATCTTGATAACCATGTGAGATATTTTTTATATCTGCCTTTATCAAAATAACTATTTAATGGGTGCTGCAAGTGTATCAAAGTTAGATATCCTAGTGCTTCCTTCATCTAATCTCTCACCATCTACCTTTGTACAGCAGCACTTTTTGTCACATTAAAGTTGAACAGCCTGTATAATCTCAAGTTGCTACACTGATTTAGGGCATTAGATGGTATTTTGCATTATGTTATGATGTTAAAATTCAAGATGTCAGTTTGCTTGTAAAACCACAACATTAAATATTACTATTTGTTTCCTTACAAAACTATTTGATTCCTAGAGTCGTGGGATATGCCAATGCTACCTGCAGGCTCTTCAAGAGGCAATCCTGGTAAGCT
Source organism: Amazona ochrocephala (assembly GCA_039720435.1). Classification (NCBI taxonomy): domain Eukaryota; kingdom Metazoa; phylum Chordata; class Aves; order Psittaciformes; family Psittacidae; genus Amazona; species Amazona ochrocephala. Next base: position 15,734,575 of record CM077884.1, on the reverse strand, counting down.
CAAGACTGCTTCTACCTGGTAGCACAGCAGTGTTATTTTAGCACTGGATGTGGTTTTGGCTTTTTAATCATAATGTTTAATGGAAAGTTGGCTTAAAAATTAAAAAGTAGAATAGTGCTCATAAATGCAAAACTTTTTGCCATTTTTGCTACCAATAGGCAGGTAGGAAGGGACAGAAAGAACTCCTCAAGTTTCACAGTCTGGAGTTTCAGTAAAAACCTAAAAAAACTTTATAGGAGACACACCAGAAGCAAAAGCACTGTTAAAAAGCTAACAACTATTTTGAAGCCAGTTTTGTCAGTGGATGCTTAATTACAGAGACAAACTGTACTGAAGAACTTAACAAGTTGGAACTATACCAGAAGGACTCCTGCATTAACCCTGAAGAAGGAAGAAAGGAAATGTGTAGCCTTGAAGGACGGACTGCAGATCTACTTCCTTCCAACTTTACTGCTGAACCCTCAAGACTAAAGTAAGACTTAATAAAACCAGGGATAAGTCCAATTGGTTTTTAAGCACAGGAGCAGATAGTGTTCATCCAGAGGTTGTTAATGAACGATCTGACCTGCTGAAAGGCCAAATGAGAGTTTATTGCTTAACCTTGTAACCACAGCAACTGTAATTAAGTGGTAGCCTGGGAGAGAGTTTTTTAGCAGTATCCTGCTAAGGCAAACCAGAAACTGCATGTTTAAACAGGTCATTAACCTTCTCATAACTTTCTCATCTTGCATTTGGATGTAATTTGAACTAGTACTCAAGACACTTTGCCAACTTGTTTATGCCGATTATTGGCACAGCACAATTGCTATGCACAGCAGTGAATACACTATTGTATTTTTCATGCTATGGAAACACATTGAGACTCCAGCCAAGACAGGATGCTATACAAATTCACAGGTCTGACAAACGTTCGGTCTAAAAGGCCCAGAGCAGGGGGCAGAAGTGACTCTCTAGGCCACACAGAACACTTTGAGCAAGTATCTTACCAACTATACCACACAGCCTGCCTATTCCAATCATATTCTGCCCTCCACTGATGAGTCACTGACAGGCAGGAGGATTCCCGCCTTCCCACTTGTGTTATTGTTTCCTTATAAACAAATCTCTATTTAGAACACAGTAGCTGACACACAGAGAATAACAAATAGTTCCTGCAGTGTACATTTCCTTACTTGTCTTCTGAAACATTTTGTTTGGTTGCTGTCAGTTTTCAGAACTGCATCTCCCAACTGTGATTGCTCCTTTTCAGCTTGGGTTCTGGCTTCTGTCTGCCAAATGCAGCTCCTTTCCTGACCTGGCACCAGAAGTTACAAACCCCACCTTCTGTCAGTGGTCTGGTGGGATCAACTCCCAAATCTTCAGACCCTTCATTGCAACTTGGATTAAACTTGGTCATAGGGTTAAGAATCATGCAATGATTTGGCTGTGCCTACAAGCAGTCACCATGACATGGTTAGAACATGTGAATCCCAAGGGCTGGATTGCTGGTTTTATTTTGGGTTTGATTGCCTTTCCCTAAGGTGTGAACATGGTGCAGAGTCAATCTAGTACTAACACACACCAGCAGGAACTAGAACTACAGGACAGTAGAACTGTTTGGTGTAAATCTGTTAGTGCATTGTATTAGCTTTTAGGGGTCAGGAGATACCAGATAAGCTCTCTCTTAAAATTAGAAGTAAAACCCAGGGTTGCAGGGGCTGGAGAGTTGGAAGAAGTGTGCCCAGACACTTCATCAGAGTTTGTTTCAGAAACTATATGCTCTGGGGCTGCCTCTCACAATTGGTTGGTTAAAGAGCTGCAGTTTTACAGATGGCATTTAATGTCCCAGTCCTAAAGGAAATGCATACACATTACATATGGTTTTGGCCAGACAAACCAAATTCAAGAATGACATAGATCATGCTCTACTCAGCATGATTTTCCAAAACTGATGTAATTAATCAATCTGTGCCTTCAACAATGCAAAACCAAACAAGCACATCCCCCACTCCATCCCAACCCATGGATTATTCATCACGGCCGGGTATGAGGACAATTGCCCAAGCCAGCAAATCTGCACAGGTACAAACCAATACATGACAACAAATGGTAATGCACAAAACCAATTTAAATGTTCTTTGTGATTATCCCTATTAATCAGTATATGCATAAATGGACATAAGCTCTACACCCTACCTGACATACACAGGACATAGCCAGAGATGTCCACTTTCACACTTATTCACAGTACCATGCTGTGGCAGTGTCCAGTGGCATGTCTCAAAAGCTGCATATTAGCAAAATAAGAAATCAATTTGCTGAGCAACATTTCTGTTAAGAGGAGAAAAGTAAAAGACAGCCAGCAGATCAGCTGGGGTACAGGAAGTCAATGCAAAAAAGAAGGTGGAGAGAAAAACGATAAAAGAATTATCCTTTGAGATTATAAAGGTTTTGTGTAATGCTTAATTTTAATCAATACATGGGACTAGACAAGGATCATCCTCACAAAGGCTGACATAAAAGGATTAGTGACTTTCAAGCAGCACAAAACAGCACGGAGATGTGTTCATTACAGTTTGGAATTGTTTCTTCTCCAAATAAGATTCCAAAGTTCACGTGAGTTGAATAGAGAGATGTACAGGTAGAAAAGGGAGTAGATTTTATTTTTCCTATTGTTTTAAGATGCAAAGATACAAATTAAGAGATATAATTTAATAATGCTAATCCAGAGATATAGAAAGACTAAGATCCCAAAGAAGCTACAAGATTGTCTTAATAACAGCTGATCCTATTATTTATATTGAACGACTGAAAAAGTAATTTCAAGTGTTTTTTCTTTTCCTTTTAGGTTTGGGTCCTTAGAGTCCACTTCTCAAGTTTCCAACCAGGCAGACTCTGAAATGAAAGTGGACACTTGTATGATCATACAGATCTGTGAACTGTGGACATCTAAGGAAAGTAATCCAAAATGCAGCTGAAGTTATGATACTGTCCAACACACAGGCCATGCCACGAAGCAGCAACTTATAAGGTTATCAGAGACAGACCATATCAAAACGAAGTGGAGAACACTGTAAAACTTGCCATGGCTAGGAAAAATAGGGTTTCTCTTTTTGGATTTAAAATACATGAAAGACTTTTTGCCCTCAACTCTGCACTGCCATCATCAAAACAAATCACACAAACTGTCTGCTTAAAGAACCCAGCTTGTAATGTATCTCATGGACTATATTCACCAAATAAAATTCTTCTCAGATTCCTATCCTAGGAGCTCCTTTATCCAATGCTAGTTCCCCTGAGTTAACAGGCAATAATCAGGAACAGCCAAGAGGTTATGCGGAACACTCAGTAACTGAATTTTTCTGGAAAGCAAGAGGAAAACCTAACAGCAACTTTCAGCACTGTGGAATACATTACACAACCCATCTTTCAAATATAACTGGAGTCAAGGTAAGAAATCTCAGAAGAGTAAGTGGACCAAATCCTTGACTTTGAACATGTGGCTGCTTCTGTACACAAAGCTAGTGATATTCATAGAATCACAGAATCAACTAGGCTGGAAAAGACCTGTAATATTATCAGGTCCAACTGTAAACCCATCACTGGTTTTTGGTTTTCCTCGAAAAAAGTTAGGTTTCCACAGAGCTTTCATTTCAAAACAGCACACATTCATAGGCTAGGTTTTTTTACCTTCTGAGAAACTAAAGGAGTAAGCTATTAACACCAAAATTGCACAAACAAGCCTTAGCTATTATGTCCAGACTTAATAGCAAGAAAGATGTATTACAATAGTTACTGAACACTCCAGCTCTCCTCATTACCTTTGGTGATGATAACACAGATTCTCTATCTGGGAAAAGCTTTAGAAGGCTTCTGCAGCACCTTGGCTTTTCCTGTAGGGAACCTACTAACAGGACACTTGCACAGCCAGCTTCCTCCATGTAGCCATACAGATGTGCTTGACTCTGTTAGCCCCTGTCCATCATTTCTTTCCCTTTGTGGAAAAAGAAATGCTCTTCCTGATGCATTTCTTCATTATTTTATCTATCTTTATTGAAAGCAGCTTCCCCAGCCTTTCCCATGTGCTGTAATCACTTCTCTTGTTCCAATGTACTGTGTCTCATCTCCATATCTCCTTGCCTGTTTTCAGTGTTTTGATCCTCTCCCCTTCTTTCTCAGTTTTTCTGTTTCCTACCATCTCTGTCCCCAAGCTCCACTCCCAGCCACAAGCAGAAGGGTGTAATTGCTCAGCTTGCTGTTCTCCTATCAGTTACACCACTGGTGAATCATCAAAATTGCAAAGAACATACTCCCCCATCATTTGTGAATTTGGGTTACAAATCTAACTCAGTGATAGGAATACATGTGACATAAAATGAATACGTAGAAATTAGCTAGCCCCCATGCACAACACTAAGGCTGTTCATACAGACAGAGAATATCCAGTAGGAAATCACAGGGTAGATATGCCAGTGACTGTTGCATAGCGCCGGTCACAGTTTACAGCCAAAACGTAATTTGTTTCTGCAGATAACCATTCAAATTGTCTGCTTTTTCTACAAATGCAGATATGAAAGTCTTAACAGATCTCTTGGGTTTTGAACAGAAACGGCAATCATAACGAAAGAACTGCTGTGCACAAGCAAGATTCTTTTACAACCACAAGTAAGGCTTGGCTACAAAGGACAGCTTTCTCATACACCAACTTAGTACGCAAGTATCAAAGCAGATTAAATTATAAATATTTGTTGGACACAACCCTGTGGAAGTCCCCAGTAAGTTGAAGATAGTGGTACAGGTGACTCCAATTTCAGAGCCAGGAGTCCCGCATCCCACTGGGCAACCTCCATTCAGTCACTGGTAAATGGGGAAAATGTCATTTTCTGTTCCTTCCAGGGATATTGCTAATTAATTCTTAATTAAGTTTGCAAAATACAAATATCCTGGATTGAAGGATACTGCAAAAGGGAAATTGTTAAGGAGGATCAGAACTCCTGCCTGGGGAAAACCTTCGGGTGTAATTTCTCATTAATGCTAATGGAAATTAACAGCTTCATGCAAGCCAAGCTGAAAATAAGATATTTTACATTTGCCTCTTAACTACATTTGTTTCATTACTTATTTAGGATCACCAATACACATAGGAAAGGGAGTCTCAGCACCTCGAGCTTCAGTTTTTGAATGGTCCTATATGCACAGTACATCTGAGTAAAATATATGCAACTGTTATCCAGTATTTTCCTTAGAGCAGCACACATGGTAGTGCACAGGAGCACACTCTTCTAAATAGACACACCAACCTAGCAGAGAGCAAGAGAAAATAATCATGAAAGGCCAAAGGCTACATCCAGGAAAAAGACTTGGAGACTGTCAAGAAAGGAAAAAGGGAGAGAGGCACACATAGCATTTCACTCCAGTCCAAAACTGCCATTCTGAGAGCTTTTGCTGCACCCTGGCTATGCCCAGGTCTGAGCAAGACAATAGCTTTCCCCAGACACCAACATATTTTCACTTTGGTCACATCCAATTGCCTATTCAGCCTTGACAAGCCCAGGCGATTTGACACTTGCCCTATAACCTGTCAGACACAGAGTTGGCACCTCCTGTGACATCAACTCTGGTGGAGAGGGTCTCACACACAGGGACACAGAAAGCAGTTGCACCACCCATATCAAAACGCAAGCAAAAGAGGACTTCTTGCTGTCCCATGTGGAGGGAGCTATGTTACCTGAAGGGAGTTGCCCAGGGAGAGATGTCAAGCCTGCTCCTCCGAGGGGATCAGACACCTCACCCTGCAAACAGGGTTCAGTTCGTCTTTTCCCACATCATGCAGATGAGATAGGGCATGAAGAAACTTCCCACACCAAATCTCAGGTGAGTACTCTACTGCTGGACTGTGGTAGCAGTTTCTGTCTTGGCTTTTCCTACAGCCGGAGCATGTAATGGCATCATACAGAAGAGCTTCAAGAGAGAAGTGAAAAAAACCCATCCTGGGACACCATACAGCCCTAAGTGCCTTTCAATTCCCACCTGACAACATGAGATCATGAGATATGCAGACGTCTTTACTAAGCAGGCAGGTGGGTGACCAGACCAGCAGCTGAACCCCTGTATTCCTTGTGCCACTCTGAGCTCTTTGTATTTCGCACATCACTTTCCTCTCTGCGGGCTAACTTCATTTTGCCCCCTGGTCAGGGGCATTCCCTAGTTCTTGTACCTAAGCAATCAAATATAACTACACCAATTAAAGAGGGGAACACACCTTTAAATGTAGAGATACTTGTTTCCCCTATACTAAAATGTTGCTGGTACATGACAAGACCATAACCACTGAGAAAACTATGAAGTTTATGTGAGCATCGTGCTGAACACTAAGAATAAACCAAGAATCTCAGGAGAAGCCTCCAGGGCTTCCCTTCCACAAATCACACACTTTTAGAGTTACTTAGTAAAAAAAAAAAAACCACTTGAGCAGATTTAGATCTTCAACCACTGACAGTATTACACACACAGAGTAATTCACAATACATTTTGTTTGTTACTTGTAGTATGTTTTCCACTCTATTTTCATTCAAAGGATGAAGGACCGAAAAACGTGCATAGGAGGAAGCAGAGAAATTCAGAATAATTTGTGTTCCCTTTGCCTAATAACTTCTGAGGGTATTCAAGGGTTAACGTCTTCTGCATTTTCAATTATGATAATGATAAAAGCTGCGTAAGTCAGAGCAGCATATATATATATATGTATATATAACTAAGGTATAATTCCAGGAAAGTCACATTTTTGTGAAAGTGATTTACCATACCAACTTCTGACTTCCACCTTAATTAATCTGTCCAAAGAAGATGCCATTTGTTTTGAGGAATATGACAATCATCAGACTTTGAAAGCTAAGACAGACACTGATAATTGTCAAAAGAATCTCTTGTGCAGCCTCATCCAAATGCAGTTAGCTGTTCTATGCTAAGGAATTACGTGTCAAGCAAGCAGCACTTAAAACTGTATCAGAGACACTGTCCAGCACAACCTTCTTCCACTAACAATCCTCTTCCATGAGCAACCCTCTGAACTCCCTATGCACCATGCTGGGGTCAGACTCAGGGGCTGTAAGCTGGCATGGATCCCTGGCCCTAAAGGCACAAGGGCACCAGTTTCTTCTAAAGCACCAGAGAGTTTGGGACAAATCTGCAGAGACTTTGATGAGACACAGAGCAAGCTGAAGCATGGGCTTCTGCAAAGCGTTAAGAGACCCTCTTTCCTGGCCACATCTTTTTTGTGCCTTCCTAAACTTTGGACCACTCTATAAAGCCACGGCATGCAGAAAATGATGCTTGCTTCCTGCCTACCTGAAATAAGAAAGCTGGTTGTTTACAGGTAAACCTGGGGCACTATGCTCATGTCAGCTCCTGGAGAAAGTCCCCTATTACCCCTGCTCTCAGCCAGCTCTGTGTCCCTTATACCTCTTACACCATACAGCTACTGTCACAATAAAGGGCTGCAAGGTGTCTCCTCCACCATGCTGCATGGGAATCGTTTTTAATGATGGTTAAAGAGACAGGAAGAGGGCTTTTAGCCTGTTTTGGCTTCCCTGCCTCCCCATAAATCCCCACTACAGTAACTGCAGCTTGGGAGAGCATAAAGCCATTGATTGCCCAGGGTTGCAGAGCATTCCTGCAAGCATCACTAGGTGCCAGGTGGACACCCCCATAAGCAAACACTTCCACATGACATAGTGACATGATCTCTTGATATACTACTGCTAGGATTTGTCCTTCCCCCATCACCTCCTGCAACACAAACAGCTGCAGAACTCTAAACAGAGTGAAATATCATCTGTCATCATGCTGACCTTTCAGTGCCTGCCTTCTTTCTTGCATTAAATCATGGCCTGCAATTTTGTCCAGATTCTTCTGGGAAGCATTTTTGTTCATAAGCCAGTTCACATCCCACGCTGGGACAGAGGCTCATATCCTGTGATGACACAGCAGTGAAACAGAGAATGGGTTTTCAAGTGAGATTTCAAACCCTGTTGTCCATCTCTGAGCCCAGACAGGTGGAAAAATGAGAGCTGGATTGTGCTAGCTGATTTCCAGGAAGCCACATTGACTTCGGCCACTTGAAAGTTTTGCAGCCTTTCCTGCTTACATTGTTCATCATAAAAAACCCCCATGGTTTTATAAATTGCTACGGTATGGGTATGAAAATGTTACATTCAAACAAATGCTCCTTGCTAGACTGAATTTGTAGAAGACGCACTTGTCAACTATTATCATTTTTAAAGTCTTTGGCATGTTAAGCCTAGAATTGGTCTCAAGGAAATATTTGGACACAAGAAGAAATTTACTATATGAGATTATGGGGATTAAGAGACCATTATTTGTATGAAACCACTCAGTTTCCACTCCATATCATAAACAATAATGAACAAAGAAACACCCAAAGGAAGGGCTACATAAAAATAGGTCAGCATTTTATACAGACCTACTTTGCTAAAGTTTCATTTTACAGGTTAAAACAACTGTTCTGCTATATATTAGAACAAACCACAGTAACCAAAAAAACAAACCACACAACTCCCCCAGTCCTACCTACAATCAATCACTCTTGAGTCTAAGTCACATGAGCTGATTTGGAGAGATCTCTTTCCTGCAAACCTGCTTAACAATTAGGTCTCTTTCCAAAACAGCATCTCTAATTAAGAATGGTGCTTAACTTGTTTCCGTGTAATACCAGCCACAAAACACAGCCCTCTCCTCTGAACCTTCCCAAAAGAAGGCTGTTGAGACTGCAGAGAATGGCAGATGAGGGGAGGCAACAGGCAGAAACCTACGGCTCAGATGAAACACACTGCAGACTTACTGGGGCAGAGGACAAAGGCCAAGAACAGAAAGAATTGCCACTCCACCCACCAGTTGTCCCTCATCATTGCATACATGTTGCCTGCTGTAAAAAAGAGGCTGCAAAACTGCCTCTGCCTTTCCCTTCCTTCTTACTACCATTGTAAATGCCTCCAGGTGGGGCTGAGCCTCTTCAGGATACACTGGCTGTAGCTCACTGTGTGTTACAAAACCTCCCAGGGGGAGCTGATAGTTTTCCCTTGGGTAGAGCCTGGAAAACACTGCATTGAACTTTGAACTGGCATCCAGCACCAGCTGAGGAACACCAATGCACACAGAGCAGGATGGAGCCAGAGGAGCAGGAATTTGGAACAAAGTTACACAACCAGTTTATCTTCATTACAACTCACTGTACACACAGCTGCTATCAACCAACTTAGGAACAAAGGAAGAAACATCTCCTGCCCAAGAGGAGTGAAGAGCAGACTCCCAAGTTTTCTCCTGGAGAGCACAGAGCAGAGGCGCTTAGAGAACACCTAATTGCTTGGCAAATGGTGGCACTCTCTGCTTGTACACAACAGGCTGTGTTCTACAGAACTGTCCCAAAAATATCTCGGTCCTTTTCTCTTAGGAATTCAGAACAATTAGAGACACAAAGGCTGCAACTAGCATAGCTTTTCAAGAGAAAATCACTGAAGATGCCAACAGGAAGAAAAGTAATCCCATACCACAAAAGCACCTCAACATACAACAAAGAAAAAACAGTGGCAGCTCTGTCCATTTGTTGTGGGTTGACCCTGGCTGGACACCAGGCGTGCCCCAGAGCTGCTCCATCACTCCCCCTCCTCAGCTGGGCAAGTGAGAAACAAATGTAACGAAAGGCTCATGGGTTGACATAAAGACAGGGAGAGATCACTCACCATTTCCTGCCCTGGAGCTGGCTAGCTTGATTCTACCAGACACAGGAAAGCTTCTAGAAGCTTCCCAGAGAAACCACCCTTGTAGCCTCCCAGCTGCCAAACCCTTGCCATACAAACTCAATACACTGTTTCCCACTGTCTTACCACAAACCAAAGAAAACACTCAAAATTATCAAGGTGAATAAAGATGGACTCTCAGACAGGTTTTTCCTACCTGGATCATCTCCAAGAGTACCATGAGTGGGCTGCTCAGCAAGGGAAGATGAGACAAGATCCACAACAAGGCAAGCACAGGAAACAGTCCTGCAGTACCAAAGGGAGCAGACTGAAGTAGAGCAGGCCCAGCAGCCTGCAGGGAGGTCTGAGATCAAGCTTAGGAAGATAAAGTTATGATCAGCAAAATGTAAGGCTGAACACAGGCAATGATGTGGCTCAAATGCAGTTCTAGAACCTTCACTGAGGCGTGTCCCAGCTTGGTCTCACACAGCTGTGCCCCAGCAACCTGATTCCAGGTTACAGCTGCATTGTATCAGAGCTGGGCTTGATTAGAGGCAGCTGAAGCCTCAGGATTGGAGAATAGTTTATGGGTTTAACAAAATATGGGCACAGCCCTGAGGAGAACATGGGACCTGATGTAGACACACCACTGAGGAAGACAAAACAGGACACACGCTGCTGGAAGTCAGTGAAACCAGCATGAAGTGTTTTGATCCTATAAAAGGAAAAGAAGCAATCTCCTTCCCCATTCCTACTCCTTTGGGAGCTAGACTTCTGAGGAGAGATAATTACAAAGTGAGTTTTATCCATGTAAACCTTCCTGCATATTTTCTCCATTTGTCAGAAAACTGCTAGCAGGAACAGTGGTGTAGAAGTTGCGATGTGCCCAGATTCACACAATCAGTCCTCAAGCATGCTGACAGCCCCTCAAGGTGTAAGCTGCAAACATGGTATTTTGGCTAACCAATCAGAATAGCTTACTCCTGTCTCCTTCCCCTGCCAGTACTCCAAATCCCTAGGCTGCTACTGCAAAGTAAATACTACCCCATTCTCAGCCCGCCTGCAGCAGCAGCTCCAGTTGGCAGAACCAGGGGCACAGCAGCTCACAGCACCCAAGAACCAGCAGGAAGTGGCACGTCTGTACCTCACTCAGTATTTAGCATTATTTCATGTGAAGATTCTGCACAGGGTTTGTGAAGGATTCAGAAAAGGAACAGAGGTTTAAAGATTTATCAGCTGTTGGGAGTCACACAGCTTGATCGTAACCTCAGCAGGTAACCATCTATAACACTTTTTCCACATTGTCTTATAATGGTCTATAAACATATGCTAGTCTTGTTATAAAAACATTAGGCGTGTCTTTCTCATTTATTAACTTACTATAAATGGAAGTCTTGCATAAAAAGGAACTCTGTCCTTATTCAGATCTGGAAGCTTGATTTTCACTTTGCTTTTTTTAACCACTGCTTACTTTAATAAAAGGCACATTATCTATTTTGCCTCATTTCTTTTGCACATTGAGAACTATTCACCTATATTCTTCTTCCTTCCTGCACAGTAGGGCAAAGCAGGATGTAGCACAGCACTCCTGCTGAGGGAGGTGTTCTTTTTCACCACTCTCTTTGTGGAGAGAAAACAGCTGGTCCGAGAGGTCTGTGTTGGGACAGCTGGAAAAGGCAGGCAGAGAGGTGCAGGCAAGGATGGAATGTGCTGGAAAGGTAGCAAAGTCCAAAACTGTGCTTTGCAGACTGCAAGATCTCCATTCAGTGGTGTTTTGGGGGTAGCTGGTGGCAGTTGAAGTCCTCAAAGCGAATAGAGACACAGGGACCAGCAGGCTAGCATTAGTGATCCAGGTGTCTTGCAGATCCTCCAGAGCTTCCACATTTGCTGGAGGATCCATGCAGCTGAAATCCCTGCTATTCTGCAAGAACGGACAAGGACCACTAGCAGTGTTCCTGATGATACTCCATGGTGAATTATCCTCCTTAACCCTCTTCACTCAATTTTCACCTTCTAACCTGGCACCTGATTAAACATTAATTTTCATCCTCAACAATGGTGGCTTCCTTTGCCACCATGAACTGTAAAAAGACTTCTGCAATGAAGAGATTCCTCTTCACAGGCCCTAGATCTGACTGCTCCTGAGTGGAAGTTTTGGACAATAGCTCTTTCAACCACTTTCATCCCAGCCTTTTCACATTCCCTCACATCTACCTTTTAAAAATCCAATATTTCTGTGTTGCTGCCTTTGAATGTTTCCTTGTAAGTACCTCAAACAAATCTAACAGTATAATGACCATTTTCCCTCAGATGAAAGCTTTATCTTTTGTCACTCAGTGTTCACTTCCAGCCACTACAGCTTCTGATCTTATTGACTGCTTCAGAAAAAGCAGTGAGAAAACAGTCCTGAAATAACCAGCAGGAACATTCATCCTTCCCCAGTCATTCTGTAATTCTTATTCCAGTCAATAGCAGGGTCATTAAAACCCTCCCATGATGACTGTGCGAGGCTCTTTAAGAGCCTGCAAAAACACTGGGTGCTCTGCCCTCACCTCCCATCCTGCAGGTCTATTATAAGCTCCCCTTATCTTTTCCCATAATGTTAATTTTTCTCTTCCAGCTTTTGTTATCAGAGCAGCCAAGTATGGTTTTACTCTAGACCTACTCCAGGCTCACACATTGCTACTAGCCCACCATCTGAATCTTCTCTTTTCCACCGGCTCTGGTTTATGGCAGAAGCGCAGAAACACCCACTGTGATGAATGTGACCTCCACACACATGAATGTCTATGCAAAGGGATGGCAGTATCTATTTGCTGGGATGTTTTGTCTTCAGTTGCGAACACTGAAATTAGCACTGTGATCTTAAGGAATCCTTTATCACTCTAAGAAGGAAATTTTAAATGTTTTAAGAAATACAGGAGTTAAATGATGCTCAGCAAGAAGGTTGCTACTTCTGCAGTGTGCTTATTCATACAAAGCATCTAAGGAATATGCTGGGACCTATTCTTCTATATGGCCAAAGGGAATTCAGCATGATGCAAATGATTTCAAGTGTATCAAGTCATCTATAGCTGAAGTCTGATACTTTTATACATATCGAGTAGTATCCTTCCAGGAAAAGTACCACCACTGATACCATGGAGACTGCTCAAATTGTAAATTGCTACTTCAGGTCAGTAGGATCATCACATTTTCTTTCTTGTGTTTAAAATTTAACAGAGGGAGAAGAACAAACCTTGACTATTTTTTGTTCTTTGTGATAACAATATATGTAACTTGATAATTTCAGGTTAATTATTATGATCCATAGTTATTTTCTATTCTAGAAAATCAGCCTTTATTTTCTTCAGAAATGAAGGTAAAATTGCTTTAATGATGAAATCCACTTTGTATTGTTTCTTCTGCAGTCTTGTTAATGATTCATAATTTAAGAATTAGGAGTGATTAATGGCTGGCTACAACACGTATTGCTGTTCAGGAACAATGGTGCAATTCAGCAGGTTTAGCGGCTCCCCCCATTCCATGTTACACATGTTAACCTGCACTGAAACTAATCAGCTTAATCCAAATACAGGAGACAGCAGGATGTGGTCCAAAAGCCCCACCGAAGTTCCATGAACTTACTAGAGGAAAAGCCCAGCAAATATCATGCAACAAAAATTAAAAGGAAAAGCAAACACAGTGTTAAGATTTAATGGCAAGCTTAAGAATCCAGCAGGGCCCATAGCAAAAAGTAGTATGCTGCCACGCTCATGCCTGGGAATGATTGGCATCTCAGCCACCATGGTTTCTCCCTGCCCCAGAAGGAGCCTGCCACATAGGAAGTTACTTCCCCGTGTATTCAGCTAACCTGTGTGAGCTGAGTGTGGCGGTATGAGTGTGATAAAGGCACTCCATGTCGATGAGTGTCACACGGAAGCAAAGGATTGTCTTCTCTTCCTGTACTGTCCGACTCTGCTGAATGGACAACTGATGTTTTTGCCTTCAGCTATGCACTCTTGATGAATAAAGTTTAATGGAAAGCTGTGGTTTCAGTTTTTTAACCTGTATTTTCTTGAAAGGGCAAATCAAAGGGTTCTAATACTGTTGTATCCACCTTGCAAACAGGCCTGATCTGGTGTCTGCTCTTATTATATTGCATCTGGCACTATAATGGGGCGTTAGATATAGACCTTGTCTTACAGAGACAAGAAACACAAGCAGATTGCTAACTGCTGGAAATACAGATCACAGGGTGGGTACTGCCTCACTATTTTGGCTCTCTAGACAACAAGCAATGATTAAGTCCTTTGCTCAAGAGACACCTGAATCAGTTTTGTTAATTTTCTGAGAATTAAAAAAGGGATGAATTTATTATTTAGCTTTCATTTAGCTCCCACAGGAGTTGGCATTCTACTACTACTCTTACTGAATAGGGAAGACAACTGTCTTCAATATCTATTGTTGTGTACTACCTGGTGATGTAAAATATCCCACATCACCTCCCCAGAAAATGAAATGATGTGTTGAAGAATTGCCTTAGTGTCTCCTTAAAAATGCTGCTAACTAGGAAATGAAAAGACAACTCGATTAGCATTCCCTGAGATTCTGCAGATAGGCCCACAATGTATCAGACACACTGATGAGGATGAGCCAAGTTTGAGTGTCATCACAGTGAGAAGCATCCTATCCTCATAATTCAAGTGGGTAAAGGGTATTCATTCAGATGATCAGCTCATTTTCTACTGCATCTGTCTGGCTTTACGCTACCCTTCACATCACCAATCATGCCGCCAGAAGAACTGCTGCAATCACTGAGATGTTCTCCTGCATAACAAAGGCCTGAGTGTTTGCTTAATTCTTGTCTGGAGCAGTTTGTATCTTGGACTACAACAGTCAGCTTTAGTCTTCAAATTGCCAGCAGTGAAGAGCCAAAACGTGCTTCCAGAATTTTCTGGGTACTGATTATACCTACTGCTAAATACCTGTTAGCTACTCTTAACATGTCCAACTACATCCATTAAATCTTGGGTCTTCTCATACATTTACTGACTGAAGTCTGTTACCAACGCGGGATCCTCACACAGCCACTCATAAAGGGACATCATCCTCCTTTTCCTCATTTGACTCCAAAGCTCCACTTTCCAGGCTCACAATGTAATGGCACAATTTCCAGTCCTTTTAGTGATGCCTCAGTGCTGCCTCCCCCAAACAAACAGAAAGCCTCTGTCCACATTCGACTTGGTATGCTACCTTCTTTGTTCCCAGGCACAGAAATTCACATTTTACCATGTTAGAACATGTCTCTCTCTCTCTTACACCTGCAACAGTGATGTGGTCTTTTAATTATCTATAACCCTAGAGCTGCCCTGATGTCTCCAAGCTTTGGTCAGTAACTTCAGATTGACTGTCAGGTCACTGAAAAACTATGGCAAGAACTCCCTACAAGCACAGCAGCATGCAACTGTGTCCTGGGTTCAGCAGTAGCAGCCATTTTTCTCCTTTTTAGTAGCTGGTTCAGCCCTGTGTTTTTGACTTTTGGCCTGGGAACAGCGCTGATAACATTAATGTTTTCAGTTGCTGTTCATTAATGTTTAGTCTGACCAAGGACCTTCTGAGTCTCATGCTCTGCCAGGGAGGAGGAGAAGCCGGGAGGAAGCAGAGATAGGACACCTGACCCAAACTGACCAAAGAGGTATTCCATACCACAGTACGTCATGCCCACTATATAAACTGGGGTCACTTACCCAGAAGGGTTCGATCACTGTTGGGGTCGGGCTGGGTATCGGTCGGTGGGTGGTGAGCGGTTGTATTCTCTTCCCTTGTTATTTCCCTTATCATTATTGTTATTGATGGTAGCAGCAGTGGTTTGTGTTATACCTTAGTTACTGGACTGCTCTTATCTCAGCCTGTGGGAGTTACATTCTTTCGAATCTCCTCCCCATCCCTCCGGGAGTGGGGGGGAGGAAAGTGGGGGAGTGAGATAGAGACTGCTTGGTTCTGAGCTGTGGCTGGGCTTAAACCATGACAAACTGACTTTTCTGCTCTTGGAGTTCAACACCAAGTAGCCAGAAATAAAACTTAATATCAATGAAGGTCATCCTGTATTTCTTATGTAATAAGAGATTACATATTTTAACAGCTTATTACAAGATTCACGTGTTTGTCCTCCTCTTGTTTTGTCCGAGTCTCGTATCAAGTTGACTTACATTCTCCTGATTATTATTTGCATGGATTAACCTATTTCTGCTTTTCAAACTCTGAAACTTTAATTTCCCTTTGGTGCCTTGAAACACTCACAGGGTTCAGGAGTTTTGAAAAGCAAAACCACAACAGCAAATAAAGAGCCAAACAAACTCCCCCATAGCATTTGTCTTTGGCCAGCTCTTTCATAACTACAGGATATGAGTCTTCTACATTTGCCAAACTCCTAACTTCCGTACCTGAGATTTAGCACACTCTTCATTGTGAGAGATTACAGTTACATTCTCCTAAGAAAAGGATACATCATCTTGCTTTTCCTCAACTAGAAGATAGAAACACCACTGAAAATTGCCTCTTCTATGTTTTCACTGGCATTTTACCATTTCCCCGGAATGGGCTGCTGCAACTGCTACATATTTCTTGTATATAGCCCCTCCTCCCACCCAGGTCCCCTGACTGTCTTGCTGATGACTTAGATTTCAACTTTCGCTACTCCTCCTCTCCCTGAATTTCCAGTTACTGCTTCACAACCCACCGTCTTCCCCTTGCTTCCATTCATTATGTGTCACACGTTTTAAACTTCTTTCCTTTCTAGTTGCCTCATGCTCCTCCTAAATCAGGCTTCTGGTTTCTTAGTGACAGTAAACTTTTGGGGAGCTTGTAAGAGGATCTGAACCAGTTCCAAAGCCCTTATATGCTCAGCCATTTCACTTCCAGCTCCTTACCACTATGCCTCAAAATTATCCACAGTACCATGAAGCAGGCAATGTTAAACCATCCAGGGAATATCCTCTGGTTTCAGACTTGGAGATAAGAAGCATGATCCAATCAGTTACCTGTTGACGCAGAAGTCCCGGACACAGCACACAGACCAATATGATCAGGCTGTGCCAAAGTTTATTGCGCAGATAGCTCAGTATATATAGGCACTCTACTTGTCTATCATTAACACACACAAGTCTAATTGGATACATGTATTGTTCACACGGCTAAATACCAAACAGGATTCACTCAGTAACAGCTTAATGATTGGTTAACTATGACAGCATATGCTTCAAGGTTACAGTTAACATTCCTTCTCTGCGTATCTCTCTCAGTAGTTTTCTGTGCTAACTTTTCCCAAGGCTTCTGCACGTACACGAACTTTAGTAACCCTCAGGCGAGGCCTCAGTGCCTGCGGGTCACTACCTTACAATTGTCAAGCAGTTGTCTGGATTGCTCACATGCCCGTTCACAGCCAAATGGCTCTCCACAAATCCCCCTTTTTGTTTTTGAGCAATCCAGACCCTATTCACAGCACGAAATAGCATACTGACAATACACTTCCACAAACAACAAAAGATTTAAACAATAATAATCAATACCATTAAAACTGTTAAACCTTGTTTGATTAGTACTCCTAGCCAACCACTAATACCCCAACCTTGTAACAGCTTTTAAAACCAATCCCAATCCGAGAGCACTTGTAACGTTTGCACTTGTGAGAACCTAAAGTGTGGTTTTTGTAAGCAAGCAAGATTTGCAGTCCAATTCAGCAAGCTTCTTATCTTAGCTCCTTCTTATCTTCCAGGCCTGCATTCTTGTTTCATTAACTGTCCGGGAGTTGCTTCTTTTCCACGGTCGGCTGCACAGAGGTAACCAGGAGTTACCCCTGCTACATGGCCAGCTGCACATACTTGCTTTCATTCAGAGCAGGCATATGTCCATTCTCTAACAAGAAATCATCCACATCTCCCCCTTTTCTTTTCTTGAATGAGCCAAAGCTGTTTTACCAGGTTTTCAATCATATCACGAATACATTGCAAAATACAAGGTACAATCATAACTATGGTCAAGATTACTACCAAAATCATTCCAATACCTTTAATCAGAGATGTGAGCCAACCATTAAAGTCCCAAGATGTAAGAAGGGCATCCAACCAAGGAATTTTATCGTTCTGATAGACATCATGAAGTACTTTCGCATGCTTCCAAACTTCTTCAACATCTTTCAAGGTCTTTCCAGACTGATCAAGATAAGTACAACAAGATTCATTAATTAAAGTACATACTCTGTCTACTTGAGCTGTTAATATATCTAAAGCCTTACAATTCTACAAAACTATATTTTTAAAGAATTTACTTCTACTTGTATTAACATAGTCACATACGTATTGCCATTAAAAACAGCATAACAAACTTCCACTGGAATCATTTTGCACACTTTGCTTTAGTCTTGCAGTCACATTACATCCTTTGTTACATTCTATAACTTGATATGGTTCTGGTCCTTTCCACTCATTATCATGTAGGTCTTTATGTAGAACTGGTGGTTTGGGCAAGGAATCATCTGTTAGATGTCACAAATGCTGTATTGCAGAAAGAGAATCAAAACTAGACAAATTTAAAAGTTTTTGTACAAATTACGCTTTGCAAACTGTTTGAAGAAAATCCTTACATTTCCCTCTTTTTTTTTTTTTTTTTTTTTTGTTTTTGTTTTTATTTTATATATATTACCTGTTTCAGACGACCCTACTTGAGCAGCGGATTTGGACTAGATCGTATCTCCAACATATGCCAACCACAGGCTGCTTGGCCTGCCTTTCTCTCCTGTATAGTTCTCTGATAACAGGAGAGGCCATCCCTCACATCAAGGTCTGGCATGGCATGTGTCCCCACCACTCAACGCCTGCTGGGTTGCAGCCAGCAGCGGAGCTAAAGGTTCTTCTTGGTGGCAAACACAGAGGCCAACCCAGTCTTGCCCTTGACTGTGATAGGAGGTATTTGGCCAACGTCAGTTGTGGCACCTTGTTGTCAGTGCAGAGGTTCACCTGCTTCATTCAGTAACAAGTCACTACTATGGCAAAGCACATACAGATTTACATTAGCAGTATGTACACTACAGGGTGCAGCAGCGTAGTTTCTTATTAGCAACTGGCTAGTAAGTACAGGTGGTGTTATACACAAAATCACAGCCTCTAATAAGAGCTACTTTACATGCACACACATTCAAGCTCCTGTAGCTAAGGCATTGGGTTTTTCCACTTGTCCATCCAGCTCATGACAAGGCTTGAGAAACTTTGCAGGCAGCCTCCATGGACCTGTAGGTAGAACACAAATATATCCCTTCCCCCATGCCATCAGTTCTCGAGAAGTAAGTCAAGCTAAAAATGATTCCTTAAAGCAAAGGCATTCTGATGAAACAGGAATGTGAAGCAGGTGCAGAAGCAAACTGCACCGTATCTCTGCCACCCTGGTGCTGTTTGGGTGGAGGTTGGTAAAGCTTGGATTCTCCCCTAGGTTACCTTAAACACACTAAGCAGTACTGCTCAGCAGCAGCTACAAAGGCTTGCCTGCCCAGCAGCTGCTACAGCTGCCAGCCTGCTGAGCAGCAACCATAAATCTCTGCAGGGAGCACCACTTTTCTATTAACCCTTTCTTGCCCAAAATGTTAATCTGCTGCCCATTAAAAACTTTTACATTAACCCAATAACAAAAAATACACAGAACACTGTCTGCCCTCAACAGACACACACATACACACACATTCATGGGATCCCACAAACACACTCCACACAACTACAATATGTGAAACACAAAATGCAGACAATCATTACTCCCACTACATGGTCACACGTACAAAATGTAGTTGCAATGACCCTGTGAAGACAATCAGGAAACCAGCTCCGAGCAGCATCATCGCAGTGCAAGGTGGCAGGCTCAATCTCAGCGGGCGTCCCCGCAGAGGCTCTGCCTCCCTCACATTGCATGAGGCTTGGGCTTTTGTACTGATCAAAATGCACACTCATTCCAATGCAGGTGGCCAGCCTACATCGGGAGAAGTGGCCAACAGTATCTATAAGGGTCTGCAAGGGTCGATAGAAACACAGACGTAGTTACATTTGCTCACTTTTAGTACATGAATATCACAGAGAGACTATAAGCACACAATACATCTGCATCCCCCACCCATCTTACTTTTCCCTTTATAACTGCCCATTTATCATGGGGATCTGGGGGATCTAAATCAGGCTTCTTTTCCGGATCAACAGGTCTCGGGTCAAAAGGACTATCCAGGTCAGCATCAGAATTATCAGGCATCAGAATCTCAGGAGCAGCAACAACAGTCTGATGAAAATGCTCAGGCTCCTCATTAATGTGTTCTGGAGTTTCAGTGTTATCAAGTGCAATTAAAACATTTTTCTCCTGTAGGTTTCAGGTGATCTGAGAGTAGGCTTTTTCTCGGGATTAGCAGGGTCTGGGGCAAAAGGATTGCCTTCATCGCCGTCCTCAGCCTCCGCAGCCGCGGCAGCAACTGGTGGAGGTTCGGAGGGGTGGGGGGGTGGGGCTGGGGGTGGGGGGGTTTGGGCTCCACTGTCTCATTCTTTGACTTAGCCGTGTCGGAGAGCTGTAAATTTGTAAGTCCGTCATGAAGTGTCTGTACTTTCTCATCTAACAATCCTGTCCATTTGTCCCACCCTTGACGATCTTGAGGACCGGGCTCTGGGGGGAGGGAGGCCAGGGGCGGCGAAAGTGATAAAGGAAGATGCAAATTCGTATCCCCTGGCCCATCCATCGGTTATTTTTTAAAGAGTCAGTAATTAGTCTCCACACAGTGGGGTATTAACTTGCCTCCTTGGATCCCTTACTTACCTCTTCCCACAGCGTTGCTCCTATTTTTTCCCAAGTTGCGATTTGAAAGGCAGCATCCACTGAGGGGATTAAATCCTTTCCCTTTGCTCCATACAGCAAAGCCTTCAAGGCAGGCTCATCATAACTCGCTGCTCTCATAGAGAGAATGTGTTGGAGGAGCTTCACCACTTCTGACTCTTCCTTGGTCAGTGTGGACCCCCTCTCCTCCCCGGCCGCTCACCTGATCAGGGCGAGATTCCCAAACTTTTTGCGCTAGCGACTTCCGAGTGCCGGGGCAGCACCCGATATCGACCGGCTTCTGCCCCCTCCTTCCTGTCGGTCTCGTCGGTTTTATCCAACGCCGATCTGAGGGTCCCTGTTCGGGCGCCACTTGTTGACGCAGAAGTCCCGGACACAGCACACAGACCAATATGATCAGGCTGTGCCAAAGTTTATTGCGCAGATAGCTCAGTATATATAGGCACTCTACTTGTCTATCATTAACACACACAAGTCTAATTGGATACATGTATTGTTCACACGGCTAAATACCAAACAGGATTCACTCAGTAACAGCTTAATGATTGGTTAACTATGACAGCATATGCTTCAAGGTTACAGTTAACATTCCTTCTCTGCGTATCTCTCTCAGTAGTTTTCTGTGCTAACTTTTCCCAAGGCTTCTGCACGTACACGAACTTTAGTAACCCTCAGGCGAGGCCTCAGTGCCTGCGGGTCACTACCTTACAATTGTCAAGCAGTTGTCTGGATTGCTCACATGCCCGTTCACAGCCAAATGGCTCTCCACAGTTACCTACAGAGAAAATCACCTTGTTTTTGCAACTGTCTCCCCACTGGATGCCAGACTTTCTGATTTTTGTTCTGTCAGTGAGAATAGCCAGAAGTGGCAAAAGTGTCTCAGCATCAGCAGCGTGAGCACTGCTCAGACTGAAGCCTGCTAGGAGTACACAGTCTTCTTCACAACTGAAATGACAGATGGCTGCTTGAGAAGCTGGACAACTTGTTTTCTAATATCAGTGGGTGGGCTGTAGCAGCCTTTAACTAGTACTCCATCTTCTGCTCCCTCTGTTAGGACACTGATTTACCAGCATTCATGATAGTTTCTTTTGAAGCCTTACTGATTCACTAACAGGGAGGGTAATTTCTGTGTTGAGCACTGCTCCTCCTTCCGTTTTGCCCATTAAGTCCTTCCTAAACAGAAAAAGGATGGGAGCCTCAGCAGCCAAAGATACCTGGGGGTAATGTATCTAGAGTACTGCATTGCTGCCTACATACCACTCTGCAGCTGGGAATTCAAGCATATATCAGCTAAGCAATTGTATTAAATGGAGACTTGAGCAAAAGGGCATTTTCAAGAAGCCCAAAGGAATCAGTTCAATTACATCAGCTATATATGTCACTCAGGCTCTCTTAAAAGTCTCCAGGTTACTGTAAAGTTTCTCCTTCTGTCTAGTTAGACCATGTCTTGTCCCACTTGATGTCTGTTGCCTCTTGCCTGCCATATGCAACTCTGAATTGATTTGTGTGCGTGGCTGGAACATTCAAAGTGAGATGGAGAATGGAGGAAGGTGGCAGTAACGGGACAGAAGATTCCGGGGATTGTGCAAAGTCTTCTTAATAGCAAACCTTCCCCACAGTTAGACCCCTTCAGCACCCTGTCCTTGCTCTCAAAGTCCACAGGGGTATCCCTGTACTGCTCTCATGGCAGGGAAAAAAACGGCACAGCCTTGGTAAAGCCTGTCTCAGAGGGGTACCACATTCTCATTCTACAAGCAACCTATTAAACATACCTGCTTCTTCATTTACTTTATGCATATTGACAAACGCATTTTCAAATTCCCTTTGAAGAGACATGAATCTTTTTCTACACACAAACACTAAGCACCATTTTAGAGCCTCTCCCACTGAGCATTGTTTTCCTATAAATGCATTAGCAGCTATGGATTGCAATGAAGCAGCAGAAGCCAATACGAAGGAGCAACAGTGAAAGGATGCAAAGGGTGTTGCTACCCCTTCAGAGATGTCCCAGTGTTAGATTTTTCACTTGGACATTACATTTTATAATATTCTTCAAAGATTACTATACACATGTACACACTTTACTATAAGTGCATCCATTAATCACTGCTAACTGCGGCATGCAGCTCTCATCCCCAGCGCACATACAGCTCTGTCTGAGCTACCCCAATGGCTGTGAAGCAGCAGGAGACTGCCTTTCAGTTAAACAAGCAATGGCTGTAATATATAACATGATGAAGTGGTGGTAGACAGGCCATTTAAAGTCACATTTAACATTTTAGTTAGCCTTACCCCAGGTGGCAAATGCTCATTTACATTATTCATAGTAATGGTCAAATTTAAAGAGGAATGACACAACTTGGAGGAAAAATAGGCTTTGTTCTGTAACTGCAAAGACAGCTAAAAGTAGGTTGTTTTTTTTTCAGGGTATGAATGTTTCTCACTTCTTACATAATTGACAGCCTGGGGGTACAGCTCCAGCCTGAGACAACACCCATGGCCCGAGCTCACGGCAGGGAGCAGCTCACAGCCAGGCCCTCCTGTACTTCCCAGTTTCTCACTCATCCACCTCTAGCCTGTGAATATCTTTATGAGGATGTAAGGGCTCTGTAAAACAATATAGGTGAGCAGAAATGGTGGCTGCTGGTTCTTCAGGAAGCTCAGCCCATTTCACAGTGACCTCTGCTTCCTGGCCCACCCCAGGCTGAGTGGCAGTTGCAGAAGAGTGTTGCCACGGAACACCACTGCCAGGGAGCTGGGCAGTGATGAGGATCTCACAGCCACATTGCCCCATTCAGATTCACAGCCTTGGGAAGAGAGCCACCACCTTTCCACAACAAGCCTTTTGCAAAATTTAAATCTCACAGGAAGTCTGAAATTATGGTTTTATAGAAAGGACCTCAAGGGACATAAGAAACCTTACAAAACCAGGACATAGCCTGGTACTTCTGTTGCTGCTACCAGAACCTGTACTCTCCCCCTTCTGTCAGCAGGAGGATTTAAAACCTCATGTCCAGCCTGTTCTTACAATGTCAGTGGACTGAAGACTCCATTGCTTTCCTACACAATCTATTTCAGCACACAACTCTCCTGCTCAATGCTTTGCCTTAACTTTGCCCTGCTCTAACCCTATGACATTTTATCCCTAGCACAGTCAATAAGCAGGGCAGGTTATTTATCTTTTGTATTCAGAATCTTTACCTATATGAAGATTAGTGGCTTCCTTCAGTTTTACCTTTTCTGGATTTTCAAATCCCAAATCTACTCTCACCGGCTTACAGTATCTTTTGTATTGTTGGCTCTATCCAAAAGAATTTTCATGGTCCCAGCCTGATCTGCAATAGAGAGAAATGTGCATTCCCAAACCACCATATCATCAGGTTCAGCAGAGGAAAATGGCATTTTGCCACTTCCTCCCACTCAGCTGCAGAATTTTCAGAGTAGTGAAAGAGGCTGAAACATGTAGGTAATGGGAAATTACCCAAAAATTCAATTACTGCTGTGTGCCACAGCACTATTTAAACCTGCTGGCCAAGCACCTTATCAGCAGTGAGGATGAATTAGGTCTGATGACATGATCCATTGACATTACACTGGGGTTTGGATCCAGAAATATATTCATCAGGTATCAGTTTATAAGGCTAATATTCATAAGAACAGACCATCTTCAGGATGACTTCCCTTTTCTTAATTAGGTTCTTCCTGGAAGTAATGAGCTGACCCTTCTGTAACTAGGAAGAAGAACAGTACATGTTTGGGGTTTACTCTGCGTGACATTACCTAAGCCACACCGTAAGTTTTACAACAGTGGAACAGCAAACATCAGACATTGCACTGTGTGTGTGTGGGAAGTTACTTTGGAAAAGAAGAACAAACAACATCTAAGAGAACAATATTCTGTAGATTATGAAAATGTGTTTGACTGTACAAACCCAGCAGAAAGCTATCAAGCACTGCCAACATACCCAAAGCAATTACTGATAAAGCTACTATGAAGTATGGATTAGTAAGAACTTGGAGAAACCATCTTGGCATGAAAGCTTTCCTCACTCCTTCTCTTTCAAAGCTTGCCAAGGAAAACAACCCATGGAGATGTAATTAAAAGCAACAGAAAAAACCTCAACCATCAAATCAAACAAGAATCCATATTCAAATGTCTTTTGTCCAACTTTTTACAAGGTCATTTTCCCCTCCTCTCTCCTCCAGGCTGCTCTCACAGATAAACAATTGAAATTAATGCAGCAATATCATCAGGTTTTCAGATTTCTATTTCATTTCAGGTCCAGAAGACAAAAGGGTTCACAAGAGTTTCTGCACCAAAAGATACTTATCTGCCAATCTGCATTCTCGATAAAGTGACTCTTTGTGACAATTTTCATGAATTTAAAATAATAGAAAATCATTAGCAGGTAACAATAGACAGGACCTTAAAACCTCTGGATATTAGAAACACAGATGTTCCTCTGGCCAGATGTAAGTCTGTCTTGTAGTATCTGCTAACGATAGACAGCAGTATTTTGGAGCATCTGAAACATTAAGACCCTGGCCTGATGTAATGACATTTCAACCTAGCAATATATGATTTATTAGGTGATAAATATATGCAACTCATAGTAGCAAACAAAGGAGAATAATCATATAGTGTCCTGGTGATCAGATTTGCCCCCTTTTCTAACTACAAATGCAGAGAGCTGCAGAAATATCTACAACTTTGTACAAAAATTTCAAGACTATTGTACCGTATAAGCTGCTAATTCTGACAGATTTTCCCTCTGGAAGAACTACAGTTGCATAGTCAAAATGGATGCATATATTATTCCTTAATCTTGATTTTCCACAAGAGGAGGTGAGCAGAAATTGCCGATAAACAATTACAGCCTGCCTTTTACCAGAACATGTATATTATGTATGTTACATATCAAATTGAAATTGAATGCTGAAGCTTTCCATTCAGTACCAGAGGAGCTCTCTTTCTTCACCTTCAGAGAAGGTGAGCATATGTACTACATTGATATTTTGGGTATGTGAATATCTACATGTCAGCGACTCATTTGGTTCAACGGTGTATCTTGACTAGTGGGACCAAGTCACACGCATTTCAAATGGTCCAAAACTGAGGCTTTTCCACTTACTGAGATAACCACAATTTATATTGCACCAGTGCATGGAATTTCCCTTGAAATGAGGGAAGCAAATTTTGTCTTTCAGAAGACACAGGGAAAAATAGGGATTCTGTGTGGCTGGGGTTGTAATGAGTCATTCTGTCTGCAATACTCACCTGGAACATGGGACTAAACAGCAAGGAGATGATTAATAAGGGCAGGAGGGAAGAGACATAGGCTGGGAACGAAAGTAAAAATGTGGTTTCTATGCCAGTAGGACAAGATGAGAGTGAAAAAGAAGATCAAGCCAGAGAAAGAACCAATTTGGTACCTGCGATTTTTGAACTGCTTCTGTTAAAGGCCTGATTGCCTCATCTCTCACCTCCCTGAATAGCAAAACAGTATTAAAAGACATGCTGCAAAATGCAACAAATGACTTCCAAAGGTGCTAGCAATCAGGTCAGGATGGCCTTCATATCACTTGGTCCTTGCTTCACAGCAATACCCAGCAACCTATGGACCCAGCACCCAGATCCATGGCCAGGTTTGCTCCTCTCCAGAAGGACAAGCACATTACTGCATTCACTAGAGCTCAGGGACTCCCAGAATCCATGCTCAGGAGCAGCTTTCCTACCCAAGCTCACTCAGATGCATCTTCTGGAACAGGCTTTGCAGACACTGGTATCAGCAATGAGAAGTGAGGCTGGCTCTCATGGATCAGGGAGAGGACAGCTCAGAACCGGGCAGGGACTGGTTCTTTAGAATCAAGGGACACAGTCTTCCATACAACTGTGGGCAGTGAAGCAGTGACTGTAGGACTGCTGTCCTGTTTTACCTGGTAACAGAACATGTAAGTTTCCTCAGCAGGGGCCATTAGAGCAAGCTTAGTGGGCTATTGAACATCAGTATTAGATACCTCACCTGCTGTGAGCCTAACAGATAGCAGTCAAAATCTGCTAATTATTACAAACATCTGTCTGTTGAATACTTTACACACAGCATGGTGCCTCTGGAACAGATGCAAATTCTGTCTAGAGCAGGCAAATGCAAATAAAGTGCTGGAGAGGATACCTACAGTGAGCAAATGTACTTCTGCTTGGCTGTATTTTTCCCCAGCAAAACAGAAAATATGGAAGTTAGATCTTTGCTGTAGGACAGTGGGAAGCATCATGCATGAGCAGCATGTATGGATGTAACTGCAGGCATCACAAGGAGAGGGAAGAGTTAGAAGATGACTGATTTTTTCTTCTTTTTCAAGTCCACATCCACCTACAGAGTTTTTCCCTCCTGTTTGTTCACTAAGAAAACACGAAGCTAAACACAATACTGCTCCACATCAACCTGCAGGCTGGTGTCTGAGCCCACCTCAAATATTACTGCTGAAAGCACTGCCTTGATGAACACAACAGAATGTAAATTATGGGATGGGAGATCAGATGTATTTTGGATAAGCCTAGAGCTGCTCACTACAGGCAGCTTAATTCAGATTGTGCTGCTGTGATCTGGGAGGTCTCCAAAGGGATAAACTGTCATTCTTTTCTGCATTTACAGTCACAGAAACATTTCCAGAACTCTAAATGAATGCTGATCCTTTAAAATAGCAAAGGGAAAATAATAATTATATTTGCCTTTCCCTTACTACAAACATTTCCTAACTAGAAATGCTTAAAGCTCTACAAAATGAATGACAAATGTCACAAGCAAAACTAAATGCAATTGCTTTGGTTTGGTTTTAACATGGTGAAATCAGAATAACATTAACTGCCTGCTCTCCTTTCAGAATAGTTTTGTGATATATCAGCATTAAAGTCAGGTGGACATTTCCCAGCAAAGCACTTCTCCAGTTGAAAAACGTTCCAATGAGTATAAAATTTCCAAAGAAATAAATTCATTTTGATTTTGTGCTGTGATTTGGATTTGCTTTATAATGAAATTTAGAGTTCTGATAAAATTTACTTTTTAAATTCAATTACAATATTTTTACTCAAGCTTACTTTTGTCTTTTGTTAATTACAAAAAATTGTTTGCCGATGACACCAAGCTGTGTGGCTCGGTTGATACGCTGGAGGGAAGGAATGCCATCCAGAGGGACCTTGACACGCTTGTGAGGTGGGCTGATGCCAACCTGATGAAGTTTAAACCATGCCAAGTGCAAGGTCCTACATCTGAGTCGGAGCAATCCCAGGCACAGCTACAGGCTGAGCAGAGAAGAGATTCAGAGCAGCCCAAGGAGAAGGACTTGGGGGTGTTTGTCGATGAGAAAACGAACATGAGCCGGCAGTGTGCGCTCGCAGCCCAGAAAGCCAAGCGTATCCTGGGCTGCATCAAAAGGAGCGTGACCAGCAGGTCGAGGGAGGTGATCCTGCTCCTCTACTCTGCTCTTGCGAGACCTCACTTGGAGTATTGTGTGCAGTTCTGGCATCCTCAACATAAAAAGGACATGGAACTGTTGGAACAAGTCCAGAGGAGGCCACGAAGATGATCAGGGGATGGAGCACCTCCCATATGAAGATAGGATGAGAAAGTTGGGGCTGTTCATCCTGGAGAAGAGAAGGCTGCATGGAGACCTCATACTGACCCCCTTGAGATATTGCCTTCCAATATCTCAAGGGGGCCTACAGTGATGCTGGGGATAGGACTCTTTTAGGGACTGTAGTGAGAGGACAAGGGGTAATGGGTTCAAACTTAAACAGGGGAAGTTTAGATTGGATCTGAGGAAGAAATTCTTTCCTGTAAGGGTGGTGAGGCCCTGGAATGGGTTGCCCAGGGAAGTTGTGAATGCTCCATCCCTGGCGGTGATCAAGGCCGGGTTGGACATAGCCTTGGATGGCATGGTTTAGTGGGAGATGTCCCCGCCCATGGCAGGGAGGTTGGAACTAGATGATCTTAAGGTCCTTTCCAACCCTAACTATTCTATGATTCTACGATTCTATGACAGAAATCAAAATAAAAATCGGTACCTTTGTTTCAAATGTATTAACTGTTGTGATTCCCTGCTCTTAAATCATTATTGCATTAGAAGCCACATGAAGACTGAAAGCAAAAAGTGACACTTTGGCATTTTGCACAAAACATTCACAGGTGGATGCTGTTGAGGAGATGGCATTAGATAACATTAGCTACATAACATTAGTGGCAGTGCTTTGGTCTTTCTTCAGCAAATACTTGAGACATCTAATCAGATACTCAAATTTCAGCAAGTGTTTACGTGCTTTGTTGAAGAGAGTGATTTGATCATATTCTGAAGGTTAATCATGTACTTCACAAGCTTTGCAGAATTTCTTTGTGTGGACCTGATCCAAAGCCCTTGAAATCAATTGGATTTTTTTTTCTCAGTGAATTTGGGTATCAGATTTTAGAAGCAGCGGCTAATTTTCCTCTCTTCGAAAATCTCTTTCTCTCTAAAGAATATTAAACACTCTAGTGTGAACTATTAGTATCGTACAAAACCTTAGCATAGCAATTATTATGTTTAGAAAGGAATACAATATCATTCCTTCATATTCTTCATGTTAGGCATCTGTTGGCTTTTTTTAATTAAAATTATCTGCACTCGGAATGTCCACAGAGGATAAGGAGCAATAGAGTCAGGATGGTAAGTTATGGAATGTAAATTTTAATTAAAAAAATCACTCCGTTCACAAAAGCAGCAAAGTGATTATGTAACAAAACCTACCTGCTATTTAAGCAGCCTGTTCTGTGGTGGTTCCCTATAGGCTTCATAAACTACACAAGAATCACCACGTGACGTTTCCTCAAAGTAATGAATGGCTATTTCAGCAGGACACACACGTACTCAAAGCAGGGAGAGATGAAGAGTGGCTGGTTCTTGATGCTAATGGTGCTGATGTTAATGACAATGTACTGTGCACAAGAAATATGGAGGAGTCAGGTTTCAGTTTATGAGACCAGAAAGGTTAGTATGCCCCATCAATCTGTGATGGGGAGCCAGGGACATTAACAGTAGAAGCACCGGCTTGAGAAGAGTAACAGCATGTCTTATGGAAATGTGAAAGTCATCTTCAGTCTAGGAAGGATTCTGACAGCAACATTTGGAGATCCATGTTCTTGATACTACATCACTGCATCTGACATTTAATAAGTGCTCTTGGTTATTAAGTGACTACAGCCAGTTCACTGTAAGTAGCTGTCATTTGCACAGAAAACATGTCTGGTCAACAGGCATTGCAGTGACATACCTACAGCCATAGTGCTCCTCAAGCTGTCATACTTGGTTAATTCTAGTGTAAAACAGAACATGGGAACCTTACCAGCACTGAGTGTTTTATACACTTCAAGATGCTATAAGTAAAGCCATTTTAGTGGACTTGCTCATTGTGGAAACTGCATTGCACATGCTCTCAGTCCACTAGTGATGACTGACTGGTACTTTAAGTATCTTAGAAATTTTCCTGAATAAGGAGATATTTTCATCATGTTCCAGTATTTAAAGGAGTCACATGGAGTGATACTGTAACACAAACACTGGGGTTCGCAAAACCAAGGGAATTCCATGCTGCGAACCCCAGAACTGAATGAAGCTATAGAGAATAAGGCAAGATTTCGTGGCTCAGGAATCCAGAAGTCTTATACCATAATACTATAAGGATACCAGTAACACCATAAGAAGAATAAATTGAGTAGATCTGAAATCCAAAAAAAAAAGCTACTTGAAGGAACTCTTTCACCTGAGCTTGAGAAGTCTAAACCAGCCAAGTGATAACATGTTTGAATGGTGTCATAGACCTATCTGCACTGCAAGTTTTTAGAATCTATTTCTGATGTTTTGTCCTTAAATACACAAAATAAATTCAAAGGAAAGAAGAGAACATGACAGAGACTAAACCAGGGTCTTGCTGCTTGCTTGTTCTTTCTCCACCACAACTAAAATTAATACATTAACGGACAATGCAGCAGTATATTCTTCAAGACTGCATGCTCCTCTCACACACAAAGATTTTTATCTGCAACATACACCTGGTGACTTTTGTCAAAGCAATATCAAATCTCTACAATGGGCATAGCAGACAGCTGTAAAAGATGATGGCATTTGCAACACCTGTAATCTGGTTTTATTTATTGTGGCATTTCAAGTTGCATTTAATTTGGAACAGAAATCCTGCCACATTGAGATTAGAGCAGCAAATACCATCAACTTACTATGAGTTGTTAATTATTTTATGCTAGAAAATGTAAGTTGTTCTTCATCAACTGCTTCCTCTCCTTTAAAACAATGAGTTTATTTTGTTCCGACAGAGATATCATCTAAGGGCCACTCTTAGATGAAAGGCAAAAAGGAAGAAGAAAGAATTGAAAAATACCATTCTTGAATACTTTGTAACTTGGGTACATCTAAAAGCCCTAATGTGTAACTCTGATTTCTCAATTCCTTGTCTAGCCCATTCCCTTGCAGCTGAGGGACACGAGGACGTGCTCTCAGTTGGCGCTGAAATACTCAATACAGATCAGTTTGAGACACTCTAAGAGAAAGAACATGTGGACCACAGGTTTTACTATATGTTCCTGTCCAAGTCTGCCTTGAAGGCAGATAAGCTGCAATCACAACTACATTTCAGTGAACTTGTGGTGGGAAGGAAAAATTACTTCAGCACCAGAAAAACCAGAACTGCTCCACAGATACTAATTCAAAACTGTCACATGCCCAGCTGAATGCTTGGGAGAAATAAAATGAAACCCTAAGCTTGCAGGTAATCACATTACACATTACCAGAAAGTTGTTGCTTGCTTGGATTTCGTTCAAACACACCAGCTTCACTCTCGTGATTTATGGAACTGCAGAAATCGCCACAGATTATTTCCTCTACCTCTCACCCTCTGGTTTAACTATAACACAGTAAATTAAGCTGAGAAACTGGGAAGTCAATTTACTTTGCTAATACTAAACGAAAGAAAAAAAAAAACTATTTTTTTGTATTGTCGAATTAAAAAAGAATATTGAACTCTTCTTCTATCTTAAATGCTAACTGAAACCATCCTTTCCAGGTAGAAACTATCAGTAAGATGAGCCTAAGTTTCTCACCTGACTTTGGCACAGCAGAATGACTGTCATTTCAGAGGGATCCTGGCAGAAACCACACAATGCAAAAACACAAAGATATAGGAAGAGTCTAACATGTCAGACTGTTCTATTGAGTAAGTAAAGCCCATGAAAAGAAATCTCTGCAAAACCAAAAGTAGCCAGTTATGGGGAGGAAACTTACTTAACTTCTAAGGGAAACTCCTCTCACCTTACCACCATAACTGTGGTGTAAAGGGTTACCAGAACAAATACATGAAGTACTTTTCCATCAGTACTTCAAAGGAGCACAGGACATCGCAGCAGCAAGATACTTACTGAGTCACTACACTGCCACAACTTGAAAAGATCGTTCATTTATCAAAGAATCAAGAACTGGGACCATAAATTACCTCTTGTTTTTTATCTGCTAAGTGAAATTTAGTTGTGACTAGATGCAACATTACATAACCATCAGATATACCAAAGGGCCTCAAGGCCTTGGCTACATCATACACTTGCTGTTGCCATGGAAATAATGATTCAGATTTAAGAAGTGACAGGCAGCAAGCTGTCACACGGTGTCATTCTTGAATGTCCTAAGGGAGCCTTGGCAAGGAACACTAGGCTGAAACATCTCATTGTGAATCCTGTGAAACCCCTGTCGCTGGGAAGACTTTGCTGGTATTTTGAGACCCTATCACAGAATTCTGATACAGTCATGACTCCACTGCTATGTTTTCTGGTGCTTTTTGTACTATCATTCTGTGCAGTTTATTATGGGATTTACTATCACTGCTGACTGGAAAACAAAACTTGTGTTATACACTTGATAAAACCTGTAACCCTTGGCCTGGAAGCTGCAGCCACAGGACAGACCTACTTAGACGGTTGACCTCTGCTTTGAAGTGCAAAGCGCTGCTCAGCAGTAACCATGTAGTCAACATGAGAGACTCCACAGTTCAACAAAATTGGAAATAGAGTGACTGTGGTGGGATTTTTCTGTTTGTCATGTTTTCAGATGCTCATTTTTCACAGTCCAGACTCTTACTTTTCTGCATTCAAATGTGCAATTGTGAATGTGGGCTTTGCCACAGTAAATGAATGCAACTTCACCAACTTTTCAAGTTTTAGTCTAATTGCATAAGCAGTTTTGTTTAAAGCCAGTACGAGTTGCATGCAAGCCCTATTTGTGAACACAGTATTGCCACTTCTTGAAAATCTTTTCTTGTTTATCATTTTCATATTAACTCTTGGGTCCTTGCTAGAAAAGAGCTCCTCAGTTATTTCTACCATAAAATATTTCACTAGAGGAACTGCTGACCACATTATAAAGAGAGTCAAAAAACTCTCATTCAGGAGCAACACCATCCAATGACAGTCCAGAATCTGTGCTACACGGACTACTTTTCCTTCCCAGGCATATGGCATGTTATATGTAAAAATTCCAGGCCTCATCAGCTGAAGATATAAGCAAAATTAGTTCCTGTTAATGCCTAATAAGAGCCTGATTTCTATCTGTTTGAAAAATGAGTAAAACACTATGAATGATTATCCTTCTCAGCCCATTTGATTTCTTTTTCACTGGACTCTATTCATCAGTTGTGCTGACGCTGTTGTAGCTGAAATCACATCAACACTTTCCAGGAATTCATTAGGTAATGCCATGCCAGATTAATGAAAATCTGCCTTCATATTTTTGCTTTATTCTAGTCTACAAAACACTGCTTTAATGACACAGAAAGGGCAGACACACACGTGAACCATTTTTCCAGGCTCAGAACAACAGTATGAGCATCATGCTGTCTGAGACCTGCAGCTTTCATTTACTTCCCCAGAGAGGCAAAGGTACCCAGCACCTCACAGGACAAGGGTTTTATATTGAGCTAAACAACTTCCTTCATACCAGCACAGAATCATAGAATAGTCAGGGTTGGAAAGGACCTTAAGATCATCTAGTTCCAAACCCCCTGCCATGGGCAGGGACACCTCCCACTAAACCATGCCACCCAAGGCTCTGTCCAACCCAGCCTTGCTTGGCCCTCCTTGAGCCAGCATCTTTGTGCTGGGACGACACGTTCCATCACTTAAGCAACATTTTCTTTACAATCTTCAGGATCTTTCAAAAAGAGGTCTGATGTTAAGGATTCCAATTCAGTGCTATGCCAGTTGGCTTGTTCCTCTGTCTTTATTATAGAATCATAGAATAGCTAGGGTTGGAAAGGACCTTAAGATCATCTAGTTCAAACCCCCCTGCCATGGGCAGGGACACCTCCCACTAAACCATGCCATCCAAGTCTATGTCCAACCCAGCCTTGAACACCACCAGGGATGGAGCATTCACAGCTTCCCTGGGCAGCCCATTCCAGTGCCTCACCACCAGTAAAGAACTTCTTCCTTATATCCAATCTAAACTTCTCCTGTTTAAGTTTGAACCCGTTACCCCTTGTCCTCTCACTACAGTCCCTAATGAAGAGTCCCTCTCCAGCATCTCTATAGGTCCCCTATATTATTCATTGGGTGTTTCTTGAAAGAAATCCTCAACGGCTCTAAAACACTCCAGCTTCAATGGAACTTTACCATTTTGTATCCACTGAAGATCTGACCTGCCTGGAAAGGATAAATTTAAAATCACCTTAAGGGAAAAGAAAATAAATCACTCACGAAGTATTTCTCCTTTTCTCCAGTCTCCTGCACTCTCGAGGAAAAACCTCTAAGTACAGAATTATAGCACACTGTTAAACTATCTGATCTGTGCAGCAATTCCATAGCCTATAAAATGACCAGGGCTTGTTCAGAAGGTAGACAGAAGAAAATACCTAAAGCACAATTCCAACCAGGTTTTTCCACTACCCCAGTACTTTCTAATTAACATCCAACCTGCTGTTTACATGTGTAGAAGACAGAAGTTAATTTTGTGCACTCAAATAATAGCTTCAATGGCAGTGTACAATGGTGTTTGATTCCAGTGCTTTCGTCTGCAGTGCTTCACTGTCCCCTCTGCCAAGAACACAATTTGTCTCAACCCATTTACTTGGAGAAAAAGAAAAAAGTAAAAATCAGACCACCTGCTGGTGTGTTCTACAGCAAACACTATTTCTGTTGATACCAAGAATGTTTAAACTCATGTTTACTTTTTATGTTTAATCGTAATAAAAATCGTCTTCATTTTTCGTTTACCTTTTCTTTGGTATACACATGGAATTTTGGTTTACATTCTTCACACTCTTGTGGCATCTTTCCAAACCACACAGGGTTTAAGGGCTCTGCACCCAGCTATTTATTTTCTGCAGGACCCCAGGGAAAGGACAATGCAATATTGTTCCAAACTGGGAGCAAACAGGGAACTAACAAGTGAAGCAAAGCTGTTTACCTTCTAATCCCCTGCTCTTCCCACCCCAGGCAAGAGAGGATGATTGCCTCAGCTCCTTTAGGGCACACCCAGGGCACTGTTACAACTGCTCTGACCTGTGTTACAGGAGGAAGAACCATGGCTGTGTCCGGAGGATGCAGAACAACCATCATGCACAGACAGAAAGGATGCATGACTACCTTTTTTTCCCTTTCTACTAGAAATAGTCTCACTAAAATCAATGAAGATAGTCACAAACTGAGCTAGCAGCTAAAATAAGAGACAGAAGCCAACTTTATTAATTTTATTTCATGCTTTTAATCAAAGAGTTATTTTAATGATTGCTATCATGCACTGCACTGCAAGTCACTTATTTCAGCAGAGTACATCCTCTTTGCAAAAGGAATACTACTACTTTTTCTGTGACTTGGTACTTTCCCTTGTCTCCCTGTGGCTTTTATTGTATGGTGATGAGTAGTTCACACTAATGGGGCTGTGGGACTTATGGCCAGATTGTGGTTTTATGCACCATTTCTACAGCAAGTAACTCTAGTCTGCACTACTTTTCCCATACCAGCATTACAGTTCTTTGCCACAGTGTCAGACACCCACTTCTCTGCTCCGAAGAGGATGTCTCATGGTCTAGTCAATGACTGTGAACTGTAACACTCATAAGGGCAGTAAAAGAGAAGAGAGAGTCATACATGCATTAGAGATGGAGGCAGTCAATCATGTAAACTCCCAGTAGGAGCATGAGAATCTGTATTGCCAGATTCCAGGAGCAGCTTCCTCAGAAACGGTCATTCCCTTACAAGTAGAACATGCACCCTTTTCTTATTACAGCAACCTTTGAACTTAATTAAACTCCTCAACTGTCAGCTTTTAAGAAAATTAAGTAAATTCCTAATAGAAGCTTCTGAGCTGAATTTGATTCCTAAACTAGAGCAAGCACACAAGATAAGCAGCTCTGAGGCAACAGGTTCTCTGATCACTAAGTAATGTCCAAAACTAGTACAATCATTTCACCAGACTGCAGACTTTGAAGGAGGCTTTTAAAATCTCTTAACTCTATGTTCAAAAAGATAACAGCACACTCCCTTTTAACCCTTTAAAAAGGCAGTCCCCTCAGCTCCTATGCTCCATAGCACAGCACATTATTAAGGTGAAACCCAGTCCTCTGCATAGATGCACTGGGCACTGCTTCCAATAAAATGGTCCTTTTAATGAAGTTAGCCAGCACTGGAGAGACCAAGCCATGAAAAAAATCAGCATACCATCTGTATGGTATCACACAAAATCACATGGAGGCAAAAATTCATAAGGAACTCTTGGAACAACAACAAAAAAAGCATTACCTTGAAAAACTGGCAGCTCTACTTCAGCATCCTAGTCTTCTGTGTCTTTTAACCCATCACTAGACAACTATAAATGTGTTTTTCGCTGTGTATGATATGAAGCTTAAAGTAGGACAGTTTAAAAAAGTATTTAAAACTGGTGTTAGGAGAGGAATAAAATGCACTGCCTAAAAATAGAAAAGAATTAAGTACCTCTTTTTTGACTAATTTGTAATACTTAAGACTTGTCCTTTTTCAGGGTGAGAACTGAAAGGCAGTTACACACTGACTGTTAACTGGAAGACTGTTACATGATTCAGAACATTTTGAAACAGAAAAGTTTGTACATTTTTATTATAAAACCCCTTTTGTGAGCCCCTTCACAAATAAATGTAAGGAAAGGTTTCATTTTAAACATCTGAAGTTATTTCATAATAAGAATAATGTCATTATTTTGCTTAAATCATTGACCCAGACGTTCCAGGTTAGAAGAGAAAGACCAAGTAAAAACCTCAGCACTGACAATATACTCATTGGATTCTTCCCTGAAAGAAGAACATTTGTAGACTATCTGTCTGAAGATTTCAATGTGTCATGCAAGTTCAAGGATTGTTATTTACAATAGACTGCATTTTTTAGTCTCTGGTGTGCATACTGACAAGATAGTTTAAGAGTTGATATAAAACGTATTTTAATTCCATGAACTCTGGCAGCTTACTGAATTATTTATATTATGTCATTTACTTACTATATTTGAGTTTGACAATTCCAGATTTAGTATAACACATAAACCTTCTTTTTTGATATAACACTAACATCATGGCTTTGCCGCACTTCTAAGAACTCCAAATAGAATAAATGTGCTTCAACTTTGGATTTGCAAATCAGAAGAAGTTGCTACAGCCCCACAGCATTCCACTTTGTGGTTAGCTTACTGAAAAGCTGCGCACATTTAAATTAAGAAAAATCTCAGCTGCTAAAAGCCTAGCACGAATCACAGTTTGCACCTGATCTGCAGGAAGATTTCTTTGTTCTGAGTTTTTATGCACCAAATATCTGAGAGACTCTGATGTGTGCCGGTCTGTGCTGCAGTTGTTTAGCCACTGCATCTAGGTGACTTGGACAAAGGTCCAGCCCTTGCCTTTGTGGGTCAAATTAGCAAACCAACACACAATTTTAACAATGCCTTTAGTGCGGATAGTATGACGAAATAGAACTGATACTCCTCTGATACTCAGCAGGTGAGAAAAAAGGCAGTGGAAGGAGTCTAGCCCTGCCTTTTAACTGATTGCAGCCTCAAACTGCATGCGTCTGGAAAAAAGACTACACATAAACATTTAATGCTCAGCCTAGCATGGAATTGAAAAGAATGTGTTAATGCCAGAATGTCAAGCTTGCTGCCTTGAAAAAAACCAAAGGTATCTGCTGCTCCTGTGCTAAAATCTGTTTTACCAGTATGGACAAAGCAGCTCAGTATTTCCAGTATTGTTTGCAGTTTAAAAAAAGCCTCAGACATTCACTGTCTAGCAGGGCTAAACTGGTACCAGCAAAGAGATACACGATTTGTACAACCTGGCTCCAATTCAAAAAAAGCAAACATAAGTAAATTTAACATATTTTTAAGTTCAATTATGAAGTGCCTTTACTTCTGTATAACAGTAGGAATATTAAAGGATATTCCACCAACCTTGGCTCTAAATGACTGTATGAAATGCAAGCACATATCACCACAGAATGGGTCAGGTTGGAAGGGACCTTTAAGTTCATCCAGTTCCAGCCCCTGCAAGAGGCAGGGACAACTTCCACTAGAGCAGGTTGCTCCAAGCCCCATCCAACCTGGCCTTGAACACTGCCAGGGATGGGACAGCTGCAGCTTCTCTCGGCACTCTGTGCCAGCGCCTCAGCACCCTCACAGGGAAGAACGTCTTCCTAATGTCTAATCTAACTCTCCTCTCTGTTAGGCTAAAGCCATTCCCCCTTGTCCTGTCACTACAAGCCCTTGTCAAAGGGCCCTCTCCAGATTTCTTGTCAGTCCCCTTTGGGTATTGGAAGACTGTTACAAGGTCTCCTCTGAGCATTCTCTTCATCCCCAACTCTCTCAGCCTGTCTTCATAAGAGAGGTCCTCCAGCCCTCCTCTGGATTCACTCCAGCAGCTCCACTTCCCTCTTGTGCTTTTGCCCCCAGAGCTGGAAGGAGGACTGCAAGGGGGAGTCTCACCAGAGGACTGCAAGGGGGAGTCTCACCAGAGCACAGCAGAGAGGGAGAATCCCCTCCCTTGACCTGCTGCTGCTCGTTGCTGGGGATGCAGCCAAGGACATGGGTGGTTCCTGGGCTGCAAACACACACTCCAGGTTGTGGTAAACTTCTCATCAACCAACATCCCTAAGTCCTTCTCCTCAGGGCTGCCCTCAATTCAGTTTCTGACCTGCCTGTATTGGTGCTTGGGATTGCCCTGACTCATGTGCAGGACCTTGCACTTGGCCTTGAACTTCATGAGGTTCACACTAATGTGTATTAGCAACATGTTGCTTAGCCAGATTTTGACAAATATCACAAAAGAGGAAAAGAAAGTTCATAAGGGCTCATAAAACACTGAAAATACTATAATTTAATCCCATGAATAACAAAAATGATTTTCCAGATGCAGCTCTAAACACAGAAGAGATTCGAAGTCCAAGTTAAACAAGGTAATTATTAACCACATTTCTAGCTCAACCACCTGACACCACTGGCCTCCACTGCTGGGGGTTTTTTTATAAAGTGCGTATCATCTTACTTCTTTTTTCTGGAGAGAGGGACCATATAACTAACCACCAATAGAGACAATTCCATATGGCCTTTCAGACCAAGTTGATCATTGGGGGTTGGAACTAGATGATCTTAAGGTCCTTTCCAACCCTAACTGTTCTATGATTCTATGATTCAAAGAACCTGTATCACTCACCAATAGAATTCAGACATACTAAATTCCTCTTGCACAGAGCTACCACTCTCCATAATTCTGAATAATTTAATTTCAAGCATTATGTAAATCTTGTAATATCCATTTGGTTCATTTATCCATCTAATTGGTTTATTTTGAAGGTGTGCTTTCACTGTGGAGCTAATTAACACTGTGCTCCAAGAACTTGGATTAGTACAACTGATGCACATACAGCCATACAGAAAAGCTAGCTGAGAGTATCAGTGCTGGAACAAACAGCCTATACACTATGAGCAGAAATGCATGAAAGGAGCAACCAAAGACTAGTGTACACCCACAGCCGTATCAATTGTCTTGGTCTTAAAGATCAAAATCTTCTAAAAAAGTGTCACAGATTTTGTGTCTAGACAGGAAAAACAATTGCTAAAGAGCCTAAATTAATTTTGCAGAGAGAATGCACGGTTCATAAATTTCTCAGTTTAAATGCTGTATCACATGTAGTTATATTTGGTGGGTAATAATTTGAACACAATTAAACAGGGCACCAAAGGAATCTCTTTAATTTTATTTATGCCAGAAACTTGGAGGATTTTTTCTCCCAGCTCTGTAAGAGACATTAAGGCTATTTATCATCCTGGTAACCAATCTGGTAGTTTTCTACAAGGACATATGGAACTAAACTGAGCTTGTGTTTCCTAGGTATGACTTTTAAAAATGAATCTCTACAGATTGATTTTTATTTCAATGAAAATTTTTCAGCCATCAAATCCATCAGTACTTTCCAGAGTGAGCAAAAAAATCTGAATTCACTTGGCTGGGGAAGTACGACTTAATTCACAAGAAGAACTATTAAGTAACACTACCAAGATCCAAAAAAGAGTATAAGTACATGAACCTTTCCTTAAATGTAGTCACATTTTTACAATCTGAATTTCTATTAGGCTTTCTTCCTTCTTCCATTTATTTTTTGAAATCAGGCTCTGAATTAGGTCTTTCATTTATCTCTTCTGCTCAAAGCAAAGAGATCACTTGGAGTATTGTGCGCAGTTCTGGTGTCCTCGAACATAAAAAGGACATGGAACTGTTAGAACAAGTGCAGAGGAGGGCCACGAGGACGATCAGGGGACTGGAGCACCTCCCATATGAAGATAGGCTGAGAAAATTGGGGCTGTTCAGCCTGGAGAAGAGAAGGCTGCGTGGAGACCTCATAGCAGCCTTCCAATATCTGAAGGGGGCTTATAGGGATGCTGGGGAGGGACTCTTCATTAGGGACTGTGGTGAGGGGACAAGGGGTAACGGGTTCAAACTTAAACAGGGGAAGTTTAGATTGGATATGAGGAAGAAATTCTTTACTGTAAGGGTGGTGAGGCACTGGAATGGGTTGCCCAGGGAAGTTGTGAATGCTCCATCCCTGGTGGTGTTCAAGGCGGGGTTGGACATAAGCCTTGGATGGCATGGTTTAGTGGGAGGTGTCCCTGCCTATGGCAGGGGGGTTGGAACTAGATGATCTTAAGGTCCTTTCCAACCCTAACTGTTCTATGATTCTATAAAATTTATATCATAGAGTTCTTTTGAAACACTTTTCTAGCCTCAGTCTTAGAACACACAGCACAGTAACCCAAATAAGATTATATATATTCATGGAGCTGGGACTTTCAAACCCAAATATTTGGAGGGATGTGCTACAAAACTGTTCTAAATCAATAGAAATATTTTCTCCTTTATGTCTAAAGAACAGACGTAAATTAATCAAATCCAATCTGGAAATGGTTACTAGAGGATAATGCGTAGGAATTTTGGTGAACCAGAAACCAACCTTATGTATTACCACTGCTTTTAAACTACTTCTCTGTTATTTTTCTCTTCTGTAGTTTCTCTGTTAATATTGCAAAATCAAGTATTCATTTTTGGCAAAGCATATCTTAAAAATCTCAGAAGTCAAATAAATTCAGATCTGCATGTAATAGTGAAAGGTTGATGAAGTAATATCTGTGTCCACCAGCTCTGCGGCTCAGCTGCTCTGAAGAAAAGCACTGCCCAATTTTCTAACACTAAGGGGCTTGATAGAGCAGTATTGTTTCACTTAACATAGGACATGACAATCAGTCCAAACTAGTTAAATTCACACTTCAAAACTTCCCTTACAGAGCTCTCATTGCATTTCCTAAGTTATCCTTACTGGTTTTCCCAGTAGTATGTAGCTTAAGGAAAAAATTGTGTTCAAGCCTCAAAGGCTGTAGGCTTGACGCTTGCCTCCTCAAGCAGATGCATCAAGATCTTACCATAGAAGTGGTCCAAACTTAGAGTACCTTTAATCTTCTACAAGATTTTAATGCACAGTTTTG
The DNA here is from genome assembly GCA_039720435.1 of Amazona ochrocephala. NCBI lineage: Eukaryota > Metazoa > Chordata > Aves > Psittaciformes > Psittacidae > Amazona > Amazona ochrocephala. The sequence goes on along the minus strand of CM077884.1, from coordinate 15,692,932 downwards.
TGAAAATATACACCATCAACATGACACTGCAGAAAATAATATGCCATAATGTTGCATTTCTTTATACAATGTTTTAATCCTTTGATGACCATCAATTTCTAACATGCCAATGGTGACTCTGTAAGCAAGTGTAGTGAAGGTAAAAGACATGTCAAAAGAAAGGAAACTATAACCAAAGAACAAAACAAAAGTAGATGTGCCTTTGGGATGGAGATCTCTGTGGTACTATTCACAGTTGGGAAGCGAGTACTGAACTAAAGACACACAGATCGCTTGTTAAGCAAGACTGTTTTTCAGCATCTGCATCAAGACGCCCAAATACATGGGTCTTTAAGTTTAGAGTTATGAGGAGCAAATAAAAAGGCATATGAAAAGCTGATACTTTTTTTGCATCCCACAGACTTATAAAACACACCACTGATTTTAGAAAGTTAAGTAAATACATACATTTCTTCCAGATGACTATTTTTAAGCCAAGCCTTTGAAAAGGACACTACATAAATACTTGAAACCAGAGGTTTATAATGAAAACAACATCAGACTCATAACTAAAGAACTGTGATCGGCACAGCTATAAGGAAGAAATTTTATCTTCTCTATATTCCTCTCAGAATGAAATAACCATCTCTCAGCAAATCCAGGTAGAAGAGGTTGTAAAAATCAACTCTGTGAAAAAGATTCCAAAGAGTGAAATGAAGAATTAAAGACAAAATGAAGGATTCCTGTAGGAAAGACTAAAATGCTGAAGGACTTACCTCTATCTGTGCAATAGGGTTTATCACTTGTGATTCTTGCTCATGGATCCGAAAACAGTGTTGCGGTGAGCAGTTTTGTACTGGATCATCTGTGAATGAATCAAAAGCAAAGATGCTTTGAGGGAGCCGTGCTGGTTAAAATATGCTGCATAGGCTATACAAAGCAATGGCGTAAGGGGCATTCAAATGGCTGGGGCCTGACTTTGAAAGCCTTCCCTTCTAAGTATCTCTGAGGCAAGGCTCAGTGAGGACTCCCTGCTATATGTTTCCAGAGATGCAGGTGGCCAGGGAAGGCTGAGATCCCTGCTCTAATGTGTAGGATGCAGTCACACCCTTTGGCTGAAATTGCTGGTACCCAGAAGCTTTCCCTTAGAGTAGTTTTCAGTTGCAAACTGGCTAACATCGAAGTTGTACTATACTGCTTTCACTATTAACATATCAGTGGTCTACTGCAGAGTTTGTGGCCCTTTCTCCAGGCTGTGGGTGACATAGCTTTCTTCTTTAATAAAGAAGCTGTAAAAACTCTTTGGCGATGTACACAAAGCGAAGCAGGCTCCCTGTCCAGTTTGTCACTAGCATGCCTTCCTCTGCTCTGCACTGGAACTGATTTTAGCAGCACTGTTCATCTCGCTACCAGATTTTGCAATCTGATGCTGAGACAGCTAAAAAGGTCAATTAGAAGGAACATATCCTAATATCGAATTCCATTCCATAAGTCACTCATTCATAAACAGGATGACTTATCACAAATGGTGCATTCACCTCATTCTAAATTCACAGTTATCAGATATGTTTGTGGCTTTGCCAAAAGATTTGTGTGGGAAGAGCTGTAGAGGTGCCAGAAGGCAATGTGCTGCTTGGAGCACAAACTCCTTCTCACCCTTCCTGTTTGGTGGACAAGTGCTTGTTTGCCATGGCACATAGCTCAAAAAAACCTATTAGAGGAAATCTCTGCTATATATCACCCACCTCTCACTGGTGAGACTATCCAGATCAGTTGAGTCATTGTGATATCAGTTTGAGGACATCTGACTCTCTGGACGTTTTGAGACAGGATGTTCTTTCAAGTAGTGTAACCACCGACTTGTAGCTTCCATTTTAGACATTTTCTTTTTTAAGCACTTATTAAAGCCCAGCATCAAAAACTTTTCCAAAGACTTGTGAATGGTAGCTAAAATCAAAACTGGCAATCCTTCAGACTTTTGTACCTGGTACTTCCTGATAACAAGCCTGAGTTCATTTGCATTTATATTCAAAAAGTAACACTAACATGTGAAGGATAAAGTCCATCACACTTCAAAAAGACCTGGATAGGCCAAAAGGGAATGATCAGAAAGAACTGCGAATTTCAGACTAATGTGAGAGACTGCCCAAGTCAACTGTGAGGGTCAGCACAAGGTGAACAAGTTAAAGATGCCTCCACTTTGGAAAGCAGCTCTTATTAAGTCAGAGCTTCAACAAGCAGAGATATTTTTTATTTATTTTTTATATTGATACTTAACTTCTGCACCCAAGGAGAACAAATACATAGCACAGATGCACACTTTGAAGGGGATGTAATTAAGCCACACCAGTGTCACCACTGTAAGAAAGGTGAGGGATCAGGCCTCAAGGGGAGTCCTGTTGTGTGAAGTTGCCTTTGTCGGAGTAGGTCTGTGGTCTGGTAGATCTACAGTGCAACACACTCATTCGACTGAAATGAAATAGATGCTTTACATTAAAGATGGCCTCAAAGCTACATGGGAATCTACTTAATTGTGGGGTGTGTTTTCAGATAAGACTGATGGATTGGCTTTATTCCTGAAATAAGTTGTCCGGGATACAGATTTCATTGATTAAGTTAATTAAAAGTTCATCTAATCAGAGAAGAAAGTAATTCTGGCTGCATTTGTACTTCATAAATAGTAATCTGTTAAACTGTGAAAATTGATTAAAATGCTTTCTCGCATTTCCTTACCTTTTTATTACAGAAGCTGGTTATGTATTGAAACTATAAAAAGAATGGCACAGTTAAAAATATATTATACTGCCCTATGAAATACGTCCAAGAAGTTTACAAATGTGACTCACCCACACAAAATCCAATCCTGCACACATCTGCACACATGCTTCCATCTTAAACGTGTGACGGGTCCAACCCATGTCAACAGATGAGCTACCACTAAAGAGAAACATGTGGGCAAGTGCTTGTAGGAATGCAGCAAAAGTTTCCCAGGCAAAATCCTTCAAGCTACAGTTTCAATGTATACAATTTATCCTTACTTCCAGGGCAAGCTGAAGTCCAGCTAATGGTTGGACTCAATGATCTTAAAGGTCCTTTCCAACTTAAACAGTTCTATGATTCTGAAGCACAGGTCTGTTGTCACTGTCCTGAGCTCTACTTCAAGAATAGACAGTAATTTCTATTCCCATACTTATTTCTATTGCTTTTTGTCTGCAGTTACTTCTCCATCTTCCTTTTTTAACCCAAGGATCGTGTCCTCTGCCCTCTCCTAGTTTAGGAAGGAGAAGACAATAAAGCAGGTGTGATAATCACACATCAGGTTGTGCATGCCTGTCCTGCAGTTTAAGTTTTCAGCATTGACATTACTCTCTTTGAGCGCAAAGTCCTCAAGTTAAGACAATAAGTCCTGCCTTGTCTCAGCAATTGGAGAGGGATTTCCTCTCTTTCTCGGTGCCTGCTCTATCTCCTTTAGCAGGAAGCTGAAGGATCATAGGTTCATAGAATCAAGTAGGTTGGAAAAGACCTTTAAGATCATCGGGCCCAACTGTTACCCAGGACTCTCAAGCTCACCACTAAACCATGGCAGTGAGGGCAAACTGATCTCCCCTCATGGCTGCCCCTCATGATCTCCAGTCCCAGTCACCCCTCATCTGCCCCCCTCATAGTGGCCCCAACTATACAGCTGCCACACCTACCCCTCATGGCCATCCTTCATCTCCCCTCAAGATCACTCCACATGGCCACCCCTCACAGCCACCCCTCACAGACCATGGCTGCCCTGCTCTCACCTCACCATCTCCCCTCACAACCACTCCACCTCTCCCCTCATGATCTTCCCTCATGGACGCCCTTGCTCTCTCTTCATGATCTCCCCTCACCCCTCATGGCCACCCCTCCTGTCCCCTCACAATCTCCCCTCATGGCCACCCCTCCTGTCCCCTCATGATTTCCCCTCATGGTTGCCCCTTCTTTCCCCTCACAATCTCCCCTCATGGTCGCCCCTTCTTTCCCTTCACAATCTCCCCTCATGGCCACCCCTCCTGTCCCCTCACGATTTCCCCTCATGGCCACCCCTCCTGTCCCCTCACGATTTCCCCTCATGGTTGCCCCTTCTTTCCCCTCACAATCTCCCCTCATGGTTGCCCCTTCTTTCCCTTCACAATCTCCCCTCATGGCCGCCCCTCCTGTCCCCTCACGATCTCCCCTCATGGCCGCCCCTCCTGTCCCCTCACGATCTCCCCTCATGGTCGCCCCTTCGTTCCCCTCACGACCTCCCCTCATGGCTGCCCCTTCTTTCCCCTCACAATCTCCCCTCATGGCCACCCCTCCTGTCCCCTCACGATCTCCCCTCATTCCTCACCATCTCCTCTCAATCCTCATGGCCGCCCTTTTCCCCCTCCTGCCGACCCATGTCCCTGGTGTGCCCCAGCGCTGGCAGGAACGGCGCGTGCCCTGCCCGCCCACCCACTCTGAAGAGCCATGACAGCCAGCCTTTGTTGTCTGGGCCTCCTGTGCCTTCTTCTATGCCCCAGATCCTGAGGGATCCAGCGCAAAGCTTTAATGGCTGCACATGGAACAGTCCTAAATATTTTCTCTACCTGCCCAAGTGGTGATAAGAAGGTAGTCAAAAAGATCACTTTGTGAAGAAAAATCTCCAAAGTCTGGATGTCATCCCATGTTTCAGGGGAAGTTTAAATTGGATATAAGGAAGAAGATCTTTACTGTAAGGGTGGTGAGGCCCTGGAATGGGTTGCCCAGGGAAGTTGTGAATGCTCCATCGCTGGCAGCGTTCAAGGCCAGGTTGGATGGAGTCCTGGGCGACATGGCCTAGTGCGAGACGTCCATGCACATGACAGGGAGATTGAAACTTGATGATCTTAACGTCCTTTCCAACCCTAACCTACAATTCAATGATTCTATGCTGTCTGTGAAATCCTCATAAATGTTAAAGCCTAAAAATCTCAGAAACCTTTTTATCTGCATTTTTACAAAATCTTAAGGATTTCTGTAGTTTGAAAGATTTCAGGTGTATTTGACAGCTGCCCAATTTAGTAGCTGAGGTTATTAGACTATGCAGAGAAAACATAAATACAGCTATTTTTTTTGGCACAGCTAGAGTTTATTGCGATTGTAACTGGTCATTCACAAAGTTTGGGGGGAATAAAGTACAATGTTCATTCAGACAGTATCAACAGTTAACCTGGCACTAATGCTGCTGAAAGCACTAACAGGAACTGCCTCAGAGTCAGCAGGAACAATTTTTCTTCCCTAAAGACTTCCTCACAGTGCAACTTGAATAGCCTGAGTAAATACGCATTTACTCAGGTATGATTTTTTTAGTTTCCAGCTACTAACTTGCCTTCCTCCACCTATACACACACCAAGGAACAAATAAGAAAGAAATACTGCAGCAGCAAACTTCAGGGAAGAAAAAGACATGACGTCTTTAAAGAGAGGAAAGAACACATACGTATACACAACAGGGGAAGGGAAAGAGGTCTAAAGACTAAAATGTTAAGCTCATCACTGCAAAGCTACAGGAAGTTTTTGTTTGTTTTGCCACAGAAGGATTACTTACTACAGAGTATATGAGAAGGACCATTCAGGTACACCACCCTTCCCTTGGGGGACTCCTGTTTGTTTAGAAGAACCTACATGAATCTTTTAACTTTACACAACATTTGGAGCTGTAAACTTTTTCACCTTATTGGTATAGTGCCCCAGTGTCAGAACTACTGGATGCAGCTGTCTGTCTGTCTTTATTTGCACAACTTGCACAGCTCTCAAGAAGCAAAGTGCTTCATAGATAGGCTTGATCTTTAGCACTGATGAGGAAATAAAACATGATATCAAACAGAGTAATATATTGACACAGTATAGAAAAACAACATTGCTCTTAATGGCCTACAACATACACATGCTAACTAAAAGACTTCTCTTGTACCTTCAGCAAGACACCTCATATATGAGGCTGGATGATGTGTAACTCCTGTTCTCTTTGATTTACAACTGCCTGCTTGCAGCTCACCTGCTTGATCCTCACAGAGCAGAAGAAACCCACATCTGCTTGTACAAGTACAGACAAGCTTTTCTGAGCATACATTTTCTGCACGCAGATATTCTGCATGGGTAATTTGAATCTTCTTTCTTAGTCTTTTGTGCACTCAAAATTCAGATCATACACCAAGGACAGAAAGTGAGCTTATGGTTGACTGCCACAAGACACAGGGAAAAATTTATTCTCCAAATGGTCAGGGTCAGTTTTTACCCCTAATGGGCCTTGGGCTCCAAACACATCACTCCCTTCCCTACTACTGCTTCCCCATCACAGAGGCCAGTTCTGAGTCCTCCCTCACCTACCTCTTCACAGGCTCCCACCCTTTTCAGACTAAAACTGCCTACCACAGAGCGGGAAATCCCTTTTCTTTGAGAGTCCCTCTACTTTAAGCAAGCTCAGCACTTGTTCTCCTGACTTGAGTATAAGTTTTTATAGCCGTGCTTCATGAGACAGTCAGACCTTTCAGGAGTTTGGCTGCCAGATTAATTGTGTACCTTACACCTCTTTCCTACGAGATAAGCAGGGGAGGGCTGACCCTCAGCAGAGCCCTTACAGAAGACTTTCATTCTGAAGAAAGACTGTAAGAGAGGCAGAGATGGTCCATACTTACTACGGCTAACTTCCCAGATAAGTGTGGGCGGAAGCATTACAGTTTCAGCACCAGAATGAAAAGCCTTTACTGCACCTGATCAAAGTCATCATGCATAAAGGGATGAAGACTGGAATAAGCATTCAGTGGGATCCAACAGTTTTTGTGAGTTTAACTGGAATAAGTAACTCATAGGAACAAATTTCCAACATACTTATATATGTTAAAAAAAATGAATAGAAAGCAGAGTAAAATACATAAAAAGCAGAGTGCATCAGAATTTCCCATTCATTGTAGTTTATCTTTGAGTTAGTGCTTGCTCCCCAACTTCCTAGAGTAGAAAAACTCCTTCAACAACAGGGTTTCCTCCCCTCCTTTCCCATTTCTCTTAACTGCTGTGCTTAAATATCTGTAGCTCTAGAAATTCTCTATCTCTTCAGAGGATGTATCAGCTCAGCTTCCACACTTTTTCTCTCTGATTACGTGTCAGAATATCAAAGCCATTTGTGACTTTCCAATAGAAAGTCAGCAACACCAGGAAACAAGAGAAAATTTAGTTGAGAGGGCATCATATCCTGCCTCTTGTGCTCCAACAGGTGTTCAGCCTTTTTATACCAACGCTGCACAGTGTGCCTAACCTTTCTCTATTAATATCTGGTGGTTTTGAGTCCATGTTAGATACCACTCCTTAAACATATTTAACAATAAAAATGGCTGCTTCTTCCAATTTCTTGAACTACTTTCTATACCCAATGAACACTGAAACCAATTTATCAGTTTTTGGTTTTTTTAAACAACCTTATTCCTGTTTCTGTTAGGTTTCCCCTTAAGTCTTCAAACAAGTCAACTTCATTTATTCTTTTCTCATAGATCCTATTTTCTCATTTAAATTTATAAACTATTCTCATTCACAAATCAAATGAACCCTCTACTGAGTACCTTTAAAACCAGCAACACATCAATAGTTTAGAACAGCAAGAAGTTCAAGAGTTCAGATAATTACACTTACTTCCAGAACACAAGGTAACACGACAGCAACGTATACATTTTGCACATATTAGAGTACATTGGGACATCCAGATCACAAGCTAGTGTAAACTTCCCTGTGCTATCCTTCCCTGAGCTTCTGGAGTTAAAAGTGTTTATACTTCCATACCACATCTCTGTTGCTCCAGGATTCAGGACTGCTCATGTCATTCCAGTCAACATAAAACTCAGCCTCAGACTGCTTCTGGTATTGAAGTGGAAGCCCTGCAGCTCAGTTTACTTCTGTATTCTGGGTAAATGGAAACCTGGAAATGACTAACCATTTCTCCTGAGAACCAGAAAAACAGCTCCAGCAGAAAAAATGCTCAATTCACACCGTCAAACTGAGTTTCAAAGCAGGCCGCCCTGCTGGTGCCTGTGCAGTTTCTAGGAGGCTACTCTGCCTGTGTATTTCTGGTTTTGTGGCCCTTGGTCTTCCTTGTGCTTCCCTATTTCTGCTCCTGAGTCCACCCTGCGAAATTCCATTGAGACATGCTAATGGAATGGACCTTTTTATGTAGCCACTGCTTTAATAACAACAGAGCATCTCATGAAGAAGGTGAACAGTTATGTCTATATCTTAACTGTCTGCTTCAACTCTTGGAAAAGCCCAGAATTTACCTTTACACCTGTAGGTGTACAGGACTGGGCCTGTTACAAAACCTTACTCTAGTACTGGCTGAACACTAATTCCCTGGATGAACAGGAAGTGGCTGCCATAAAATATTTATTTAATAAATCAGATGAGTAACAGCAAGAATTAATTGAAAAACTAATATAAAAAACCCTTCTCTGGTCAAAGCAACAGAAATCTAACGAAGTCTACAGTTACACTAACTTAGCCACAATAGAACACTGCTGTTATCATACAACATGACGTAGTAGATGCAACTATTGTCTTTTCTATAGTGACGACTGAAGTTCACGTTTGTACTTTGACTCCCAGTTCAACTTCGGTCATATCAAACTCTTTGGGAACTTTCCTTCCCCAACTAGATGAAGCTAGAAATAGTTTAGGAAAAGGCCAAGTTGACAGCATGACTCTTTGCAACACTAAAACCATGGAGTGAAAAAGCAGACATCTCCTTTCAAAGCAGGAGGTAAAGATTGCCAGATGGAAGCTACATAGCTGACATCAACATCAGTGGCGTTTCTGCTGGTTTCAGAGTGCCTTTTTCTGAACCCAGTGAGAACAGTTCTTGCCTCCAGCAAGCAGACAGTCACACCTCTAGTTCTGCTGTGACTGCTCATAATAACAGCAGTTTTGCTGCAGTCACTTAAGGGAAGAACACTGCAATTACTACAGACAGCATTAGTACTGGGCCTTTGAAATGACTGATGCTTAAACACAGTTCAGAGAATTACCAGCAACTACAGTTGTGGCAATCAACATCTCAAAGTGAAGAGTACGTAGGGGCAAAGGGGTGTGGTAAAAGGAAAGGTCCAGAGAAAGAACCATCTAAGGCCACATGATGCGAATGGAACTGTCAGAGCTGTCATTCTCCGTGTGATTCACTCTTTACATTTGAACTAAAAAATGGACAAAATAGACAAAGTTCTTAAAATCTTGTAGAAAAACACATCCGTAACATTTGCAGACACCTATTTTGGCTACTGAAGACAGCCAAAGCACCTACAGCATTAATACATGACATTAATAACATAACAACCCTCATATGTACATCAGGGAGATTTAAGGAACTGGAATATTTAAGACAAAGCTGTTTGGAACTGAGGAATATTTTATTAAAGTAGCCTGAATTAGCTATTTCGGATAACCCACAAAGAACATCAGTGTCCAACAAGGACTCCCAGTGAATCCAGCACATGTTGGGCAAGTTTTGCATTTTAGAAAGGTCACTCTGACTTCTAATGCTACACATACATATCAAATTTAAGAAAGAATCCAAGATCCAGAAAAACTGAGTATTCCTGAAGCCTACAGAGTAGGGAACTGTATAGTTCCTGCCGAAAACAAGCCTCCTGCAGCAGTAGTTAAAACAAGCAAAGAAAGATTAAGAAGAAAGATCTCATTTCACAATACTGGTATCATCTCCTCTTTCTGGACTCTCAGCTAGCCAATACTAAGTTTTCTTCAGTATTTAACGTAAGATGCATATGTCCAGCCTAGCTTCTTTATGAAATGCCGGTGTACCTTTGGTACAGTCTTGAGGGAAGACAGCCCCAAGTCTGTTTTCAAAGACCTCACTCAAGCCATGAATGTATCAGGGTTATATTCAGATACGAAAAATCACAGTGGCTATGCCAGGTAGCCATGAAAGAACTGCTCATCAGGATGGTCTAAAGACACCAGAGATAGAGAACAAGCTCATTAAGATAACACAAAAATGGTTCCACATCATCCTGTTTTCCTAATTCCTGCTGGCTGAAAGATCCATGTGTGCCTATTAGAAGTGCTTTACATAATCTCACCTGCAATTCTCTGGACTTACGAGTCCTAAGGATGCAACCTGACAGGTTAGTACAAAAGAAACTGTACTGAATCCTCCCTGAGCTGGCTATCTTAGCCATCGCTGTAAGCAGAGTGACATCTGAAATCCATTTGCTCTCATAAATGGAAAAAGTACCAGCTTATTCCTACATCACTTTTAATGATTAAAACGGTCATCTGCTCTGGTTGGAGAAAGCAGAGAAATTGGCAATTTTCGGGCCCTGGCAGAAATACACTGATGAGTGTCTCTCACAAAACTGAAGTTAGTGGTAGCATATAATCCATTATGAATGGCCTTTAGCAAAGATCCTTCTCTGGAAAGACAGCACTGTGCAAAGTGTATTCAAAATATCCCAACTGATTTAAACATAGGCACCCTGTAACCCGAAGGAGCAAGGCAAACCACCTAAGATAGTAAGGAAGCCCAGAAAACTCAGTTTTGGATAACGAATGCAGGGCCAGAAAGAGAAAGAACTGCAGTGCACAAAGTCATCTCTGCTACAAGCACTTCCTTGGGACTAAACTCTCTCAGGTGTGCTTCACCCTATTATCAACTTAATTCTTCAGTCCAGAAGTCTGCTGGTCAAACCCCACCCTACAACCCTCCCTCCCAAACTACCTGACAATTAACAGATCTCTTCTTTGAGCAGAGGGAACGACTCTAAGCCTCAAAGAGTTAGGATCATCCATAAGCAGCCTTAAAGATTTCTGTTATTTGCACAAAGGATTTTTTACCACCCTTTCACACTTGTGACCACAGTGACACATTCCTACGTGTCTTAAATCATCCCTTCTGCTGAGCACTGGCCCAGGATGGAGCCAGAACTCTGTGCCCAGCTGTGCGAGCACTGCTAAAACATCCTCAGCAAGTTGCTGGAGTGTCAGTTTCATGCCTGTACAATGACAGGATATTCATTTTCTCGGTTAAGTGTTTTAAGAGCTGATGAAAAGTGATGCTTAAGAGCTTGGTATCTCCAACATTTGCGCATAGTTGAAAACTGGTGAAGATCAGAACTACACAGCACTCTTCCCATCAAGAGGCTCTCTTCAGTTACCCTCTTCACAACACAGATAAAGGGAAAAAAGCAAACAAAAAAACCCCAACAGGTAAAAGCACCTCCCATAAGCATCAGTGCAGAGGTAACCACTGACATTAAAGATGAGGTCCCAAAATAAGACAAACTGAAGGTAGTAAATTCTAAAGCCACATACAATATCATACCAGACTTTCCTTTCTGGTATGTTATTCATTAGTGTTGCAAAACTCCCAAGGAGCACAACTGATTCTTGGAAGTACACCTAATACTATTTTTCTTAAGATGTTATAGGAGGTAGAGATGCTGAGCAGGATTGGGGCTGCCTCAGGATTAATTCCTGAATGTGCACTTCTTTTATCATAACTGCTCAGTGCTGGCTACTCACAGGCTGGATGTTCTCATGGGAGAGCACACTGATTAACAGTCTGAGAAAAGACAACACAATGGAAAGTTGGTTTCACTCTCCCCCACCCTCAGACTGCAGCAGGGAATCAGAATGCTATAAAATGATCCTGTGCCATTCCAGAATTCCTGTCAATTCCATGCTCCATTTCCATCCACACTTTATACTTTTTTTAATATGGCTGAAAATCCTGATGGTGAAAAACTATGACAGGCAGTGAAACTGTCTCCATTGCAAACAGAGGTACAACACTTTCCTATTATGTCAGTTCGTAGCTTGTTAGGTTGGTACTGTCTTTAGGTATATATTCCAATACAGTGTTCTTCATCTCCCAAGACTGGCAAATTCTCCTCGTCAAGAAAGGAACTCCTACAGTCTGCTACCCTGAGCAAATGAGGATAAAAAGGGGTGCTGATAGCAAACAATTTTTTCTTTAGCATAATTCTTTCTCCTGAAGTATACAAGAAAATCAGCCCAGCTGCCCAAACACTTTGAAATACATACATACACATTCAGATACACAGCATAAATACTACAGGAGGTGTGCAGACACTAAGCCTCCCATGGGTCACAGGTACACATGAAGGAGGACTACACAGGGCTGTATTTTGCATGCTCTTGCATGCATTCAAACACATGGACATATTGTGATGACTGAGGCACTGCCATATTGGCCAGGTCTGAAAATACATAGGATACGTATTGCCTAGCTGATAGCTTGGCATTTCTCAGTCTTGCCCTCTGGCAGGCTCACATTGCACAGAACATCATGGGAGAGTTTATAGATGTCACCAAATCTCCCTATCTCCTGATCAACCTCTCCCCGAATCTCACAGCAAACTGCTTAATTACCTTTACAGGCACAAAAATAGAAGTTTAAAGCACCTTCTCACCTGCAAAGGGCTATCTCTGTCAGATGGAGACCATAAGGAACAGAGCTGAGGGGTAGATTAATCCAGAGCCACAGAAGAAGTATTTATAGAACAATTTTATACAAGTATTAACAAAGAAACACAACAGTGAAAACACAGCAGGAGCATCCGCAAAGAGCAGCAACCTAGAGGAGCTCTGCCTGGCCTGATAAGTTACATTGTCACTCAAAGCAAGCAACTCAGAGCTACTTCCTTCTGACAGCTCTGCTACAGCAAGAGGCAGAGAAGGTGTAACAAATGAGCAAGCCCATCTTATTGCACCATCTCCCCGTCCACTAAACTGACAAAAAAGTAAACTGCATTTAAACTGAGTCAATTGCAGGATTGAAAGAGACAGTTATGAGGAATTCCACTTCCAGAAAAAGAAAAAAAACCAAACCACTGTCTAACTTCATTAACAGTTTCCTATTCAATAATCCCCCCAGTGTATCCACAGCTTTTCTTGGAAATAAGTCTTTTTGGTCTCACAGAATATCCTGGTTTGACTCTTGTTTTCAAGAGGATCAGCTGCAACACCCAGCGTGTTGTGAATGCTGCATGTTGTGCCAAAGATAAAAGTGTGATGCATCACAATTACAAAGGCCATGTTCAGTGGGAATACTGATCAGCTAGGGATCCACTTACAATCTATTAGTACAGTGCACATCCCTGCCCGGCAGAAACGTGCAAGAGTTTCTCATTAAAGGATTGAGACTGCCACTCTCATGGCTGGTAACTGGTAAGCCTTCTGAGTGTCATGGTTTAAGCCCAGTCAGCCACGTAGCTCACTTGCTCACTCCCCCCCTTACTCCTCCCCCCGCTCCCGGAGGGATGGGGAGGAGAATCGAAAGAATGTAACTCCCATGGGTTGAGATAAGAGATGTCCAGTAACTGAGGTATAACACAAACCACTGCTGCTACCACCAATAATAATAATGACAAGGGAAATACAAGGGAAGAGAATACAACTGCTCACCACCCGATACCAAGCCCGACCCAGCAGTGAACCCCCCTCTTCTGGGTCCCTGCCTCCAGTTTTTACATGCTGGGCATGATGTGCTGTGATATGGAATACCTCTTTGGTCAGTTTGGGTCAGGTGTGCTGTCTCTGCTTCCTCCCAGCTTCCCCCCTCCCTGGCAGAACATGAGGCTCAGAAAGTCCTTGGTCAGAGTAAACATTACTGAGCAGCAACTGAAAACATCGGTGTTATCAGTGCTGTTCCCAGGCTGAGAGTCAAAACCACAGCACTGCACCAGTTACTGAGCGAGAGAAAAATGACTGCTATTGCTGAACCCAGGACACTGAGGAGCAGGACTGGCACTGGTAACTGGTACCTGCAGTCCTGCATCCAGCTCTGGGGCCCTCAACACAAGAGGGATGTGCACCTGCTGGAGCAAGTCCAGAGGAGGACATAGAGATGCTGAGGGCTGGAGCAGCTCTGCTCTGGAGCCAGGCTGAGAGAGCTGGGCTGGTTCAGCCTGGAGAAGAGAAGGCTCCTTAAGGGCAGACCTTAGAGCAGCTCCAGTGCCTAAAGGGGCTACAGGAAACTGGAAGAGGGGCTTTGGACAAGGGCCTGTAGGGACAGGACAAGGGGAATGGCTTTAACCTGACAGAGGGGAGGCAGGGATCAGACATTAGGAAGAAATTCTTTCCTGCGAGGGTGCTGAGGCGCTGGCACAGGGTGCCCAGAGAAGCTGTGGCTGCCCCATCCCTGGCAGTGTTCAAGGCCAGGTTGGACACAGGGGCTTGGAGCAACCTGCTCTAGTGGAAGGTGCCCCTGCCCATGGCAGGGGTTGGAACTGGATGAGCTTTAAGGTCCCTTCTAACCCAAAGCACTATATGACTATGAACTGGCACGAGCCATTCATTGAGGAGCAAAGAGCTTGTTCTCTCATAGAATAGGGAAGGAACAGAAAGATAGACTCCTTTCGTCCTTTTCCACCAGAAAGGCTTCCCTACCTACTAGCAAGAATGCAGTTTTCAGTAGCAATTCATTACTGGAAAACAGGATAATTAATGACAATTGTGCACTATGATGGCACAAGTTGATTCAATGCAACACACGATGCAGCAGCATCAGTGCTTTGCATCATCATATCATTGATGAGGTTTCATAGAGAATGGAAGGGACTTCTCCCAGCTGAGATTCTCCCTCCAAAGCTTAAAAAAAAGAATAGGAAAAAAGTTATGGACCAAGTCTCCAAGCCTCTGGTTTTATCAAGAAACCTCCAAAGGAGTGGGAATGGCAATTCTGACATCCTGCTGATGTCCCAGCCACCTCCACATGAACATGGCAAAAGCTGAAGTACTGCTTGCAACCCTGGAAAAACAAGAACTTTTTAACGTGGGGAAGACCTGGCTTTTTTCCCGTGGATGTCCCATTTGTTCTGAAAGTATCAACCCACAAAGGAATCAAGCTCTCCTCAAGAGTACCGAGATTTTATAGAACTAACTTCTGCACCGAACTGAAAACAGGCTCTGAAATTTAGAACAAATTACTCCAAATGTAACAGAGCTCAGATGCATCATGCTTCTCCCAATTAAACCTTACCAAAATCTAGGCATAGCTAAAACTAAGACAGTTTAAAATTACCGCTATTCTTACCCCGATTATTTAAAAGTGGATATTACTTCATAGCAGGAACTTATAAAAAGCATTTTACTGTACAGTATTTCATGTTGAACTGCTCTTTTATAATACAATTTCCAACAGTTTTTAATGATAATGTGGTCATAGCCCTCCGCTGCAGTCATAGAAGGAGACAACAGAGGAAGGCAGGAAGGAAGAAGGGGATAAAAAGTACTTTAGAACAGTTTGATGAAAGATCACAAGCACTAAGTAACTGGTATGAAAACTCCAGTAGCTGGGGAGTACTGAAATGACAAAGTTTTGGAAATGTGAGCACTCCAACTCTGCATTTAAACAATCAGGATGAGTGGATCTTTTATATTAGGAAAAAGAAACCTAAAAAAAAGGGGAGTAAGCAAGATTGCTGTTTGCACTTTATCTCTTCTTCATGTGGATACCCAAGAGGTAGTTACAGCTGGATGCAGTACTCCAGGTGGGGGTTTCACAAGAGCAGAGTAGAGGGGGAGAATCCTCTCCCTCAACCTGCTGGTCGTGCTTCATGGTTGGCTTTCTGGGAGGCAACCACACACTGCCAGTTCACGTTGAGCTTCATCTGGAGAGGGCATGTAGTGACAGGACAAGGAACAATGGTTTTAAATTGAAAGAGGGTAGATTTAGATTAGACATTAGGAAGAAATTCTTTGCTGTGAGGGATGGTCACTGGCACAGGTTGCCCAGAGAAGCTGTGGCTGTCCTATCCCTGGAAGTGGTCAAGGCGAGGTGGGACAGGGGTTTGAGGAATCTGGTCTAGTGGATGGCATCCCTGCCCATGGCAGGGGGGATGGAACTAGATGATCTTTAAGGTCCTTTCCAACCCAGGCCTTTCTATGACTCTATGCTTTCAAAAGCTATTGATGCAATTTGAAGTTTTCTGCTCTGTATTGGGTTTGCATGGCAAAGTTTTGGCAGCTGGGGGGCTGTGGAGTAGTTTCTGTGGGAAGCTACTAGAAGCTTCCTCTACACCTGATAGAATCAATGCCAGCCAGCTCCAACACAGACCCACCACTCTCCAAGGGCAAGCCAATCAGCAATAGTGATAGAGTCTCTGGGGTAAGAGATGCTAACATAGTCTGCTCCTGAAGGACTGCATCCTGTGAAAGGGACCCATGCCAGAGCAGTTCCTGAAGAACTGCAGCCCACTCTAGGGACTCACACTGGAGAAGATCATGGACAACTGTCTCCTGCGGGAGTGACTCCATGCTGGAACAGGGGAAGAGTGTAAGTAGCGCTCACTCTCAGGAGTGATGAACTGAGCACAACCCCCATTCCCTGGCCCCTGCACTGCTTGTGGTGAGGAGACAGAGAAATGAGGAGTGAAGTCGAGCCCAGGAAGAAGGGGGGGGGAAGAAGGTGTTTTTAAGATTTGTTTTTATTTCTCATTATCCTTCTCTGATTTGATTAGTTTCATTTCTTACCAATTTCCCCAAGTCAAGGCTGTTTTGCCCGTGATGGTAATTGGCGAGTGATCTCTCCCAGTCCTTATCTCAACCTACAAGTCTTTCCTTTTATTTTCTCTCCCTTGCGCAGTTAAAGAGAGGGAGTGGTGGAGTATCTTTGGTGGGGACCTGGTGTCCAGCCAGGGTCAACCCATCAGATGCTCTCACCTGTCCTTTCCAACAGAGGGCAGGATACCGCACATCATGATATAAATCAATGCATCCAAACAGTCCTATCCTGACACAAAAATCTAAATCCATAGCCCATGAATGACTGAAATGGACTCATTCCAGGACACATCCTCATCATTTCTAAATCCTAACTACTGAGTAACTAATACAATCTTGCAATATATTGTGTTGTCGGAAATACGGTGAATAGGATTATTTGGCTGCTGCTTTCCTGAGTCTCTCACAAAAATGATGTTTCTCAAGAGGCTCTTTTGAACAGCCACATTTCCAATAATGCACATAAGAAAAAGAAGCTGCAAGATCTTTCCCTCAAATGGCTATCAGCCTACCTCTACTACTCCATCCGATACCAGTGCAAAGGACACGTGACCAAATTCTCTTTGAACTGGTGCCCCTCCCTTCAACCAGGAGAAAGCAGAGAAACAGTTAAATGGGCACTCTGTTGTGAAGCCCTATACCTCTGTCCTTCACAGTGGCACTGAGATGTGAGGCAGCAGTGAAGCAGGCTACCTGGTTGCATCTAAAGAGTGAGCACAATAGAGAACCACCCCATTCCTGGGTGAAAAAGACTCTTCTCTACTAGAAACCTGCATCCTTCAATCACTTTCATATCTTGCTTTACTTTAAAAACTGAGTATTTCCCTCAGTATATAAGGAAAAACTGGGAAATTAATGAACACAGCATGATCAACCTGTGATCTCTCTAGCTTAACAACAAAGCTATTCCTAATACACCAGCTCCTGTTTGCAGAACACTAATTGTCTGTCATTCCTTCAAGCAGTCATACTCACGTTGTTTACAAGCATCTGCAGCAACTGGGCATGTTTGATTTCTCATTCTGCTGTAACAGCTGATTTCACATATTCCTTTCTTCTGTTAACTTAAATCCTTACTGCAAAAGAACTTTAAATGGCACATATAAACACCCTGTGATTATCATGGAGACTCAAATAACAATCCTGAACTATATTTCTATGCTTTGAAAAATCCTTACTAATGAGCAACTTCACTATTTTCTCCAGTACAGTTCAAGAAATGCATGAATATGACGCAACAAGACACAATGTCGCAGGCAGCTTTCAGTGATAACTGACACAGCACAAAGTCTCCCATCAACTACAACCTCTGACTGCAGCTGCAGAGTAAAAAGGCTGATTAGCATCATTGAAAGGCTTTAATCCATGACACAGATGAATAACATTCATTATTATACATGCAGAATTACAATATAAATGCTCAAACAGGTGCAACACAAGCAGATACGTACAAACGGGACCCTAAGAAAGGCAAAAGGTGTACCTCTGTTTATTTGGAGTTGGCAAATTTATGTAAAGCACACTGATTTTGCAGAGGGTTTGTGCAATAGTCCCCTACAGATTCTACTGCTGATCTCCAAAATTAGTAACAAGCCACTACTGCTAAATTTAGGAGCAGGGACTTGTATTTCTGTGACATATTTTGTCAGTAACCCAGAGAAGAGAGGTATTTATAGCTGTGCATTTCAGGCAAGTTCGTAATTTAAAACAAGATTATCAAACATGCAGACTAACACTTTATCAATAAAGAACACTGTCACTTTTGAACAAGACAGAAACAGGTCCAAAGAAAAGTATCTTTATTTAGGTATCTAAATCAATCACAACAAAAGCAGAATCTAAGTATTTAGCCATAGAACATTTTTTGGTGTTACATCTAACTTGTAGAACACCTGGGATCTCCCAGAAGACAATGACATACTGGAAGTGAAAGAATGATAGCACTGGACACATGCATTGGCTAGCTATGCCCCAGCAGAAGCTCCCCTGGAAAAAGACAGACTTTCTCCTCCTCTGTCCAGAAAATAAAACCTGTTATACTATAGTGTCCTACATTTGAAGGTTAGAGGAGAATACATTTGGAATGATGCAGTCAAACTGTGTGAAGGAGAATTTAGTGGAACAAGGTGCTATGTATGAACATCTATCTTCTGTCACTAGCATTTAAAAATGAAGATTTCAATAAGTACACAAATCGTAAATTGCCTGAGGTCCAAATAATCTGCTTCTAAAGTCCAGCTGTGCATGGTAAGAGTCGATTCATAAGCAGCATTTGTATCCAAGATGGGTTTTTTTATTCACAAAACAACATACTGGCAGGATGCATTCCAGTTCTGATTGTATCTCATCTGGAAGCATATTAGAAACAATTTGGGGCTGTGCTTCTGAAGTTTCTATTACTACTGGTAATAAATCTCATTGTCCTTGTCTTCACTACAACATCCACACATAACAAATGAACACAGATTGCTCAGAAAGATTCACCAGCCCTGAGCTTTCACACCTGCTCACCTCTCAGTTCCTTAATTTGCTGCATGCATTGTAAGGAGCTGTTCTGGCCAGGTGAGGATGTAAGCGATAAAGTTCGCAAGCAGCAGCTCTGCCAGGACTCAAATAATAGGAAATTAAATGATATGTAATGAAATGTGAAGTCACGCACATGGCAGAAAACAATCCTAAGTTACACAAGTAAGGACTCAGAGTCATCACCTCCTCTTAGTACCTTCAAGTAATCAAAGCAGCAAAAGGCAACTCAAAATCAAACAAACCAGGCTTCCCTCCTTGAACACTGTCGAGTTTGGAATTCCCCGCTGCAAGATACCGCAAATGCCATAAACCTTACAGGGGTTCAAAACTAACTGAGTATATTATCAGAAAAGCCATCTACTGTGGGTTATCAAAACTAGAGATATCATCTCTTCAGGAAGACCCTGAGCTTGAAACTGCTGGAAGCTGGGAGACTATTCAGTGGAAGTCTGAATAGTGCATCACTGGTCTGTTCATATTATCTTACAGACTTCAACCACTGGGTATAGCCAGGGATAAAGTATTGGGTGAGACAGATTTTGGCCCAATCTTCTACAGCCACTTACATCCTTACCCTGAGCAGCCCTGCTAAACAAACCTAATGCTCTCTTCCTCATGCTTCCCTTCTGTATGCCTTCCCCTCTACTCTTCCATAGTTAAAGCCTCACTGTACAAGGCATGTGTCCAACAGACTCTGGCCAAAGAAGCTTCAAAATGACTTACAAATACTAAACAATAGAAAACCATTAACTGCTTAAGGCTCTTTCACAGCCACTCCACTCCTCTCTTTGCATAAGCTTTTGTATGTGAGTCTGTAAAGCCACCTTTCCTATTTTGCTTACACAGAGAAGGTATAACAATCTTTCATTTGCATTTCCCAATTATCTATTTTCTGTGGCCTGTTAATAACCATAATGACACACATCCAGCCAAGAAATCTAGATAATGCATGAAAGGAGGTTGTAAAACTGGCATTGCTGTAAGAGGCATTTCACAGGCATTGCTCATCCAAGCGGAAGCACACACAAAGAGCAGACTTACCACCCTGTGCTTGACAAAGCAGCCAGAATTTAAACAAAGTAATTTGAACACTTAAAAATAAGTGGTATTTTTTGCAAAAGATTACCCTGGGATAGCAAAAGGTAAGTTCTTAAGGGAGTAGGTGGAGATTTAGGTGTGCATTTCCTGCTGTTATTAGCATAAGTCATGTGGTTGAACCCCTGCATAAGGCTTTGAAAATATAGCTGTGAAGATGCTCCTATAGGAAAGCTATAATGATGGAAGGGGCTCTCACAGCCAGCTGTTGTATTTCTCAAAGACTGAAGGAATCAGTTAATGATAAAGGTCCCCCTGAGCCGCAAAAAAAGGCAGAAAATTCTGATTCTCGTCATAGTGGGTCTAGACTAATTTTTGAGACAAATCTTTCAGTTCTACTTTTAACAGCCAAATCAGAGTTACAGCTCCTGAGAAGAGTGTGGTAGGCTAATGAAATGGTTGATTAGGGCTGAATAATGTTTCTTATATTCCATTGCTAAGGAGGGATCACTGCAAAGGCAATGCATCTCTTACAGGCATGCATTCTCTAACTCCCTGCTTCACTCTGCATGAAGATCATCCCAGGGCTCCATGATTTGAATCAAGAGGAATTACTGCACTTCATGGCAGCTCCTTTACTGTGAGGGTGGTGAGGCACTGGAATAGGCTGTCCAAAGAAGTGATGAATGCTCCATCCCTGGCAGTGTTCAAGGCCAGGCTGGACAGAACAGGGTCCAGTGTGAGGTGTCCTTGCCCACAGCAGGGGAGTTTGAACTACATGACCTTAAGGTCCTTTCCAACCTCAACCTTCTATGATTCTATGACTAGAATCACTTGTTGTTAGCCTTCTCCTTCGGTGAGGAATCTCATAAGAAATGGAGAAAAAAACTTGCGCAAGCAATAAAAAGGTAATATTTTTACATGCAACCCTTGAATTTCTCTTGCGCCTGCTGCAGGAATAACCAGACCTGTGACAGAAATGGGACATGCCTAATATGCTACAAGTCAGTTCTGTGGTATGGAAAGCAAGCACAAGAATAGATATTCAGGGTCTCACTATGGATTTATCTGACCTTGTAAACGTCACCTTTCAGTAGCTAATAGCAGATTTTTGCTTACTCTTTCTATAAGGAAAATGCCCTATCGAATGTTTATGTCCCTGTTATACACTCCAGGAATCAGCAGCTGAGGGATTTCTAGAAGCTGCATCCGAACCCTCGGGCTTTTTGTCACTGAAGTAAATTCTCATCCCTGAACTTGTCAGTTGTTTTTCTAAATTCACTTCCAGTCTCTCCTATAGCCTCTGGCAACATTCCACAACTATCATTATGCAACGTATGAAGAAACACCTCTTCTCGGTGTGCTTCAAACACGCTCATTGCATCAGACATGCCTTCTGATTTCTGGACTGTAAGAAACAGTGTATAACTTAACCATTCACCTTCTACACAGCACTTGTGACAACGGAGACCTCTTTCCTAACTTCATCCTCATGCTCTGTCAGCTGTCTCTGTCTACAGATAGAGCCTCTACTAAAACGTTCTGAGATCTTTGCATTAATCTGAGCTCTAATTCTACTATTTCCAACCCTCTCAAATGTTGTAGAAGGAACGAAGCATTGCTCTTGCATTCAAATAAACACCTCAACTTTGGTAAACTCCCAATATCAAACCACTCCTGACAGACAGCAACACAGGGAAATTACAGGCAACTACAATGAGGACGGAACTCATGACAGTTCTGGCACCATACTTAAAGATACTGTCTGGATGG
The DNA here is from genome assembly GCA_039720435.1 of Amazona ochrocephala. Taxonomy (NCBI): domain Eukaryota; kingdom Metazoa; phylum Chordata; class Aves; order Psittaciformes; family Psittacidae; genus Amazona; species Amazona ochrocephala. The sequence goes on along the minus strand of CM077884.1, from coordinate 15,671,068 downwards.
GAATACGCTTCTTGAATAGTCAGTATCTAACACACTGCAGATGTAAAAAAATTTAACACCAATAATATCCAATCAAGCCTGCAAGAAAAGCTCTTGTTATTTGCAGAACGACTGGAAAGCCAGGATTTTTACTGCATCAGTGATTAGTATGGGATAGAAATACAAAATGAAGCACACAGTACAGCAGTGCTGAAGTGGTAAACCATGCCTTAATAGTACTGTAAAACCATAAACCTGATTGTTCACATTTAATGGGAGAATTTTCTACATCACAATACACTGAAAAAAAGAAGTGCGGAAAAAAGCAAGAAGAAAAATTTCACTTGGCATCTTAACTCATCTTGGCTCGCAGCACTGATTTAAACAGGAGGCTGTCACAGCCAGCTAGAATTTCATGGAAAACTGACCCAGCATTATTTCCTCAAGAGCAGGGCCCTCAAAGCAAATAACCAAAGGCAACACATTCAAGTGTGGAAGCCACTATTTCTCCCCCCACTAAAGAAAGTGCTCAGATAGCCACATGAGCTGTATTAAGTTTCAGATGCATCCATAATAAGAACATGCTATATGAAGACCGTTTACATAAGAATACTAAAGACTACATGAAATTTGCATTAATTAATGTACTTTTACAAATACAGTCAAATGTCAATATTTACCAGCACAAACAGCTCACAAAAATTAGGTGTATCAGCAAAGCAGCTGCTCCACTGAAACAATATTTGGAGTCCACACGTCCTCCTCAAATTAAAATAGAAATTCCCACAGAATAAGTATTACTTCAATGGCTAGCTTCATCTGCATGCATTGGGGTTCTACTCTAACTTGATATATTCATGGGCATAAGCAGAAAAGATAAACTTAAATAAAGAGGGACTTTTTACAAGGGCAGGTAGTGACAGGACAAGGGAAAATGGCTTTAACCTGACAGAGCTATGGTAGACTTAGATGAGACATTAGGCAGAAGCTCTTCCCCGTGAGGGTGCTGAGGTGCTGGCACAGGGTGCCCAGAGAAGCTGTGGCTGCCCCATCCCTGGCAGTGTTCAAGGCCAGGTTGGACACAGGGGCTTGGAGCAACCTGCTCTAGTGGAAGGTGTCCCTGCCCGTGGCAGGGGCCTGGAACTGGGTGAGGTTTAAGGTCCCTTCCACTCCAAACCAGTTTGGGATTCTATGATTCTCCATTTTGCATAGTCAAGACAGGGAGAGATTTTAAAGTAGCATAGGTGGTAATTCTGATTTTCTCTGCAGTGCAGTGTATCACACACCACACAGTAAATTGCTACATTTTTGGCACAAATAATTTGGAAAAGCTCTTTACAGCACAGCAGACTACTTGCTGCATTAACACCAGCTGATAACAAGAGCTCCAAAGAATTCTGTAAATGTGAAGCATGTATCTATAAACTTCATGTTTGTAAATACGGATATACTCTTCATTTAAGCTTTGTACAGATGGGGGCACACATACAGCTATAAATTGAGGGAAATACTATATTTGCCTGCAATAGTATAAATATAAGAAAGTATGGCTATATGAACAATGTATGTACATTGTGCAACTGACATTCCAGCCATTCTTGCCAGGCACAATTTAAAAAGATGACTTTAAAACCATCCTGATCCCTAGATGGTGCTATTCACTGCAGTAACCACACAACCGCAGCTTATTACCTGTACACCCAGACGTTAGGGACAAAAATTTCTTGACAGAAAATGATGTAAATTGAATACAGATACAAATAATACTGTTCATATTGTATACATTAGTCACTTGCCTTGAACCTGAGGGCCTACCTCATTTCCGTTGGGCTATAAGAGGAGTAATTGCATTAGAGTGGTAGAGATGAAACCAGGATCAGGCACTGTCAGTCCACCAGTGACTGCGAGGAGTAGCATTTACAACACATCAGATTAGCTTCATCTTTATCCACATGCAGCTGCCATACAGTCTTCTTCATCCTTCGTAGAAATGAGGATTACACAGTTGTTTTGCCAGTCCTTCCTCTTTTCCTGGTCTATACCTCATCTCCCTGGGAAGCTGCATCAGCCAGGCAACCTGGCAGAATGCAAAAGCTTGTGCCTAACACTGCAATCCTGGACCTCAGCTGGCCAGCTGGGTAGGCACTGTGTTGCACAAAATGGCCTGACTAGCAGGACTGACATCAGCTCAGGGACTTGGGCATCCACTGCACCCCATGGACATGCCCAGCAGGATTTGATCTTCTGTTACATCTAGAGTGGCTTTCACCCTGACAGCAGAAGTGCTCGAGGTAGCCTGCACCTCTCCCACCAGCTGTAGGTCAACGCTGTTTTAAGAGTGGTTGAGGAAATGGCATTGAGATGTCCTTATGGCTCCTGCACAGACTGCATAGGTGGGTTTGGGCAACCCATAAGAAATATATCTTACGGTGGAATCCAAATTCCACTGAAGTTGGAAGGAGCTCCTCTATTAGCTTAAAGGAGTTTTAAAGGGGATATTTTTGTTTCCATTCTTCCCCCATAAGGTGGGAATGTGCCTATGACTGCACAACAAAGAAAAAAAGGTATTCTTAAATTTCTCAGGCATTGTACAAGTCAATACATAGAAAGAGCTAAATAAAACAAAAGATTTAACATTTATTGTACTTGGTTCTGATCCTCTGCCTTTATAAAATGGTGGTTATATCTGTCTAGTTGCTTAGGCATTTGGCTCCCATAAATGTAGTATTTGAGCATCCCACAAACACCAATGCTCATCTAAACTACATTGGCGCTTTTTAGGGCTTCTGAAGGAGACTAGACTGACAGCATGAGCTAGTAACTGTCTTAGCACAAACAGCTGCACTGCACAGATCTCTTCCAATACACTTCACATCAGATGCTCCAGGCATGTATCTCTTCAGTGGTTAACAGCAACTGCGATGATCTGTCAACAAAACTTCAGGTGATGAACAACTGCCCATCATGGCCCATGTGCCAAGCTGGCAATCTTAATATGAACTATAACCATATCCAAATTCTACAACCCACTGAGCTTCTAAGGAGGTTCCATGGAGCTCTGTTCTGGGCTTTGCTTAGCCATGTAACTGGCCTTTACACACTTGTGTTCCCCAGTAATCTAGCCTGACATTTTGGAAACCACCTGAAGGTTTGTTGTCAGAGATGAGAACCTCCACATTCCTTAAGCATGTTGGAAAACTTCTGATTAAGTTACAAATTTGTTATGATGTATAAAACTCCTGATGAGAGCTGTTTAAAAGTGTCTAAAGAAAAGGGTGCCAAATGTTAAATCCATGAGAATGCCAAAGAACTGAATGAGATGAGAAAGAGTATAATGTTAGAAAACAGAGGCTGCAATTATCTTTGCAAGGTAGCAGGAGCAAATCCTTCATGGGAATTACACAAATTTAGTGTGGAGGAAAGCTGAGAAGGAAGTCACAGATGTTTATGCTCTGTGCAGCGATTTTGGGTGGAAGGACAGAGGCTAACAAAAAAAGCTGCTGCCCAGTTGGCATATCGCAGGCCCCGTGATTAAAAAATATCCCTCTAATAAAGAGGCTTAATTTCAATTTGAGGAGGAAATCAAAATGCACATCCCTGACCCAATGGTTAATCCCTACCAGATTTCAATTTCCTGCCTTAAAGAGTCATGTCATTAGGACTTTTCTATGGAAAAGTCACCAGAATGTTAGCAGAAGAGAATGTGTTAGTCCAGCTTCATTCTTGATAATGGTAAAGCTCTTTGGGCTCTGAGCCACAAATATCCCCTACCCCCCCAAAAAAATACCCCAAAAAAACAAACCCCTCAGTCAGTTCTTTAGCAAACATCTCACATTGAAAATTTCAGTCTCTTATCATTCCACGTTACAGATCATGAACAGTAAGACCTTATCAAGGGAAGCGTCTGGCAACTTTACTAGACAACGTTGTCAGCTGTCCTAGAGTAAGTCCCAGGCTGAAGTATCAGGGTGTATTTTATACAGATGCAACTTACAGTAAGTCTAAGCCCTCCGAAAGATCAACAATAGTACGCTCTTTGCATACTGAAAAGACTTATTAAGTATTTTGGCACTGATTAATAGATGCCTTTGAAAGAGCATTTAAAAACATCCAAGTCACCAAGGAGCCTGAATTTCAAATGGAACTGAAAGTCTACCCCTACATCAGTCAGCCTTTGAATAAGTTATACTGGCAAAGTGGCTGAAAACAAATGAGAGCTCCTCCTGATTAAAAGCAGCAACAGAAATACTTTTCAGTTTGATCCTCTGAGAATTATTTTAGATGCCATTCTCCCCTCCTTTTGGTGAGATCCCAGACTTTAAAGGAATGCTATGACAATTCACTGCTAAATGACGACGGAATTGCTCTGTAATTGCACATTACATGCATCCACATTAATACAAGGTAATTTCATTAGGGCTGTTACTATAATGAACACCAAACACAGAATGTGGGTCCAGAGATCATTTTCCTAATCAGAAGTATCAGACCTCAGGAACTTTCAGAGAATAGGGCTATTAAAATGTAAATAGTTTCTTTGAAATTAAAATTGCCATTTTCAAAACCAGATGTTCTTGATCATTCCCTGCACAGATTTCCAAAAATTGGACTCACAATTGCCAACTGAAAATCAACTGAATATTAGCCTCAGAAACCCTCATTTACATGAACAGTTCCATTAGAATGCACTGCTGCATTTTATCAGCACTTTTGATGAGGTGGGTTAAAACAAAGAAATTAGACAATAATGAATGCATGTTTCCCTCAACCAGCCTACAACTACATGCTGCAAGAGGACAGGAAAACATCTGGTACAACCTAAAAGCACTGGACAAGCAGGACAGAATACTATCTGTACCTGATAGTTTAACACATCACTTTAAAACCATGCAGTTGAAAATTACACTGTATCAACATTGTTCTTCATCTCTTCAGCAAGAGGATAGAAGTCAGGAAGACGACTTCCTATCGCACAAGAAAGAACAGGTTCAAGTTCAGGTTATCATAGTTAGTCATAAGTTCTAAAAGCAAAATTAATGCATCATGTAAGAATAGGACACATGTAATACACCTAGCTCATTTACAGAAGCAGGTAGGCTCCCCCTGAAGAGGACAGTAGATGGGAGACTGTGCCATACACTCTGTGTTGGTACTAAAAATCCAGTCCCAGGACCTTTACTATTGTGAAGTGCCCCAAGACACTAAAATCAAGCACAGTAATTCCATAGTCTACACTAAGGCACGATTCTAGCTCCCTGTTGCTTTTAGTCCATTATGTGTGTTACCTAATATCATGTGCAGAGCAATAGTTCTTTCAAGTTTCACTTTTGTTAAGCACTGCTTTTCCTCAGACATCAGTAATTACAACCTTCTAAGGCACTTCATCAAGAGTGACTTTTTATTGCTTTGCTTCCCCATCGGTGGAAGAACTGAGCTCCCAGTGACCTTTGGTGTGATCCTTAACATTCCTGCTTCTTACAGCACAGGCAATTCCGCAAATTAAAGTGCTTAACAGTGCCTATACATAATACTTGCTTTAAAGGAGAGAACTTTGATATGGTCCACAATCATCAGTTTTCCATGCCCTAAAAATAACTTGCACCCCAGTCTCCATGGTAACAGATACCACCAGTGAGCCCTAGCAAATCTTGGGTTTTTTTACTGACAAGATGAACAGGAAAACCATAAAGCTCCTATGAAAACTCTCATTACTGCCAGAGTCTTACATCTCCTTTAATCCTCAGTTAATGGTGTGCAGTAAAGGATGCTATGCCTACACACGGCCATGTTTAAATACCATTATCTTTCCTGTGCTTTCATATTGTAATGCTGGAAATGCTAAGAACAACGCCCTGAAATCATTCATGCCACTGAAAATTGACCAAGGCACACATCTGACTCTACATACACAGACTGATTTTACAAGGTAGAATAAAAGTCCTTGTGATGTGTCAGATTTGGTGGCAGCTTGCTGTTCCATGTGTTCTCACTTCATGGGAGATACTCAGTAAAAATAATGGTAATGGGACAATTCTTCTCACCTGCATAAGAAACACTAAGCCTGGCGCAACCAAATGCCCTTCTGATTATTTTTACTTTTATCTGATATTGACTCTCCTATGGCTGAATCATTCCTTGCAGACCCAAATTCACAATTTCCTTAGCACCTTTGCTTATCACAAAATCACTGTCATTTCCAAGAGGTGAGGTTATGCCATAACTGCCTTTATCCAAACTCATTAACTTTCCAGGCCTCCTCTATTAACAATCTATATGAGGCCCTTTTTCTGACTGGCTGGGTAACAGCTCATCTCTCAGGTCAGATACAACCCCAAGATGCTAAAATTGAAGTTGCTTTCATCCAATCGTAGCAGTTCTCCAAGGCACCAGACTGCTCACTGAGGTATTTCTTTCGCATAAACCATGTCCAGCTCTAGTCTGCTACCCCCCTTTCCCTGTTTCTCCTCCAGCAATGTCCCCTCACACTGCAGGCTAGTCTTGGAGCTGGTGTACAAACTCATGGACAGAGAGGGATTACTTCCCCTTCCCTCACCTGGGCTGCAGTTCACAGACCCAGCAGTTACTTTGGGTCACTAGGCACTCTACAGAACAACCAAAGCAAAGGCAATGATCAGACCCCAGCTCTCACAACGCTCCCCTTCCCTGGATGAGGAAAGCAGTACAAGCATGTTTTCCAAATTTTACTCTAGAGCCTTTCTGCCACTGCAGCTTCCCACCTGGGAAAGAACTAGCACCAGGACACCAGGGCAGCCTCTCATCACTGAGCAACTGCAACACAAGGCAAGGTCTTGGTGTATTGATAAGGAATGGTGAGGAAATCCTGTAGGCTCTCTACATTTCTGCAAAGCTCATGCAGAGGGAACCAAACCCCCTTTCTTTTCCCTCTGAGATTACCACAGTCAAATGACTGTACACGGTATAAAACCATTTATTGATACAGTCTGGACATACAGGTTAATTTACAGGGACAACCCGCAGCAGCACCCAGTGTGTGGCCACCATGTGCACAGACATCCCCCTGGGCCTCCTGAGCATAGGCATTGCCTCAGGGCCAGCACCCCAAATGCCTTTCTCCAATGCATGCTGGGCCAAGGGGCCACAGCAGCAGGGCTGTGGTGGGAAGGGCTGCAGGGCCCCGTCACCCCCGTGTCATAGTGCCACCACCCGGCAATGCAGCATCGTGGTGCTCTGGGGCAGCATAAAGCCCAGTGCCCTCTGCCAGTGCTTTGGAGCTCCAGTGCCAGGCACAGGAAGGGTTCTTGCTCCCAGGGCTGATCAGGTCAGCATCGTTCTGCTATTCTTGTGAGCCCCTGGGATGGCTCCAGGTGGAGGCAGAAAAGGCAGTGCTAGTGTCCCCTTAGAGGCATACCCAGCTCGTGGACCAGGAGCAGGTCTTGCTTGTGTGTTCAGGGAGTAGCTGATCACCAGCACTGGGGTCAGGAAGGAATTTTCCCCCGGGGCAGATTGGCTCTGGTCCCTGGGGGCTTTTTGCCTTCCTCTGAGCACTGAGCATGACCACTTGTCAGGGCTCCTCTGGTCCTGGTGCTCTGGGTTATTGCCTGGTGCTCATGCTCCACGAAGGTGGCCCCTCATGTCCTGCAGCTGTGGGGGGGAAGCCTTTCTTGCCCCCAGGCTGGACTAGCAAGTGTCCCTGGGGCTTTTTGCCTCCTCCGCAGCTGAGCACAGCCCCTTCCTGGGGCTCCTTTGGGCTATTGTGGCCCAAAGGCAGCTGCTCGTGCTCCACGCAGGTGGCCCCCATGCCCCACATCTGGGGGAGGAAGCCTTCTGCACCCCCAGAGTGGCCCTGGAACTTACTGCTTCTCCTCTGTTGCACTGAGCACCACCCTTTGTCAGGTCTTCCCTGGCCCGTCCTGGCTGGGTTCTTGCACTGCTCTCACACGACCACAGCACTGCTCCTGCCCTGTCTTTCCTTTGTCAGGCTTTCATTAATTTTCAAATTAATATTTAATTAATACTTGTAATTAATAAAATAACTTTGTCTATAAAAAAATAAAATACTCTTTTCACCTGTAACCTTTCTGATTTGTGTCTTTGAAAGTGGTTGTGGTGCTGAAAACCCCTTGGCATTTAAGTAAATAAGGGTCTTCTCATCATACAACTCATTGTGAGCGCAGTGAATGGAATAAAATGGAATGGAATGGAACAGAACAACTATGATACATTATGCATATAGCTCTGCATGACAGGCTCTGACTTAGGTCTGAGGGGCTATCTGTAGTGCGGTTCCCAAGGGAGACTGCTCCCAGGCATTGAGGCCTATGAACACCCTCTGACCCTGACAGAAGTAGGCCTGCACTCCTCATATACTGTCCTTTAGACATGTGTGGAGTGCCCCTGGAGAGGGAGTATTGGGCCAGATGGATTCTTGATGGAGTGGTGGCGTTCTCAGGCTCTTGTGTTTTGTTCTGTTTCTCCAAAAGAAACAACTCAGGCATCTTTATAAAACAGCATTTGGGAGGGGGGGAAATCACAAGGAAATGAGCAGGTATTGCCCATACAAAAAAGATCTGCAACCACTGAGTTCAGGAGCACACCCTGCTTCAGCCAGGCTGAGGCCTTGATCTTTGAGCCTCGCTGATGTCAGAGATGTGGTCTTTTGCTACCCTGTGGAAATCCAAATGAACTGGATGAACACAGAAGAGCTCCACAAACCAGTTCACACGTGGTTTTTGCCAATCTGTTCAGATGCTCAAATTATCCAGAGACAACCGACATTTCTCACCCCCACCAGAAAGCACAGGCCTCCTTCCCACAAAGTGACAGAGCCAATGCCCTATGATGGGACATGGTACTCATTCAATCCATCCTGCTAGTGCAAGGCTGGGAAGAAATGTCATCCAGTATTTCCTGAGCATGTCCTGTTAGGGAAAGAAGGAAGTATGGAGAAAAGAACTGGAAGTTGGAAGAGACCTACAATGATCACTCAAGTCCAACTGCTCGATCACTTCAGGGCTGGCCAAAAGTTAAAGCATGTTACTAAGGGTGTTGTCCAAATGCCTCTGAGACACTGATAGGCACAGGGCACTGGTCACCTTTCCAGGAAGTCCGTTCCAGGTTTTGGTCAGGTAAAGGAATGGTAGGTAAGAAATGCTTCCTAATGCCTACTCTAAACGCCCCTGGGTGCAGCTCTGAACCACACATCCTATCAATGGATCCCAGGTAGAAGAGATCAGCAGTTCCCTCTCCATTTCCCCTCTTTGGGGAAGTGACTAAAAATACACTATGGATTTTTAATAATACTTTATCTCATCTTTTAATATGTTAAACGATCATTTCTCATGGCTCAAGCCAAGAATAAGAACAGTAAAACAAAATGTAACTAGGGTCCAAACTTCAGCTCATCCTAAACCAGTCTCTTTTTCAACTTAAGTTTTTAAGAAACAGTTGGTTATTTAGAGATAGTAAGGCACCCAATTGTACCTACAAGCAAAGAACTCAAGAACCTAAAGTGCTTAGCTTATGCCCAGGTAATTACAGGTGGCATAAACGTTGCAAGGGAATAAGCAGATGGTCATGTGTCAGTTTCACTCTGGCCACTCCAGATTTATTACACTATAAAAAACACAGCGATGTGGTCTTTCTCCTGACAGTTATATATTTGAACAAGGACAAAGCAAGGCCAATACGGACAAAGAGATTTTGGGAAGAGGTAACACAGGGAAGGTTGAATGTTTATTGCAAAATAATGAGTGACATAAGCCTCCCAGATTTCTGGGACTGAAAGGACACACACAAGCCATATTTCCTGCCACCTGCTCATAACAGCACATGGAGAAAACAAGGTCAGGAGTCAGCATACCTTGACGACACCATCTTTTAAGGCCTCAAAGGAGCAGCTTGTTCTCTGATTTCCCTTTAATAATAGTTGTGCCAGAGACTGACTTCATAATTATCTTGCATGCACTTCTTTTTTTCCTCCTCTCTGACTACACAAAGTGGCTGCTGATGAGAACTTTATTCACACATCCCCTGGTATCCAACTCATCTCAAGCATGAGAAGGCAATTTAATTTTCACTCTTCCAGTCCCACAAGCTGCACTCTGGGGGACAACAGAAAATGAAGCAGTCTGTGGATATCAGCTATTCTCCCTATTAGCTTAGTGACACACAAAAATAGAGACAAACTATGAATGAATGAATGTTGCCTTTCCTGAGCTGGTTCTATTCAGCTTCTGCTTCCTTTACACCCAGGAGACTGCCATTTCAGTTGGTTATGAGTTTCCTGCATTGAATATGTCACCTTGTAACACAGAAGTACCAGTAGAACACAGCCAGTCACTAAAATATCCTAGTCTTCCTTTATCCAACACTTGGTTTAAAGACCCATACATGCCTGTTTTCACTAAAAGAAAAGTAACTCATATGCAGCAGTGACGTGGAGGGGAATACCACCAAAAATAAACCCTATGGAATGCTAGCTCAAACTCATTTTGCAGTGAGAGGATCTGACACAGGAAGTCCCAGATTCAGACAGAAAGCAGACAGCAGATGACTCACTAAGTAACAGGAGGAAATGGTTAAAGAGGGTAATGTACCCAGCAATGAGGCTACAAACCTCCCATTTCCATTTATATTTGACAGTAAGTGAAGAACATTCTACCTGTGGAAGTTTTTCAGCCAATCCGCTCCATGTGGACATACAAATGAGAACTGGCTTTGCTGTTAAAGGAACAGAAAAAGTCTTTGCTAAAAAAAGAAACTAGCGTAGGGCTGTGAATTGGATAAGCCTTCCTCATTGTGTCCAACAATATCAGCCTGCATGTTTCCTGCTAAAATTGACTATATTCCAATGCTGGGCTTAAAACTACTTTTCCATCCTCAACAAGACTGAAAGATGTTTGTTTCAAACCATCAAGTCTAGTCTCTAAGTCTGGAAGTCATAAAGTCATACTGCAGGGAAGAGATCACAATTCTCTTTGTTCTAAAGCGTTACAATAACTTGTAGAAACTCTGTCAGAAAGGCATGGATAAGGTCAGTACTTGAATTATGCAAATGGTGCTAATCTTGTTCAGTAAAATTGCTGCAGCAACTTCAGAATGCTGCATTATTGTCTATGATTACAGAAACCAAACTCTGTTTTGGTGCCTTCTGGGTTTCAAGTACTGACTGACAAGACCATGCAAGTAAATATTAATCATCAGAAAGCAACTGCTATTGAAGTTAAGTGCTCTCGACTTAAGATGTAGATGACAACTGAGGTGACAAATCTGATGCTTACTGGAAATTAGAATTGTGCATGCTTATAAAAGCATCAGACACAACTTCATAATGCCACTGGCTTGATACAGAGTTTATATTTGTGTCAACTTTCAAAAGAAGTCAACTCAGGAGCATCAGACAGCACACAAAGTAACAATAAAGAGAATGAACTGAGACCTTCTAAAAGCATCTGCAGGCTGACCTCATAACATTGCATGATGATTTTAAAGCCAGACCTTCAGCTGAGAGAGAGCTGCCCAACACTAATGAAATCAACACTGTTACGTTTGGTTCACCTGATGTCAAAATCTGTCCCTCTGGTTTGCAAAATAACCCATGACAAATTCTTGGATCTGCATCATAATTGAATAACCAGCTAATGAGTGCGAAAGCAGATCTCCAGTGATGTGTGCCTGTACGTTCCCTGGCAATGGGCATTTCCTGATACAAGTAATTGAATTAAATCCTAATTTGATAAATAAAAGCAACTTTCTTCTCCGTTTCAAGAGACTGAACATGAACACATTTCTGAAAAACCAAACACAAAACAGCCAACCAAACAAAACTCCGCAGTGATTAACCTTAAGGTAAAATGCCAGTTCAAAAAGACCAGGTTGAACATGTGATTATGAGGAAGTTAATTTCCTGTCATTTATAGGCTCCTGTAAAACCTATAGATGCACATCATGACTCAGATTAACTTCATTTTAAAGTGATACTGTGCAGAATGAAGGAGTTGTAGTTCTTTAATATCTTCTGGGCTTGGTGCTTTGTGCTAAACAGGTTTTATGGACAGAAAAACCAGTCCACTAAATTAACATCCAGTCACTCACCTCCCCTTTGTGACTGTTTAATATAAAGTGAATTAGTAACATTACTAAAAACATCAAATAACAAAGAAGGGGACCCACACAGGTTTTAATTTCCCTTTCCAGATCCAAATGATGGCAGCTACCAAACGGCTGGCTCTCTGGAAGCTAACAACTTCTATTAGTTATACATGCTCCCCCAGACAACATATTGCCTTGATTTACACTTAAACTTTGATCGGCTCCCCACAAGGTTTGATATTGTTTGGAAGATATGCAAAGCACAACCTCCAACCGAGACAGACCCACCTTGCCCAGCAACTGCCTCCTTTCCTGAAGTGATCGCTGCCTCAAAATTCAGTGAACTGAAACACTTCTCTTCTCAAATACACATTTCAGATGCATTTTGTCCTTTTTTCCTCCACTGCTGGATCTTGTCCTGTATCCATCCTTAATGGACTTATTGAATATTAGATGCAAACTTAGACACTGAACACCTATAAAACTGACGTAACTTAGAATACAAAAACTTGGCAGCTTTTTTAGATTATGTATCATTTCTTCTTATCCTCTAAACTGGGATCTATTCTTTAAAGGCACGGCATGCCATAAAAGCAGCTCTGTTTCCAAGTGTCTGCAATGACACTGTCAACCCCTGTACTTGGCAATCTTTTAGATTAGGTGTGAATTTCTGTTAAAATCAGCAGGCACTTCAGCTGCTGATTTCAACAAGATTGAGATTTCATCCTACCCCTGTTGACTAACATGATTCAAAATGCAGAAAGGATTAGTACAATGATGAGCTCTCATGCGTCTTCACAAGTTACCTTGCTGTAAGGTCACCATAGAAATTCCTCAACTGGAGCTAGACAAAGATTATCTTTCCCCCTGGGGCAACAGAGGAGTACCTTTTTACCATGCACTGCTGTTCCTCTCAGCATGGAGCAGCCTAATAACAGCCAAGAAATCCTGCAGCCTATGGCACTTACACCCAGGTCACATTCTTTAGTGTTGTTGTGCCCAGGAGGGGTGGGTATTTTTGATAAGAGTGTAAGACTGGTATAATCAGTTAATTCCATCACCCTGTGGTCTATGCAATGACCCTTAAAGTCTGTATCTTAATTCCCACATCACAATGTCTTGGCACATATGCAAAAGTAATCCAAGCCTTGGGAAGTTTGCAAGCTGGAAAGATGAAACAATGGATAAGAAGGGAAAGAGCCACAGAGAGGTAACAGCATTTGTCAAGGTCACACAATCCCTCGGGGCAGATATGGAAAGAAAACAGGCATTATACTGGGCCCATCAAATAGTGATCTTCAGGCTATGCCAGAGGTGTTCAATTGTCCATGGAAAGCATGGTCTCAGTCCTGGGGGAGATCACTCCTTCGATTTCCTAACTTTAGGAATTTAAGATACATTACCCTTTAAACACAAACGCCTGTAAGAGAATTCTTCAAAGTTTAAAAAACAAAAAGTCCCCTAAGAGGGAAATGTGTAAAGATCTATCATAGCAGAAAACCTAATGAGAAACCTCTGTAACACAGCAAGGGATTTCAGCTGGATCACACTCATCGCCATTAAATGAAATCATCAGTTTGCTCTCTCCTCCGCACTGCATAGCAAGCCTGACAACAAATATATTCCCACTGAAGAACAAACAACAGTATAAGGACAGAATTTAACAGAGTAATTGCCATTGCAGAAAATATATCCCTGCCTATGAAATCACCAACTCTTTACTAAACAGAGATGATTGCCAAACACAGTGTGTGCTTGTTTATAATGGGAGTTCCAAGAATTTTCACCATCTACAGATGTGATATGAAGAGATTTATGTTATGCCAACATGACAGCAGCACAGGGTGACAATGACAGAGGCTGCAGTCCTTTTACAAATGTCTGGAAATACTTTATCCCTTTTTTCCCTAATTTTCACTATAAACCTGATCTGTTAACATGCCTTGGTATACAGCCACAGAGGACTAGGTCCCTTGTTAGTACAGAATAGCAGAGCTTTACTGAAGACACTAAAGCGGTATCTGTAGCTTGGCATGGGCCACTATGTACACAGAGGACATAGCACCAATTGAAAAGGGCTTAGCAACACTGTTCTTTCATCTGTTTGCCAGGACAACACATGCCTGCCCTCAGCCTCTGGCAGCTGCCAAGCATGGACAGGCTGAAAATGTGGCTCAACAATCTGTTAAGACTTTTCTATCTGAGTGTATCAATTACAGTATGATGTATATGGCCCCTTTGGAAAGCTTGCATTCAATAATGCAGAAAGTGTACAAAATTATTATATTTTACATAATTATATGGGTTAAGACCCATATTATTTTAGGTTTATTGATAATTTATATTTAGCCAAGGATATATCAAATATTCAGTGGAATTTTATGAAGAAAAGAGTCAACATTTGGACAGAATATACACATTCCAATCAAATCCGTTGTTATCTCAAACCCTTTGAGTCCCATGTTGGGCACCAAAAAGGACTGTCACGGTTTAACCCCAGCTGGCAATTCAGCCCCACACAGGCAGTCGGTCACTTGCCCCCAGGGGGACAGGGGAGAAAACTGGAAGACTAAAAGTAATAAAACTCTTGGGGTTGAGGTAAAGACAGTTTAATGAGTAAAGTAAAAGCCACACACACAAGCAAAAGAAACCAAGGAATTCATTCACCACTGCCCATGGTCAGGCAGGTGTTCAGCCATCCCCAGGACAGCAGGGCTCCATCATGTGTAACTGGGGAAGATAAACACCATCATCCAGACATCCCCCTTTCCTTCTTCTTCCCCCAGCTTCATATCCTGAGTGTGACAAGACATGGTTTGGAATGCCCCTTGGGTTAGTTGAGTTTAGATGTCCTAACTGTGACACCTCCAACTCCTTGTGCACCCCCAGCCTGCTCACTGGTGGGGCGAGGAGCAGAAAAGGCCTTGGCACTCTGTAGGCACTGCTCAGCGATAACTAAACCATCCCTGTGTGATCAAGACTGCTTCCAGCACAAATCCAAAATGGAGCCCAACACAAACTACTCTGGAGCGAACTAACACTATCCCAGCCAAACCCAGCACATCACAGGAAATTGCACATCCAAGATGCAATTTTCCTAATAATATTGCTCACCTTTCTGGTCCGTACACCTCATAACATTCATATTCAGCACCTGATTATTTGCATTCATGCTAACTGAAGGTACAGTGAAAACATCAGCAAAGAAAAATGTCACTCTAGCAGCTAAAGAGCAAATTTGGGTCTAAACTGAGCCCACGTCAAACAAACACCATGGAGATTCAGTCTTCAAATCAGATGCTACTTGTCTCAGCTTTGCCACCAATTGACTTTGGCACATGACAGCTGACAGCATGTCCAGTCAACGCAGATTTTCAGCAGAACTTGATTTTCTAAAAGGAACCTGAGGAAGAAACTTCTGTGCTCCATTTATGGTGCAATTCTCAAACTCACATATGAAGTCCAGAAAAAGACTCCTAAAAAGGTATCTTCTCATCCAAATGCCAAATTGTACTTCCGTGCAGGTCAGATGAGTAGCCTAGCTTACCTGGAGCAATTCAGCTAACAAGTAGCAGACCTCAACCGACAGGCAACTTCATGATCATTTATGTAGTAAGTATTCTTTTGACTCCAGAAAAAGTATAGCTAAAGAAAACAGAGAACTGCAGTAACATTAAAACAGTGGTCCTGGACTGGACAGAAGACCAGTATGGAAAAAGCTTTAATGGCAGGCAGTGCTGAAAGATTTGGAGAAACAACAAGGATAGAAAGAAAACGTTAAATATCCTCACTCACAAAAAGTATCTGCATCTTGCTGCAGGCAAATAGTCAACATCAACAGGAACGCGATCATTTGCAAGATTAGGGATTATATGATTTTAGGGCTCTCTGTGCCTCGTTAGCCTTCCCCTGTGTCAGTCTGCTGAGCCCTTGTGACACACTTTATATATATATATATATATATATATATAAAACCTCTTTTCTGTCTGATTTTCACCAACAGTATCAGCAGCTCAAGCATAAGCAATGTTACAGACCTTCCATTTCCTATGAAATACACAAACTTTGTAGCTGGTGGCATGCGGTGTAGCATGTCATACGTAAACACAAAAAAACCCAGTTCCAAATAAAATCTGAACTACATTGTTAACGCAAAACAAATGTAAACATCTTTAAAGACCAATTTGCTACTCATAATGCGGAGGGGCATCAGAATGACCAGAACATTCCAGTCACAAAATCTGCAGTAAAAACTGTGAGCTCTTATTTCAGTCCAGCTATTTGGACTGTGAAATTCCTGACTTTAAATGAACCATCTCGTGCTGTCACGCTTCGAAAAAATTAAAAATCAATGAAGTGCATCAGATGCTTTTTACCAAAAGTAAAAATAAAAGCCCTTGTGATATTTTGTAACTCATCAGAAAAGGTCAAGTGATTCATGCAAATCAAACAGTTATAAAGAAACCTTCTGCCCCTCCTTAAGCTACTCAAATTTAAAGATAATACATCAGGGAAGGGTTTTTCTTCCCTTACTGATGCTCAATTTTGTTAAAACCTTTGTGTTGTCCTGGTTACTGCAGCTTTGGGCTTCAATTGGGCTTCTCACAGCTGTCCCCATTGAAATATAAAACAATTCGGCTGCTTTGATTTACTGCTTTTTCTAAGCTGACTGAACTAAACACGTCATCTCTTGACCAAGCCGACAAATCTAGAGGTCTCATTTCATATTGTCTTTAAGCCCAAGGTATAAAGATGGTTTTGTTTCTATAATTGGATTCTTAGCTAAAAAAATCCAGGTACCTTCTTTACAGTCAATATAACTCAGCCATCTAAAGCCACCTTACCAGACACACGGAAAACAGCAATGGTTTCTCCCTGCCAGGTACTACCCCACCACTGCCCTTGACACACGATATGACCATAAGATACTGTTAACAACAGTCTCAAGGCATTGGAAGTGACTCTTAAGGGAAAGACACACTGCCAAAGAACCCTCACAGCTGAATTGCTACAAACTAGGCACACAGCAAGTACCTCTGTCCATAGTACTGACCCAAGCACCAACACCACCCTAAGTAGCTAATCAAAAGTTGAACATGGTCTGTATCCCATTTCAATTCCATTCCTACCCAATAGTATAGAAACCCCACAACAAATATTCTACTACACATGACTTTAGGATTCTCCAGAAGAAGACAAGGCTGATTTGTCTGCCAAATGCCACCAATGTGCTGTCTCAGCAAGCCACAGTGGGACGTATGGTGGACCGGAGACAAACACACACCACAGGCAGAGATGTCGCTGAGAGATTGCTAGGACACCTGCCCTCTCCCTCCTGCTGTGCTTCAGAACTTGTCCAATGCAAACACCCCGACAGGCTTGTATCAAAGCCATCTGTATCAAGAGCAAGTTTGGGTTCGCTTACAGACTTGCTTACACGCACTTCTTTCCAGAGCATGCTGAGGCTACAGCAACAACAAGCAGTACAGAATGCCACTTTTCCAGCCGCTCCACGACCACGCTGAGGAAAGGGACCTGCAAGAGGTAACACCCGGCTGGTTACTCTGGCGCTAAGCAGCCAGACTTGCCCCTGGAGACTCATAAAGAAAGTTTAAGGCTTGATCTGCAGCAGCAAAAAGGGATTTGGGTCAGTCTGAACAGAGTCCATTGCCCTGGCATTTCCATGTGCCATACATACCAAAGAAAAGCTGTAAAATACATATGCCAGTGACATTTTCAGTGTTCTGAAGTCAGTCACTAGTTATTGTCCCACTCCCTTGCTTATTACCTCAATAACCCATGAAGGACAGGTGAAAGGCCAACCAATAAACATGCTGAATATTAAAAAGGTTAAAGTATATGGTTGCAATTGCATTAAAAGTTCATAAATTTGCAACTGACTACACTGGGGATATAAATTATGTTGTCTTGCTGTCATGACAGCAAAGAGAAAGTGGGACAAAGAAACCTGTTCGTGTTATAAAAA
Organism: Amazona ochrocephala; assembly: GCA_039720435.1. Classification (NCBI taxonomy): domain Eukaryota; kingdom Metazoa; phylum Chordata; class Aves; order Psittaciformes; family Psittacidae; genus Amazona; species Amazona ochrocephala. The sequence continues at coordinate 15,653,031 of CM077884.1, read as the reverse complement.
CTAAGGAAAATCAAGTGTTGCAAATTTAGCTATTTCTATGTGCAATCTGCAGGATGTATACCTCTTGAAAGGTACCAAATGCATAGTCAGGGTGAGAGGATTAAATAGCCTTCACTGACAATTCAGATGTCCAATCTGCATACTGACTGCAGTTCTCATACACGCAATTTAAACTTTGATGATGTTATTCGGTACCTGAATGCCAGGTTACCTATCCACTGAGGTTAAATAGGTTTGAAAACCTGTCTTTCTTATATAGTAAATAATGCATTCCAATTTGACTCTCTGATCATTTTATTTTTGTTTCAAAGGTGGCACAGAACAGCTGCTCAAGGTACAGAATTCAAAAGGCACTCTAAACGACTGACACTTGGCAAGGCAAAAAACCTGAAGGAAGTGCTTCCTACAAGGACACAGAACGCTCAGGACTGTGGGGTTATCATCACCATTATTAATCATTCACATAAGAAAGTATATTGAAGGGAACTATCTCAACTACTCCTTAAGAAAACAACTTTAGAGATCTTAGTTGCTGAGGACAGAAAAATCAGTTAATTGCTGTAAGACTCACGTTGAACTTTAAAGTGAACTGAAATAGACATTGCTTCGTTCTGCAACAATTCTCATTGGATCACACCCAGTTGTACTTTTCTTATCAAAGAAATCACAAACAAAATAAATCCTAACAGGAGCATAAGGCTGTTACTTATGGCTTTACCATTTAATTACACATTTAAGATAAAATACTTATTATACCTTTCATATTCCAAGTAGTAACATGATTTAGCTCAACAACCAAGTTAGTAACAATCCATTTAGCTGAAAACAGTAAAAACCTGTAATCTCAGATTTTGGTAACGTGCTTGAACACCACAGCATTCTGACTACAGTAACCCTATGCAATAGCAGTGTTGAATGGATTACAGATAAATGAAAGAATTAAAGAATTCATTTTCAGTGAGAAATCACATTGGTATGTGAGAACTGTAATGCCCAACTGATGCTAATCAGTGTCTTTTATTCCATCTTAATCCACTAAAAGAAAGGTCAGCAGGTGACAGACGAATGAGATGTGAATAAAATTCTGGGTAGTTTTCAGAGCACTTTGGCTTATTTAGTTATAGGTCAAATTAAAGATACTATTTAAAAAGAGAAACAAAAAAACAACCCAAACACAAAAAACCAAAACCCGAAGCATTTTAGCCCTAAACTGGGTTTTTTTCTTACCCCTGTTTCGTATTGAACAATACAAGACATACTTACAAGTGAATCCATGTACTTACACAGCTGTAAACTGATTCTAAAAGTAATATAGGCCTAAAAGTGAATAGCAGCTGAATGTCATTGCCCCAAAATGCTGCTGGAGGACTAGCATGACCACAGATACACAGAACAGCAGCAGAGAGGGAGAGAAAAACACTTTCAGGCTCATATACAGCAGAGGCGGAACAGTTACTGAAGTATTACATCCCCTTCTCATGCCTGCATTTTCAAAATAGGTTTTTTGAAACTGTGAAAAGATTTCAGATAAAACTTAATTTAAAGACTGGGTTCAAGTCTTTGGAGGGAAAAGTAACTTTAAAAAGACAGGAGATAGATCAGCTTGGGGGAGGAAAAATCTCTAGTACACAGCTCCTCTTACTCGGTCAAAGCTGGCATAACAAGAAACTGCAGGAGGAAGTTATGCCTGACAAATACCAACTTCAGCACTGAGGGTGATTAACATTGAGGGGGTGGGGAGGAAGAATAAAAAAGGATGGAAAAGCTTGCTTGATTCATGTCTTCTCATCAGGAGTCTGGAAGCAGGGCACAGGAGACACAGACCACACCGACTCAGCATGACTAGAAAATCATTCTACAAAAGAGCCTCTTTTGGTGCTCGACTCCACAAATGAAAACACTGATTTAGTGAAAACAAGTGTTATATAAAGGATCTTATGATTTCATGAGCCCCAATATTTTGGGAGCAAAGGGTGGATTGCATACAACCACATTATGGTCTTAGAGCTACGAAAACCAAGATGAGCAGCAGTAAGCCCATTTTTTCCCTGCCAAATGGGTTTTGACTAAATTAGTGCATTTCATGAAAGGAACAGCTTTCTCTCCCCTGAAAACAAGTTTCACATCCCGAAAGTCCTCAAGCAGAAAGCACATACCCAAAATAAAACCCCTTAACTTTCTACTGACCATCAAGCTGCTCAACCTGAGGTAAATAAAACTGTCACTAGTGTTCTGGCTCTTACACAATCCCTCCCCACCATTGCTCAGAAATCACATTACACCAACCACCTGCTTTAAAACCTCCTCAGCAAGTTTCACCCTCAAAGCAAACCTGAAAATCCAACGTTTCTGTTGTGTCTTGGAGATGAATTACCAGCAGCTCCGTGGATGTGACCTCTCACATGGGGCTGCTCAGGGAAGGGCCTCCTTCCGGGTTCCAGAAGGGAGCAAGGCCGCAGCCACCTCAGGAAGGCAGCCTTCTCAGGAGGACAGATCCAGGCTGCACACAGGCTCACAAAGATAAACCAGCACACGCCACAGTTTTCAAATGCTGTCTTATGGCTTTTCCATGATGTTTTCAAACGCCTCCAAGAGCTCAGCATGAGCCTCTTAGGGACTCTGTCCCTGTGAGCTGCACAGAGTATTACTGCACCTCAACAAAATGGCGCTACCACACAAAGCTACTAAACTCCAAGACAGCTGGAGTTCACGTCCAGGACAAGGCAGCCTTGCACGAGCTACTGAGAAGGATCATTTGCACCAGATTTGACCAAAGTTACCCCTCCAAACATGCATGTTTTATGTTCATAACAAACAGGACCTCAGCCTCACTGCTGCCCCAAACAAGAACAGGCAATAATGCATTGGACGTGCATGCTTAATGCCACTCCTGCATTGCTCTTCTGAAAAGTGGTTTAGTTTGGTTTTGACATTCCTTTCCCTAAGTTTTCTTTTACTGCTGTGGATTCCTACCCAAGTCCTGTTTGTAAGCTTGCTTGTTTGCTTGTTTTTTGATGTGACCATCATATAAAATTATCTATTTGTGCCTTTAGCATGTTTGCTGACCTTTATGTGAATACACCCTGGAAATGAACAGCAAAAGCACTGACAAAAGTGAGGAAGAGATAAAGGAAATGTGGCAGGATTACTGTGGAAAGGACATAACATGTAATTCTAACTGACGGACTGATACATTTACTTACCAGCTTTTCACTACTAAAGTGGTAAAGTATATACACATTTACTACCAGAAATTCATGGTTTGAATTATTTGATTCAATTAGCTTGTATTCATTCTTTTCCATATCAATTTCCTACAGCACAGAAAGTTCCTTTCCCCCTCCCATGTAAATCTATGTGCATAGCTATGCAGGTATGAGTCTATCTACACAGGTGTGTTTCCTTAGCCAACATCCAACACTGTTGACAGAGGCACATGGAGAACTTCACTCACATGGACACCTTCACAGCACAGTCACAGGATGCACAGCAAACCCTACAGGAAAATGAGCATGTACAGTCATCCCAGGTGTCATTCTGGACAGCAGTCACCAGTATGAACATCCCACATGGAAGGCAGTTTAACCTTTAAACTAGCAAGCTGAAGAACAGCTCGGAACTGCCCTGCTGGGAAGTCAGTGCAAGACCAAACTCCAGACTCAGCCTTGGGAGCTGCTCCTCCATTACTACACAGCACCGAACCTCAGTGCTGCTGATGAGCTGAGAGCAGGTGTCAGGCTCACGTGCTGCTTCTTGGCAGAACAGGGAAGTTCACACAGTCATGGGATGGAGTTATGGGTTCAGCTGCTTTCAGTGTCAATGCCAGATCATGGAATTTATCTGTAAAACACAGCAGCTTGAAGTGTTGAGACGCTAACATACTCAATACTTTGCTGTATTTTCAGAACCGAATAAGCTACCTAGCATAAAGTCACTTAGACCTTCTTAAGTGTATTGGTGTACAGAGTTAGCATGGAATAAATTCACGTCCTGGCTCATAAACTGGGTGCTTGTAAACAGAGCCATGAGACATGATCAGGATTTGTATTTACCAGCTACCTTGTACAGACAGTCAAAGGCAGAGCAGATATGAGATATATAAAATAGGGCTTTATTGCATCCTACTCATAACTTTGCCTAGCATCTTGTAACCCCACTGTTGTGGGTAATACTCCCTTCTGTGCTGTCCACTTCTCTCATAACAGGTTTCGACAGCTTCTGTGACACCCAGCATAGAGTAGAAGATTAAATAATGAAAACTCAGCTTACCACATATGTGACATTTAAAACTCTTGTGTTACTCCATGCAATGCACACATCTGTTGTACCAGTGAGGTACACCTATGTGTATCCCAAAATCTTTCCCTCCTGTGTGCAATCTACTTGAAAATTTGAGTAGAACAAATTCAAATTGCAATGAAGCACCCAATGCTGTGTGTGTGGTTTCATTTCAGCCAGGAATACCCCAAGGCTATCTCCAGCAAACCACACAGGGAAACAGCTGCAGAAACAAGTTCATCACTATGAGCCTGAAATCAGACAGCTGCAGCTACTTGAACTCAACTACACAAGTATCCAGGGCAAATTCTGGGGACACAACTCTACAGGAAATGAAAGCTTAAAATAAAAGATACAGCAGATTACAGCACTAATTAATTTGGATGCTGGAGAGTGACCCTTCATCAAGGACTGCAGTGATCGGACAAGGAATGATGGGTTCAAACTTAAACAGGGAAAAGTTCTGGTTGGATGTAAGGAAGAAATTCTTTACTGTGAGGGTGCTGAGGCACTGGCAGAGGTTGCCCAAAGAAGTGGTAAATGCTGAATCCCTGGCAGTGTTCAAGGCCAGGCTGGACAGAGCCTTTGGTGACATGGTCTAGTATGAGGCGTCTCTCCCCATGGCAGGGGGTTGGCACTGGATGATCTTAAGGTCTCTTTACAACCCAAACCAGTCTGTGATTCCATGACTCTATGATGACTGAAAAATATTTATGTGACAGTAGTCTAGTCAGTAAAGCTCTGGACTAGGCATTAGTCTGGGTTTAATTTCTAAAGCTAATTTGTCTGTGTCCTTTAAAAACAGTCACCTTAATGTGAAGCTACTGAAGTTTCACTCACACATCCTGTATAAGAACCTATGCAAAGAATGAATCTAACCTGATGGATCTGAGGCAAAGACTTACACAATTACCCATCAAACCAAGCATGAGAACCATGATATAGGTTATCTAAAGAATCATCAGCTATTAGAAGGTTTTTCTGCACAACATTCAAAATGTTGGACCCCACAGGGATAAATCTGGTCCCCAGCGCATTACAGATTTCACCTTGCATGCCTCTGCCTGCTGAAACTGTGTGTTCCCATGGAGCCCAAGCTCAGGCTTCCAGAGCACTGGCCCCTTTCTTACTGCATCAGCAGCTGGAGGAAAGCTCTTTGAGCTTTGTTTCTCCTCATTCTTCTCACTTCCCTTGGTCATTCAGGCTGGAGGTTTTTGAGGAAGGGACTGTGCTTTACATTTTTATACTCCCTCATGGCAGTCCTAGTTAAACATGCTCTTTAAATATAAGTTATGAATATAATCTATTAACCTTTCCTTTTATGCCTTGACTTAAAAGCAAAGCATAACGTTTCAGCGTGTCTATTGTGCTAACTTTAACTCTGGTTCACCAGGCAAACTTTAACTTACTATTTTGTATTTGTACAACCCAGTCAAAGACTGATGTAGTTTACTGATGTGTAAATTGAGGACTGATACAAACTGAAAAGGCTGTTCACCAGCAGGCCCACTGAAAAATGCACCTCCTAGTGAACTTCAAATCAAAACACATTAAGGTTTGCTTGTGAAAGGTGTGCGGTTCCTACACTTGAAAACCTTTTTTGACAGCTCCTAGAGAGCTGATATGTACATACCAAGAGATTTCCCACACTTGGCCATGCTCTGGCACTGTGGATTGCCCCCTTACTCCTTCACAGTAAGAGAGGAACGGAGGTTGAATAGAAAACAAAACATAAAGAAAGAAATACCAGATGTGTTGTACACCTGACATACTGAAGCTCTGATTTGTAATATTCTGGACTGCAAACTGGAGTTGTAAAGCAAAAGGGCCTATTGCAGTGAATTTTAATAAGTATTTTGCAACGTCTGCATGGAATCTGTGCTGACTTCCCACTAGTGGATCACTCCATAATCCATATAGAGCAGTGATTAGGAAAGAAAGCTGATTTTCTAAACCTTCTGGAGCTGAAGGTTTCAAGTTGAATTTGGGGAAGCTGAGCATATGGTTTGGGTATTAGCTTTCTCCATTTCTATTGCAGATATATTTCTAACTTAACTACTTTTTAAAATAGCTGCTAAAAGCAACTGAATGTAATGAATTCTCAGTCATTGCTACCATTAGTACCTACGATATAAACCAGGTTTTTAAGCTAGCTTAATTAAAAAGCACAGGTCAAGGCTTTTAAGTACATCTCTAATGACCAGACTCAGAGTAAGGCAAATCAAGACTAGTAAGTGAAAAGAGAACCAAATACCAACCACTTGGAGTCACATCCTGGCATTTTTAACATTACAGCCCCTAGCTCTTGCAAATTGGAAAAGACTGAAAACATCAATCAAATGCAATTAGTGTGATTTTCACATGGCTTACAGCACTGTGAAAAAGCAAACAGTGCTGCAGACTGGAGATCCAGCCTCTCCCCATTACTGCAGCAGGTCTACCAGGTACCATCATAGAATCAACTAGGTTGGAAAAGACCTTTAAGATCATCAAGTCCAACCATTACCCCAGGATTGCCAAGTTCCTGTTCAAAGAGAGGGATTGATAAGAACTGGATCCACTTCCGCACTCACTTTGTGTTACATCAAATTGTGCCTGCAGCGAAGTATGGTTAAGCTGACTTCTGAGGACTCTGGACTGTGCCTCTAAACCCTCAGTGTACTAAATACAGTGCCATGTTCTCCATGTTGACTGTGCAAATACCATAGTTACTAGCACCAAGGTTGCTTGTGCAAAGAGTAAGAGCACAGAAAAAACTCAGGAGCCTTCACATAGCCTGAAAGATAAGACAGAGAATCTGAAACATTATTCTACTGGGAGGAAGGAAGAAGAGAGATTATACCATGAAAACACTAAATTATAATGACACATATATTTAATTATTTGTGCATATACATAAGAAAAGAAAGGAAAGGAAATAATAGTGTATATATTCACAGTAGAAAGTCGCCCTATCCCCAGGGCATCACAGCAAGGGTACCACAGATAACGAGGCATTAGCTGATCAATAAGATCCTCTTAGCCTGCTCATTTATGCAGTAATGAAATTCGTGCAGCAGTTCACTCAGCTGATAAAGATTCCCAAAGGGGACTATGTTCAGGGGAAAATAAATGATCAAAATGAACAAAAGTGATTAGAGGAAGAAAAAGATGATGAAGTGCAGCCAGGGAAAAAGTCAGACGTAAGAATCTGACTGTTCCTTTCATCTCTGCGCGCCACTCTTCCTCTCCGCCAACTCCCAGGGTAAGGTAATATAGAATCCCAGACCAGTTTGAGTTGGAAGGGACCTTAAAGCTCACCCAGTTCCAACCCCCTGCCACGGGCAGGGACACCTTCCACTAGAGCAGGTTGCTCCAAGCCCTGTCCAGCCTGGCCTTGAACACCGCCAGGGATGGGGCAGCCACAGCTTCCATGGGCACCCTGTGCCAGGGCCTCAGCACCCTCACAGGGAAGAGCTGCTTCCTAAGGTCTAACCTCAATCTCTTCTCTGCCAGTTTAAAGCCATTCCCCTTGTCCTGTCCCTACAGGCCCTTGTAAAAAGGTCCTCTTCAGATTTCTTGTGGCTAATGTCATTATCCATGATAGCGAAAAGCAGTGTGTTCAAAGAAGCAGATGATGTTTCAATTGGTAACACTTATCCTGAAGTCACTACGGTACATATACCTTTACGCAGTATGTGAGGGAATTATGTTGCTGCATGTACAGGGTATTGGGGCTTTTTTATAAGCAATTTGTTACTGAGAGAAGAAGATAACAACTTACCGTTAGAGATCTCATGGCTACTCACAAACAAGGTCAAGGTCAGTGATCACTATCTGCATTCCAGTAGGTTTCGGTTTGTTTAATTTCATCCTTTAGCTACTGCCTGTGACAATTGGGCAACTGTGCTGTGAAATAACATCATTTTACCACAAAAACAACTGTTCCAACAGCGAATGGACTAATGATATACCAAAGCAGTTAGTAAAAAGTACATGGCAAAGAAAAGCTCTTTAGAAGCAGAAGAACTTATTATAATAGAACTCAATTCTGAATATCAAGATGTCCTGTGGCCTAAACAGCAGTAAGGTACCACCCACAGCACACGTGTAATGCAGAATCATCTTCAACAGAGCACGGAGATAACAAATCTGCATGGGTAGGTCATCATAAGCACTACAATTCATTTCACAATAAAAAGGAGAAAAGAGTGATGTCCCACCTCTCTTCCTGATGAAGCATTTTACAGCACTGTAGGTGTACACATAATGCATGGAATACCGTGGCTTGTTTTCCCTGTTAGAGAGCCGTGCTTAGAAAGAAAGTGTGTTGGATGTAGGAAGACAGAGCCCATTTCTGAGGTGTATCATGAAGGACTTTTCATGGCTTCCCAAATGACAGAAGTTAACCCGAGGACAGCGGAAACCAGAATGGCTAAAGTTACAAGGAAGGCACTACTGGGAGCAGAAAAGGAAGAATTTGCCTGCGGCTTCCCATCACTGAGTCTTTCCCAATTGACTGAAAGCTAAAGCAGCAGCTCCATTAGTGTTTTATAGAGTTCACAAATCAATGTGAAATTCCATATGCTTTGCTGAGACACCAGCACAAACGTGTTTGGGAATATTTACACACATAGACAGAGTGCATATATGTACACAGAGAGATAAGGGCCCCTCCTCTCCATCCAGATTTGCATGAAGTCAAACAAAATTCATGTGGTATTTGGCAGGGAGTGTAGGAAGTTTCACAGAGCCATGCCACTGAACTTGCCAGCTGAAACATTTCATTCTGTTATTGGAAATCATTACTCTCACTCTCCAGAAATCTCCCTGTATTTTGAGCGGTTTGTAAAATAAATGGAACTGCACCAGTAAAGCCATTCTGAATATAAAGTGTCATGGCAAAGGGGAACAGAACTTGAGAATTAAATATGGCCATTGAGTGCCTTACGAAGTTAATCACTCCTCTGACAGTAGCTGGATTTTTTCTTTCTAAACTCTCTTAACACACATTTTTGTTCTCACCTTCCTTCAGTAACCAAACATGGAGAACATACTCTGCTTCTGCTGAGGGAAACCCGACTGCCAGTATTTAGGAGTAGCCTTTAGTGACCACAGAAAGGGAAATTCCCTTTGCTTTGCTCTCCCTGAGCAGGTCTCAATTATGCCTGCCTTGAAACTTCAGCCATTCTGGCCTCTACTCTGCTAAAAGTATACTCTTTTGTGTGTACTTTTGTCTTAAAAAGCCCTCAACAAAATAAAACTAAAATACTGCCTTAGGAAAAAGGGATTTACACAAAACCAGGAAGGATGGAAGTGAAACTTACTCTAAACTCAGAAAAGAACCATGTACCTTTACCTTCTACAGCGAGACTCAAGATGAAAACACAAAACACAACCTTTTTGCTTTAGAGAAAGGCTCTCACTGTTCCAAACCTACTAGTTGCTACAGGGATTCCTATTCCGATGTTTCCACAAATTTTAAGTGAGCTCCCATATGACTTCAAAAGTCGTATTTGGCTCCTGAAACATTTCTGAGGTGGCACTTCCATAAGCAATACACCGATCTATAGGGCTGTGCTGCTTTTCAGAGGGAGCTGGATGCATGCAGCAGAACGTATCTCCTTCATCACAAGCACCAACACGGATTGAGTTGACTGCTCATAAGCATTCACCATCTTACTGTGATCATAACACAAGGAATGAGGACACCAGGGCTTGGGACGTTCAACATACCAGCCAAGAAGCAATTTGAACTGGGGTAATTGGTCTTCCTTAACTTCATGCCCCAGTTCAGAAGAACCACAGTGCAGTTGGAGCTGTGATCACTTCCACATCCATCTGAAGCAGGCTGCTGTTCTGACTGAGATAAGAGTGCAGCAGGGCTTAGACCAGAAGAGAGCAGGGTAATGACTAGTATTGCCACTTCAGAGCACACAACCTTCATTAATTTAATCATTACTGCAAGCAGCACCAGTACATCTAAAAATAAGTCACTTGAATGAGGAGAAAGCTTCCAAATCCTGTGTTTCTATTTCTTTTTAAGAAAGCTCAAGCTTTCTAACAATACGCTGCAGCACAATGGAAAAGTCTCATTTATAAAATAATGTAAAATCTATCTGGTGTGTGGGAAGAAGATAAGGGCTGTTTATCAACAGGAATAAAATTACTGAAACTGGAAATAAGATGCTGGATATCCTTCATTTGCAGACTGCACAGCTGCAATTAGCAACACAAAGAAGGTATTCACCACTGCAGAAATCTTAGTGCACTGATGCATCGTGCTAAAACTGTCTGCAGTGAAAGGGTCTGCCTCAGAAGAGAATTAATTTTAAACACAGAAAATTAAAATTCATCTAAAGGATTTGTATTCTAAATAAAATGCATCTATTTCCATCATGTCTATATTCTGCACCCTTGCACACAAGCAGATATGCTTATACTTCCCTGCGATAAGACTTCAGTCATTTTTATTTTCTATTAAATATCTATGTAATTGACACCACGATTTTACATCTCATTCCATTCAGCATGTGCGGTCATTTACAGATCCACCCGCAAATACCATCCGATGTGGGAATACAAAAGAAAGCTGTTCTTTTCCTTTATGTGCAAGTTTACAAACTCTTTCTATAATTTATAATTTCCTTTCCATCACACTGTACTTGCCTTTATCATCACTTCAGCTGAGGCACAATGTACATTTCTCCCCAAAAGACTCCACCTTCAAAAGTGTGTGTGTTGCCAGCCTCTGTACCTTCTATTTAGCATCTTTCAAATTAAATCCCTCCTAGATGAATCTAGCATATTGCTCAGCACTTACTGAAATTTATGAACATGTTTAAGCTTTTTCACCCTGCTGTTAACCATTACGATTGCTTACTTTAAATCTTTCATTTTATAGCTATCACTTCAGCAGACTGTGTTGGTGACATTCATGAATTTCTCAGATCGCAAGTGTTCCCATGTTTAACAGCTCTGGATACAGTTATGCTTCTAAAACCATTCCTTGGTTTTCTGCTCTAACCTCCTGCTTCACTGAATCCCCAAATGTTCTGGCATCAGACTGGCAGAAGGCTTGTGTTTTGGGGAATTATCATCACAGTCTGTGGGCCAGATTGTCACCTCTGCTTCCACTGTTCAGAAAACCCAGTAGCAGTTGTTCTCAACAACTCCAAATGCCACCAACCACTGCTGATATCACACTACCAGTTCAGAGTCAAGAAAGAGGTATTTTCTTTGCATGAGGAATGACACCAGGGAAGAAGCGCATAGGAGCAGAGTGAGTATAACTGCGAAGCGAAAAGCTTCAGTATATGACATCATCATCTTTCCCTAGGGAATATGCAGGGAGGCCTGGCTACTGGCTCAAACCAGCCAGCACCAGTGGTCCAACCCAGCCCACAGAGCTTTTCTATTCTTTCATTTTATTACAGCATTCTCTCTCTTTCCTTGATCATTGTGTGAAGTCAGTGTTGATGAACTTTGAGGAAAGCCTGTCTCCAAGTAGACCGCGTAGCCCTGACCACAGTAGTAAGCACTGTACAAGCTCTATCAGCAACCTGAGTGACAAGGAGCACCAAAGCTCCCTCCTGGGGTCCTGCTCCCACCAGCCACTGGCCTGTCCCCGGATGACTCAAGGTACAGGCAGGAGAGAAGCTGAGTGGCTGCCTGGTCACACCACTTGGTGCAAAGCACATGACACGCTAATGAGTGGAGTGCACTACCCCTCACAAGTAATCTATTTCATTAAGAACATACTAATAACAACTTACATCTAGCCCAAAGCCATGTATTTAACACTACGGTCAGCCTAATACAGCATATGACAACAGCACTGGATCCACACAATAAAGACATGTCTATCCCTGATTCTCTTCTGCTTAAGATTCAGAGACTGGTATTGTATCAGAGGGGACCAGTCTGGTAAGTGTAAATGTCTCCATTTCTCCTACCATTAAAAAAGTTTCTTCAAACATTGACAGAAAAGAGGTGAAAGTAATTCTGTGATCAAGCACACAAGCAAGCTCACCCAAATATCAGGGCTGGAAGAGAAAGGCTGACGCTTCCAAAAAACACAAAACCCTAGCTCTATGCTCACTCAAGCAACCAAATCCAAAGATGAAAACACGGACTATATAATGAATGTAAATGCTCCCTTTTCTCTTCCTTGTCCCCCCTTTTAAACTATAGGTCCTTGGGGCAGGGACCACCTCAGCACACAACTGTATTCCTGCAGGTAATCCTGCAGTGCAAACCCCAGGTCAGCATCTCTCCATCTCTCAAATACAGGCACTCACAGCTCCCAGCAAGAAAAACCAGAAACCCTGTGCAAAAACTGTAGGAATTTGGTAATGATTAGTAGTAAATTTTATTGCTTTTTAAATACCAAGATTATTTTACACTAGGGATATACCATGTTAATTCATACCCAGCTAAACCAGGTGATGCTGCAGTCTGTGGCTGACAGTGCCACATCTTTAGGAGCTGTGCTTCCAAGCATTTCAAAACCCTTTTGCATTTGTCCACACCTGTATGCAGACACATACCATACTTCTCTACAGTTAAAGATTCATTTAAATTCAGAGATGCCGCATCTAAACTGATGATCACACATCTCAGCAGTAACCAACCAGACAGCTCATTACCATGTCCTCTGTTTGCTTACAGCATAAATATCTGGAAGACAAGCAGGTGGAGGCCAAGCAAAGCTTACTACAGGGAGGATAATCACGTTTTCAGATGCAGTCTCTGCCTTCTGCTAACGCTTTCACCACTGACCTGCAGGTGCTGCCTTGGGTGCAACAACACACTGCTTTTGGGCATGATTCCTGCATTTCTCCTAGTTTCACTTGTCCTACTAGCCCTGATTTTACTGCTCCATTTCTCCTGGTTATAAACTGTGGTAAATCAGCATTAAAAGAAAAATTAAGTCTCTTTTTTTCTTTTAAATGAAAATGAACTAACATGACTGTCTGTCACATTAACTGTTAATCACATTAAAGCTGTGCTGTTTTTCACAGGCACATTCTCCATTTTTTCATGTTATACCACAGATACCTGGGGAAAATGTTTGGTAGGGATGTTTAATTAAAATCATTTCTAATACGGTAATTCTTTTTTCCTGATTTCTTGCTAGTGGGAGTATAATTTGCTCTAGCTCATTTAACAAGCAGTTCAGCAGAAAGAAGGAGCAAAGAGCCTGCAGTGAAAGGACAAAGTGCAGCTGTTCTGCCCAGATTGGGAGTGATGCTCATTCAGTTACTCCTTAAAACCATGAAGCTTCAGGGACAAATAAACTGGCATAAGCATTTGCTGACTTAGGAGGTATAACTATTTTTAACATCTTATTATTTTTCTAGGTGTGATCATTTTGTCAGTGGCCATTTCACAGAAGCGCATCATTGAGGGGTTTAATACCAGAATAAGGAGAGTTAGACGCACCACTTGTTTAAGGAACCTGTTTTGATCATTTGGTTCTCAGATACCTTAAAATCAAAAAAGAGGGTTCAGCTACAGTGGACAGGTGACACACTGCTCCCTTGAAAGTGAACACTACGCAACAATCACAATGAGAGAACACATTATTCATACAACTTCCTAATGTAATACTAACGCAACATTAAATACAGCATAGCTTAAACCAGTACTAAGTGTCAAGTGCATATTAGTTATTTTAGAGAAGTCATCCACTTGGGGCTGTTTCCCATGGAATCTGAAGGCTGATGTTGTAATTTTGGAAGAACAAAGAGCAGCCTCCTGGCAACCTGTCAAAAATTTTCCCAAGTTGTAATTTATGTTAAAGATTGTTAAATACAAGCACACAGACAAGCACCTGGGCCCCACATCTACTTTAAATACATATTTAAATGGAAGTGTTGTTTAAATCAGTTGCTATATCAATGACTAAGGGCAGAATACACTTATTAGAATAGTCATATTTATTAATGTGAAACCTCTTGCAGAAAACCTCTACCTACTTGTTTGTCAATTAGTCAGGAGCTAAAATCAACATCTGGAATCCTGCTTCAGACCCTGGCCATCTCCGTTTCCTGGTCATCAAGTTCACATGCCAAGGACAAGATAACTGATTGCAAGGTAAAATCTCCCATGATTGTGACAGAAAGTTTTGTTTTGTTTTGTTAGCAACCTCCATCACAAGGTAGTTCTGCTGTTTCAGGGGTCTCCAGCACCATTATTGCAATGCAGTTAACATCCTCCTGTACTGAGTGATACAGGGTATTTCACTGCCTTCAGATGCTTAAACGGAATTACAATCCCTACACGCAGGTAGAGCTAAGATTCTGATTCAGTGATGTGCGGCAGTGTGCTCCTAAATCTGACACGGGGATTTTAGCAGCTTCAGTGCTCCTGAATCAAAGGCTTTGACGTTTATGTGACAGAAGGAGGGTAATGGTAGGAATGCCAGACATATGCAATCACAGAGCTGCAAGCATTGCTGGCAGCTAGGTATCTCTTAGGAACATAAGGACCAGGCTAACACATCAGTAATCCCATGGCCATCTTCCCGACCATGTTCACTTGTCCAAGCCAGCACCTTGCGAAATAGATTCAAACTGACCAAACAGACATGTCTTTCTTGCTAAAGGCCACTGTCAATTCATCAGCCATGCAATGACTGCAGGAGAATTCTCACATTATAAACAACGAAACTGGATTTTTATTTATAATAAAACTAGTAGCAGCATACAAATCTATTCAGTTTTTCCTGTTTAAAATAGCTTGCTCACACATCAGGAAAGGAGAGATTTACTTTACCGTGTCAATCACAAAACGTAATTTATTACACACCTGTTTGATTTTTCAAGTTCGTACAATTACATGCTGTTGCTTCTAAATACAATTGAAGTAAAGGCAGGTATCAAAAAATGCCCACACATTCTGATTCATTGGTATGCCATGCAGCCAGAGACTTGTAGAAGCTGTTAATGATACATGAATTATGTATGCTACAGCTCAATATAACATTTGGTGTGATTTAAACAGCATGAACTTTTAGTGAAAGTCATTTTGATTCTGTGATGTATTACACTTCCAAAACCCTTAGCAGGAGGTGGGAATTGAACAATGTTCTTTAAAAGCTTTTATTCATTAAAGCAAACACAATACAGCTGCAACTAGATCCTAAATAATGGCAAGGAGTGAAACGGAAGATCTGATATAAAATTAGGCTGCTGCACAACTTGGTTCTTGTGTCAGGGAGAGTACCAGAGTGGAAGAAAACAGACAGGAATCAACCTTTCCCCTTTGCTTCTGTAGCAGCTGAACTTCAAGCTTCCGTAGTAATATTTCTCATTTCAAACGTCACTGTTCAACTGAACGTTTTGCTCTGCAACACCAAACGGTTGGCTCTCAGTCCTGTGATTAGGCTGCCATTTCAATAATGAAGCTATGAATCACTAGCAGAAAGAGCCATCCAGTTGCTTACGAAGGGTGAAAAAGGAACTGGCCTAAGTACATATCTGATTTCTAAGAAGTTAAATGCAAGAAGGAGAAGAAAGATTAAACCACAGCTGGATAATGCAATCCTTAATTGTATTTTCTCTTTAAGATGCCCAAATTGTTCAGAAAGAATTTAAATACACCTGAATGTGACAGCACCAATTCCTGATGCGCAAGGAGAGCTCTAAGCAATGACCAATTTCCTACTTGATAAGTGTCTACAGCAATTCTGCACCAGGAAGTATTATTCAGAATTACAAAATCTGTCCATGGACAAAGATGATTCTTTACTAGAATCTTTACTCTGTTATTGCAAAATGTGGGCTTATTATTATGGTATTATAAAGAAGCATTTTCAGCGCACAATCAAAATCAGGGACCTATTTGATAAAACACTTTTTTGTGTTTGTAAGTACAGGAATTGCTCTCCTTACTGTATATTTAGGGTTTCTTCCAAGAACATTTAGCACTGAGCTATCTCCTTATTAAAGAGAAAAACACTTTTGGTACACGTGGTAGGTAGAGGAATAGCCCAAAATACAAGACTTAGGAAAACCTTGTTTTGAAACCAGCAGGCAATGACAGAAAATAAGTATTGCCCCTGTTTTACAGATGGAAATAGAGGAGGGTCTCCCTCAACACCATTTTAAAAGCTTGCTGTCTGACAGAGAAAATAACAGATCTCTGACATGCGGGGCTCAAGGCCAGGCTGGACAGAGCCTTGGGTGGCATGGTTTAGTGGGAGGTGTCCCAGCCCATGGCAGGGGGGTTGGAACTGGATGATCTTAAGGTCCCTCCCAACCCTAACTATTCTATGATTCTATGCCTGTCCAATAGCTTTGACAAATAATCTACTCCACTGTACAAAAGCTTAAATTCATTCATAAAACAGCATCATCCTTTTAGGGTTGAGTTTAAACATATGGGTTGGGATTTTTTTGACTGAATTAATCCCTTCTCCTCAAGTCTGAGACAGAAGCATAAATGTTGTGATATCCTTGCCAGGTATTTATGAATTGCCACAAAGCATGATGCCAAAGACTATCAGTTGTTTTTTCACACCAGCCCCTACAAGGCTCTTTGGAATGAAAAGACAAGCAACACAGGGAACTACTGAAGTTTTGTATGAAGGATAACACTGCTTCAGCATAACCTACTGGGATTTGGGCACTGAGTACAATCTGACATAACTAACACCTACTATTATCTCTCTACTAGAGATATGGCTATAGTCCCGAAGGACCTAAGGCCACAGAACCTTTACTCAATAAAATGAAGTGAAAAAACAATTCAAGTCTAAGCTCCCCAGACCAGAAATGTTTGGGAAACTCTCTGGAAAGGACAGTCCTCTAATGCTTTTGATACTTTAAAAAGTCTTCCAAGCTTTTTGCCAGACACAGCATCCACTAAAGGTTTAAAATATGCATACGGTTACTTCCTCTACACACAAAGAAGTTCTAGTTCTAGGGAAGGCTTACAAAATCAAATCAATATGAGTACAAGTAGATGTTAAAAAAGAATCAGAGTAGTTGCTTGTGCTATTAGAAAACCCAGCAATTCACTTAAGTGTGTTTATTCTTACAATGCTCAGGAAAGGGTCTGCGTGTTGTCTGGTGCAAATGCTTGGGGAGTAGTTGCAATGATTGGTATTTCCAGCAAAGGTCTGATGACATTTGTGCTAGAGGCTGATCATCCACAGTATTATTTCCTACAGCAGAGGTCCAGCTTTGCCACAGTATCATTATCACTAAACACGGTTTATCAGATACAACGAATGCAAGAAAAACAACTCCTTTTGGAAGAATTTTCAAGATTTCGGAAACATTCTTGTTCTGTGTCCCCTGTGACGTTGTTTAGGAACTCTGAACTCAGGAAGCTCCTTCTGTTTCAACGATGAGTCACATTCTAAACACAACCATTCAGAGAAAAACAGAATTCTCATTGCTGATATTTCTGTCCTCTTTAGAAGAAAAACAATTGAATGGTAATCCTCGATTGCAGTAGATCATTCTGGAACAGTACACTCTACCTGCTACCCTGAAAGAACATGCTATTCAGCCTCTTGGCTTGTTAAATTAATACATTCTTACTCTGACCATGGAGAAATATGCAGAAATAAGAACGTTCAGAGAACACAATGATGACAGTAACACAGCTGATTAGCAATGGTATTACACTGTTCCCCAGAGTGATTCATGCAGTAGATGCAATGTACACATTTGCAATTTGCAGTCTTCCTGTATTACAAGCGGACATAGTTCACACTGGCCAAAAGTTTCTGAAAAGCCAAAGCTTATATTACAAATCCTGATCCTAGACAGAGTTACATCTCTAGACATATGTAGTGACATTAAGTTATTCAGGATAGCCCACTTAAATTAGCATGTTGAGTTAGAGTGTCATTATCCTGGCAAACATTGGCCCTACACTTAATTTTACAGATCTTCTTGTTTACTGTTGCTCTCTTCTATCAAAACTAGAACAAGAGGACAAATGCAACTATAATTGTTCTGATGTTTTAGCTACTGAATTAATATAATCTTTGTTTTGAAAAATGCAGAATCCTGTGTTTGGGAACCCAAAGAAAAACAAACAGTGGATATAGATCAGCCTGGGACCTAAGAAAAGAGATACAATAATACACACACACAGACTGATATTAGACTGTTAGAGGGGAAAGTCTGTAGAAATACAGTACATCTGACAGGCAAAATGCTAGCCAATACATGGGCCAGGCAGTTTGCATGAACTGACGAAGAAAAGGTGGCAGAAAGCAAAACAGTGTCTACATTTTTGTGCATTATTTTATCCTCTCTTTTTCCTATGATCCTGCAGTAAATAAAATATTTGATTTTTGAAAGGTGTCCTAATACAAGAAGCATTCTTGCAGTGTTCGCAGTCTTCCAGGAAAGCCAGTGGAGCAGACGGAGCGAAAAGACAGCTGCACAGGGCAGGAGCAGACGGCCATAAGACAAGTTGGTCCACCCGCTCTCTATGTGATTCCAAACCTGTACTTGGGAAAGCAAAAGTCCAGCACCAATACCCCAAAAACAGAATAAAAATGTTCTTCACCCTTGAGCTGCATTGCTTGATGTACAAATTCCTGTGAACAGAGATGCCAATACCAGCGGCATGCTTCAAACTAGCTGGTTGAATGTTATCACCACAGAATTCATCCAGACAGCAGCAGTGACAGCATTATGATTCATTCAATTATTCAAGTTATTTCTGCCCAGTATGGCTGTTAGCCTGAATTAGAAATTACTTTTGTTGAAGTGCTGATGCTGTTAGTTCCCTCTGGACTAGAATGGTGTTTGTCAAGGCATCCAACACAGAAATACTCACAAGAGAGATGAATAATACCGAGTACAGCAGCATTTCCCACTGGGCTGCATCAAAGGATGGATTTCTTCTTTGTTTTACTAAGTCATTGTGTTCTAAACCCACCATGCTCAGTAACAGGACTTGAGATGCAGCAGAGGAAGGTGCTAAGACTGTTAAAAATACATACATGTGATCTGCTGCAGCATACAAATGTAACTGTTGCCATGTTATGTCATTAACATGAGAGCAGGTACATAAAGACAAAATCTTTTTATTGTATTCTTCTTCTAATATGAACTGTTTTTGCAAAACCCCCTCAGAGAAAGGAAAGACAAGCAATGAATGCCATTTCATTTGATTTCCTAAACCTGAGAAATGGAGTTTTAACATTTTTCCCCCTGCATTTTCTCCTCTTTGTCTCAGTGCAATAAAAATTCTGCAGAAGCTGTGTTTCCTTCACATCCTCCTTCCCGTTCTCCTCCTTCTGCCTCACCTTTTCCGTTTTCAAAGCTTTGCCAACTTCAGTGAGTTAGTGGCAGAAGGTGACATCTCGTCTTTCTTTTGTCCCTAACTTTTCCCAAGTTGCAAAAGTTTGGCAAAGTACGTAGAAGAATAGGGAGAAAAGAAGCTTGCCTACACCTACTGGTGTGTGTGCTTTGAAATTCTCCGCTTGTTTCTTACTTACCTAAAACCAAAGTTGAAAAAAAAAACACTGTTAATGCAGAAATGCATGTGTTGAGCTTTGGGTGTAGGAGAAACATGATGAAATCAGGAGCAGTACTCTCCTGGCTTCTCATCCAGACAACAGCATGAAAAGGTATTGCTTTTTCCTCTCCTCCTGTTATCAGAGGTGCAAATGAGTATCATCAGTGTTGTTTCAGAGGGATTCTCAATGCATTGACAACAAACTGGAAGAGTTACTAAATGTGAGAAAATTACCTGAAATTAGGCAAGAGATAAGTTTCTGGAAGACACCAAAAGCTGCTCTTTCCTACCATTTGCTCTACAGTCAGTGAGGAAAGGCAAGTTTTAATTAAGGGTGATTTCAGCTCAGCCAAATATCTGTTTATCTGGTTTAGCAGAGGTTAACATCAGTTTTTAAACATGCCCCTCTTCTTGCTGGGAGCCAGGGCTAAAAACCTCAGTTCAGATTGCTGAACTGACACAGGCTAAATCCTACCCTGAGTGACAAAGTGAAAAGAATGCAATGTGGCAGCAGCCATCTTCCTGCCACTGTCAGCTTAAGCATTGCCTCCTAAAAGAAAAGAGCAAAGAGAACTGAGTTTGCCTACAGCCCTGTTCTGCATTTCACTACTGGCTGTTAATGGAAGGGCACTGCTTTCGAGCTGCATTTCTACACTGGGAAATCACCCCAGTGGAAAGGATGAGGGAGGGTTTTCTTCCCAGGCTTCAGAAAAAGTGACCTCTAAAAAAGGAAATAAAGTGGATGTATTGGAAATACAAGGAGAGCTGGAAATACAATGAGGAAAGGCTTGCTCTTCCTTTCCCCTCTGAAGACTCTTTCAACATTGTTCTTCCTCGGTTTGTCTTTACAGCAGGACAGAAAGGGAAGCAAACCCTGTAAGCCTTTAAATACATTTGCTGGTTTTAATTTTTGACAAAGAACAGTTATCAAAATCAAATCCATGACTTAATATTGCAGAAATGAAAAATATCTTACTCTTTCTGTGCCTCTGTTCTCATCCAAAGCTTGAGCACAACATGCATCTCACACCCTGGGGGGGCTGGCAGCAGCAGCACTTCATCAGTTGCCTGGGACCAGCAAGACAGCACACACAAAACAGGCATTCACTTTGGAGCACTTGTACAGTCCAGGTGACTGGAACCACACTTAAAATGTTGACCCAAAGCTGCCAAGCAGAACAGCAGGTCGGGGAGAAACAGCAAAGACTGCAAGCTGGAGAAGTAAAGATAACAAGTTCACAGATGAAAAGTGTTCACATGCTGTGCCTGCAGCTGAATTACATGGAGAAAGAAGGCTGCAAAGAGCCTAGAAAGCAAGGGTGAAAAAAGCAGCTCCTCACCCAATCCTAATGATATGTCTTCAGCAAAGACATCTCAAAGCTCCTGATACAAACTGCTCTCATGGGAAAAAAACCAACCAGGCCCCAAAACCCCACTTGCTGTAATGCTGCAGTTAAGGGGATGAAACTTAAAACCACAGCACTAATAAGGATAAGTATATCAACAAACAGAGAAAAGAGAGGGAGGGCAGGGGAGCACAACCAGGTGTCTCCCTTGACACAGAGTGGCCCCGAGTGCCAGGGCAGCAATACTGCAGCCGACGCATGCAGTGTCAGTGCAGGCTTAGCTCACCACAGATCCCAGCCCAGAGCTGGCCGGGGGGGCAATCTGCCTCAGTGGCAAAGCTTGCCTGCAGTTCAGTCACACGGTTTAATGTTAGAGTGCTACAGAGCTTATACTGACCTCATGCTGAACCCTCCCTTGTGGCTTTGAGAGAGTATCACTTCCTACAGCATTTTAAGCTCTACTATAATAACCCATCTGGAAAATCCCAACCTTTTCCCCACCCCTCTTCTTTGTGTTTACATGGAAGGGTAGAAAACATTATGGGAAAAATAAACACAAAGTGGAGTATGACACTGTGGGAAAGCATTCGGACTCTTCAATACAACGTCCAGGAACTTGATACGCCACAGATGCTCTAAGAAACAAAGTTATATACACTGAGACAGTATAAAGAACTTCCGTCAAGTACCTACAGCGAGATGTGGAATTGTAAAGACATAGCAAGGAAAGGTTTCTCTTCCCCCAAAGCCTCATGTCTGAATAATACCAGCTCTGTGCTGCAAACAGACTGGCTCCCACCCACCGCCAGTGCCTCTTGGGCAAAGGCAAGATCTCAATATCAAATGTGTTTTGAAAAATTCTCAGAGTGAAAGGTTTTGCATAGGTTGCATGGGCAGCACTAACCAGCGCCCCATAAAGCTGGGAAGGATTTGTATATTGTGTTTGGACATTGTTCTAGAGACAGACATTTGCTTCTCACTGAACTCTTAAGGAAAAACAAAGGAAAACAAGATCAGCCCTCAAGCTGTCCTCAAAGCAACACTGCTTCAGCCTCCGTGAGAGGCCTGGCAGCACTGCATCCACCCAGCTCCCCATCACCCAGCTCACACACACCAGAGAACTGACAGCCTGCACAAAGCGCCTCTTTCTTTCTTTCTTCACTACTCTTGGGTCCACAATTGCTGCACAGTTGAAAAAAGCACATGTAAGGAAGGGAAAGGTAGGGCATTATGGTATGCTGGAGCAATTAAAAGGCGCCAGTAGAGATGGCCTCTTTCCTACTGTGACACACATCCGGAGCACAGTCCGTTTTTTTGGAAAGCAAGCAAGAAGCCTCCATTGGTAACAACTACCATTTTTAATGTCAGAATTCCTGCAAAGTGTGGTTGATAAATAAAGACTTCTTTACTTACCCTTTATTCACATCAAAAATGTGAATAAAGACCTAGGGCTTGCTAGCTAGGAGGTGAAGAGAGCAACACTGAAGATCCAAGAAAGGTTTTGTTTTCATCTCAACTGGCATAACAAACCTAAGTCTGAGATGATGCGTCTCAACTACTCTTGAAGTAAATGCTCAAGAAACAGAGGAACAAACAGCCTCTAGCAAAAGCTAGTTACAACAAGCAAGGGAAGCAAGCAAGCCTCTTCACACTGTCCTCCCGCCACCAACGCACCTTCCCCCTTACCTGCTGCAACCCCTGCTATCTCCAGCCCAGGCTGCTATTCACAGCAAACTGCACTGTGGTTTCATGATGAGCACAAACAGCAGGGAGGATGAGACCAGCAAACCTGCTCCTCTGTCCGCGTTATACAGTTGGGGTGGGTAGGTGACATTTTCAAGCACAAACACAGCACTTTTCTGTGCTGCTGGACAATAAACCTGAAATCACCATAAGGGAAGCAGCATCTGCCTGCAAAAATAGCTGTTCTGAATAAACTTTGTTTGTGAGGCCTGCGCTGGCTTTGTTCTTATAGACGACGCCTTATTTATAGCCTCATTTTTATTACCTGTTTAAAGGATGAACATAATAACAAAAAGACCATGTAGATTCACTCCACCTGAAGAAAGAAAAAAAGCCAACCAAACAAAAAGGCATATTGATAATAACTACTTTGCTCCCCAAAATAGGTATTTTGTATTGTCCTGGGTTCAGCAGCAGCAGTCATTTTTCTCCTTCTTAGTAGCTGGTGCAGTGCTGTGTTTTTGACTTTCGGCCTGGGAACAGCACTGATAACACCGATGTTTTCAGTTGCTGCTCAGTAATGTTTACTCTGACCAAGGACTTTCTGAGCCTCATGTTCTGCCAGGGAGGAGGGGAAGCTGGGAGGAAGCAGAGACAGGACAGCTGACCCAAACTGACCAAAGAGGTATTCCATACCACAGCACGTCATGCCCACTATATAAACCAGGGGCAGTTTGATCAGAACCAGAAGGGTTTGATCACTGCTCAGACTGGGCTGGGTACTGGTCGGCGAGTGGTGAGCAGTTGTATTCTCTTCCCTTGTTATTCCCCTTATCATCATTATTATTGGTGGTAGCAGCGCAGCAGTGGTTTGTGTTATACCTCAGTAACTGGACTCTTCTTATCTCAACCAATGGGAGTTACATTCTTTCGACTCTCCTCCCCATCCTTCCGGGAGCAGGGGGAAGAAGGAGGGGGGAGTGAGAGAGCGGCTGCATGGTTCTGAGTTACGGCTGGGCTTAAACCACAACATGCATGAATTTGCAGCATATTTCAGCAGTGGTTGATGCTGGATTAGTGTTGCACTGCAGTAATTCTGAAATTACAAAGCATCATACACATGATGTATACAACACTCAACTTGGATACAGGAAACCAGCCGTGTATTCCCATCCCCGCTCAAGGCCTAGCACATGGCTTTACATTTTTGGCTGAAAGAACAGACAGAATGCATTGCTCTGCGGAAATCTAGCAATAAGTTCTAATGGTAAGGACAACTGCTCTGAGTTCAAGTAAATCTTGTTCATCAGGAAATTTGGGAATGAAACACAGCTGCTACCAGCGGTGGGGCAAAGCTGTCAGGATATAAGGAACGGGTCCATATCACATAGCAGAGATTTGGCTGTGGGACACGAAGGGTTAAGTGGAGCTGCAAAGAGTGGGGAGCAATGAGAGAAAGGTCTTTCTCATAGTTAAGCAGACCCTCTTGTCCCAAAGAACACCAGTGATTATCACCACTCCGTATGCATTCCTACAGACCAAATAGAGTTTTAACCGTATTTCCCACAGGGGCCACTAATGACATTGCTCATTTTTGGGTATTCCGAGACCCCAGGGTCTGGAAGGCAGGAGCCC
This sequence comes from Amazona ochrocephala, assembly GCA_039720435.1. Taxonomy (NCBI): domain Eukaryota; kingdom Metazoa; phylum Chordata; class Aves; order Psittaciformes; family Psittacidae; genus Amazona; species Amazona ochrocephala. Next base: position 15,628,618 of record CM077884.1, on the reverse strand, counting down.
TGAGTGCATGCAGCTGCAGCTGGGGTCCCAGGACTGCAGGCTGTCAGCATCTGAGCTGTTACATGATCTGCACTGCTGTGAGAAGCTAGGGAAGTGTCACATCAAATTAGGCAAACAGACATGAGAGGCATTTTTTTGTTTGGGGGGGGTGTGTGTGTGTTTCTGCTAATCTGAGTCTCAGCTCTTCATCTAGAGAATGAGGATACCCACCATCCTGTCACCTAAGGGACAAGCTGAGGATCAATTAGCATTTGTGAAACACTCATCTCAAAATGATGACTACCACAGAAAAAACCCATCAGGAAATCAATGCTTCGCTAATCAGAAACAAGGTGTGAATAACATGCAAGGAATAAAGCATAGTTCCAGACATCTCATGGAAAGGCTTAAATGCAGCAAGACAGGCAGTCTTCTTGATAGGAGTAACATTTATAGGCAGAAGAGGCAGCTAGATGAAGGTATGAATCACACTTCACCTCTTTGAAGTACTGCTCTTTGCACCCTTGATCATGTTCATTTGTGGATTTGATACTTCCAACAGAACCTGCAAAGCAGATGGCTGAACTGACAGCAGTGTGTCTTATCCCAAGCAGGACCTGACTACATGTCACCAGCACTGGAGTGTTTCTGTCAGAGCCTTACTCAATATCAAAGGCTATGGAACACAATACATCCAGTGGCTTAAGAGCAGCTGGTAGAATTCTCAGTCTAAAAGTAACAAAAGGATGTGGTCAGTTAGAGAAAGGACCACAGCTTCTGAAGGAACACCAGCAGTCTTCAGGGACACCTGCTCTGTAATCAGGAGTTGCTCCGCACTAAGAGGAAATAGAGGAATGAAAGCCTAAGAAGCTATGCAAGACTGATGGCATGGATACAGGGCTTAAAACAGAACAAAGCAATTACAGCCCCAGCTTTTCACTCTGTCCTCTTTCCTGCTGAATTCAAAGCCAGAATCATACATGTGAATTCGAAGTTCAAGCCTGGTAGAAGTTATTTCCATAGATACTGTATTTCTCACTGCATGAGCACACACAGATGCAACTGGATCCACTGGCAATAGCTGCATTTTGGCAAGATTTATAAGCTTCCACCACTACTTTCACTGGACAGCATCAGCTAAAATGCTCCAGGAATTACAGTGTGAAGTCCAGGCTCATGGAACCCGCTGGTTTTGCCAGGGCAGAACACAATTCCAAGCCCACAGCTAAGAAGAGACACGGTTCAGTCAGAGAGTATTGTGGCAATAGTAACTCACTTTTGCCGATGCATGCACTTCTCAGAGATGCTCAAACCTGCACGCATAATTAATTATTATTCATGATAATCTTAGGAAAGAAGCAGCAGTGTAGGAATGGAGCAGCAGAGACAATCCCAGTTACCTGACAGCACAAGGACTCTCACATTACTGTCACTGGTTTCCATTCGGACTCAAAAACTGCATTTCAGGTTTGCTTCAAACCAGACTTGTTAGTAAAGGCAGGTCACATGGCAGTCACGTTAAACATGTCTTGATTTGTTGTACCTTTGAGCTTAGCCCTTCCTGCAACCCAAGCCTAAAATTTCACCCTCAAGTCCATGTGTCTTATATTAGCTTAAGTGTATGTAAGGATAAATATGGATTCCACTAATTAAAAGCATATGCTACGTGGGCACACGCAAAGCTAATTATGACATGGATTACATTTAAAAGCATGAAGCTTAAGAACAACTATCATGGGGACTGCCTTAAAACTCTGTTACATTCAAATAAAAAAAGGTTTTCAATATTTCTGGTATGGAACACGATCAAAGTGGGTGCATCCCAGGTAAATGCACACTGTAACGGAAAAAGAGCAGTCACACACAGAGTTAAGCTCAATTTCGACTGTCAATGGCAACTCACTGAAGTCAACCTCACACCACCAGACACACAGAGGAGGTTTAGAAAAGACCCTTTGTTTTAGCCAACAGATCATGCCATGAGAACAGAGATCGCAGAATCACAGAATAGCATGGGTAGGAAGGAATCTCAAAGCTCATCCACTTCCAGACCTCTCAGGGGGGATTGCCCCAACTCAGGTGCAGGAACTTGCACTTGACCTTGTTGAACTTCATGAGGTTGGCATGGTCCCACCTCTCCAGCCCGTTCAGATCCCTCTGGATACCATCCCTTCCCTCCAGCATGTCGATCACACAGCACGGCTTTGTGTCACCAGCAAACTTCCTGAGGGTGCACTGATCCCACTTTCCATGTCACCATCATTTTATTCAATATATTGAGATGCCTTAAACACCAAATTCATTACTTTCAGTATATGTCAAAGTTGTGCAACAAAGAAACACAATTAATTTCTACCAACAGCAGGAGGAACTGGACAGGAAACACTGATCATGAGAATGGAACCCCCAAAGTATTGTATTTTATACACTTCTTAGGCTTTCAGTGCAGTATCTGTGCTTTTACAGTCATGCTCTCACAGCATAAACAGAAAACAGCTCTTCATGTTTTTTAGGTGAAGAAGGAAGACAGTCACATCTGCATAGGGATGAAGCACTTAATCTTTCAGAATCAGCTGTTGTACACTTCAGAGGTCTGTCTACTTGTAGGTTATATACTTCCACTACATTAAAAGTACACCACTGCTCTGCACAAAAGCAGTAGTCTCTCTAAGTCCAAGGAGTCACTAACTTCTCATACAACTATTACAAACACTCTAGCTCCCCACAAGATGAATGGCTGCACAGCCACTGGGTTCTTTTACAAGCTGGTATTATCTTCAGGGATGCTGATTTATGAGGAGCAAAATAATTACATTTTGATTTAAACCCTTGAGTACTTCAGGTGTTGCAATTCAAGCAAAGCATTTTGGGATGTCACACAGCTTGTGCCATAGTATAGATTTGTGTGTGTTTGAGAATCAATTATCATTAATATAACAACAAGCGCCAAGTGCTGTTCAAGCACATTTAACTTCAAAGTTCTGTTGGGGGCATTACAAAGGAACTCATCTTTGGAAACCCAAATCCTGTAACTCCTGCAATTACATTCCAGCATTTCCAATTTAGTGCCTTTTGTCCTTGTGCACTTTTGTGTGGTTTTTGTTTGTTGCTGTTTTCTTAAAGGGAAAAACCACACAGCCTTGACAAAAGCAAAAAAACCCAACAGAAATGAAAGGATGCCAACGTTAAACCTCAGAAAAACCAAAACTAACAACCCAGCTATTCCTTTTCAAAGGAACTTCACCAAATGGGGCAATGAATTTCCAATGAAGTTCTGTAAAGAGTATATCTCTCGCTCTTTAACATTTTAACTATCCCTGACCTTTGACTTTGCGCTGTTCCCACCAATACACAGGCAAAGCAAAGGATGACTTATACTTCTAGAAGTGCATACTTCGGCTAGGGGTATCTGCTGATTACGACAGCATACCAAGGCTTGCAGGACATGGATTCACCTCTCCATTTTGCTAGAACTCCCAGAGCACAAGTCTTCAAACTCCATTTCAGACTTCGGACTTAGAGCCTAAGGAAAAGAAAGCAATATGCTTCTAGCTTGAGTGATTTAATTTGAACTACAGTGACTTCAGCAAAAAGGCAGTAAAGCTTTAGTGGTCTCCTTACTAAGCCTGTCTCTACAGCCTCATAGCAAGTTTGCTTATCTCACAATAAGCTGTGTTTTCTGAAAGCAAGCTCCACTTACCATTTGGAAGTTAAACCAGATTCATTTTGGTGCCTGAATAAGCAATTCAGACCAAGTCACACAGCGATCAAAGATCAGTTTCCTAAATGCTGGACTGTTATAGCACAAGACCAGCTTGTATCAAAATGGTAGTTTTTCACATACAACCCAATTTCTTTGTGCTGCTTTGATAATTCAGGCTAGGCCAAAATAAAGCAGGTGTGGCCAAAATGAAAAGAAGCACTTTGGCATCCCTAATCCCAACTTGATTCTGTCAGTCAAACCCTGATTTATTTACAAATAACTGTGTGTCCTAGGTAAGAGGTCCACAAATTCAACAATGAGATGTAAAAGGCAGATAGCCCACTTGCAGCCGGGTGCAACGTGCAGTGCCAACAAATACTACAAACACGGTCATCACCCAAGTGATATTTCTCACAACAGGGACCAAGCTCTTCTTCCATCCAGGACAATATAAATCCAAGGAGTGCTGTTGTTGTGATTTGTTTACATTACGTTGCTCAGGGAGCAGGGCACAGCATCAGGAGCAATTCTCCTCTCTCAATTTCTCTTGTCTACAACTAGCACATGCTTATGCATCTTGAGAATGAGGAGGAGTCCAGGTCCTGTTACTAGCTATGTAACCCAATTTCATCATCATTTTAGGAGATCAGAGTGGCATCAGGAAGCCAGACTTGACCGGTTAACGCGATCTCCCCCCTCCCCTTTAATTTTAAATTAAAAATAATTCCTGACACACCCTGCATCTTTGTTTAATTAAAAACATGTATTCCTCTGTTGGGTCTCACCCGTCCTGGTTTCAGCTCGAATAAGGTTAATTATCTTACTAGTAGCTGGTGCACTGCTGTGTTTGGGCTTTCGTCTGAGCACAACGCTGATAACACACCAATGTTGTAGTTATTGCTCAGTAGTGCTTACCCTGATCAAGGACTCATGTTCTCATGTTCTGCCAGTGAGGAGGGGCACAAAAAGCCAGGAGGAAGCAGAGACAGGACCCCTAACCCAAACTAGCCAGACGGGTATTCCATACCACAGCTCAGTGTAGAAACTAGAGGGAGCTGGCCATGAGGCACCAATCACTGGGTATTGGTTGGTGGGTGGTGAACATCTGTACTGTGCATCACTTGTCTTTCTTGGGTTTTATTTCTCTCCTTTTGTCATCTCTTTTCATTACAATTATTGTTACTTTAGTTTATTTCAATTATTAACTGTTCTTATCTCAACCCAGCGGTTTTTCCTTTTTGCCAGATTCTCCTCCCTATCCATCCCACCAGTGGCAGGGTGAGAAGCGGCTCTGTGGTACCCAGTTGCCAGCTGGGCTTAAACCATGACATAACCTTTATTTCTTTTCATGTTAGCCCTGCAGGAGAGAGAAAGCAAATGAACATCTGTGAACGTTCCTCCTTGCTGCTGCTACAATTGATGCCAATTCTTCCCTTCTTACCACTCAACCAAGGGCCCAGCTGGCTCTCCTTCTCAGAGAGCATTTCAAAAGCTGTTTGACAGAGAGGTCATAATGTGCAGATCTGAATTTATGCAGTCTCTGTCCTGAAGGAAATTAAGGATTCCAAACATAGAAGTCCCGCTTATCTCAAGGTGCTGTTCTGGCAGCTCAAAAAACATGCCCTAGGCGATATCTACTGCTTAAATTGTCTCTAAAAGTTATAGGCATCTAAAAATAGCCAACTACCTAATCCCTCTGATGTTAACAATCCCCATCAGAAAATGGCTTCTGAGCAATAGCTGTGCTCTAATACTTTTTTCCTGCCTCCCACTTCTAGTATGTCTGGCATATGAGTCAGAAAGCTCTCTCCTTCCATCTTACCATGAATAAAAGTACTGAAATAAATGCTCAACTCTCCTATGTACTTACAGGTAACACTGGGTTACAAGCTAGGTTACCAGAGATCTAATTCCCTTTATCACTACTGCCTAACAAGAATGTAGTCATTCTACAAGCTTAATACTATTAAACACTATTTATCCTCCATGTAAAAGCATAACTGTCTGACGAGGAGGATATCTACGTAGATATGTCTAAGAACACTTTAATGTTCAGTACGGAGTCATGGTTCCATACGATAGTTCAACCTAGAGGTCCACAAAGGCAGCTGTTAAGCATGTCGTAGGACCCCTTTACTCTTACAGTGTCCTGGTACAGAAGAATGGATGTGAAACAATTTGGAAATTCAAAATGGTTGCATCATCAAGGGTCTTTTGACAAGGGCCTGTAGTGACAGGACAAGGGGGAATGGCTCTAACCTGACAGAGCGATGGTAGATTTAGATTAGACATTAGGAAGAAGTTCTCCCCTCTGAGGGTGCTGAGGCCCTGGCACAGGGTGCCCAGAGAAGCTGTGGCTGCCCCATCCCTGGCAGTGTTCAAGGCCAGGTTGGACAGGGCTTGGAGTAACCTGCTCTAGTGGAAGGTGTCCCTGCCCACGGCAGGGCATTGGAACTGGAGGAGCTTTAAGGCCCCTTCCAACCCAAATCATCCTGTGTTTTTATGATTCAAGTCAGCCTTTAACAGAAAGGACCTCCTGTAGGATGTGGAATTACAGAATGTGGGAGAACAAGTTTATGGCACCCCATCATAAGCTGTTGTACCATTTAAAGCTCAGCCAGTGGTTTGACTGACGCAACCTTCAGAACTATTCTCTGCCTAGAATCACTTGCTCTGCAGCAGCATCCATTACGTATACTGGGAATATCTTCTCTTGAGTCGCATCTGAAGCTATAAGATGAAGTTGTGAATGCTTCATCCCTGGCGGCGTTCAAGATGGGGTTGGGCATAGCCTTGGATGGCATGGTTTAGTGGGAGGTATCCCTGCCCATGGCAGGGGGGTTGGAACTAGATGATCTTAAGGTCCTTTCCAACCCTAACTATTCTATGAATCTATGAATCTATAAGTACTCTATTCTGCTTGCATTGTAGCTTCTTTTTGCTGCACTATACCTCATTGCATATTCCCTGAAAATCTATTCTGGTGTGATATACTTAGGGCCCTTTATGGCACTACAACGTTAGCTGCAAATGAAAGCCATTCTTTCCCTCTCCTCCCTATCCCCAGCCACTCTGATCCCAAGAGGGCTACTCTTCATGCCGCTTGTCTCTAAGTCTCAACACAAAATAATACACTGTATGAACTATAATTCTTTGCAGGCTGGAGTGAATCCTAAGGGCAAAGTCAATGGCCAATAAATGATACATCAGGATACCTGTCCCAAAAGGATTAAAAACTGTTCTGCAGTTTTAATCACACCTATGTAGAAAAGTTACTTTTTAATTTCCTTTTTCTGCATAACTGATCTTTGCATTTTTATATTCATTGCTAAGGAAGCTTCCACTGTTTCATTTGCAAAGGTGACATCCACTGCATATCAAATTGAGCACTGGCTGCTTCCTAGAATACACGATTATACTCATATTCCAGGAGTTTTTTACTCTTTCCTTACTTTAATAATATTCTTTCCACACCTGTCCCTGCACTTTCCATACCAGCTGAGCATGGTTCCCGAATTATTGATGAATCATTTCCATCCTGAACCCATATGAAGCCGTTGTCTAGAAATTACTAGAATACTGTAAATAAGTACCTTTATACACAATAGTCAAGATGTCTTGAGAATAAGCTTATTACATTAGCCAATTAACACTTGTGAGATAAACAAAAAAATCCATTACATTCAACCTACCACAACAGGCAACACTTTTGTAACACATAAATGCCTATTGTTTTTACTATGACACCTACATTCTGTTAAGAAGCTTTCAGTTAGCGTCATATGGCAGCTTCAGCATTCTCCCTCTCCCACTTCCAAAAGGTAGAGATAAGCTTAATACTTCTGGCGAAATAGGGGTCATATTCAGTTTCTACAAAATCTGCACTCAGATGGTGAGAATAAGACACTACAAGAAGCAACATCATCCATCATCAGTGTAGATTAATGTTTTATATTACACTTTCCTTGCTCTTCTGGGCATTGAGAAAAATGTGCATATTTCCTTGTTCCATGAAACTGCTGATAGACTCATTGAGCCCGTCTGATCTAAAACCAAAAGGCCATCTATGATAAATTTGAAAGTGGCAGCCCACTCTTACAGCATCTACTTTTATTTAAGAATAAAAACAACAGGCATAATTGGTCTCTGATGAGCAGTTCTCTCATAATCATTAATAAGCCATTAGAAGCTGGACTATTTTGAATGATTTATGTAGCCAAAATCATCCTATCCATGGAGAGCTTCTTGTCAGAGCACCAAGATAAAAGATGATAGAACCAGATCATTTTTAATAGTATTGGGAAGAAAATATTGCTTTGCAAAAGTATATCTTCAAAAATCAACCTATCCTTTGCATAAATAGCCACCTTAGAGTAAACTGGAGGTTAAGAACAGCAACTCAGTACAAGTCGTTGATAGAACTGTTTTGCTCTCAATAGCTTCCTTAAGAGAAACTTCCCCAATTTAAATGAAACAAGAAGTAACAGCACAACAGTCAAAAGTATTTCTAAGAAGAATAAAACAGTATTACAACCGTACGATGAAAGGAAGGTAAAGCTGAGACATTTTCAAGAAGCAGATGGGAAGCAAAACCAGTCACGTGTGGCAACAGCCACACGGTAGAACTGTGTGCCTCAGCCTCAGTTTGAAGAGCAAAGCTGGAGCAGTAAGCACTGGGAAATGATCCCCTCAAAGCACAACCCTGGCTTAGCTGTTTCTTGGCAACCTAGTGAAGTCAGGACAGCTAGATTGTGGTTCCTGATTGGAGAGAAGAGACAAGTTTAGCCAAGTCACTGATCAAACCAAACTAAGTCCATATTTCCCACAAAACAGCTGCATGCCCACCACCTGCAAGAGCAATGAAGCATTGAACAGACAGGCAAATTATATTATTTATTTATTTTTGCTTCATTCTAAGAGGAGTTTGGCAAAATCATGAGCACCTTGCAGAACTAAATTTGTGTAACTTCTAACTTCACTCAGATAAAAGCCACATCTCAAGTTATGCTAAACCTCAATTTTTCAAAGGGTTGTTTCCAATCTCTGCATTACTTCAGTAGTCATTTACACTTCAAAACTCCAAACTGTTTTAAGAATACTAATCTCCCTGGTTCTGTTGCTATTTGCCTTAATAACACATTCTTTCTTCTACGTATCATAAATCCTGTATTGTTGTTGTATAAACTCAGCCTTATCACAAGCTTCCACCGGTGGATGAACAAACAGAAGCAGTGATTCCCAGAAAGCTGTTTTACAATAATGCGCGCTTCTCTTGCCTGAAACAACTGCAGAATACAACAAGCAGTGCATCTGGAGCCATTACGACATCAGGCAGCCAGGTATCACTCACTAAAATGTTGACACTATCACATTGTGCAAAAAGACATGCCTCGAAATAGTGTCCAAACTCCATTTTAAAACACATAAAACCACTGCTGAAGAAGGAAAATGTAGCCTGCAGCTCCTCTGGCGTGTGTGTGCTTGTTTACAGTTTCTTATCCCTTCAAACTATATGAAATTCTGCGTCAGAAGAGCAAACAGAATGAAGCATAATTTCTCCTTATTTGATCAATGCTCACAGCATTTGAAGGAAATATAAACAGAGATGTACCCTTATGTACAGTTTATGGTTTATCTGAATCAAATAGCATCAGCTACGTATTTTTCCACATGCTTATGTAGAGAACCAAAGGTGAATGATAAGAGAGAAAAGACTTTGCCTTTTAACTAATGCTAACCATAAGATACATAGATTGATCCTTATTCTAAAATAATTTTACAATTATTTGTTGAGTAATTTCATATTTACTCAGAACAGGCACAAAACATGGCTACTGCTTCAGCCTTGATTAATTCGTCATTAGTGCCCAGCTGGGCTTGCTCTGCCAGGGCAATACTGACTGACCAACAATCCACTGTCTGGGCTGCAAGAGACTCATTTTGGAATAGATTGTCTCTGATCTGCCAATGAAATTCATATAACTAACCTGTACAACTATTTGGTGCTGAACTATTCCAGTACAGATTATTCTCAAAAACTTATTTTTAACATAACCTCAGCATTTTTCTTTAGAAAAACACATGACCATTACTTTCTCCTCCTCTGCTTACTACTGACACTGACAGAACAAAAGCAAATCATACCTTATAGTTTTGGTATGCCACACCAGTGGGAGGTGTCCCTGCCTATGGCAGGGGGGTTGGAACTTGCTGATCTTAAGGTCCTTTCCAACCCTAACTATACCATGATTCTATATGCCCCATTAAGGCCTGGATTCTTCTGCCTTTGTGTTATATGGAGATCAAATCCTGCCACCAGGCAGGATCTAACCCCGCGCACCACAAGAACATCAGTAATCATAATTTTCATGAAAGAACAGCCATCAATACAAATAACTGATTGCAGTGTTTGGGTTTCCATCTGCAAATGTTTCCCTCGCTGGTACCAGAGTAACACTCCGTTCTATGCCTACTTTTATCCTACTATACTCTTTAAGAAATTAAATGGCCCATGCAGAAGCAAAAAGCCAATTTTGATGCTATGGTTTACAGCATTCCTGAACACATACAGTAACCCTAAGCTAAGAGAGACTGAAAGTGGGTTTTGTTTCAAGCAGTGCAACTCATTCAGTCACATCTGTTAAATACACAGGCTGCTCCAATTAACTTTTCGGAAGCAGATCTAGACACAGATTTGATTATGTGGCTCTTACAGTCTAGCTGTGAATAGAGATATCAAAACCATGGTGGGGTAAAGGGAAACAGCTATTTCAACAGCTATCTTGACCTGTTTGTTTCTGTAGCCAGGATAGAAGAAACGCTCCTGCAATAACTGTATTATTTGTTTGCATCCCATGAAGTGTAAACTAGAGGAAATAGCCAATAAAACTAAAGTGAATCCAGTCTCCAGAGAGCGCAAGCGATGTTTTAAGGAATGGTCTTCAGTTTGACTGGAAACATACATTTACATAGAATTTACGCAGCCTCATTAGAGGTAAGTGACAAAGAGCCCTTCTTATTCACAAAACCTTTAGCGTGATCACAGCTCAGGCAGACCAGAGCTGAGCCAGGGCATATTAGGTCACATTCCCATTAAAAGCTGAAGCCACATTTTCAAGTAATTGCTTGGTTCTTCCTTCAAATTTACAGAAAATGGGTAGGTGAAGGCCCATTTTCTTTTAAAATGCCAAAACTGAACTTGACTTCACAATTGGGAATGCTGATCAATACTTCCATCAGTTTTTATCTGACATGTTTTTAAAAGCATGAGGAGAAAACCAGTGATTTTCTACCCAGTCTTTACAGCAGCTTAAAAAAAAAACCCAATGAATTCCTTCATAAAGGTCCCAGAGCAATTCTGAGTCCCTGTCAGCACTCGGGGCAACTGCTTTACATTCTGATCCAGGGTCTTGAGTGTAAGGTCAGACTGATGCACAACAAGCTTCAGAGGTGGAAATCTGCAATTTGAACATTCAAAATGACACTTGTATACACATGATTTCTATGTATAAGGGCAGATTCATCACACGCAGCTGAGTTTTAAACAATTTGCCTTTAGTCTGAACGTATTCCAGGCATAAGGATGAGTAATGCCTAAGATGAGATGCTGGTATTTCAACTAAATATTGATTATCTGTCATACTGTTATTTCCAACTAATGAGAAGGTCAATTCCCTTGAAGGAGAGAGGATTTGGAAGCCCGTTTTGTGTCCAAATGATACATGATGCATGATGACAGAACAACACAGTTGTGTATTAGTAACCACAGAAGGGCTGATGTCAAAGTTAAAAATGAGTATATTTGCTCTGAGTTTTATATACAGGAATATCAGAAAATCTAAAATCTACGCCAGCGTCTTGTGGAAGGACCACTACCTCTAATACTTGCCTTATGGTATTCCAAATGAGTGTTTATTTCTCATCATCCTGCTTACATCAACCTCTCATGATCCTGAGTATTCTCAAGGATATTATATTTTACAAATAAAATAAATCAGTGATACTTGTTCCTTAGATAAATTTTGTGACTTTGGAAATACAATGCAAGCTTTCCTGGCAAGAAGTTGAATAAGGAAAACGGTATTGAATAAGTATGTACCCAGCCTTATTATTTGCTGCCCACAGTGTATAGAGTCTTCTCATGTGTAGAAGCTGCTGACTGTATGTTACCTACACAAGGACTTCACATTCATACCTGTATCTATCTCTTCATACATTGCCCTCTCTAATTGGCACTATTTTTGATTGAGAACACGTTGTGTACTTTGGAAAACAGACCTGAAAATTACCTCTTAATATCTATCAATTATTACCTATTAGTACCCGTTAATTACATATTCTAATCTAGCAGGGAGATTTGTAAAGGCAGATGCACAACTCAGATGTTGCTCATCTCAAAAGAATTATCCTATCATCCCTGTTAGACAATCTCCTAAAAACAGACACACTCATTTTTATAAACGCAGTTTGATTAACTGGAGGTTTTGCCACTGATTTAAATGCATATAAAATCCATCATTTGAATCTCAAATTCAAGATACAGGTCTTTATGCGGAATTCTGATACTGAAACATAAACCTGATTACATAAAAACAGCTTAACTAGGAGAAATTGAGTGACGTTAGAAAAATAACTCAGCAGAAAGTCCACTTCTTGGCTTTCACAGAACAAACTTCCAAAGAAAGAGATATGAAAAGATTAAATTAAGATAACACTATTTCCAAATCAGTATTGATCTAGTTGTTTCTGGAAATTACTGTCAAGGAGACAGCAATATTTAGTGACTGTAGCACCACACATTCTTAGTTTTATTCCTCATATTGGATGATCTTAAAATATCAACGTTAACGTGTCCCTGTTCCCCTTAAATACTTAATTTGAACAAAGGGGTGACAGCATTACCCTTTTTTTGTAAACCACTAAAAACGTTCAGGTATTTTAATGCTACAGAAAGCTAAAGGACATCAGAAAATCAGAGAAGTCTTAAGTACACTGCTGAAAATGCAAGTAAAACAGTCCCTGGAGGTCATAATAGAGACTGAAGGACTGCAAGTAAAGAAACTATCATGCCTGGGGGATGGACAGACTTCCATATACTGTAACTAAGGAGCAGGTCAGGAAACATGTCAAAACTGAGTGCTTCCAGTATGAAAGTTATCAAAGAATCATTAAGATTGGAAAAGACCTTTAACATTGAGTCCAAATATTTACCCACATTGCCACATCCCCAAGCACCACACCTACGCATCAGGATAGTTAAGCAGTACCTCCCTTTCATAAACCCATGCTGACTGGGCCTGCTCACCTGGTTGTCCTGTGTGATGGCACTCATCCATACAGTCTTCCATACAAGAGCTAATTGATAATCTGTGATCTGAATACAGCTTTGAAAAGGCATGAAGCAATAGAGATGCTGCTGGCAGGCAGGTCAATGTATGGTACTCTCTGAATCTAAATCCTAAATAGCTTTTTTCTTTCAAGACTCATTTCTGGCCACAGTCTGTAAAATTAGATGTGAACAACCCAATATCTCTGCCTTGGACATCACGGGTGGAGGGCAGATACTGAAGACATGTTCCACATCCTTTATTTCATCACAACTTATGAACAGAACAAAGCAACATGAATTATTTTAATTTATAAGGGTGCTATCACTAGCAGAATTTTGACAGAGTATCTTTAAAATACTCTGTGCACACATCTCCTTACATGTCCATACATCCCTCCTGCCCTTCTGGAGACACAAAGCTGGCTATTAGGTAATGACCAAGGATTTCAGTTAATTGCAGAACAGTTTCACAACATGAAGCACTGTCTCTCCATTACTTCTTGGCTAAACATTCTTCATATCATACTACGTTAGTACAGGAACAGCAATAATGAAGCCACCCTCACTGCCAGTGTAGATCTAGTTACACATGTGTATCTAACTACATCTACACATGGGAGCTGTATTACTTTATCCATTTCTGTTTTCTCAACTAATGCAGTTGTAACAGACATAACTGCAGGAGGGGGTTTAGATGCTGAGAGCTTGAGCAAAAGCCAGGAATTGAAGCCTTTCAGTAAACTGCAGCTCTGAAAGCACAGCAGTATCTCAGGGGCCAAACAGAAGCGGGATTGTAAGTCTGAGACCTTGCTAGCACTTACAGGTTGCACTTTTACAACTGAAGTATCTTGATGGACATTTACATAAAACCTAGTTTGCTCTCAGGCTAATTGGCAGTCACTTAACAGGAGGAAAGGTTTTTGTCTGGCTAAACCCCAAGGCACAATATTGGCCTAATGTGTAAAGAGCACAAAGTTATTCCAACGGGAAACACTTTTACTACTTGAAATATTTCAAGAGTCAGTCTCGATCAGTCAGCTGGGAAGTGGACGATTCCCAGAGAACAAGCGAGCACACGAGGTGGCTGCATTTGGGGGTGTTCCTTACCATTTCATCCCGAAAAGTCCAAACTGAACAAAAAAATTCTTTAAAAGGTTCTACCAAAACTGAGATTTTAGTGCAAACTGGGATCATCATAGCCACAGTACAAGCTACCTCCATACAGAATTTGTGGCTGGTTGAATGCAGAGAGCACAGCTAAGCACAACCACAGAAATGACAACTGGAATCCCATCTAAGCCTGACAGATTTTCAAAAGCAACGCTGGACAGAGGCGTAAAGCAGGTGGCCATAGTCACTAGGTTTTCATCACCTGGACTTCAGTGCTGCAGAACTGTCAGGGATACCATCTGACAGCTTCCCATCGCAACCCTCCCTCCAGCTTCATGTCGCAGTGAAATGATTCCGTGCACGGTATTTTAATCACATGCTTCCTCTGCATATTTTTATGCTAAAATAGGTTTTCTCTTTGCATTTTGAAATCTTATTTAATTTCCTGTTCTGATGCTCTAACAGGTAACATCCTGATAATATCTGTATTTTTCTTTAGAGTCTCCAGACCACCGAAGCATCCTCAAGACACTGAACAAATTTATTCCGCTCAGGAAGCATGAGTTAAAAGACTTTCCATTGATCAGAGAGTTCTTTATATTAACTACTAAGCAATTATCTGATTCAGCACAGTCCTGTTTGTGGCAATGCTCTGAACAAAAACCTTTCTGAACACTAGCTAGGCAGACAGACTTGGAAAATTAGCCAAGGCTGGTAACAAAGGATAAAAAGTTCTAAAGAAACAAAAAAAAACCTTTACTAATAGCTGCTACACAACTGTGGCACCTCCACTTAAGAGTAATTATGTGGGAAACTACCTCCTTTCTACTAACTCCTCATGATCACAGAATCACAGAATGGTCTGGGTCGGAAAGGACCTTAAGATCATCCAGTTCCAACCCGCCTGCCATGGACAAGGACACCTCACACTAAACTGTGTCACCCAAGACTCTGTGATTTTGAGTCCTATTGAAAACACCTTCCAGGGCTTGAAGTGGGTAAATGGTTCAACATGGAAGATTACTGTATTTTATAAAAATAAAATATCACTCACCATTTTAGGATAAATTTGATTAATTATTTCCCTCTGTTGAACTCGGAACTCAAGTCTTCACTTTAGAAGAACTAAGGATATTTGAAATAATTAGTACAGGATGCTGACAATGAGAAATGAATCTTTTAGTAACTATTGGAAAGAATCTTTTATCAATAATTTTTTGTGTGTGTTTGGGGTTTTTTAACAGGTAGCTTCAGAAAAAAACCCACCACCATGTCTTCCAAAGGAGAAGTGAAAGACTGACAGCCAGAACAAGCTGCTCTCCAGGGAAATTACTTCTCTGGGTAATTGTTTTGATTAGCCCCATCAAACAGGTCCCTCTGAATCCTGGGCCTACTTCAAAACATCCCTGAAAATGAATCTAAACTCTGAATTTCTTATAAAAGAGAGTGAGTCATGACAGCACTGCAACTGTGTGTAAATGACAGAAACACAGACGTGTTATCCATCTGGAATTCTGGAGCAGAGTACACGAACAGAACACAAAATGTACACCTGTCTTCATTACATCTTAAAGCTGCCTTTTTATAGAAAGCCTCAAATAACTTGTGTTACGAAAACAGAAGGGAGTAACTTCGTATTTTATGATAGAAAATTCTCTATTTTTGAAGGCATTCTGGGAAATTACTACAACTTGACAGGAGAGACCTTCATGTGAAGCTATATGCTACTTCCTATGTGTCCTGGGTTCAGCAGCAGCAGTCATTTTTCTCCTTCTTAGTAGCTGGTGCAGTGCTGCGTTTTTGATTTTCACCCTGGGAACAGCGCTGATAACACCGATGGTTTTAGCTGCTGCTGCCCAGTAACGTTTAGTCTGACCAAGGACTTTCTGAGTCTCATGTTCTGCCAGGGAGGAGGGGAAGCCGGGAGGAAGCAGAGACAGGACACCTGACCCAAACTGACCAAGGAGGTATTCCATACCACAGCACATCATGCCCGCTACATAAACTGGGGGCAGTTACCCAGAAGGGTTCGATCACTGTTGGGGTTGGGCTGGGTACTGGTCGGCGGGTGGTGAGCGGTTGTATTCTCTTCCCTTATTAATTCCCTCATCATTATTGTTATTGGTGGTAGCACTAGTAAGTTTGTGTTGTATCTCAGTTACAGGACTGTTCTTATCTCAACCCGTGGGAGTTACATTCTTTTGATTCTTCTCCCCATCCCTCTGGGAGTGGGGGAAGGAAGGGGTGGAGTGAGCGAGAGGCTGCGTGGTTCTGAGTTACAGCTGGGCTTAAACCACGAGAGGATGTAAAAATTAACACAGCTCTACTGTTCTTCACAGAATTTTACCTAGGGGAAAATGGTGTGAACTTTCCATGAAGTTCAATATTTGAAGTTATTTCACATAAGCCCTTCTAGAGGGGCACACAAGTTGTGTTTGTTTCGTTCTGTACTTGCAAAATGTCAGACATTTTTATTAGTCAAAATTGGGTCTAAGCAACTTCAAAACTCTCAGGTGTTGGCTCATTTTAATTTAGCTTCTAACATAATAGTGAGAAGAAAAAAATATCCTAGAAGGTATTAATCTCTGAAATGCCAGAGATTGAAAATTAATTCCTCCTGGCTTCCCAAACTATAATTTAAGCTACACAATTGTACTTCAAAGTGCTAGTCATTTTACAATAATTAATTTCAAGCATTCTTTGGTATGCAAATGAACCAACAGAGAGTCCCTTAAGCTGGGCACCTTCATTACAGAACTAACAATTTTTGTGGTTATATTTTTCCTAATGTTTCAATCTCAGTAGAACCATGGAACTGCACTGCCCCTCTGCATCCCAGGACACAGGCTGGAAGGAACAGAAGCCATCTACCTGAATGGAACTCCAAATTAAAGAGTTCATTTGGCCTCTGCTGTTGCTCTAATAGAGGGTTGTTTCTTACTAGCAGCCCTGGGAGTTACTCAAACATTTTAAGAAAAGCCATACTCCGCAGGTCCCTGAGGCTTGCCAAGCAACCATCATCTCTACAAGGTGCACCTGAAGTACTGCTGGTCAGGCTCTATAACCCTTAAGCACCCTTTGCAACCTTGCCACTCCATCTACCCTGTCAAGGCAATGGAAGAGTACCCATCAGGATTTGGAAATCCATCACACTGCACTTGATTCAATCAAATATATCCACAGGTATAGTCACAAATACCAATTCAGGAGTGCACTGGCTCTACCTACAAGGCATATGCTAGCTAACATTTTAAAGTATGACAACAAACATGTAAATGTAAATCTATTTAACCTATTCATGCAGTGGGCTACTACTTTCAAAGCACCCGGTACTCACTGAACTGTACTCCCCACCCAGAGGATGAGAAGTTTTGAAAGAACTCTGTCCCCTTTTTAATACCACATTCACAGAGAGGTCCCCATACTTCAAAATGAATTGGCTTCAAAGCTCCTTGAGGGTAGGCATATTGGCTGTGAAGTTTACTGTTAACTGTGAGATCCTGGGATGAAATACATACGAAAGAAGTTTACTGTAAGTAGCCCATCATCCGTATATTAGACTGCCGCTCCTTTCACTTAAAAAAACACCACGACATAGATATAACTTCACTGGGGTTAGCACACTTACAATATCAAGTGTATTTTCAAATCAGCTGATGATATATAATATTAATCATATTATATGAATATTTTTACAACTATATAATGAGTGTTATTACAAATACGTGAATATTATTATGGATACAGAATATTCATCATGCCATGATATATAATTGGCATAACTGTCTAACGCACAAAAAATGGAGAAAGAGATAAATGTTGTTTACCAAAACTGCGTTCTATTGCCTCATTTGTGTTGCCTGACAGTGAAGAAAACCACCAACTCATCCCTATGACCGATTCTTTGCCATTCTTACACAATTGCAGACAAGGTTTTGTCTTGATCTTTGAGCTCAAATCAAAGCACCTCATGGTTATTTTGAAGGGCACATTTTGACCCATATTTCATATAAAAAATAGGATCCTTGCTTATTTTACCTAATTTCCACCACTTCTTATGAACAGAAGTGATCCACAGTAAGGCAGAATGTCACAAAATGCCCAGCACTGGCCTCTCTGTTACCATTCATAGTCCATAACAGCATTTGCTCTCTGCTGAGGTCCAGGCCACAATGAACCTCTCCATAATGGCATCTAAAAATCCCATTCCAAAGAATTACAGTTCATATGAGGGAACTGCATTCTAAACCTGCAGCCAGGGCTTTGTACAAAAGCCTGAAAGCAATGGGCACAACTGATCTTGGAGGTTTCAATTAATTTAGTATAAAATGGCTATCCACTGTAACTGAGTCAAAGGAAACAAGGAACAGCATACACAAGGAAGAAGTCTCTACTACCCAAAAGCTTCTGAAAACTACGTAAAATCACATGGAAGGTGATCTTCCTTGTATAAGCAGTATTCAAATTTTTGCCTGATTTTTAACAGTAACTCTATGTGAAGTATGGCCAGTAATTTTAGCAGCCACTATTCCCCATTACCGGACAAAAATGCCCTTTACAGGCACGGGGGCACAAAAAACTGGTGACTATATACACAGCTTTTTAAAAGACAGATCAGAAAGGCAGCTTGCCAAAAAGCGTGCACACCACACAGCACTAGTATCTATTCAGTAAATTTTAAACACCATCTGTCTTCAGATAAAATGGATTTAAGTAAAGTTGTGCAGCACAGGATGTCTGTTCCAATAAAAACTTCATTTAAAACCAGCAGTGAACGCACCACTTGACATCAAAGGTTAGCTATACTTCTAGATGACGGAGCACAAGTCTAGAACCAAAGACAGAGACCGGGGAGGGGTCAGGCAAGCAATATGAACCAAAGTAGGAGATCAAGAGAAATTTATGGGGGTTTTTTCTTTCCCCCTAGCAACTAAAACGGTTTTACTTCAATGGTACTTGAAATTCTCAAGTTTGAATATTCAGTTTATCTGCATGGGTAGCTATAACAACCGCTTTATCAAGTTACATCAGGCAAAGCTGCATCTTTCTCTAATGACCCTAGGGAAGCATAACCACAACCTTTTCATTGCCGGAATAAACCCTTTGGAACTCCTCATTACTAGCAATGTTTGCTTTTAATACATAACTAACCACTTCCAGTCCAACTCAACCTCCTCCAACACTGCAGTTGGGCATCGTATAGTCTGGAAGACCCCTGGGCATGTCTGACCAGGCCACTGTGGCTGGAAAACCCAACTGCAGTCACAAGGACATGAACAGGTTCCCCTCAAGGTTATTTAATCGTTTTTTTTGTACAGGAAGAACACATTTATAAGTGTTTCCCAGCATTCCTTGCAACTGAAGAATACACATTTGCATGTAATTAAGACCTACTCACTTAAAAAAATTAGCCAGGAATGAATTTTAATGGCTTACACATTTCAAAAGCAACGAGAGGACGTGAGTAACAAATGGGATCCCCTGTATTCATCTGCGTGCAAACATGGTAAAAAAACCCTTATCACCTAGAAAAGCAGAACAGATGGGAACCACATCCAGATTAAGTGATTTCAAGGAATACTGGCACAAAGCTAAGAACTAAGCACAGACCTTGCACGTCCCAAGTGCACATCTTTTCCACAAGATCATTTATTCTCTGTCAACAGAAAGCTCTGTATGAGCCAAAAGCAAAAAAAAAACCCAGAAGATACATGAAGTTTCAACCTGCAACTCAGGCCCTGGATGACAAATACGAGTCATTATTTTATGTCTTAAATTAAAACACTGATTACAGTTGAGAATTTCCATCCTTCCTCTTTTCAGTTTATTTCAAGCTAAGTCAACCTCTTTGGAAGACCTACTAGAACAATTGCTTCATTGTAGACATAGCCAACTAAAGCGTTAGTGCAGTAAACGTTGCTGAGCCACACCTGAACAATTTCTCTCTGGAATATTTTCTACCCTGAGCTGATGTTTTACCAAAACTTCCTGAAGCTTTGGAGAGTTTAATACCCGAGCTTAAATTAAAATCTCCACATTATCCTTCCTATAAAATCCACATCTCTTCTGTATTTGGATCCAGATTAACCTTATTCAGTAAGCTCAGGCTACGTAGACCTGCCATGTGCTTTGGTGGTAAAAAACACAACCCATAGAGAGGTCTTCCCTCCTAGTCATCTTTGACATAAGGCCAGGTGAGTAGATGGCTGACAGGAACATGGTGTGTGCACAAGCAGAGTTTAAAAATGGAAACACCTCAGCTACTCCAGCTGATAAACAATGTGGCAGATTAGCAAATTTGACCTTGAGATTACTTGAGAGGTATTTTTCATTTCCAGTATTTTACTCATCTACTGCAGACTCTGCCAGTCTGTTTCTACCACTGTCACTCCCACTTACTCTTTTCTGTAAAACAGCCTCATCGATTTCAGTGAGACTATCTGCAGAATAAAGTACTACTCAAAGAAGAAGGTCAAAACATACCTGAACACAGAAAGGTTCTTCTATCTGTCAGTGCATTTTAAAACAATTTCTTCATGAGGAACGTAAGCCTTGGGAGTTATGTTCACCACAGGCACGTTGACCACCAGATAACAAATCATTCCCTGCTATTCATTACTAGACAAGTCTACTGCCAGCAACAGAAATACAATGCCACAAAACACTGGGCCATTAGAGAATAAGGCCAGCTCTTTAAAGAACTTCAACTAATGCTTTCACTGAAGTTTTTTTGAAAGGTATCTTTTCCATTAAATACAATTCAACTACAGAAAACAAAAACCTCATCCAGAGAAAGAATTCTCTAGATTAATGTTAAGCCCTTTTCTCCTGCTATTATTCTGCCTTATTCTTCCATATATTTGCAGGCAGTCTTGCAATTTTTTGCCCACACAGTCTTATTACAGGGCTTCTTTAGTTCTCCTTGTGATACTTTTCAA
Source organism: Amazona ochrocephala (assembly GCA_039720435.1). Classification (NCBI taxonomy): domain Eukaryota; kingdom Metazoa; phylum Chordata; class Aves; order Psittaciformes; family Psittacidae; genus Amazona; species Amazona ochrocephala. The sequence goes on along the minus strand of CM077884.1, from coordinate 15,607,560 downwards.
TGCACACACAGCATGCACCCAAGGCAGTAACAGCATGTTTAGGTGAAACAGTCTCCTCTGTCCACATACTGATGTGTATTTGCACACATTTTATTTATGTCACCAATGTTCCGTGCACTTCATCACAGTCTTGATTCTGTATACAAAGGTGTTACAGGGAAAGCAATAGGATACATACAGTTTGAAAGATGAATTACACATTTGCACTCACTTAAGCACTCCCTTCCCTTAAGATACTTTCATTTTGAACTGATACAAAAATGCTGAACAATTGGTGTGGTTTGACAGCAGAATTTGAATGATTTTACACTGTGCATCTATGGCCCCATAAAGTCTTCCTGATGTTTTTACAACATTTATTTGAATATTTACCATTCAGCAACAAAACACTATTTTACAACTTGCTCACTTGACTTAGTGCTTGCTGCTTTATTTTGGGTACTACATTGCTGGTAGGTTTTATTTGCATAAAGGCGCTTCACCAAAGAAATAAAGATGTATTTCAACTGCAACAGCCTGGAGAAAGGATCATTTTTCTCTTTCCTCTACCTTGTTCCCACTTAAGAAACATAAAAAAAGCCGATACTGAGTTGCCTGAAAACAGAAGCAAATAAAAAAGACCACTGGCAAGAAACAAGCCTTGAAAGAAATACTTCAGGTAAACACACTTAAGGCTTGCCTTTTAGCCTGAAGGTTAAATTAGTATGCTTAAATCTAGTGGAATAAATTAGTAGATATCTAAAATGGTTCTTAAACCTTGGTGACAGACACCTACAACTAGGATGCTGATAATTATCTATGTGAAACTATTCTTACCCGTTGCGTCTTCATACCTTTTCACTAGCATCAAGAAGAAGGCAGACAACAGACTTGCATCTTCCTGCAGGGGCAGGACATGTTCAAAACTGATTTAGTAAGTTCTATTACTTATGACTTGGACTGAAATGAGCCCTCTATTAATAATACAAATTAAATCCTTTCTAAGTTTAAGTACTTTAAAAGTTTGCAGGGTTTTTTTTTATGCTTCTCTGCACTTATCTATTTCACTGCACACAGCTTGACCTCATATTTCAAACAGCAGGGAAAACAAGCTTAAACTCACACTGGCACTTACTGCATAGACCAAACATGGAAAATTTTAAACCTTCAGATAAAAAGAAATCCCCCAAGTCTACTGGCTGTCACCCACAAGCAGTTCTGATACCAGTGACATGCAAGAGGAGGCTGAATTACTATCCTTTTAGCATTACTGCAAGCAAGAGTAACATTAAATGATCCTGAATCTTCTCTACATGCCACCCATGGCTTGGTCACACCAGAAGATATGGGTGAAGGAAAAAGGAAGCCTCTATCTTCCACTCCTCCTCACCTGCTCTCAGCACAACAGTTATCTCTGAGGATTTATGGTCTCTCTATATATTCTGGTAAATAAATGACTTAAAGATGACCACAATTTACAGCAATGCTCTTCGTATAAAGGATATTACTGAGTCTAAGAATATTCATTCAAACACAGGCTCGAAAGAATCACCCTCCTCGATTAATCTGGTTCATAGCTATCTTTATATTATTTATTATTGTTTACATACACCACTACAAGCTTTGGACCCAAATTCTGGCCTTGTTTCTGCAGCTGGATGAGCTTGCCCTTACGTGTCATGGTTTCCCTTCCAAAGGCTGGTGTCATCTTTTGAAAGAATTTCTTTTCCAGGATCACTTCTGCTTACCAATAGGCTGGCACAACTGATTCTTCCCAACATCAGTCATATCCACCACAGAAAGAAGCATGACAAAATGTAAACCTACTGTGCAATAATACTATCAAGAATAGTATCATTCTTGCATTTAAACATGCAAGCAACTACATCTTGACACAAGCCCACTTTTTCCTCTTGTTATTACATCATTTACCACACCAAGATAGCTCCTTTCTGAGAGAAGCAATGAGGTGCTCCCCAAGTGCAGGTCTCCAGTCACCTTTACCTTCTTTCAGTATCAACAGGTACAAAACTCTGAGGAAGCTGAATCTCTACAGAAGATGGGAAGGGAGAGATCATTTTAGCTGCATTACTCTTTCATACTTTGGAAATGATTAATGGATTTGCTGGAACTGTTTACAGAAATGCTTAACTGTAAGCAAATACTAAAGTATCTTAAGGAAGTGTGAAAATCAAGCTGAAGCAGAAATCCAAATATTAATCCTGCAGTAAGGCCAGAAACAATGCTAGGGAATTTAGCGGGCTTAATTTTAAGGCAGTGATTTCTAAAGCACAAAAGACACCGCCAGTGAAAAAGATTTAGCACATCACTGTCCTAAAATGGCAGCATTCCTAATTAGCTGTAGCAGGGGTGGGAGGGAGGGGAATGGACTTGACCAGAGTACTAAGCAATTGAGAACCCACCCTCCAAGAGCACTCAGAGGATCACATGCTGAACAGTCCCAAGCAGCAGCTAAAGATAGTCCAAAGCTTCTTGGAGGCAAACTACAATCAAACCACAGGTTATTATACTAGTCACTACTCCATGCATTAGGGCATCAGGTGCGTAAGGTTGCTCACAAAGAAACCTTCCTCCTCCCACTCATAAACAACGACATAACCCTAAACAAAAGAGTGCCGATAGTCTTGTTAATATCAATTACATGTGAAAAATAGATCTTTGCAACTGTTTCTCCTATGTAATGCATTATCAAAACTGGTGCTGCTCATTGCCTTCATCTGCTGACACAATTATCATCTGGTGGTAATTAAATTAGACTAATTGAGGCATAAAAAAATTAATCTTACAAGCAGAAGGTTGGTGCTCTGCTTTGCTACTGAACGTATTTGGGAGATGCCACAGGAGCTCTCGATTTTGAGTGTGAGTGTTACCACTCTTGCAGAACCCAGGGTAGGATTCATTATTTGCTATAAATATAGCTTCAGGCATGTACTTAAGGATACAGTATTTGAGACTGTGATCATCATGTAATACACTAAAGAAAAAGATGGCCAAATGTATTTTTAATATTTAGATGAAATAATAAAGCATCCATGGAATTAAGCAGAGAGATCTATAGCGAAAAATCTCGAAAACATATCCAGAGTCACTCAACAATTGATAATCATTAAAGATTACTAGAGTAATACTTAAAGCCAAAAAGAACCTGTTTTTCTTTTGCACTAGAGGAATGCAGTTGTACTTCAAAGCTCAACAAGAACAGTGATAAAGAGCAACAACAACATTACCAGCTGATAAATAGATGGTGGTAGGTACAACTAAGAAAGGTAACAGCAAAATACGGCACACTGCAGCAGACTGCTAGAGATGCACTCCCAGCTGCTGGGGCTTCTACCTAAAGACCTGCAGTTTCACCACTTGGTAGAGAAGTATAATGGTATTCCCAAGGTCAGTAGGAGGCTGCAAAGCAGCCCTGAGCAATCTGAGATGATACAGAATTCACACACTGGAGCTCTACTCTGCCATTTCGCTGTCCTTCAGCATCGGGAAGACTGAAACGTTGGTGGATATTCTGTTCTCATGCAATATTTATGTCCTTGTTTACTTCTTCTGAACATCCCAGAAGCAAACAGACCTTGGCATTTCCCCTCTCCTCTACTTAAGCTGTTTAACACTTCTGAACCCCCCTCTTTGCACCTTCCCCACCAATAATATACCCTTGAGATGAATTCTGGGCACTTCTCTGTTTCCTTCAAGTTATGCATTTCAGGAGTGGCATATTGTATTCTCTAGCCTCTTCGCAAGTAATTCCTAACTTTATAGTATTCTTCTGCATGCTACCTAACCATTAGCCTGATACTTTAAGAATTACCCCCAAATCACTCCAAAATCTCTTTCATAAGTAATAATACTTAATTAAAAACCCAACAAGACATACAGATAGTTCCCTCAACACATCTCTTTGTATCTATCAACACTGAGTTTCATCAGTATTCATTGTTCAGTCATGACATTTTCTGCAACTCTTTGCACTCACAGCATCAGTATCTTTTCAGCACTCTGGAATAACTCAAGCTCTTTCCTCCCCAATTCAATACTTCCTCCAGATCAGTAACGAATATAATGAAAGCCACAAGTTTTAGTCACACTGCTAGTATTGAAATTTGGTCAATAATACCTGTAACTGCCTGAGGGTTTTTAATCTATTTATAATGGCTATCTAGATGACATTCATTTACAAATGCTTATTGTGTAATAACAGCTTGGATACTTCAGGAGCCTTAATTGAAAGGCTTTTTCAAGGTATTGGAAAAACAAACACCACATCAAGATCATTGTTATCATTCTGCTCCTTCAAAGAGCTCTAAGAACAACAATACTTCTTCTTCCTCTACAAAGACATGCTGAGTTTTTCTTACTGAAATCATATTCATTCATACCTAAGCAATGTTATAATTGTCCCATTTTATAAAAATAGGCCTTGGCTTAATATAAAGCACCTCTGAAGGAGGATTCAATCTCTTCTATCACTGGAATTACCTTGACAGAAGCACAGAATGACTCTCCTATTTGAATAATAAAAGTAAATAGAGCTGGTTCCTTGAAATAAAGTGAAACTTCTTAGGAAACAGAAAGCATAATGAAAAAAGTTCTTGGTGCAGTACATCTGGATTTTGTAACGCACCGATAAAGCACTTGGTTCTGCAATGCAGCCTGTCCATGGGTTGCTAAAGTAAAGTGATGAAGCATTCTTCAAGGTTCAGGTCATAGCCACAGCTTTTACAATATCACATCAAGCCTGCTTTGGGCTGTTCAGCAATACTTCCCCTACAACCCTTGCATCTACTGTGATACACACAGCTCCTTGTCTTTCAAACCAAATGCACTTAGATCACATTCTCGTTATACAGGAAAATTTTATTCAAGTCACTCACCATAACATGATACGCTCCAGATCAAGGTGCAGATAAACCTGAATGAAAATTGTCCCATAAGCTTCTCCTAGTTAGACATGAATATTCCTACCGTTTGCCCCAAGTGAAATTCGTCACTGCTGGTGTTACCATTTACCACAGCAACAATGGAGTCTTCCCACCTGAAAAAGCTACTGCATAGCTTCTCTGGTTACCATTTATGCATAATACCACTGTGTATTATACAATAACCTTCAGGAACTAAATAGTGTAGAACCTGCACTAATGCCTCACACTATTTCCTTTAATCAATGCTTATTCCCTAAAGGAACAGAAGCATGGTTTCTTGTTATGACAGACATGATTTCAAAAGGCTTGAGGGCTTGCACTATTTTTCTGATTAAAAAAAAAGAGAAAGAAAAACAGTGAAAAAAAGTTCCAGCCACTTGCTCTGAATAACTGCCCAAGAACATCTCCTAAAGTAAGATCTGAGTACACTCAATTGTGCTCAGGACACTGGTAGGAGGAATGACAATAGTATGAAGAAATTAACACACAGCTCAGATCAATCTTTACTTAATTTACAGAGCTTAGTGTTCTTCGCATACCATGTGCTGAGCAACAAGCGACTTCATTAAGCTAAAATGGATCTTTAGTAAAGCCACTATTTACAGAGCAGATGCAGCCTGGTGCTCCTGGCATGTGCACATGGGTTGATTTTTAGATGACACTTCTATTCTTTCACTTCTGCTCCTTCTCAAGCATACCACATCCAAAAAGAGGAAAGCGCTACAAGATGTTTCTCCAGGGCATCTCTTCCAACTTCTATCTTGAAAAATACATCTAAATCCATTTTTCATCAACTCTTCATAATAGTTCTGTCCTTAAAGAAAGGGAATCAATACCTTTACTCCTCTAATAATTAAGAACCCTATTTTCAGCTGTAATATTTCTTATCCTATTTGTAGCTGGTTGTTTTTAACCAGCAGCTGAAATACAGAGCATCACAAGGGTGACTTATAACTGATGTATTTCTTCCTGTATAATCAAAGTTCAATTTGATGCTTCTTCAAAAGTCTTAAAGACACAACTGCCCTTGGCTTCTGCTTTTAATCACCCTGCAGAAGAGTGACCACTACCAGATTCTTTACAGCTTGATGACTGCCCCCTGCTCATGTTTTTCCAACACACCGTATACACAGAGACGTAACTTGAATTCCACCATTCCTCCCATTGTGCAAACAGCTCTACCTGCTGGGAATGTTCTAACCAGGCTCTGTAGGTTCAACTCACACACCATAAACACATCTCCCAACAGCAGGATGTATTAACCGATTTGTTTTCAACTCCTGCTGCTCTCTTCCTCCTCCAACTTCCAATTGACTTTGATTCTATTCCAGAAAACCCTAAACCAAACAGGTTTTCCAGCAGGAATAGGTACATCTCATGGAAAAAAAAAAACAACCCCAACCAAAAAAACCCAACAAACCAAAACAAGACAAGAACCACCTCAAAAGCAAAAATAAAGCCTGAGCTGATTCTTTGCTCAGCATTCACTTTTCCCATCCTTGCAAAACCTCTGTGAACCAAACATTCCCATGTTTTAGAAACCCGCATTTTAAAAACTAGCCAGAGTTCTAAAGCACCAAGATCAGCTTCCTCCTGCCTCCCATTGAGAAAAACGTCTGTAGTTCATCGAAATACACCAACTTCTGCAATACTTTGGAGTTCCCAAACCCCAGTGGCAGTGCCTGGTCTCTAGGCCCTTCACTTTCTATCTCCGGTGATTTTTTGTCAGCACTGGCGCACACAGCTTTTTCAACATCCTCCCACCACCTTGTCCCTCAGTTAAGCACAGACAGCATCTGGAGTCACCACAAAGCCCTCGGCCAGCTGTAATTACTTAATGTTTATCAACATTCACACTGGATGCATGTCTACTCTCCTGATCATCACTGGGAAATGAAAGTTAGAGGTTTACCTCAAAACCAAGCTAAATCTTTAAGGGACAGGATCCTATTTCATCTGTCTCCTATAAGAGGAAAAATGCAACAGGCTCCAAGTTATGTCATTAGTAACTTCTTGAGCCATATGAAATCCTAGTGCCTCGAGCTCATTACAACCAACAAATGTCCAAGGAAATACAAGCATAATGGTATGGAATGGTATTCAGTCAGGCATATGCAAGGTTAACCACCACAAGTAATTCTCTCTTAAAAATCAATTGCATTAGTGGGTGCATAAGGCAGTTGTTTTTAATTTGACAAACCACCACATATAATTTCACTGCTGTTCCATCTAGGAACAATATTAAATGCCTGCAGCAACTAAAACGTTTGGAGAATTTAGCTACAGAAAGAGCAAACCTAAGGATGTGGGAGATTCAGGCTGTCCAGGGATTCTGCTGCAGCCATGTCTCTTGGGACTGCTTTTCTGCCATGCTCCTCCCACAACAGCCATGTCTCCATGTTCCTTCACCATCTGGTTCCCAGATTGGTGACGGAAACCAGCATGACTGCCTCCAGCTAGCCTGGGCTCCCGCTGCATCTGTCAGAGGTTCAACCAAGGGTGGCATCCAGCCAGAAAAAAATGATGGGAAAACCTCTAACCATTGGACAATTTAAAATAAACCTTACCACTAGGCCTTGATTCAGTTCCAGTCAACTGTAAAGCCTCTTACAGAGAGAGAAAGAATAGAAGTGGTCCCCAGAACGGAGCTCCAGTGCTGGGCATAACCAGAAGTGCCTGGCCAATGGCAGGTTGCTGGGGCTGGTGTAGGGGCAACCAGAACTGCCCCATGCTGGTCATTGCCACTTCCAGCTGCTCAGTAACAGCCCAAAGCCTTAGCCAAGGAGAGCATGTGTGGGAAGGGGGGTGTGATTCCATACACTACAAAAAGTACAGCTGGACTACAAAGGCTGAGAGAGCACCTCAGTTGTATGAGTCTCCCGAAAAGGGTCTACTGTCAATTCAATCCTGAATTCTGCTAGGTACAGAACCCACAAAAAGAGCTTTGGCTGCGTCCTGCGCCTCTTAGTAACAAAGTAACCAACATAATTTAGAAAAGTGTCTGGAGTCACTGGAGAATATCAGACTGTAAAATTAATGCTGAAGTAATCCAGTCAAGGAGTAAACTGTATTCCAGGAATTACGCTATCAAACACTAGTGAGTGAACTGTAACTATTTGAAATCCAAGTTCATTTACTACACATTGCAGATTTTAACATGAGTAAGCTTCAGATTCAAATATCAAATGTATCTTTGAGATACATTTGGAAAGATTCATAACACATTTAATCCTCTACGAGTCAATTCTCAAAAACTGAAGGTAATGGTGTATGCTAATCATTTATTTAAATAAAGGTTTAGTCATTGCAGACAAAGCCCACCTATCTGACTGGCAAACTGTCTTCTCTCCAGGCTGATCTGAAAGGGAATACTTCTGCGAGCTGGGGTATGATACTACAGTTGCCATCTACTTTGGGGTTCACCCACTTTGGCTGTCTCTCCCTTCCAGGCACTTCAGAACTATCAAGCTGGACTGTAAAAGCCATCTTCATATAACAGAACCAGATAGTGAAAAGAGGAACGACAGCTTTCTTCCCACAGCGAGTCTATGCTAACAGCCATCAGACTCTGGCCTCTCAGACACAGCCTTGATCCAACATCAGTACTGTCACTCAGTTTCCTTAAATTCAGAAAGCTGAGTCAGTATCACAGAGTAGCATATTAATGGCAAAACAAAAGATCTGTGCAACAGCTAGGAGTCCAGAAGCTTTAAACTCTAGCTTCCCCAAGTACAATGCTCAACATGTAACACTATAATCAACTGTCTTATCTGCTTGCAAATGTTTCACAAGTATTTTTGCAACTACTCTCTAATCCAAGAAAAATAGATGTTCTGTACATACAGAAACTCTGCTTGGTACACTTGAATCCACAAGCATAATGGACACGCCATCTGTATCAGTGAAGCTTCAAGTACCAGATCTGCATATTCAGCTGAACGATTTCTCTGTTTTAAAGGTTCTTACCAGATGCTGCAAATACACTTGCAAGTAGATAAACCCAAATTAACAATAAGGGTGCTTAGTAAAAACACCAACTAAGTATCTCCCCTAAGGAGTCTGCTCTAGAGCTCAGACCTGCCTTGCCTGCTGCAGGGAAGTAAGAACCAAAAGCAAGATGAGATCTCATAAGAACAGACCCCAGTGACTGTGATCCATGCACATGGATAAGGCCACAGCATCACTAGCAGCCTGCAGAGAAAATATCAGATTTGACCGAGGGACAGTTTTGTTTTATTTAATTCTGATCCCCAGACCAGAGACCCTCAACACATGATGAGAACAACAAATAGCTCAGAGACCAGGGCAAGAACTAAGCTGTTTCTGACATGCCCTGCCTTCATCTCCTCTCTGGGATCAACAGTCAAACACAGAGAGCTTAAAGTACAGGGCAATGTACATCCCAGGAGACTCTACATCTCCAGCTACACATCTGTGGCATGGCTTGAGGAGGTCACATGTTCCCCTTGATGCAGACACAGATAATTTTTTTCTGACAGTAGCATCTGTGCTCCTAATAGTGATTCACACCTGATACCGCTCTTGCTAGTCCCACCATGCTTTCTTGTCCTCTTCTTTCTTCCAAAATGCATTACCCTGTATCCATGCTGCACTTCTGTCTTGTGTGTGCCTTCCTTTGAGGACACGTTATGTGTATAAATGTACCTTACTAAAGCAACTCTTTGAAACATATACTTAAAAAAAGTATAGGAGTTCAGAGCAAAACGAAGCATAACACACCCGTAATATTCCTAATTCAATCTCACCAATCACTCTGTAGTCTTGCAAAATGTTGGAGCTACAACCTGCTAGATACATGCAGAACCCTAAAATCCTTACTGGATGTTCCATCAAGTAAGAGACATAGGAAAAGAATGGGAATTTTTCCCTGATAATACCATGCATTTGTTCCAAAGGGCTGATTTCAGTTCAGTAGCTCCACAGTTCAGCTGCTTCCAGGGAATACTTATTTGAATCAAGGACATTAAGCGTTCTATAATACTGAACAAAAGCAAGTTGAAACACAGTGAACACCTCAAATTTAGCTTACCTAAGTTGCTGCTTCAGAAAAGAAAGTTACTGAAACAGGTCAGCATACCTCCTACAGTATTACCATAGACAAAACCAAATAAAAAAGCTATACTGGGAGCTACACGTGCTACAGACATGGACTTCTATAAAGATAAGGAAGAAATTCATGGACCTGTCACAGGCAAGCATCCTGCCATCTACAGCAGCTCTACAGACTTCAGCTCCTTGCTATAGTGCTACAATATGTTGACAAAAGGATAATGCAAAACCCCCTAACACTCTTCCTGTGTGTTAAAGATGCTCTCTCCTCTGAGCTTAATTTGTTTATGCTTCACATATGGCAGACCTTTCTTTGTAATGACAAAGTGGGAAAGAAAAGATTTCCTATACTGAGTAAAGTAGCTTGGACAACAAAAAGTAATACTCGGTGCTATATGTGTACACATATACACACACAGAGTCAGGCCATAGTATACACACTCATTGCTAACTTCCCAGGGGAACTAGATGAGTAGTCCAGAGGAGAAACATACAATCTTTAGGAAGGGAGAATTAGGTGCAAAAACATGCCTTGATGCTCTTACACCTTAATTGTTCCTTGGAGAGAACAAGTCAGGAGTTAGAATTCCCTATGTTATTTTCAGTAATGTAGAGCTAAATCAACAGTTGCTTTTGCTCTATCCCATCTCTGTGTGTTACTACATCTTTACTCTTTGCGAAATGAAGAATCACCTTTTAAAGAGAGCTCAAGGCCAGACTTTCTAACATAGGGACTAGACTTCAGGCTAGACCTACTACAGCTATGAAATAGGATTCACCTAGGTTTGTCCTCCTAGCTCGGTATTTTTATGTTACTTCCGCCATTTTTAGTATGCACATTTTATATTTGTCTAAAACACAATATATAATTATACACATGTAAGTTTAGAGACATGCCTCCTATGAAGAAACTACTCATGCCAAGCACACAGGTAGATCTCCATCCTTTAGTATGGATACAGTCACAGAAATATAACCATATGAGGGATCAATGTTATTACAAATGGCATTACTTTTATTAATGTAATTGCACTGCCATAGCTGCAATTTTCACCTGAAACCACAACACAGTTTGGTTTTGGTCATTTTTAAGTGTCAAATAGACAAAAAAAAACATAGATCAAAACACTAAAAAACTCCAAGTCTGAACAAATTGTGCTAGACCTGCCAAATGGAAGCATAATCAGCGAACTAATGCCTTAATGTAGCACCTCCTGTAACATTCTGGAAGTGCTCTATGCACTATGATGAAACGAACTAAGCCAGCATTGAACAGTCATATTATTTCTGCTGAAAATGGAAGTAATTTTCAAAAGACTACAGGAATACAAAGCAAGAATTACAGAAACACTGTTGAAGAGAAACAAAAAAATCAAGTCAAAATCTCATCAGGCAAACGTGAAACCTATGGAAGGCAAAACTTAAGATGCAGTTACACTTACAGCAAAAGGTGAAGCCAAGCTAAAGAGTGATCAGCATTCCATCTTCGAATTATGTTTGAAATGTAAGGGTAATAGCCTCCAGGGTATCCCAGTTGGATACAGGACAGTCTCAAATTCACAGCTGGGGAGAGCTCTAAGTAGCTAGATATTTACATGACAGCCAGAGAGACTGAGGTGCTTCAGAACTGGGTCTGCACCACCACACACTGCGTTCTCAATGCAAACACATAGCTCTGGGGTACAGTAAAAGGCCATCAACTGTCTAGTGAATTTACAAGGCCTCAGGCCGAGGCTTCCCAGGTCTGCTCTGTGTAACTCTCTCAATCTGCCTGCTGCTTTACTTAGTTTAGCCATGACAGCAATTTCTCTAATAAACATAGTTACCTCATTGGGTTTACTTCTGAATTGTGTGGTACCAGCACAGCGTAGAGAGAGCAAAGCCCTAGCCTGACAGCAGAAGCCTTGTGGAGACGGAGGACGCAGCATAAAGGATTACAGGTTTGGGATGAGAAGTTCTATAGCTAGACACAATTTGCCAGTGCTCAGCTTAAAAATAAATACAGACCTGTAGCTGGATAAAACATGTTTTAGTGGTAACAAAGCGTAGACAGAAACAGCACCAAATGTATGTGAAGTATACCATACATAATAAATTCGGATCTAAATCAGAGCCATGGACCAGTGAAGAAACAGTGAGGTTTAAAAATATGCTAGCCAACAGCTAAAAAGAATCCTGAGCGGATCCTAGAGGGAGGAAGGAAAGGAAAATGAAGCAACACAACACCATGAGCATCCTACTCTTCCGGGCTAAAGATTCCATCACTCCAACACTGGTATGTATGCACCAACATGAGGAGGAGTGGAAGGGGGAGCACACCACCTGGGAAAAGCGGCAGAGACATCTACGGCAATTTTAACTGCATTGTAAGGTTTGCTCTGTAATGGTTAGAGCTGCACTGACAACAATTTGACTCCCAAAATTTCAACTGCACAAACAAAAAATTCTTGCCTTTTCTTACAAGGATGTGCTTCTGCTGAGCCCATAAACAAGATTTTGAGCATTAGATGGAAATCACAACATTAGATAGAATCAGCTGAAGTTTTAGAAACCGACAAACTGAACACCAAAAAACAAAGCTCCTTCACAATACCAAGCCGAAGTTGGTTACAGTATTTCCTTCCTTTCAGAAGCATGTAATTGAAAGTGACTGACATCCTCCCTCTCCTCATGTCTTCCAACCATCCCTAAACACATGTTGACACAACCTTTCCTAAATTCCTTTCAATTTGCCAGAAGATTGGAGACATTCTATTAGAAAGGAAGGTGAATATGTATAGCTTTGGCAAATGGTGAGATGGGAAAATGTCAATGAAGCATATAAACAATAAAGCAGCTTAGTCTGGCCCAAAGGTACAACTATAAGGAAGAAATGAGGATGGATAGCAAGCAGGGCTTCTTGACAAATGAGAGAGCATTTAGCTTGCTCTCAAGGAATCTACTGTGACCTCTGTTCCTCAAGAGTTTTGAAACTAGACTCGATGGAATGCAAGAGAACCATCTTGCAATGGCAAGAAAACAAATCACAGAATTATAGAATCATAGAATAGTCAGGGTTGGAAAGGACCTTAGGATCATCTAGTTCCAACCCCCCTGCCATGGGCAGGGACACCTCCCACTAAACCATGCCACCCAAGGCTATGTCCGGTCCCGCCTAGAACACTGTCAGGGATGGAGCATTCACAACTTCCCTGAGCAACCCATTCCAGGGCCTCACCACCCTTACAGTAAAGAATTTCTTCCTCAGATCCAATCTAAACTTCCCCTGTTTAAGTTTAAACCCATTACCCCTTGTCCTCTCACTACAGTCCCTAATGAAGAGTCCCTCCCCAGGATCCCTATAGGCTCCCTTCAGGTACTGGAAGGCTGCTATGAGGTCTCCACGCAGCCTTCTCTTCTCCAGGCTGAACAGCCCCAACTTTCTCATCCTATCTTCATACGGGAGCTGGTCCAGTCCCCTCATCATCCTCGTGGCCCTCCTCTGCACTTGTTCCAACAGTTCCATGTCCTTTTTATGTTGAGGACACCAGAACTGCACACAATACTCCAAGTGAGGTCTCACGAGAGCAGAGTAGAGGGGCAGGAGCACCTCCCTCGACCTGCTGGTCACACTCCTTTTGATGCAGCCCAGAATACAGTTGGCCTTCTGGGCTGCAAGCGCACACTGAAGCCGGCTCATGTTCATTTTTTCAACAACCCACACCCCCAAGTCCTTCTCTGCAGGGCTGCTCTCAATCTCCTCCCGCCCAACCTGTAGCTGTGCCTGGGATTGCTCCGACCCAGGTGGAGGACCTTGCACTTGTCATGGTTAAACTTCATCAGGTTGGCATCAGCCCACCTCACAAGCGTGTCAAGGTCCCTCTGGATGGCATTCCTTCCCTCCAATGTATCAACCGAACCACACAGCTTGGTGTCATTGGCAAACTTGCTGAGGGCGCACTCAATCCCACTGTCCATGTCACCAACAAAGATGTTAAACAAAACGGGTCCCAACACCGATCCCTGAGGGACACCACTCATTCCTGGTCTCCAGATGGACATTGAGCCATTGAGCACTACTCTTTGCGTGCGGCCATCCAGCCAGTTCTTTTATCCACCGAGTGGTCCAACTATCAAAATTATATGGTCTTCTATTTCCTGTTTGTATTTCTCTGAAGCACTGCATCAAGCCATTGAACTAATATTGTGTGTGCTCACTTGAGGCTGGAAATTTTCTGCTTTGCTGCTGCCCTACTTACAGCTTTCAACATCAATTCTGACTTCTCTGTATTCACAGGCAGGAGAACTGGGACCTGCTCCACATTAGCATTAGAAAATACTGAAGCATTCTGTCTCCTACTGAAAGCGCTGTGCCTTCACCACTTGACTGGTCACAGCCCAACAAGTCATGAGCTGTAAATTTACAACTCAAGCAGTTTAGGCTTCAAAGCATTTGTTATACGTTACCCTGTGTAAAATCCAAAACCGTTGCTACAGATTCCAAATGCCAGAAAGACTCTTGTGCTCAGTAAAAACAACAATGGATGTTCCACTGACAGGAAGTCCCAAGAAAGATGTTGCTTTTCAGTTTCTATAAGTAAACTGAAATAAACTGCTATTTTTAAGAAGCAAAAAGCCTCATCAACATGATCAAGGGGTTTGTGGCACATGAACATGTCCAGCACCATCTACCAGGGATGAGATATTAAATAAGTCCTTGGTTGAGAATGTAAGCTTCATTCCCATGTACCCTTCACAACATGGGAATGGGCACAGTGCAACAGACATACTCATAGCAGCACCAATCGAGAAAACATTTAGCTGTCAAACACTAGTATGAACTCCACAGCTACCAAATGATGTTACCTAAGGCAGTCTTGCATATATTTAGGACAAGGTCCTAACAAGGCTTTACAGCCACGTGCCCATTACTACTGTTAATTGTGTTACCACTTTCAGTATACTGCTGGCAAGCCCACTTGAATTACAGACCTGGCTTCACCGAAGTGAATATGTGCTGGCATAGAATCATACAATGGTTTGGGTTGGAAAAAACTGAAGATGACATACTTCCAATACCCCTGCCACAGGCAGGGACACCTCACACTAGACCATGTCACCCAAGGCTCTGTCCAACCTGGCCTTGAACACTGCCAGGGATGGAGCACTTATCACTTCTTTGGGCAACCTCTGCCAATGCTTTACCACCCTTCACAGTAAAGAACTTCTTCCTTATATCTAACCTGAACTTCCCCTGTTTAAGTTTAAACCCATTGCCCTTTGTCCTATTGCTATAGTCCCTGATGAAGAGTCCCTCTCCAGCACATTTTAGAATCCTTTCTTGCGTGTTTCTCAACTGTGCTGCCAGAGCCCACATGATAACATATCTTCTGGAAAGTGTAATAGTCAATGCCAACTGAAATTAACCCTGTTATTCAACCAAGAGCACTACAGCTGCTCCTTGGACAATAAACTGTAATTGAAGATTTCTCTATAGAAATCTTATCCCAGAAACTATATTTTGGCACGGAACATATATCATTTAAGTAACCGAAAAATGAAGGTCCAAATTAATATTCAGTCATGAGCTACATTCTCTGCTTACATGATCATTAACTGAGTTATCATCTGTCAATTCACACAGATAATTCTGATGACCTCCCTGCTAAACATATCAAATGTCTTCTTTGGTGGATGAGGATAAAGGAACATTGGCATGGCAAAGAATTTTGGAATTGGAAACCATTCAAAACTGTCAAGAGCCTCTCTGACTCTATTTTCTTCCTGTAATAGTTACAGCATCAGATTTTGTTTGAGAACTAAACCAAGTAGCTCTTGATGAAATTTGAAGTAGTGGCTGAGATACATTAGGCACCAAGTTTAATAAACCAAAGCAATTAAAAGAATTGTCATAATTTGTGTTTAATAAAATCCCAATTCTTTCTAATGAGCCTAATTTAAATCTTCAAACTTGATGTGCTTGAAAAAATAACCCAAGAAATATTGGAAAAATTGTGGCAGATTTATCAACCCAAACCGTTCTCACTAATGAATCTATTGAAAAAGCAGTTCAAAACCATTTACTGCCGCTGTGAGAAATATGACAGGTTTACAAATTAACACACTGGATACTAAATGTTAACATCCATGTTCTGTCAGGTCCTCCTGTGACTAATCAAAATGTAGCTTTGACTGCTGTGACTAATAAATAATCCCAGTTAGTAAAATTGCTTTGTCTTGTAATTATGGCAGTTTGAACAGTACCTTAATTATAGCTGTTCCACAGTCTCATCTGTTACTGGGATACACAACTGGCATTCCAGTTTCAGACTTCTGGATTAAGAGTGCAACTGCAAGGCCATGTATTAACCTGACTGTAGGGATACTACAATGTAACTGATACAGACACAGGCTTGGCACCTGAACAGCGGGCAACTTACTCATAACTGAATATTTCGACACGTGAAACGGTCAGTCTTGGACCTGCTCTGTTAGCCAAGTAAATTAAGTGAAAACTACAGCAATTTTTGAACGACTTACCTGAACAATGGATGAATGGTACCAACAATCGCTTCCTCCAGTTGCCATCCAAAATAAATGTATCAGTGCCATTGTGATGGAATTTCTCAGTTTGAACTAATACTGGAAAAACAGCATAATACGAAGTCAATTTCAGGGTGAGGCGCGATTTTTACACACAAGGGTTCTGAAGACCCAAGCTTATTTGCACTGTTTTCAACCAATTCTAACACCATTGGAATTCAGTGACACGTTTACACTCATAGATCTGTAGTTACAGGCAAACAAACTGGCCATATTCAGTGTGGGATATAACTAACCAGCAACCTTTCTCTTTTCTTCCTGTGGCAAGCATGCTTCTTAAATCACACTTCTTAATAGTGCAATTCAATAGCCAGCAGACTTCAGGCACTCACTAAGTTTAAGAGTTGGAAAAGAGGGAAGAAGGTGTCTCTCCCCCATTTCTTGGTCCTGCCTAGGTGACTGGGTGTTCACCAGGCCAGTGCCAGCATTGAACTTCATTGTTAGTTTCAAAACTGCTTGTGCTAGTATTCAGTATTCAGTATTCCTCCACAGGATTTAACCGAGCTGATTAAAAGATGATTAAAAGGGAGGCTCTACTTCTGCCAAAAGCACAGACTGCAGGAACTGTCAACATTTTAAGTTCTAAAAGTCAGGACAGAATTACTATGCAAACCAATACACAGCACAAGCTCCTAAGCGTGAGGGCAATGCAGAAAGCAAAACTACTTCACTACCTGCTTGGCAAAACTAGAAGCCAAGTAAAAGAGACTGGAGATTTGAAGGCACAGGCACAGGGACACTGACCTCAGCAGGGGCCTGAGTGGCAGGAAAGCATCAAGACTACAGAGAACTAAGGCTGGGCATGCAAACTGCTTCACTTTTATTATCATCCAAGGAGCAAATGCAGAATGAAAGCCGCTAAAAGACTGCAGTGCACTCTAGCAGGGTAGTGAAGGTCAAACTCAGCGAGAGACAATGCATTCTAATGAGCATTTCCCTCAACTCCTGGAAGATTAGATTCAGCACATCTTTAAATCCCACCAATATATTAAACTGCCCAAAAAAAAAAAAAGAACCTATCAGACATGCAAACTGTAGAAATACCTCATTTTGTCCAGGCAGAGCTTCTTCTCAGGTGCAATTCTCAAAAAAAAAGGCTTAGGACAGGTATCTGTAAGAAAAATCAGTTATCCTATGAAACAGGACCCACCACTGCAAGGAAACTGAGTTATCAGGCAATACTACCTCCATAAGAAATGGAAAACTTCTCAGATTTGTGTTGGCACATAAGTAGAAAGTCTTCTGTTAATGATCAACCAACATAGCTAGTAGGACGGAATAGATCCTTGCGCACTTCTAACCCAGTGGGATTATATTATTATATTCCACTCCTACTCCAGTGGGATTAGAAGATTACAGAACCTAAAATGAACTAGAGTTTACACGCATTTATTCAATACAAGTACATAGGTTTAGTCCATTATAAACTTTACACTGTAGAGGCCAATTGATCAGAAACAACAAGAGGGAACATGAAGCTCAACTCCAACTGTGTCGACTTTATAACTAACATTTTTTCTTGACACACACTACACACCATTAAAGGGAAGCAAATGACTTAAAGCACCCGTAATGACAGCCATCTATGTGACACTTCTGAAGATACAAATACCCACACAGGAGTGCATGTTACATGGAATTAAAACCAAGGCATGTATCCTCTATATTACCTCATAACACCTCATACTGCAAACTTACTGCCACTGGACCTGAAGCACAGAATCAGACTCTACAACTCAAGGAGAATTATAAAGCAGGTATGTTTATTATGGCGCTGGGTGCAAGGGGGATCACTCCTCCTAACTTGCACCCCAAGGGGTTAAGCAAGCAGATATTTATTACACACAAACATGCATATTCATTAGGTTCCTGAGAAAGTGGTAGGGATATTATAATTAGTTTAGGTACTCATTATCATAAGTCTCCTCCCTTTTGGCGCTTGCACCCTACCCTCCGATGGTTGTGGACAGGGGTCTTCAAAATGAAGTATGTAGTTTTCCTCATGTGGGCAGGGGTCTTCAAGATGAAGTAAGCAGTCTTCCTCACGGTGCGCTTTTCACCTTTGGCACAGTTGGATGCCCCAGTAATCACAATTAGCTGAAACCAGCCATATCTGCAAGTTTCTGAGAGCTGGTAAAGATTTAGAGCAGTGTGACCTTGGTACAAAATTTACTGCAAGCAGGACAGGATGGGCAGACAAGGAGTATCCCAAGCTAGCAGATGTTCAGGAGTCACTGTCTCCAAACTGACTGATAAATTAGAAGGATGGCAAGAAAGAATTCACTCATTAGAAGGATAAAAATAATTCACTCTTGTTAGTAAGACTACTAAACTCTATTATCACACCACAGACTTACAACACAAACCTTGTTCTCTATCATAGACCTAAGTTAAAAGTATTTTAACGTTATGTTTTCCAGGCACTTGTTTTCCTTATATCAGACCCAACGCATTTCTGAATAAGAAGATAAACAACGGAGGCTCAATTCACTAGTACATTATCCCATTTTCAAGTGTTTGCAAGTAAAATGTACAGAATAAACCTTTTTCAGGTCTTTCCGCTATACAGAGCTACTTGTCAGCTTAGGACACTGCAGAAGATAAAAGACTGAATCTTATGTTTGTGAAGTTACATTACTAAGCCAGTTAACATTCAGAGTTCCTTTTTATAATGCTGGAACAGACAGTAATCTTGTGCAGAAAAAGTGCCCTGTTTTTTCAGCTTTCAGCTTGTCCCCATTTAAAGCACTCACCCATACTTTATCTTCAGGTATCACAGTTACAACACAGTGTTTGTTACTAAAGAAAACAGTTTAAAGAACTTGTGAAACAAACATTACTACTTCTTAAATGAAACTGGAAAAATTCACAGATTATATTCTGGCAAAATTGATGCCTTCCAAGGTTTTGTTTGCAGAAGAGGACTTACGAATGATAAGAATAGATGAGACCACACTGTAGGGGCACAACGGCTGATAATGTCTCTTCACCAGAAAAAAACCCAAACGAACCTAAGCTGTATTCCCAGCTGTTGATATAGCTATAAAATATGCTTTAGGTCTTCGAAGCCACAGATTGTGAAGACGGACAGACAGTATAATGGGAAATGTGAGGTAACAGTGTAGAGGACCATGAGATCATTTATTTCTCTCTGACCATGTCCAAACAATCTGAACCTACAGTGACTTGCACACAGAAAGATGCACTCAAAAATTTAGAGACAGACAGCTATCTGTATTACCCATATGTCAAGCATATTCTGCCATTTCATCAATTTAGATATACTGGGGATTTTAATCTTAACATTTTCAGCCTTTACTGCAATCTGCCTTCAGAACAGCTGTGAAACAAACATTTCATACTGAACTGATTTAATCGCTTTTAATTCTTCCTTCTTCACTACAGCACAGGTCTCCAACTGCCAGTTCTTGGTTTAGAAGCAGGCAGCCATATCAGATAGTTAGCAGAAGGTCTACCTGAAGGCTTTCATGGGTAATGTGCAGCTTGCTTGACCTAAAAAATATTGTAGGGAAATAAGTCTGTGGTACCTAAAAGCAATGTGTTCAGTGCTACTTAATTCCTTTTTCTTCAGTTCAAAGGAAAGGGAAATAACTTATTCTTCAAAACACTTTATAAGCTAATTTCAAATGACTGACTCCAAAAGAAAATATGAAGAAGAAAAATGTGAAATTCTTAGTCTGTTAAAATACAATAGCAGCTAAAAAAAAAACCCCTTCTGTAATACAGACATAAGACAGATAGTTACCCTTTTAAGTAGGGTACAGGTGTATAGTCTACAGTGAGTATACTCACCACAGTTGAGTAAGCATACTGAAAGAAAAGAAGTGGCATTGCAGCTTAAACGAATGATAGGTTTGTACTTAACACGTAGCTGTTTGGGACAGCCATCCTCATCGGATTCCATTATATACTTAATAACAGCCACAAAGAGGGCCTGAAATAGATCCAGGAAATCATATAGATGTATTTGTACAATCATTTCTTAGGGAGGATAAGCAGTTTGACAATGATGGCAGTTCTCAAATGTTTCTGTGTACAGCTATCTCTATCCTCATTTTATTCTTCATCTTCTCAAATGATCAAGTGTAAGAAATTCATTGTTCACCTGTAATTTATTTTAAATGTGCAAATTTCAGATTATTAAGAGAGGTGAACTGGAACAAGAATCAAATACAGATATTTGAGTAGATTAATTTAGGCACATCTGTAAGCTACTTCTGAAACCAGCACTCAAGTCTCCCACGTATAGTTTCTTGCTGTTCAGAACTAGAAGAAAGCAAGAGCTGCTTCCAGGCGGGCCCATGCTCCCATTCAAAACGACGTCTGCCTTTCCTACTGGCATGGCAATCTCATTAGAAAAACAAAGACTAAGGAGGATGGAGGCCTAAAACGATTTTAAATCTAAAAAGCATCTTTTCCTTCTACCACTTATGTAGTAAACAGATACTGGAATTTGGCCTGTATGCATTAAAAATGCATTTTTTTGTCTTCTTGCTTCTGAATCCTAAGAGACCATGTTGGAAAGAGGGTTTACAGTGAGCCATTGAGCACTTGCTAAATTGCTGGATTCTTTTTCCCCCCTTTATTGTTGGCTAGGAGATACTGTTTTCAGACCACAGAATAAACCTGCAGCTGCACTGTAAACAGGCACATATATCAGTCCAATGAGGAGTCCTCAAAACGTGGATTTTAAAAGATGAATTTGCACAATATGAAATTGGAAGATAAGAGTATTTATTCCATGGAGTGATAATCTCATTGCAAAGAAATATTTTATATAGAGGCCTCTGAGGCAATTTCAGAGTACTGTTAACGTGCACCTACCCCCGCAACAAGCATGTTACATAGCTGCTATGAGTGGCTCTGACTGACAAGAGCAAGAGGCAGAATAACACAACCAAAAGCTAATACTAAGTAAATCCAGAAGAAATAGACGCCTACCAGGGATAAGATCTAGCCTTTATTTTTCAAGGTATACTAACTTTGCCGTTGCTCTAGCTTTGAAACATAATTTATGTCCCCAAAAGCATATGGTTTCCCTGGTGCATACCCAGGAAACAAAAATACTAGTTGCTATTCAAGCTGAATAATTGAGCCGAGACACCGTCTGGACAAAGAGATGTCTGTGTCCAGGCCCGATTTCCTAACAAACTAATTTCATCCATTTGGTCAACATACTTCTCTTGTTTTCTGCAATTGGAATGACCTAGTTTACCCTGGAAATACTTTCTCAAAGTGAATTTCCAAGTGAAACTAGTCTGTGCAGAAAATACTTGCATGCTTTTCCGACAGAGGCAGAAAAACCCCACCATATCACTGTAACTTCTGGATTCCCCACTACAGAACTAAGTCAGAGTTTGCCAGCAGCATGCAGAAAGAAATGTACTGAGTACATCTGAAGAGAACATGAAGGGAACTAAACATCTCACTATACTCCTCAGACAGAAAGAGGATTAATTTCTTTAATAAACTTACACTTGACGCGTAAGTGCTTCCTCTTTTCTTCACCAGCAACCATTTAGACAGAAAGTGCCTATTTCTACCTCTCACCCAAGCTGTAATTACTGGCAGTTCTTTGTGGTGGTGGTGGGTTTAAAGTAGGTTTTATTGACACCTAAAGATGGAAAAGTCAGCTGAGCTAAACATCTCTCAGATTTCACACTAAAATGAAATGGAATCTAAACCAAGTTTTACTAACAATGATGTCCCCAAACACATTTACATCTGTTAAACCTACATCTCTTCTGTAGAAGTAGTTTTCACCTTGTCAGTGCAAATTCTGCAGCTATGAGGAACTAACAGGCTCAGGAAGGGCACTTGGAAAGAGAACAATAGCCAGCTTCAGAGCATGGAAAAGATCTTTACAGCTGTTATTTAGCTTTTGTTGCAAAGACTGTGACCCCTCTCCCTCTTGAGCTGCCCACAGTTTTTCAAGAGTTACTGAACAGCACCATAGGAATCACAGGTAACTTGGTTCCTGCAAGATAACTTGGTTTATGAAGATGGACAGTCAGGTAGAGAAGGAATGCACCTAAGTTCATACAGGCTGAAAAAACCTTTTCTATGCAGATTTTCATGAAAACCCAGAAAGAAAACTTTAAGGAGGCATCATAAAAGGCACCAGGACTAGTAGGTGGCAACCCCACAACACATCTTTCAGAAAAATGGTCCCCAGGTATTTCTGCAAGCCCAAGAGCATATTTTTTCCCTCCATTATACTTCCCAATCACACATCACTTCAACATAATCTGTAACACTTGCACATCTTCACTATTGCCACTGAAATAGCATCTAAAAGATGCTGCGCTGATGGTTTCACAAACAGGAACCCTGAACACAGAAACAGGATGCAAGCGCAGCAGTGTCACGAGCACACTGTAGATATTCCTTAACCTTCTGCTCAAAACAACTGTAATAGTAGAGATCTGTGAAAACAAGGGTGCAAAACTTGGAAAGGTTGAAGCCAGCAGCCCCCTCAGTGCTGGTGAAGACTGAAGCCAACAGAATATGTTGAACATAAAGCTATTTGAATATCACGTAGTAGGATCAATATCGGGAAAATAAAAAAGGGGTCAAATCTATATGCTTAATTTAGGTTTCATCTCAAGACAAGCCTGAGGAACAGAAGCAGTCTGCAATGGTAGATCATGTCTATTTTGGAACACTTCTGCTCACTGAGATTCAACCCTTTGCCCATTGAGGAATGATGGAAAAGCTGATGTATTTTTCACTGTATCCAAGGGAATTCTTTAACAGGATACTTATTTTTATTTTTTATTTTTATTTTTTTTATGTGCAAGCATATGTACATACATATCTAAGTGTGTGTGCATTTTGGTTTAGGTATTTGACTACAAGTGTGTGTATATTAGCTTTATTCAAGCGTTGTTAGAAATCTTGTGATTCGCCTTACAACTGCAAACTGCTGCTAAATGACACCAGTAACCCTTTAGATGAATACTATTGTCCAAGTGTGAGACTAAGATTAGAGCCAGCCACTCTCGTGAGTTTAGAAAGCAAGGGGGTCTATTCTGAACCCTGTGACTCAAAGGGAGGTTCTCCCTTACACTTTTGCGCCTTCAGCCTCCTTAAAGAGTCTTCCTTACCCCCTTCACCTTTGATATCTATACAAATAATTTTAGCTTGGTTTTACTTACATTTTCCTTCGTATACTTCATCCATGTAATAAGTAACAGAGTGAACCTTGCCACTGAATTCTGTTGAGTTGTCCCTTTATAAATCATACTAAAATTGCTCTTGCTAATACCTCTGATGGTCATTCTTTTGAGTGACCCTAAACCACTCATTTTTCATCACAGATGGTTAATGCCAGGAAACTCAATATGGTCCTGGTCCTGATCTCCTACCATGCCATAAGCTGTCAAGGCAATCACAACTTACGGGAAGTTAAACTGCTACTATGCAATACCTGACACACTGAATACCTGACAAGTAAGGTGCACATGGAAGCAAATTGATCTTACTCTCCTCTTCAGCAAACATGTTACTTGTGATCAGAAAGGCAGTGCTGAAGTGGTTACATACAGCATTAGTTCCTTAAATGCTTTGAGGCATTTGTAAGTATTATTAACTTCCTGGATATAAAACTATGGGTAGATGTAGTCTAGTATTTGAGCAATCAAGAATTCCATTCATTACTGCTCCAATTCAATGACCTTACACACATAATCAACGGTTAACTGATAAATGGGAAGACTTCTTAAAAATCTATTTCTTGAATGCTGGAACTAAATGTTTTATTCTCGACAGATGTAATCTATAACTCAGTGACAAGAACATTTGTTCCAGCTGTTCAGACCTATTTCACACAGCAGAGAGGGAGCACGCTCTATTTCCAAAGCCAGACGCTACATTTGGATTGGGAACTACTTGATTTATTTAGTATATCTCAAGTTATTAGCTAACTCAAAACAATCAGAAGACATTCTTAATGTTCATAATTAGACCACTCATCATGGGAGCTAGAAGGCTGGAGCTCTTTAAAGCTTCAGGAATAATAAAGTGCCAGGAAAAAGTAAAACAAACTAGTAGCTTTTAATGCCAGAGCATAATTTTTTCATGTGGCTAAGTAATTTCCTCCATTTAATTGGGATGATTCATGCCACGTATGGTCTCTGCCAGTGTTTTAGCATTCAGTTCACGTGTTTCTGAATCTGATCCTTCTAGGCCTAATAATAAACATTTCTAGTGTTTCTTACTTGCATTTCTATTTCGAATTAGCAAAAACTAGCCAAATATTTTCCTCAGAAAGCTTGGTCTAAAAAGCTGACAAGTTTTTCTGAAGCACTGATGGAGAAGGGTAATTCCTTATTTTCATAGAAAGGCAGTTTCTGAACACTCAAGAAATGATGGTTAGGCTTATTTTATATGGAATTTCCTGCAATTTGTTTAATTTTCCCAACAGGAAATGGTACTTTGGACTGAAGTACCAAAAATTTACCTCATAATGTCAACTACCTGATCCATTTAATTTTATATGTAAATATATATATTAACATTTCACTAAAATAATCTTGATCGTGATTACCTAAAATGTTCTTTCAAGTATTTCAAGGCATACGATATTGCACTTGCTCACTCTTGTTCCTGTAACTCCCAAACAGCTTCTATATTATCTCGGGGAAACTAACACTAAACTTCTCAACAAGAAAAACAAATAGGAAAGAACAATTTGCACTGATTTACCTTTTAATGCCTGTATCTCCAGATTTGTTTCCTGCTTGCAAATTCAGCTATCTAATGAAATTGCTATGTGCCGAAATCGAACCCACTTTTGTCCCCAGCCTTTGGAAATTACTGTCATGAGATTAGGTTACGTATTTAGAAACATACTGCGCAGTGCTGTGAATAAGCGTTTTCAAGGCTATTAAAAATATTTTAAAGTTCTATGATGTGGGAAAGAAATTAAAAGGGGAAAAAAAACCACACAGCACTGGAAAGAAGCCTATTTCTAATCAACAGGAACTCAGAAAAAGCACACAACTATTTCTGGTAGACAATCTAGTATATTTTTAACAGTTCTTCATCTGAAATATATGGCATAGTAACAGGAGGAGTCGAGTAAAAAAAAGACCTCAGCTCACATTTCATCGCCAGTGTAGCAAGACGAGTCATGACCTTCGGTAGGGATCTGCACTCTTCATCTACACATCCAGGTTCACAGCAGAAAAGTACATCAACACCATCATTAAGATAAAACGCCAATTCTCTTTTTAAATAAATACAACTTCTTGTGGGTTTTTTAAATATTAATTGCAAACTTCAAGAGTTTAGCAATTCTGGGTTTCTGTTCGTAAGAGTTTAGTCAGGACTAAACAACTCTGCACCTTAGGCCTTAAAGCCTAAACCACTTGAATGACACCAAGTATAGTGACGACTGAACAAGGCCTTTTAATGCTAAATTCCACATTTGTTCATGCTGAATCTCAGCATAAAGACTGGATCTCCGGTTGAAAATATTTGCAGATTCCTCCCACACTGGCTGAATTTGCAATGCGGAGTCCCAGGAGGCTGATACTCTGAAGGAAAGGAGATGAAAAATAAGTTCAGGGAACAGCAAAGTCCTGGGTGACTAGATGCCTCCTGCCAAGAACAATAAAGGCAGTTTTTGGTGCCAGCAATAAGGAGCTACCTCTTCTCGCAACAAAACTGTGCATTTCCGTACCACTGGTGACACCGCAACTCGAATCCTGTGTTCAGTTCTGGGCCTCTCACTACGAGAGACATTGAGGTGCTAGAGCAAGTCCAGAGAAGGGCAACAGAGCTGGTGCAGGGCATGGAGCACAAGCATGATGAGGAATGGCTGAGGGACCTGGGGGGTTCAATCTGGAGAAGAGAAGGCCCAGGGGGGGCCTTAACACTTTAGAACTACCTGAACTTACTGCATAAGTAAATAGCAAGAGCCAGGCACTCCGGTATGCAAAACTTCTAAGGTTTTTCAGGCTAGATAAAACTTAACTGATGCCACAAAGCATTTTTCACTGCACCGTTCTTTATAAGGAATGCCACTCCCTTCAGATAAACACACCATTCCTGGCAACTTTCATGTACAGACACATACTCTCAACTATTCCCTTAACCTGGTTGGTCTATACCCATGCCATGCTCTTACCTTTCATGTCTGAAAGTAACATGAAAAGACTCTTCAAAGAAAAATTTCAATACTTTCTGAGATTTTTCTTCCCCTCTACAGTTGCATATAAAGGGTCAGTATGTTTGTCATTTAGTCCTTTGTTGCTTGGAATGCAAAAGCATAGCCTTTTGATTAAGGCTGGCAGCAACCCAGCTTTGGTTGTAGTTGTTTTAATACTGTAAAAGCATATGGGAAACTCCTGCTTTTATCTTTTGGCTTCTGTAGTCTTTTAGAATTACACACAACATTTTGATTTTCAGAATACTGCTGAAACCAAAACACAACTCTCTGCAAACCCAAACACAACATTCCTGTTTCATTGCCTAGGGCTACAATTTCCTGCCTCTGTATCACCGTGCCCCAGTGAGACCGCAGCAGCAGTCTGGATCTCTGCCTTTGGAGGGGGGGGAATGGCATCCAGCTATTCACATGTAGCTGTGGAAGTGCTGTTCAGACCTTCCCCACTGTCCCACAGGCATGGAGTGGCTCTGAATTAATGACAAAACAAATTTACAGCAGGAACCTTAACACAAGTTGCTTGCTCAGGATAAGCAGCTGTCAACTCACAACCGCTTGATTTCTGACCCTGAATTAGGACTAAAGATGACCCGCTGACATATCCCAGATGGAAGGCCAGTTCTTCTGCTAACAGTTGCAGCAGTGGTTTCTCAAACAACCTCAAGGAAAACATAAGACAATCACAGCAGGAGATACAAAGGCCCACACAGCCCACTGTGCTGCTTCTAACAGCTGCCAAAGCCAGGTAACCTAGGAAGGAACATGAGAACGGGTCACACGAATAGCGACACTTACCCTGAACCCATCTCCCGTCAGCTGAATTTAATGTCTCCCAGTTCTTGTTCTGAGTTCAAGAGATGAATCTCTACCTGCTCTCTCCATGCCACACTGCTTCATAGCTCCCTGTTACCACTTCCCCCAGTAGCCTACTTCCAATGCTGAGGAGCCCTAGCCTCATCACTCCCTCGTTTTATAGAGCCCATTCCAAGCTTTTCATTTGCTTTGCTGCCTTCTCACCATTTTCATCTATTTCTCGCGTATCTGGGACAGGGTGGAGAGTAAAGAAACCACAACCACACACAGCATTCAGGACGCAGAAGTTCTGTGCATTAAAATTAGCATATAAAGCATCTAATGCCACTTAAAGTTTGTTCTCTCTTACTGTCCTAACAACTCTAATATTTGACATAGCTGTTGGACCACTCCTGAACACAGAGACAGCATTTCTATCATAATCCAAGATCTTGCTCAAGAATCAGCTCAGAACCCACCCAATTCTCTCTCATTCGGATTCCCTCCTTCCCCATATACATCACGTTGTTGCTCTGCACGTTTATGTTGTATTTCACTGCCAGTCACTCACTTTCACTGGGTTCTTATAAACTTCTTTAGTCGTCATTAATAATTCAAGGTTATTCAGGACAGTAATGAATGACAAAGTATGAATTCTTACTGAATCATTTATGCATACGCTGAGCACCGCAGCTCCCAGAACAGGTACATTTGCTAACTCATTAGAAAAGCTCCAACATTTTGCACAGCCTGACTTCTCCTTACAAAAGCTAGGCTGACTGTGGACTCTGCAAGAAGTTTATCCCTGTATCCAGTAACTCCCTTCTCAATCTACCATCAAATACCAATTTTTTCTTGTACATATCTCAAGCTCATCAGCCTGTGGTTTCCCTTATCACCTTTTTAGAAAGTCATATCAGATCTTTCAGTCCTCAGGTACACTGCCAAAGTGCTTTTATGCAACATCACAGTGACTCTTACTATCTTATTCTTGAATTCCTACAGAAATCTTGGATTAATAACAAATTACTTAGCATCTTCGTCCATTTGACTCATAAATTCCCTTACCAACTCTTCAATTTGAAAGAGATTTTCTGATTAATTCTTCTTTAAGAACCATCATGCTGCCATTAGGCAATAACGCTTCCTTTCTGAGGTGTTTCTCCATAGGTGGGAAACATTCATTCTCTGCCTCCAGTATCACATCCATGCCATCTGCAACTTCCAGCTTCCTTTTTAACAAGCTGCAAAGAGCTATTTCCCCATTTCCACACACTTCCTGAAGTAGAGTGTGGCTGTGATAGATTATTTGACTTCTCCTTCTATTGCACGGATCCTGGAACCAATTATACTATTTCTGCTCTTACACTGACACCCTGAATCAGTCTTAGTGCACTATTCGGCACTAAGTCAAAGGTACTGTTTGCTTAGAAAAGTAGAACTCATGCCACTGTTATAGCAAGAAGAGTTTTCACACAGCAGTAGCGCAGCTCTGAATGCTGATGCCACAGACAGTGGCTCCCTTAAACTATACAGGATGAACACAGCTTCTTGAGTCTTATGATCAAAGTAGGCTCAGTCCTGCACATGTCCCCTACCCATCACCAGTCAGTGAGGATACTGAGTGCACCTGGGATAAGTGCTTGCCAGTTTCTTCACCAAGTCACGAAGAATCAAAGAACCTTTTGCCCACTGTTCCTGTAAGTTCTGCACGGTGTTAATTTTACTGAAGTGAACAGTTGCTAATTTTGAAGATGCAAAAATGTGTTTTTAAACCCAGTATCCATCGCTAAGCTGGGTGTGCCCACCTCTTTCTTCATAGCCTGTGGCCTTGCCACACAGTATGGTGTAAGAGTGGCGTAGCAACCAGTGTCTGCACAAACGGAAGCCCACGAATATGATCCTGTACTGAGTCTTTTAAGATGCAATTTCTATTTCTGTCTCTGACACAAACTTGACATGTGACCTTGAGCAAGTGACTCATGCGAGTATCTCTCCAAAAGGGTACTGCAAAGCTTCACTATCTGCAGATGATTATTATATGCATATATCCTCATCGTTTTCATCACTACTTTCATCATCTGCTCTTTCATTCCAGATATGACGGAGAAAGCTCAATGGAAATACACAAAATAGATATCGTTACTGTGGAAAAATATCTACTATAGTTGCTATGCCTCCATGTTCTGTCAGAGAGGGTAACCATCCAAGTTGCTGTAAATAGACGACACTCCACTGCAATGATCAGTGGTGGGATGACATGCATCTGCTGAGGATGCAGTTCATTATGTTCACTACAATATCAGGCCACACAAAATAAGGATGAGACTAATTAAAACCCACTCTATTCTCAGGAAATAACAACTGAGATAACATGTTGTATGTAACTACGATTGCTTACAACATACTCAGCCAGAGGGACCACCTAAGACTGAGAGAACTGGATTTTCTAGATAGCACAGAGACCAGAACACAACCAGGGACACTGTGCTGAATCATCAGCTGTTATTACAATGGGAACAAAGCTCTAAATCTGTAGGACTTTACACTTAATGCCACTCACACATCAGTAATGACAAGTAGCACACTGAACACTGATATGTTGAATACCAGCTGGAAGAAGGAAGCAAAAGCAGGATACTTTTCCCACTCAAATTCCAGTGCAGGAATTCTACTGGCATTTCTACAGCCACCACCCATCAGCTCCAGAGACTGTTCATCAGTCCTGTGCTGTATGCAAGAGATTCTGTCTTAGGTTGTGTTTTCAAGCTTCCCTGGCTGAACATGGATTGTTTTTCGCCTATTCACTCACTGCTGTGATATCCACCGTCTCTGTTTGCTGAGACTGAATAAATCAAAATGAAAGCTCACACTCCTAAGCCCTTGACATATTTTAAATTCTCCATGCTCTTCAGAAGGCTGTTCTTCCAATCAGTGACTTCACTGATCTCTCCTGACACTACATACACGCGAGATTAGAAGCAAGCACAAAATAATCTTTAATGGACGATTTTGTACGGTAAGTAGGAGTCTTTAAACATTTTACAGGGATGAGAAAATATCCCTCTTCTACTACTCAAATATTTACACACAGACAACCCTGCAGTTCGGCACTGGTTTATCCCATACTCAGAGTGTGGGGGACTTCAGCAACATGCGTTTACCAAGGTCTACGTTTTTATGCCACATTTACCCATACAGAATTTATTCTTAATAAAACCAAGCAAGTATTTCGTCTTCTGCAATACTGTAAGAAACAGTTCCGGCCATGATTAATGTTAGCACTCCCCGAGAGCTCCACCAGATGGTGCTGTTAAAGACAGACTGTAAAATGATTTCTACCTGATCAGTTAATAAAATACGATTTTTAAAATGGTCCTAAAATGCTGCTCTTTTAATTCTGTATTTATCAATCCAACAAGGTGGATATTGGGACTTTCTTCTTAAAAATGAGAAAAGTCAGTGTTGAAGATAATATAGCCCATTAAAAAAGAAAAACTCCCAGTTAACGTCTCCAGGCATTAGTTTGTGCTTCAGGTAGCTTTTAGGCATCTGGCCACAAAGAAGAAAGTAACATGATCCTGAGAGGCATACCTGCATTCCCAATACACTGCCTCAGCAGGGATAGCATGCACACCGCTTCCAGCCCAGCTCAAGGCATTCAACTGAAGTGCTACCTGACATCAGCCTTTTTGTTATTCATTGTCTTCAGCTCCTCGAAAAGGAAAATGCTAAGAGGCAGTCTGAAATCCCTTCCAGAGGTTTGACAGAGCTACGCAGACCTCTTCAGGACAGCAATTCTTGGCACCTAAATTCCAGCCAGATCTCATGTCAGCAGCTATTTTGGGGTTTGCTCTTGTCACTTCAGAACAGAAAGCTTTGCATTAAAAAAAAGCATTTCGAAAGCCTGGAGTTCATCGGCCCTCGCCCACTTATTTCAAACTGACTTCATTTCTACCTTTTTGTCCTTTGACTAACAACATCACAGATGTGAATATTTCATGAAAAACAACTAGGTCATTCCCTTTTGCACCACTGTCATCAGATGATAACAAGCTGGGTATGTGAACAGAAACAACCCTACTGTTAGCAACCCCCATGCCAAGGAAATCTGAAATGCACTGATCCAAAATAAACACAAGACTGGGAAACTGCCTCTGTTGGCATGTTAAGTTTTAAAACTTTGTAGGAGATGTTATAATCTCAAACAGATTATGGGAGGTACAAAGCTGTGCAATAGTTGAACCACAGAACCACGGATCTATTGCAGTTATGAGAACCAGAGGGGCCAGGTTAGCTAATACACCAAGAAATCTTTGACAGGCTACTTGGAGCCTTCTCCATGAGCCTTATGAAGGCAAGCCTGTAAAGAGCTCAGGGCTATATGTTTAACAGCATGTACGTGGACTATAATTCATGTCGCTCACCAACTGATCATGTGAGATGCTATGTACTTGAATGAATCGCAGCTCTGGCTATTAGCAGTTTAATAATGGTTCTGTGAATTAGCATTAAATTACAGTGAATGTTACAGGAGAGGTTCTAATATTTACATTAGTGCCTAATGAGCTCCCCATAATTAATATAATTGCACTGAGCCACAGAAATTAATATTCAACCAATTATTTTAAAGAGCTATCCAATCCATGCAGAGATTTTTTGATGACTCCTTCCCAATACTGACAAAGGATTTTATAAAAGCAGATGTCCCAGTGCTGCTGGGAGCTCTGCAGTGGTGGATTTCATTGCAGAATCAAATGAATAAATTCATTTAAACAGTTTCCTAAGTATTCACATGATTTACTCTGGAAATACTGCAACACAAAGCAGAAAACCTATTAAGTTCTATGCTCCACCTTAAGCATGACTTCTAAGGTTGTAACAAACACACGACAGAGATAAAGTCAGGGACAGGGGACACAGGTATCTAAACAGCTACCAGTGACAACTACAGGGATGCCACTAGAAGGAAATACACTCTTTACAGTTCCAGACAGGATGTTTTATAAGGCAAGAAGACTTAAAACCAAAACAATTTTTCACCTGCAAGGAATCTACAACACTGTATTAATTTCTGAAAGGAGCCTTTAGGGAGACACACAGATGCAGAGCCCCTCTAAAAATCAAGTGTCTTCAGAAACCCCCTGGTGACACTGTAGGTATCCTTACCTTGAGCAGCCGTATTCAAACATGAGCCTCATGTCTTCCCATTTTTCCAAAGATTTTGTATTTGGAGATAGCTGATACAATTTTCTATTTGTTTCTTTAGAAGCTTCGCCTGACACAGAAGACAGATAACTTATTTTCCTCTCTTGCTATGTCATGTGTTACATGCACAGCTGTTTCATTTTTCTGTAGCAAAGCCTATATAAGAACTTTAGAGATACAACTCTTCAGGGTAACTGACAGCACAAAGGGCTAAAGGATAGGTATGTAAGTCTCATATATTAAAGGATAATTAATCTTCTTGTATCCTCAGCCATCTCTGCTGTGTCTTCAGACATCAGATCCAGTTCAGCTAAGACCAGAGAGCAATTTAACACTTTCAACAGTGCTGGGGACGACCAGCGGAGAACTGTATTTCTTCCTCCCCATCCCTACTCCCCAAAATCTACTGACAGTTATTTTCAGAGTAAATAAAAAGCAAATAAAATTTGTCAGCCAGCCCACCCAGAATCACATTACAGTTTGTGAAAGCCCACCTTATGGTGAAAGACATGAAGCTAACACTCCAAGAGAAGGTGGTCTCAACTTGAAAGATACTTATGTAACCGACTGGTAAAATACTGGCCCTGTTGCACCAAAGCTAAATATTACCTTTGTGAGAGGTACCCAGCTACTAAAGTACTGCTGGAATAGACTCTTCTCCCCTTTCCACATGGTTCAGCACAGCTCTGCACCATTGCTTACAAGCACAACACAAAAATCAAAGTAAAGGAACACAGCAGTTAACGATTTTCAAAGCTGAATGGTACACTGCTACCAATCTCCTTTAAATATGCTATCAAGTGCTGACTGTACTTTCTTTCTATTATCCTTCCCTCCAACTCCCAAAGAGTTGTTCCTTCCAGTTCCTGTCCATCAAACTCCTGGGACAGCAGAGTTTCTCACATCAAGTACCTGGAGCTAGAAATCAGAAACATGGAAAAAAGAAAGCTGGAACAAGTGGAGAACATGGGTATTTTCAGCTTCTCGTGGCAGACAAGTTATTTTTTACCTTTTCTTTATTGTGAGTTCTCTGTTGCAAGTGCAAACCCTAAAACAACCATCCTAAAACTATTTAAGGATGTCCTTCAAAAGCTTTGCCAGTTCTGGTATTGGTATTCTTTGCACAGTAACATGATTTGCCCGCTGCAGCTACAAATCTTACATTATTCTGCTGCTATTCCTATCTAAGACACTGAGTCCTGCCACACTGTTTGCCTTAATGATTTCCCATGACTACAAATGCTCCTAACCGTTTAGCTGTCAGGATAAATGTTTCCCAAACTCTTCCAGAGCACGTTTCTTCTCATCAGCAAGCATTCCTTTATTTCTGTGCTGTAAGACGAGTAGGAGCACTGGTGTGGTTTATGCTTCCTGTTACGTTTTTCTTACTCAGGTGTGTACACAAGATAGGCAAACCGTTAAGGGAAAATGTGAATCCAGGAGATGCCTGTAAGAACAGCCAAGACTGTCTTTCTTGCAGCCATGGGGCTGTATGTTATTTTATATATGGGATTAAGAGCATTAAAAACAGCAGTTAGGCTCTTAGCAAAGTCACTGCGCTCTTTCTGCCAGGTCCAAGTTCTGTCATAATAAGCAGACAGTTCAGTAAACATCAGAAAGGGTGGAAACAGGTTCAGCTTGCTCCAGCTGCAGGCTTACACACATCTGGAGCAGGAAAGGTAAATTCCCCTCCTTGCACATTCATTATAACTAACAGAGGTTAAACACATGCTGCAGACTACGTTTATAAAGGCATAAAGTAGAATCTCATCTCTCAATCCAGACAGTAGCTTTCACAAAAAGCTTGCAGGAAGCTAATTATCTTTTGAGACTTTACCTCTGGCACATTTGATTTATATCATCCAACAGTTCAGAATTACTAGGGAGACGGACAGACACACACAGATTAGAGAAACATGGCTCTCTTTCCATAGTGAAGTGTATTAAAAATAGAAAGAATGTGACACTAATGTGTCTTTTCAGATATTGCTAGAGGGATTCTTCAAGACACTGTACCCTGAAGCTTGAATCTCTAGTGAAATCTGACTGTTTAAAAAGCAGTAGTAGTATCCTTCTTGTGCTTGAGAAATTAATTGGACTAAACTACTCTGCATACTCACGACAGATGAGATGGAAAAAAATCTCCCACTGGATGCTTGAAGATTCAATGTAGCTTAATTTACAGCTAAAATACCATATGTGAATGGTCTACATGCATGTATTATTACAGTATAGCTTAACTGTCATACTGAGGTATTGGACTAGCTGCAATTTGCCTCTTACATATTTTATTTCCTGGCGAAAGGCAATACCTTCATATTCAGCTCTACTACTACTTCACAAGACTTCATTAAAAGTTGGAGAAAAAATATTGGTTTGAGAAAGTCTACTCATGAAGAGAAATGCTAGAAGCATTAGTTTCTGGGTTGCCCAGAGATTTCCAGTGAGAGTATCAAATATCCACAGGGATGGCAGAGACAACCAAGCTCCACAGGGGATCCAGTGTATATCGAGTGTCTCTGAGCAGTAAGGAGCGCCCAGAAAAGTGCGAAGACCGCGGTCTTGAGGTTCTGCAGAGCTAGTTTCTGAATACTTCAGTCCAGACATGTAGCAACGAAGGTGAGGCTGCTCTTTCCAACCCTCAACTGAAGTGTCCAGGCAGAACAGCAGAGCAACAGAGCCTCAAGACCCATTTCAGAGCGGCTATAGGAATCAGTGGAAAAGCTGTAGGACTAACAAGGTCAGTGGGAGCAGTAAGCAGAAACACTTCTGTAAAAGGTCACCCTCTGCTTAAATCTTAACCTTCTAACTTGAAGAACATAGGTAAAGTGTGGCAGATGTGCTTGCCAATGCTAAAGCAGAAGCAATCTTTTTAAGCTGAACTTTATCTTAAGTGGACTTTCACCTGCTTTCAATAAAGTAGTAATTTGTGCGGCTGGTAGTTCATAAAGTATTGAATATACTCAATATTAGAACTGAAAGCAACCAATCTTTTTAGATTAGCGAACACAGGTAATGGGAGAAAGATGGCAGTCCTTCATCACCTCAGTGGTGATGATTTTTTATTGTCAGCCTCATCTTCCTGCAGTAAAAAGCCTGCACACATCCTCTGACAAACAGCCACAGAGAAGCTGTTGACTTCACTCAAATCCTGAAACACCATCTGAATCAGCCAGGTATCATTAGCCAAAATTGTTTTTTTAAGACAAGGCTTCTGTGAAGGGCTTTTTCTAAGGAACAGCAGTGCAGAAAACCTATATTCAAAGCCTTCCAAGCTGTAATCTAGACTTTGTACTTAATAATGACCCAGTTACCTAGGTTGGTTTGGAGGACTTACATCTTTTTTAGATGCAGGCAGATGTAGCCTTAGCAGCATTTGTGTCCGTGTCAGGCGTTCTGCCTCTTGCAGCTTCCCGTGCCCAAGACTTGTGCCCACACTACTGCTGGCTTGAAAATAATCACTGCCAGAAAACTGTACCAGCCAACACTGGTCGGTACAACAAGACTGTGGTTTTGGAAAATGAGACACTAATCACTTCTCACCATTGCTTTCACTAACGTTACAAGAATGTTACTAACATTCCAGCTCACTCAGGAACACCAATAATGGGTAGACACTAGGAGCAACCCAGTGGAAGCATCCCATTTGTGCTGAATGGATGCTGTTGCATAGCCACAAACAAGAGTGCTAAATACACCTAATACATTGGTATCCTTTATCTACACCTTTATCGACAGAAGATGCCAACAGAAGAACCCCCAGAAACTTCTGGCTTCTCCACCCAGGAAGGAAACAGCACATCCCAGCATACAAGCAGTATCTACCAGTTAGTCTGTGCACAGCAGAAGCCACCTAGGAGAGTCTCTGGGACTGTCTCAAAGTCCTGTCTGCAGAACTCCTCTCTGCTGCTTTGCCAGGAGGCTGGCAAGTTCAGGCAACCACCCTGTCTTCAGGCAGTCAGTCATGTCATCCATGCTTCAGGTGTCCTGGGGACAACACACGGAACTCCTCATTAAGTGTGATGTGTATGCATACAGACACAACCCTGATAGTTAGCTACATCAAAATTGCAGCAGGATAAACTTGTGTTTCATCCTTATACCACAGTTACGACCTACATATAACATTCCATAGATTTTCACCACAACATCTACTGAGCTATTTTAACAGCAGCCACTTGGTAATCCTTTTGATATAAGCCATGTACTATTCCTATGGCAGACAATTTGACCTTGTAAAGCATCCTCCTGATCCCTGCTGTACGTGCATCTGGAAATGGGAGCACAAGGGAAAAGAAAGGATATAAATGGTTTTGGATTTTGCAGCTGTCAGGCTGAGTGTCTCGAGCACTCTCGGGCACCCAAGTCCCCCTCCTCACTCTGATTCAAGCTGCCCAAGAATCTTTACAAATCCCTTTGTCACTTCACAAACCACCTGAGTGTTGAACCAGAAAGCTACCAGCTTTTCTGACAAAAACATTTTTGTTGAACCTCCTATGGGAGAAATGAGCCTCTCCTATTATAAAGGGACAAGTCAGCTGAAAGAAGCAATGAAAGAACTAATGCCATTTGCTAAGATGGATTGCTATTATTTGAGCTGTCCATCCATACGTATTTGTTCACAGCATATTTTCAGTACTAGAAGCAATGTAGTTACAGAACACGGAACAGCCAAGCTGCCAGAAAACATGGACTGACTTACCTTCATCAAAATAAATCACAAGTTTTGGGACTCTCATAACTCAGAAGCCAAGGGTGACCTTGGGGGAGAAGTTGATTAAAACTGTCACACAAAGTCCAGTGTCATACTTTATAGCTAATGATGCTAACTTGCCTACTGAACAATGCCTGCACCATAGTTCGGAGCTGAGATGTTGCTCCTAAATAAAACTGATAGAAGGAAATTCAGCAGTCTTACCTATTCCTAAATTACAACCCTTCTACATGAATCTGTTAAACTAGTAGTGGTTTAAACGCCTCAAATAGGAACAGGAAGGAACTCAACGGCAGTGGCCAAGATTTAAGAGAAACAAGACAACAACCACACCCCAATCCAGTTTGCTTTTCCCTACCAAGAGTTTACTTGACCATGTACACCAGAATACATACCCAGCTACTAGGTAGAAATGACTAAATCCTCACCTGGGGCAGACATCAATGTAACAGCTTTGACCTCAGTGGAATGGTACTGCATAAACCCAACGTGTTCACAGGGTGCAAAGCCAGTGGTTTAGCTTCCCTCAGGGGCTCATGCTGCCACCTTGCCAAGAACATGGCAGCATTGTGCCTGCTCGTGGCCGAGAGGAACAGCACCAACAATGGGGAAGTAAAGATTTTCAAGCCAGTCTGCTATGGGAAATGTTGATAACTCATTGATACAAAAGAAAAGGACACAGAAGAGCTTCTAATAGCATCTTCTGATAATTTTGCAGAAAGTAAGCACTGGCACACCAGGTCACAGAATCACAGAACGGTTTGGGATAAAGCTTAAAGCTCAGCCAGTTCCAACCCCTGGCCAAGGGCAGGGACACCTTCCACTAGACCAGGTTGCTCCAAGACCTGTCCAAGTTACACTGATTCGTATTCCCAGACTTTATACCATACAGAAAGTTTCTGAGGTTGCCTTTCCCAAAGGCAAGTATATTTGCTGAAAGTGTTGATCCGAACCATGTTTCTGGAAGCCCAGCCTTGACAGAAGCAGGAACTTTATTTTCATCCCAGAGGAGGAATTTTTCTGGAAGCAGATGAGGAGACATGCTGAACTACACAGGAGTGAACACTGGGCATGGTCCAGAAATAGGAGACAGAAGACATAAGTGACAGACAAGACCCCAGGATCATTCTTTGATTCAATACTAACAGCAATAACAAGATCAAAACACTGTCATTAACACTTCCTCGCATTTTGCTTACAAATATCTGAGAAATATTCTTATGTCACTACATGAAGAAAGCCCACAGGCCACGTAAGACCATAGAAGATGACAGAAATTGCCCTATCTTCTATTTAACTTCCCTTTTCATAATTCATACATGCAGAGTCCCAAGAGCAGAGATTACCTACATATAATTCAGTTGCTGCAACCAATTTTGACTTTTCATTACGATAAAGGCTGACATTTACACAGTGTTTGAGTAGGATGCCAGGGACTGCCACCAGTGAACAATATTCTCCCACTTTATTGGTGGCCATTATTTACCTGACCTTGGCTCAGCTGAAATGAAAAAAAGAAAGAAAAGAAAGAGAGAACCAGGCTTTTTTACCTTCCCACTTGCTCCTGGGTAACAGCCTGACCTGTTAAAACGGTAAGTTGCAGGAGGTCTGCAAAGTGTATTTAACCCCAGGGATGTCTTCTAAATTGTTCACAACAAACAGTGGAATCAGCTCTGCTCCTGAACTTTGACAGTACTCTTGGCATAGTGCTGTTACAGAAACACAACAAATATTCACAACTACCTTGCTGCTGTCTTGTTTCTGGACTCAAACAAGGATCAAGTACAAACTTACTCGAAAACATACTCATCACATAATTTACCTATATTATGTCTAGGGAAAATGGTCACATCTTCTGCCTATTATTTGACATCTCTAATGCTAATAGCATCAGTCACTTACTCCCCTGTGCTAGATAGGGCTCATTATCGCACCTTTCAGGTTCTTTATATGTTCAAGCACTACAAAACAGCCAGACTAGACAACGGAGTATTGGCACCTTTCTCCTAATTTGAGGAAAGTCCTTCCCTTAATGAGCTGTTCTCTGTTGTCAATAAGCTTCTCCTCAGGAAACAATGTAACAGTGTAGCAGAGCTCAGTGCATGAGCTTATCAAACTTTAAAATAACGGACTAATACTCTATTTATAATTTATCTTCTTTTAAAACAAGCCCTTGTTCAGCCACTTTCTCACAAGCGCTAAGATCCACATGTCCAAGTCAGGCAGCCAGCACCCAGGCACCAATATGTGTTTACCCAGGGGGTCTGGAGACAATGCAGAGGACCAAGCCATGGAGTCCTTGTCCTGTCTCCCCCAAAGCCTGCTGAGTACATGCTGCATTTAGATGTGCCCTCTGCTGCAGGTAGATGTGCAAGGATCTTGATAAGCTGCTGCTGTAGAGGTCATCAACACCTGCCATTCTGATAACACCTGCTTCTGGCACTTCATCTCAACCCTCCCATTCATAATTGGTTTTCCCCTATTTAAACCAGTTTTCGACAACTTAGCTTTCCTGCAGCTGCACGAAAGACAGGGAACTCAGTTCCCCCCATCACCAGGACTGTATCCTAGCTGAATAATAAAAAAAAATATATTAAACAAGCAAACTACCAGGTTTTCTGTCTTTCCATCAGTGTGGAAGCTTCACTCAGTGCTGTATTTCTGTGCAAATCTCTTCTGACTTGACCTAATGGCAGAGTATAGGCAAATGCTTTAACAATTGCACTCAACACTGTCAACCGTTCTAGTATGAAAGCATAACAGCAGCAGACACCTTTCAGTTGCACCATGCATTACTGCCTTGCTTTTGGAACAGACTGACAAAACATTCAAAGTTTGACTAAAGTTTTAGCCTACATTTTCTTGACTAAAGCCATTAGTTCTCATCCTGCTCTTGTTGGCCAACATGATGAATAAGGCTCCAACTTCCTCATAGAATCTCTGCCCATTCCTTAACTGCTGTGGATGTCCTATTTGTTTTCCCTGCCCCTACTGAAAATATCCCATTGCTCATGTAGGTTTTTTGCAGGCCTCTTGAGAGTTTGGAAAGCAAACTCAAACA
Source organism: Amazona ochrocephala (assembly GCA_039720435.1). Lineage (NCBI taxonomy): Eukaryota > Metazoa > Chordata > Aves > Psittaciformes > Psittacidae > Amazona > Amazona ochrocephala. The sequence goes on along the minus strand of CM077884.1, from coordinate 15,567,019 downwards.
TGCCCTATTTGGCACAGCTCTAAACAAGAAGCGACTAGTACCTGCATCCCTGCCTGCGCGCCTGGAGAAGAGGCATGCAGCCTTTGCCAACTGCAGAGTGAGACTGCCAAGACAATATTTCTTTCAGTTAGTTCCTACAGGAATTGCTGCATCTCCTCTCTTCCTCCTCCCCAGGCCCATGGGAACACGTTCACATCCAATACAGGTTCATAAAGAGAGCTCTCTTGCATTACACGTCAGGTGACTGTAACTCAAAAGACAAACCTGCCAGTTTACTTCTCTGCCACTCAGAATATTGCCAAGAAATTACTCCCTCTGTCTCAATATCTAGCCCAATGCATTGAGACTGTACCCAGATCCTACTGAGCTCCTGTCTCTAACAATCAGCCTCCCATTATTCCATTGCTTCAATTAGCTGTCATCCGCTTCAAAGAAAACCCCTGCCACCTCACATTTCTGATATGCTCAGAGAGAAAACGATGCCAAACCTTTTGGAAAAGATGCCCAAATCCAGATTATTTGGTCTGATTTACACAGCTCCTTAAAACTCACACTTGGAAGCTGAACTAGGAAGGGAAACCAAATAACTCACACGAAATTCTGATCAAATCGGGAATCCAAAATGGAACAGTCTGAGGGCTTTTTTTTTTCTGTAACTCAGCACCCACATTATAGAAGGGATGAAATGCCAACTCAAGTGGTATTAGGAAAAGCATTCATATTTAGAAAGCAGTTATATGTTGCAGTTTCAAGTACTACAGAGCCCAGAAGCTGCAGTTCTGTTCAAAGCAGTAGCTGACAGTAGGTTTGGGAAAGAGAAAATAACAAAATGTGTAACATGGCAGGGGGGTTGGAACTGGATGATCTTAAGGTCCTTTCCAACCCTAACTATTCTATGATTCTATGAACAGCTGCTCCTTAACTATTCATTGTGTACATAGCTGATAAAGTGTAAGATTACATATGTTTTTACTATTACTGTATTTCCTCCCAAATCATTCTCTCTGCTTGATTGAGCTTTCTGCTGCATTTCATTCAGAGCAGGGCAATCTCTCTATGAAGACATGCTTTTATCCTGCAATAAAGAGCAAATGTCCTAGGATCGCTGCCCTGATTTTCTACAAGCAATAGAAAAGGTCTAAGGTACCACAAAGCAAGTAAGACTGAGCTTGCAGTGTACAAGCTCTGAATACCTCTGTAGTAAGTATTTCAGAGTGCAGCACAAAGAAACCTGGACCTTTGTGCTGACTACAGAGGCTTCAGCCCTCAGCTCTCCATCTCAGCCACGGCAACCATACCTCAACCAGGACTGTTAATCATGGAGTGGGTCTCTGCAATAAAAGCTTCATAACACAGAACGTACAGTCCCTTAACAGACAGCTGTCTGAGGGCCTGCTCTTTCTACTAGGAATGCTTTGGAAATACAAGGATTTTAGCCTCCTCCAATGCCTTTGAATTTATTATGATAAATCAACCTACTCTTCTGATCAAGATTAAAAAAAATCATCAATATCTCACAGGGATAAAGAACAGCTACAGTCACAAAGACCTGAACTCCAGTGTGAGCCTCTCCAAACAACACTTTGCACCAGGCTGGCCTTCTTGGTAGCGTCTTCAAATGGCTACTGGTTTATTTCACATTAATTTAACCCCCTGCTAGGATTTTTCCCCATGCCTTTGACTACCCCTGCAGAATCTGGGGCTGCAGCTCCTGTGCTACTAGAAGTAACACTGGCCAGAATTAGCCATCTCAAGAAGCCAGTGGTTTGGAGCACATCAGACCGACAATCAGTTTGTCAAAGCCACTGGATGCCAGCAGTCTCCAGCCTTGTTGTTCTAAGAGCTGGCAAATATATATATACATGTATATGAAAACCCACAAGAAAACAATCTAAAAATAAGATAACTGCAAAGGACGCCAGTTAAAGGAAAATTATCTCCTGTACAGGGTAATTTCCATACAGAATAAGTTCCTGAACAAGGACATTAAGCAAAGAATGCAACTATGTTTGGGAAATAAGTAGGCCATTTTCTAAAGATGAAGATGGTAGGCACGTGGAGAAAAGAAAATAAAGCAAAGGAAAAGGACGCACTCATCACTCAAGAGCCTCTTTTCATGAGCGTTTCACACTTCTGTGAAGCACAAATAGTAACAATAAATGCAGCATTTTCACCAAGAAGAAACAGCCTCTCCTGATGAGGAAGAGGTAAAGATTAACAACTACACACTTGAAGAAAACCACGCACCCTGTACTGAAAGATGGGAAGAGGCAGAGAACACAAGCACCATGAGGAGCAAACTTGGGGCAGACCCTGCCTGAGCTGCACCACAGCACCTCTTGGCCCCACAGCCTTCAGGCAGCTCAGTCCTGGAGAGAAAAGTTACATGTATACTGTCAATAAAGCAGGCTACTTACCAGCTACACCAGCCTTGCTCCGAGTCAGGAAGAATGAGGCCTCTTCCTCTTCCATCCGACACTGGGAAACAGAGTTGCTGTCCAAGAGCAGCAAGGGATGGCTGCTCTCTCAGGGAAGACGATTAGCCGGGGGGAACTCAGCGCAGGCCAAGCTCTCACCAACATGGCAGCGTCCCTCAGGACCTGAGCACAGCGTCCATGCATCCATCAACAGACCTGCACACAGAAAGCAGAGCCAGAACTAGGGTCCATCCAAAGAGTCCAGTCGGGACCAAAAAGAGCTGGAGAGAACTAAAGCACAGGCCCAACATCCACTCAGGAGCCAGGGGTGGAAGAGACTGGCAGTCAGCAGGCCCACACCACAGCTGAAGTGCTGGGGGTGGGAGGAGGCCCCAGGGAAGGCTGCTCAGGACAATCACATCCTGTTAGTGCCCCAGGACAGGACAGCAGCCGCTCCTCCCTGCCACATGTCCTCTCACCCTCTACACACACACTGAAACCTGGGTTCAAGCAGAGGGCCCTAGTGAGGCTGCTTGGCGCAGTCACAGCCCTGACAGTTAATGTCTGTACCAAATCTGTGAGGAAAAGGGAAAAATAAAAGCCAGCAAGAAAGATGATGGATGGAGTAAAGACTGCTGGGTCAGAGCATTCCTGGGATCCACCAGCCTAACACACTGAATGGAAAGGAGGAGGTGCCATGTAGGGTGTTCCAGAGTCAAAAGAGCTTAATCCTAGCAGCTGAGCACCCGCCAGTGAGATCCAGATACAATAGCATTCACCTACGGAAAAAACTCTGGCAAAACAAAGAATCTGGATTATGCAAAGCAGTATTCTTGCAGGAATGAGCTCTCTGCTTCAGTGAGTTTAACCATCCTTCCAGGCTCAGCTTGCAGAAACAAGGACTGCAGCAGGGCTTCTCTCACCATGGCACAGCAATGGGGAAGCACGGATGTGAACAACTGGCAGGATCTTTGGGGCACCAGACTCATCCTCCCAACAGCACAGTGGTCTGCAAGAGCTGCAGCATTCTTTCCATCTGTGAATCAAGAATGGAGGTACACATCAATTTTATTTGCAGCCTGAAAGTCCCTTTATTCTATTCGAAAGTTTTCTTCAAGCCTAACCAGTGGTCTGGCTGTAACTCTAGCACCTTAAGCATCCATGCTGGGACTGAAAACAACATTTTGGTTTCAAACTGAGTTACTAAACTCATGAGAATCACCTACCATTAGTTACAGCTAATTGAACACTCAAAGACATTTCTGTAGCCAGAACATTTAGTGCTGAAGGCACACCAGCAGTTAATAAGAATCTTCACTTGAACAATGTTCATGATCTGCCAGCTGATGGAGGAAAAAGCTTCCCTCTCTTGCACAGGCAGACAAGAGATTATGTTTGTGTGCAACTCTAAGGGTTAAGTGTCCCACAATGTACTTGTGGTGCTTAGTCTCACACAATGTATTCTTGCAGTGGGATTACTACCCAGGCAAGAAATTCACTAGCTCATAGGACAACTGTCTTCCCAAAGTTACCTAGTTCATAAAAAAACCCTTCTTGTTAATGCATTAAGCAGAAATAAAAGAAAGTCAGAGGTATTTGGTAGAGAGGAATTTAACTACAGAGATTTGCATCAGTTAAATATGCAATCGATCCTGCTTACAGACCACTATGTATCTGGCGTTATTAATAAATCATATTCTGTTTCTTCCCTTTAATTGCACTGACTGTGCTAACAAAATCAGGAGAAGAGCCTAACGAAACATAACTAGCAGATTATTTTGAAAACACAACTAGCAGCCTGAGGCACACTGATGTATTGCAGAGAGAAAGCAGGTGGTCACAGTGGCTCTGAGCCTCAAAAGGTAACCACCGTCTATGCACTGTGCTATGGGGCTTGCTTGCACTTTGATGAAATACTCTGTCTACAAGCTGGCACCACACATTTATTTTCAGAGCAATTAAAATCTACAGTAGATCGTAAAACACCATTTTCATGACTCAGAGCAAGACAATAATTTACAGACCTATTGTATGAGCATAAGGATTTTGTCCTCTGGGATAAAACCTCGTTATTTTTCATCTCATCCCATTTTGATGACTTCTTTTCCTTAACAGAGGGGTAAAAATTTAACTAGCACTATTCAGTTACATCTAAGAAACTGCACATTGCATAGACAGGTGCTGTGAAGGTGTAATCATCTATTATCGAAGGTGTTATTAACTGACTTTCAAGGTAACAGATTGTCCTGTGAGCTGTGCTTGTGCAGCCAGCGGTGTTTACTGAGCCACTGCAGTACAGTGAACGATTCATTAATTGGTATGAAGGATAAGATGAACTTAAACCTCATCTGAGAGCACAAAGACACACTGAGATAACCATGTTCCACAGAGAGATTTCCTGAAAATTAGAATACCATCTCTATAAAGCTTATTGATCAACAATGAAATTCCTCACTTAGAGAATTCCACTTTAAAATTTATCTGTGTGATTTGTCAAATACGCCATGACTCATTTTCTACGATACTTAGACATCTTTCTAGATCCAGGGAAACAGTGCTTCAGTCTCCCCATAGATCTTGTTGTCCTTTTTGTGCAGCAGCACAATTGTTTTGTAGTGCTGTTGTCCCTACTTGCATTACAGTGTTTAGAAAAAGCCTTCATGCCTGCAGGTTCATAGTTCACATCTTTCCAACAGACCATTCCCTCTAGGATCCCCTTGTTGCAGGAAATGAAAGGGTTTTCCTTGTGCCCTTTGAAAGCTTCAGTCAAAGCAAGTGTTCAGCACCCATAAGTAAGGCAACCCCAGGGCACTCTATTTTACAACATCCCTCAAAAGATACTCCTGGGTGTTATACACTGGTGTTAAACAACTCCTCTCATTTGTTTTCCAAAGAAATAACACTGTATAAGTTTAAGGTTGGGCCACAGCTCTTAACAGCCTTGGTAGCATCTTGCCTTTCTCCCCACATGGTTACCTCTTCTCTTTCTATATCTACCACCCCTTTATTTTTGTCATGCTCTCTTGAGAAGAACTATCATTTCAGCTACCTGTTCTAAGTGGCTGTGACAAGAGGCAGAGGTGGAAACAAGAGTATATTCCCTGCTGTAACAGGAAGAAATAATCAACTCATCCTAGACCATTACAAATAGCTATGAGGGCAACAATTAAATGAGTTTCTTTAAGCTCAGCCCTCATCTCTTCTAAACCAGAAATATTTAAACATAACCATTTGGGGGAAAAAACGCGCAACTATTGCACAAAATAAAAAAAATCTGTCCATAAAAGGGAAAAGCAACTTGGGTATAGATGGAGAACTCTAAAGAGGAGCAACTGAGGCAGGACAGTCTGCATCCCTTTGGCAAATAGGTAAAAAACAAACAAACCTCTCACTATAGCCTCCGATGGAACATTAAGCATCTCTATCTCTAAAGAGTGCTCTGCTGTGCTAATTAATTTTTTCAGAAGTCCCCTTGCTTTTGCCCCCTAGGGACACGCGGTGTTACAACACACTAAGCCTCTGGAGCTGTGGCATCCCCTTTCAACCTGCTTGTCTTTTTCCCTTTTCCTCATAACGCATGCAGCTGAGCTAAGCTGCTGGCTGTCAGCAAGGTCTGCCCCTCCTTCCTGCCCTCCATCCCTTTTCCCCCACAGAGCCCTGAATTATGCTTCCATCTGCATATAAATCCCTGCCCTTATCTTTCTACAGCCCTGCTCCATCTCCCACTGTGTAAGAGGTTGCTGCTTGTAATCTTCACTTCTCAGCGATCCTTGCAGTTAAAACTCACACACCACGGCATTTCACTGGCAGAAAAGTCTCCTCTCTCCCTCTAGTCTCCATTTCCAGCGTACCTCTGCTCCTCCTGGCTTGGCCCAAGAGGCACGTGGTTCTTATTTTACATTTCTGCAAAGCCTTGTTTTACTGCAGTCACCTAATGACAGAGCCCAGACAATGCCACTGAGCATTACCCACACCTTGCGCAGCTTTGAAGCTGTACCCACTGAAGTTGGAAACCTGGAATATTCCTCTTGCTCAATTAAATATAGGTATTAACGTCACAGTCTCCACAGAGCACACAACAGAGTATTTCATCACCTCACACAGAGCAGGAGGCAGGTAGGCACTGCCTCTCCTAAGCCTTTTAATGCACAGTACACATCAAAGAGCACTAAGCATTTCTGGCTAAGATGTACCCTTCCCACTGCCTCTGAAACAAGATGTGGCTGCGGCAAAAAGCAGGTAGCGTGCACACTTTCATTTTTATATTACTAGGAATCTTTGAGGGACACTTCGAGTGTTCACAGAAGCAGCAGAAACAATTAGAATGTGAGTCCTGCACTTGCTGGTTGCTGATGTGCGATGCCTTCATATACCATGCGAAGGTAAAGAGAGGACAAAGCCTTTCTCCAAGTATTGCTTGCCTTTCAGAAGGACATGAAATTTATCAACAGGCTGTCTGTCCCCAGTCTGAAGCTTCTTCTACATTCCTTATTCCACCTAATGAATATTCGTTCATACTGGTGCTTCAGTAGGATCACTTACAGGAGACAGTGCTCCTCAATTCTGTGCAGAGAGGAAGAGCAAGACTGGACTTTCCCTCTTGGGTGAAAAGGGATGAAATCAGAGGACCTGAAAAGAATACTCAGTGCTCAAAAAACAGTTGGCAAAGTCAAGAATCAGAAATATTACTAACATTTTCCCTTAATCCATATTTATTCCAATTCTATGGATACAGATCAAATGGGTATTTTTTACTTTCACCTACTCTGAAGATGGAACTGCAACCGCCTTTAAAAAACAGCTTGAAAAGCTGCCTAATTCTACTAAGATGCCACTGAACCTTAGCTTAAGTTTAATCTTTACAGAGGTTTCTTCCAAGAAGTTTCCAAGAGGTAACACGCTACCCTAACTGGATACTATTTCTTTATCTAACACTGGTAACCAAACTTGCTTCTTTCTTCAACAGTCAAAGGTCACCTGAGCAAACAGCCAGGTTTTGAGCAGCGCTCGAAATGTTTTTTGCCCACTGGACTCAAAAAATATTCATGACTTCTCCAATGCATGTTATTCAATGCAATCAATCTCTCTGTAAAGAAGCCTGTATCATGCAAGAACAGTATCATGTATCTTGCAGAACTGCCAAACCCACACTTGTTTCCGTTAAGAAAATTCAGTAAGACAGGTCCATCTTCTCCACTGCTTTAGTACCTTTAGCACCTTACCTTTTGTAAAACTGAGACAGGAGACCGTAATTCAGCAAACCAATTTGCCATATATTGAAGATCCATTAGAATCAAAATACTTCATTAAATCAGGGCCTTTGTGGTTAATGATATCTGCACCATTGAGAGGAAAGCCAGACAAAAGAGTTATTTTTCAGATTCAGGCAAATGTTTGAACATAGTTCAACAAAAAAGCAGCCACACAGAGCAAGATCTTACATTAAAAGCATTATCACTAGCCTGAAATCAAACCGACAACCTTTAAATCAGACTTCAACTGATCTTCAGACCATAAAGGAATAGTTCTTCCTTCAATTCATGCACAACAATGAAAGACTAGTAGCCTAGAGATTTTACTTAGCCTGCTGGACAACACAACCGAGGTCAAGCAGTGACACAAGTGGGTCTTCATTTTGGTTGACTGAAGTTCAATAAACTTGTGTAGATACAACTGTCAAAGGCAGGGATGCTGTTAACAATTTCATGAAGGCAGAGCACTCGGTGAGATGAAAGGCAGCTGCTAGCTTGCAGCCCCAGGACTGTACCTTACAAACAATGAATGGAGACAAAACTATTGATTAGTGCTTGGCACCCAGCTGGTTTGTCTGAACTTGGCAGATCTTAAGAATGACACTGAACAGAAAAAGGTAACCTTCTCCTCTTCTCCTGTGGCTCCCATCCAGATTATAATAAATGAAATTAACTGAATACTCAGAGGAAGCTTACAAAATATGGGGGGCCTCAGAAGCACTTTTCAATTTAACCATATGAAATGTGTGTGATTTGATCCAGGCCATTTAAATTAGCTCACCAGCCATCAGCTGGTATAAAATAGTTTGCTTGGGAAAGAAATGTGCCCCAGGCTTTCAGCAGTCCTGTTCTTCCCCATGCCTATGTACATTTTCTTGGCCATGTACAGAGTTGCTTTAAAAAGCAGAATATCATGAGAAAGTCCATTAAAGCCAATACATTAAAACGTATTTGCCTGAATCTCTACTATACCACATTTCCAAGCTATTCACTAGTTTCCATGAGGAGGCAGGTAAAACTGAAATTCAAAACAATACATTCTTGCTGGTTTGAATACTCAAAAGCTGTTCTTGAGCACCTGGGCAGATGCTGGAGATAAGAAGTGACTTTGTTTTGAGAGGAAGGTGTTTCTACAAGGATTCAAAGACAGAGGGACAATTGAAATCTCTGTAAATAAGTAGCCCATTTGGGCTATTAGTATTTAACCCACCTATTAACTAAGCATTATAGCACTTAGTAAATACTCAAACTCAAGATCTCAAGTAGTAGTATCAAAGATATTTCGGAACAGTTTGCTTCCCATTATTCCTCCAAGTCTCAAACTTGACCCTGCAGACATTAAGAAGAGAACTAACAGGAAGTTAGAAAACCTACTGGGAAAAAAAAAAACAAAACAACCAAAACAAAGACAAACCCAACTAAACAAAAATTCAATAAGCCACAGAGCATCCAGCATCCTTTCCCATTGTAGCCAGGATGGTCATCAGCAATTCCAGCATTAGCCAGCTCCATATCACCTGTATGAAAGATACAGCTCTGTGAGCAACTAAACACCACATATGTGGATTTATCCCAGGAAGAAAGAAGAATGACAATTCAATGACAATACCAACTTGTCCAGACATTTAATAATAATCAGTTAGTGGGGTAAAAATAACTGCAAGCTACAGAGAATAGCATGTCTGGGATTCATTTTTACTCTGCTACAAGGAATGCTGGGGCAATAAATTCCATTTTATGTCCAGTAGTAAATACCACTGTGATTTACTATAATTTCAAACAGAAGTAAGCAACTGACACACAGTGATATGTACCATCATCTGAACATATATTTGTAACAGCATTTAGTCTGCCATTTGCTATAGAAGGATATTTGCCCGTTGGATTGCATTTAATCAGTACTAACAGAATTAAAAGGAAACCTATATTGAAACAGAGAGAAAACTGGAGGGGCCATTAAACTGGTTCTCTCTCGTGCCTGAAATTCTGTGACTGCAGTCACATCTGATGTGCCTAAGGGTCCATCCCCATTTTTTCCCTGTCAGTGGGAGGCTTTGCTTCAAGGATACTGGATCAGACAGGAACTGGAGCAGGCTTTGATTATGTTATTTTGTTTTCCTTTAAAAGCTCAGCACATGGTCACACTGTGGATGACACTGTACACTTTTCCATCACTAACTCTATGCATTCCTTTTAGCCTTCACTTTTGAGGCTTTGTAATTTAAGAGCAATGCAAAAAAAGTAAAGGAAGGTTTTCTCTCATCAGGCCAAGATTATTGACTTTCCATTAAACACAGATTGGAATTAGACAAAAGATAAAACGCTTCAAAACATTTTCAAGTGCTCTCTTAGAATATTTTCAAACATTGTGGAAAAGCTAATAGAATCCTCTACGTCCAAAGTGCACAAGATATGAAAGAACACTATTCCTAACCCTTGAGAGAGGAACTGAACAAGAAACATTCAGTCACAGGTAGATCATCCCATCCCCCTTTATTTGTCCTGATAATTCATGCTCTGGCTCTCCTGACAACCCAAACTTACGCACTGATAAAATCAAAGCTCTATATTATAAACACACAAACAAGCAGTTTAATGCCAATAGAAAAAGCCCTCACAAACAAATCTCTTTTCTGCTCCCACAAACAAATCTCAGTGATAAAAATGTTTGTGGCTAGATAAAGACTTTATTTAATTAAAAGACAACCAACAACCATCTCCTCCCCTAGCCCCAACCAAACATCTTTAAATCCACCAGAGACCATTTGAACTAGACAGAACAAGGGCTCTGGAGACCCTGGCCATGATCCAGCTCTGCAGCTGGTCTCCCACACTGGCTTAGGAGAGCTCCTCCACATCCCTCCATCTGTGTTTCTCCCTGTATAAAAAGGAGCATTCGTTTCCTTGGAAAAGTGTTACCTAGAAAAGTCCACTGAACAAAGATATAGCTCCTGTTAGTGCTTGGAACAACAAAATGGTGTCAACCCCAAAAGCACAATGAAAACTGGACTTCCTTGCCTGTAGGATTCACCCTGTTATACATTAATCACATGATATACTCAAAATTACATGTTTTACCCATAAAACCTATTACATGGGTTTCACAGAATTCTCGCAAAAGGATTTCTTAAAGCAATACAGCATTACATGTTCAGGTCCTTCATGCAAAGTCCCCACATATGTGTATACATATTTAGTCCAACTGCAAAGCTGTCAAACGTTACCTATGCTTCCAAGAGTCCCTGTACTGCATTTGTTTCACAAGCCACATTTTACTAAAAGACAAGAATCCTTGAGAGAAGTTCACTGGGATGATACTCACATGTATCAAAGTCTAGGAGAAGAAATGGCATTTCTTCCATTTATCGCCATGAGAAATTTCCTGTACCGTAGATTTCATATTCTGAATGTGCGTTTATGTATATGACATATGCAATACCACAACTTCATTACAGTTACCCTTACATTACTCCAACATGTATATAAGGAAGGATTCAAGTAATACCAGAGTCAAAAGCATAAAATCAGTTCTTGGGCTACAGTAACATACAGCTTAACTGACTTTATAGAGCTTCTTTGGCAGCAGTACATCTACTATATTTGTATAGTTCACATGCCTCTTTCAAGGCTCCAATATTTCAGCACAATTACAAATTAATGAGATAGGTAGTCTCCATTACAGAGACAGCAGCAATCTGTAAAAGGGTATTAAGAAAAGGAGTAATTTATTGGCTCATGAAGGTTCTAAGTGAATAGTTGCATTAGCATGACAGCAGGAGGTCAAGAGACTCATTAGCCAGCAGTTATAGAATCATAGAATGGTTTGAGTTGGAAAGGACCTTAAGATCACTCAGTTCCAACCCCCTGCCATGGGCAGCAATGCCTCACACTAGACCATGTCACTGAAGGCTCTGTCCAACCTGGCCTTGAACACTGCCAGGGATGGAGCATTTACCACTTCTTTGGGCAACCTCTGCCAGTGCCTCACCACCCTTACAGTAAAGAACTTCTTCCTTATATCTAAACTGAACTTCCTCTGTTTAAGTTTAAACCCGTTACCTCTTGTCCTATCACTACAGTCCCTGATGGAGAGCCCTTGTTCCAGCATCCCTGTAGGCCCCCTTCAGATACTGGAAGGCTGCTATGAGGTCTCCACACAGCCTTCTCCTCTCCATACTGAACAGCCCCAACTTTCTCAGCTTGTCTTTGTATAGGAGGTGCTCCAGCCCCCTGATCATTCTCGTGGCCTCCTCTGGACTTGCTCCAACAGTTTGATATCCTTCTTATGTTGAGGACACTAGAACTGCACACAGTATTCCAAGTGGGGTCTCACAAGAGCAGAAGGGCAGGATCACTCCCTTCAACCTGTCATAGAATCATAGAATAGTTAGGGTTGAAAAGGACCTTGAGATCATCCAGTTCCAACCCCCCTGCCATGGGCAGGGACACCTCCCACTAAACCATGCCATCCAAGGCTCTGTCCAACCCGGCGTTGAACACCGCTCACATTTTAGCATTAGCTTTGCCTGTATTTCCCGACTAACTGAAGCCCATAGGTACCCACTGTGGGGGTGGCTCACTGCTGTGTGCCTACACAATGGCAAATCTGTTCAAATATCCAGCTGTGTTTCATACACTGCTATGTTACAAAAACATCTTGTCCAGTAATGCTGTGGGAAGGAAACAGTGAAAACAACAGACATGGACATTTGCTGTCACCTTTCCCTGGGTAAACGAGCCTTACAACTACATCCCTTGCACTAGCAGAACACCAGCCTTAAGTTGGCCGATGCAGCCATCAGAGATGCGTCTCGTTAGTACCTGATCTCATGTTTTCAGTTTGGACAACAAAGGAAGCATGCCTTGGGTTTGGAATTTCCACATGAGAACAAGGCAAAGAGAAGGCAGATGACTGATGAAAAGAGGAAAAAATAATGTAAGTGTGTAGGACTGAAGGAGAAATACAGCAGCACAGCAAACAAAATGCTCGTTTTCATACTGAGGAGAAGGTGTTGAAAGCCTACTCCTTGGCTAAAAATCTCAGTGTCTGATATGGTACAAAACCAAATAAATTAACAAAGGTGAATGTGTTAGATTCTGATAAAACAAAGTGGCAGGGTTCCACTGATTCCAGCAGTACTCTGCTGTTTTATACCCGCTGAGATGGCTCTAGCTCATTTTAAGACCTTCATTTCCAGAGGAAATGAATGTCTACAGACAGTCTAAAGCTGCTTACTGCAATTCATCCACACAAGGGAAAAAGACTCAAATAACCTGACAGAAATACACAACTCTTGTATGAAACAGCAAAGCCAAAAGGGTGACCAGGTACCTTGTTTAAATTGGCTTAAGGCTTGGCTGGCATTTCTTGTGTCTCCTATCCCTCCTCCTCCCTCTCTGGGCAGACACCTGCATCTTTTGCCTATGGAACAAGGGATTAAAGTAAAGACATACAAGTGCTTTTATTTAAATCAGATTATGTAGAATGCAATAACTGCCTGTGAATGTGCTTCATGACTGATAGCAGCAAACATGTTAATTATTAATTGAATTTCTTGAAACTAACTGTTTTAAAGCCCAATACATCAACTCTTATCACAACTGCAGCACTCCAAGACTTCAACATTATTTCTAATTAAAGACATGAGTACCTATATGAAAGGGAAATAACACAAGCTCAGTTATTTTAACAGATTTAAGATGTTCCTTAAATTCTGCAAGAAGATGTCTCTCTCAAGCACTGGGTTATTTCTCATTAAGAGGAGATTTATTTTTCTAATGAGAAACATCAGATATTGTCTTCCCTTAGAAGTATTTCAGTCTAATTTTTATCTCACCTAAAAATGGCAATGCCAAACTAGCATAAAAATGAGAGTGAGAACACATTCCTGATCAAATTTGGAGTCCAGTGCTAAGCGGACCAACAAAGGTTTCATTCAGCTGATACCTGTATTACTCAGGCTTTTTATTAATCTCCCCTTCTGATGCTCCTTCCCTTCAGTCATGTTATTTTCACGTAACACATCATTACACTGTGGAGTTAATTGCCACAGGATGTTTGGAAGCCAAGAGTATTTATGGGTCAACAAAGAGATTAACAGAAAACAGACTCATTGGGAAATACGGTCAAGAGTTCAATGCCACCTCTAAGTCAAGGTCCTTAAAGTGAAGGTCAATGGAAAAACCTACATTTCCTTACACAGACAAACTCTGGCTCCTTCCTCCTGCAGAAAGCTGCTACTAGGCAAAGTACTGTGCTACACAGCCCTGTGGTGTGACCCCACACAGCGGTGCCATGTTCCTCATCTCCAGGAAGACTCATACTGCCGGTTCCCGTCATAAATGTACAGGGCAGCGGACTCAGAAAGCAGAAGGGACAGATTCTGCGACTGCAGTGTATAAGGATGATATGTAAATGAGACAGTAGGAAAAATATAACTAAAGGGAGTTACATTTAAAAAAAAGGAAAAAAAAAGGAGTGAGCTGCACAGGAACAGTAACAAAAGTCTAGTTCTTCACTGAAATCCTAGTGAAAACTGGCTAAATACAACGGAATACAGGTCAGTCTAAAATAGCTAGTCACACGTCAGTGGAATGCAACATCCACTGACAACAATCCAGGTCTGGGCTGGTATCTCCTCTAAATAAACCCCTTGGGTGTCTGCAAAGAGCTTGCAAGCTGAATGCAGTCTTCCCATGAGAAGAGGTGCTTCTCCACAGTGGCAAGTCTCTAAAATCTTACTCCGCTGCTTCCAACCCCTATGTTTTGGGAGGAGAATGAATCTGTGGTCCATTCGTCTGAAGAGCAGAGGCAGCTGAGAGTGGCCTCAGTTGGTTCTGCTCCACATCTCCCAGGACCATGGCACAGAGGAGGTGTCCTGGGAATAGGAAGTTTTGACAACAAACAGAAATGCCATAAACCTGGCTTCTCATCTGTAGTGACTGGTGGGTCTGAAACAGCTGCTTCATCTTTGCCTGAAAATCTCACTCAACACTGATAACACTGCACAAGCACCTGTGTTTGAAGACCAAACAAAAATCTCTTATCAGGACAGATGCTGGCCAAAAGCTCGAGAGCTTCAACCAGAAAAATAGCGGGCTTAGCATCCCAAATTAGAAAACAGCCTCATTTAAAGAATTTTTAATGAACTGGTTAGGGTTTAAAAACATACATAGATAATCCTCCTAGTTCCATTACAAAAGAGAAATACTCATCCAAATTCACACACATAGCTTAGAAACGTAACAAACTTGACAAAATTAAACCTATAAGGATAAGGAGCATTTCAGTCTCACTTAGCAACATGAGCTCAGAGACTGTCCCTCCACCTTCACTCATTCCTCTCTTAGGCCAAGAGTTCTGGAGTTCAGCGCTTGAAGAGCAATTTCACTGGCGTTCTTTAGAACAATTCCAGTGAATCCCCAAATCAGTAATCACTCTTTAAGTCTGTAGAACTGTGTCTAATTATGCCAAAGCAGTTTTATGTATTATCCTACATATTAGGATATTCATAAACCAAAAAGGAAACAGGTAAGTTAGACTCACCATCATTTCAGAAGTACCCAGGTGATCACTTACGAATTTCAATGGAAAACACTTCCAGCGTCTGCAGTTGTACATTTCCTTGAGTCTTCTTTAACAAATATGCTTGGTTTTTTTTAACACGTGCAACATTAACAAATAATACATTAATCTTTCTAAAAACCAGCCTGTCCCTCTGCCCTTACCCTGAAATCAGGGTAGACACAGTGATAGTGACCCTGGATTCCCACCAAAATAAAACCAAAGGTGACCTGCACAAGAGCTCAGGCTTCACATGCATACAGTTGGCTCACATGTTTCTTTTAAATATTAATGGAGTGTACATGAAGTTTGAGAGAAGTTCTGGCAGGCCTTGCTCACTCCACGTGTTAAGTGCTCACCTCTCTTAAAGGCTGGCCAAATAATTCCAAGGTACACGCCACTTTCACACTCAACTGTTGTCATCTGGAAGGCCAATAAAAGCCAGCACACTAAAGGGCTCCCATATACCAACCCCCCCTTTTCCCTCAGTTTTTATTCGTTGTTACATCTGAAAGGAGTAAGTCGATTCCCAAGTTGAGGCTGCACATACATAAACATTTTAGCATGCCAAAAAGAGCCCTCCACATATACTAGTATTATGTGCTAATAGTTGTGTCCAGAGATGCCAAATAAATCACTCTCCTGCAAGCCGCATATATGCTGTCCCCGTCCTAGATGGTGACCGTATCCTGGCTGCTTTCCTGCTCAACACAAAATGCACGTAAACTGGAAGTATCTCAGCATATATACATTGTAAAGGTTTAGGTTTTTATCACATTATAATGGAAATTCAGCTCAGTGCTCAATTTGCCCTTATTTAAATGCTAATTTCAGTGAAGTGGTTTAACAAAGCAATTATGGAAACAAAAAGGCTCTAATCTTCCACTTACTGAGTAGGGGAAAACTCAGAACCTGGTAGATAGATTGACCCCATAAATGCAATATAAGCAATCTGTTTCATACTTAATGCATTTGGTTGATAAGTGATTCAGTTAAAGGTAGCTGTTTAGCCTCCTTTCCTAAATATATAACACCAAAGAATCAACAAAACACTAACACCTCATGCAAGCGTTAACAATTACACTTAGCAACCTCTCTTCTTTACTGTACTTAACACTTGCTCCTGTTTTCCTTCTTAATGTATGTTTATCCATTTTATTTAGAACTTCTGACTGTGAGATATAATCAGGTACTTTAGAAGGTGTTTTGCTGTAATTGTAGTTCATCAAATTATAGTGCCACAATTTGAAATGGTTTTATGTTAATTCCACCACCCCCCTCCAACAGAGCGGCAATTGAAATCAACAGTGCTTAGCGGTTGAGGATGCCTCCACCTACCAGCATGAAAAATGCACTAGTTCTACCAGCTATCCAAAGCCTCTTCTGGCAGAAATTAAACATGAACATCCAATTACACTACATTTATCAGGGCAAGGGTAGCCATAAAAAGAAGAGAAGTGATGCAAGGGAATCTGAGGTCTGATACTCATTTCTTGGCTAATCTACAGCGCCATTAAAATTTGCAACATCATTCTGCTCTTGAGAACAGGAAATATGTGACTGACAGAAATCTGTGAGATACTGTCAAATGCTCAATCTTCTGCCTCTGAATCTGCGGAATTTTATGTAAGTTGAATACACAAAGGACTTCATGTCACTGTTGATTTATGAGTGTCAAATACCAAACTTTATTCTCTTAAGTTTCTTCATCTCAGTTCTCTTCTTCCAGAGACCTGTTACCTCTCTTTGAGAGCTTTCTCACTGTCTTTTGATCAACTTTTCAACTCTCCCCAAGTTTCCCTGGCTTCTCCCATGCTCACCCTCAAGTGTGCTGCTCCAAGGCTGTACAGTCTGTAGGGATGGGATAACACCCAAGGAGAACAAAAAGAAGGCAGTCGCTCACTACAGACAAAATCCAAGGGCTGAAAGAGCCCTTGGATGCAGTCAGCCAGTATCAGCAAGGTCTCAACTCTGCCTAGTACTGAACAACAAATCACCTTTTTGGAAAACAACATCATTAGAGATAAGTGATCAAGAGACAAGAGCAATGACAGTAGGAGCTCAGCCCAGCCTTCCAATGGTAATGCTGTATATGCATTGAGTATATGTAAATTCAAGTAAACAAACCCAAACCTTCGCGGGGGTTTAGGAACAACGAAACACAGATCAATGTGATCCACGCTGAACAATTTAATGTGCGCAATCATGCCTTTTATAGGAAAGTTTCAGAACAGTAGAACATTCGATAACACTTGGTTGGTTAACTTCACTTAGCCGAGTGCTAGCAACAGTTTACTGATTGGTTAACTATTACAGCATATGTTTCAAGGTTACAGTTAACATTCCTTCTCTGCGTATCTCTCTCAGTAGTTTTCCGTGCTAACTTTTCCCAAGGCTTCTGCACGTACACGAACTTTAGTAACCCTCAGGCGAGGCCTCAATGCCTGTGGGTCACTACCTTACAATTGTCAAGCAATTGTCTGGATTGCTCACATGCCCGTTCACAGCCAAATAGCTCTCCACACCCAAACTTTTGGACAAGATTCACACAGTGTAGGTAGGGAAGTGGCCCAAAAGGCCAGAGTTTCAAGTTCCTGATCTCAGTACAGATCCGTCCTTTGTAAGTTGTTCCACTCTAAAAAGCACAAAATAAAAGTCACAATTGTGGAGCTGGGAACAGTTAGTTCTGATTTAACTCAAGAATCCATTTGACTGATGTTGACTTTCACAAATTTAAAGCAATAGAGTCGGAGCCTTAAACTAAATTTCAACTTATTCAGCAAGGTCTTTTTCTAACATAGTTTTCATTAAAATAAGACTGCTATTTTTGTTTAGGGAAAATACGGCAGCTACAAAACAGCTCTCCCTCTGTGGAATTTCACAAATCAAAAGTTTCATTCAATATATTGACCTTTTATAATCCTTCCCTTGATTTCAAGAGTGATGTCCAAACACAAACAGTAGGGAGTGAAGAGCTGAGGTAACACATAAACTCGACAAATGCCAGAATACAGTTCTGATGAAATCCACAAAGCTTTAAATGAATCCGAACAAAACTTTGAGTTTGGTCTGAAATATAAGAAAGACATCTAACATTTAGTTCATATGATTATAGATCTGTTACAGAAAAAAAAATGGTTCACAGTTTTTAATATAGTTCTCATGCTTACCAAAACTCAGGAGTCCAAAAAGAAGAGAGTCTATGTGAGCAAGGCAAAAAACACCGTGCAAAAATGAAGCTTGTGAGCAGTTTTACTGGGTCTGAATGCATAATTGTGGGAGATAAACCCAAGTTCTGCAGTTCTGTAGTAAACCTGACAAACCCAGAACGAGCATGAAAGGAGGTTTCATGCTTGGAACTTAAATGAAAAGATTGTTGCGGTGAGACCTGGTGGCAGGGATCTGTATAAGGAGAGAGGTGTCAGGTGAGAAACCTTAAGTTCCCAGCACTTCAATATTCAGGGCTATTTCAATCAACTGTTAACCCACAAAGAGATTCCGCACAACACATGCAACAAATTTAAGTTACAAAGCCATACGCAATTGATTTAAAACAAGTACCTTGGGACAGTAAAGCAACCTCCCTTGACAGAATTTGTTTCATTAAGGTTCTCCTAAACTTTACACAGCACAGCAGATGCAGTGATTTCATTTCCAAATGAGTTAAAACAGCTTTTGATCTGGTAGAAGCACTTAATTATGATCAGAAGGGCAAGAAACTAAAATATATGTAAGTGTGCAGGGCAATTCATGTCATTTCAACATAATTATCCTACCTCAGGGTCAGTTAAAGTTGCTTCCACAAAAGCTAACTTCCTCTGAAAGGCTATTTGTCACGGATGCTTGATTCTTAATCACCTCAGCAGATCAACTCCCACTCTGCCTATCCCTGTGATCATTTGGAAGGTTTCAGGCCCCTTCTACTGAAGTTATTAGTCGGCTCCATCCCATGCTGAAAATATCTTAAATAGCAAAAGGCAAAGCCACTTTACAGTGTTTCAGCTGATGCAGAACAAATCCGATGAGCTAAAGTACCTGCAAAAAGAAAACAACTAAACCCCTAAATAATATTAAAGTGCAAACCCTTGTTTGATGTTACATTACTAAATTCTGTGACACTCCAGAGAAGCTTCTGGACCTAAGCTCTGTACCTGCAAATTGAAGACACTGCCTGCGTTATATTTCTGCGTACTCTAGAGCATGTATTCACATCAAGGCACTCAGTCCCTTCCACACTGGGTCAAGGGAACTACCCTGCCTTCCATTTCCGCAAGATGAATTCCCCCCATCCTGTCACACCTCTGGAGTAGCCACAGCCAGCGCACACATGAAAGACTAATAGAAAAGCCATTGGACAAGATTTCTGAGAGGGATTTTGGCCATACCCAGTGGTGAAATTTACAGTGGAGATTGGCTTCTCAGGGCCTGAACTCTTCACACTCTCAGGGTAATGCCTGTAAGGTGTTTCTAAAAGCGGGCCCAAACTGACAGACACAAAGTGATTGTGTGCTACAAGTGAAAGTGCATTTTTAGAGGAAAGAAGAACTTCCTGCTAACATCCTTGTATTTTTAAAAGGTCGTATTTCTATTACATTTTATAATGGGGGCGGGGGGGGGGGGGAGGGGGCAATATGAGCCACATAGGCCTCTATAACCAGCCCACCAATACATCAAGAAACACAAGGATGAGTTTGCTGGCAGACTTTAGAAGGCAGCAGCAAGACCCAAGAGAATTTCCCCTGGACAGTCTGAAGTGTCCCTACTGAAACGCTAGTACAGGGCAAGAACTGCACTGAGGTACCATACCTCAGGAATAATATACGGCTCAGTTTCAGTTTTCCAGCTTTACAGGTAGGTCATAATTTTTAATTACAGTATTTGCATTTAAAATCTGTACACAGCAACTACATTTTAGCTCTGCAATGTGTGCCAGACTACCTCCCAGCCAGCACTGAAAAAAACAGGAAAAACCCATCAACCAGCTGCCTACTTGTTCCCAGAAACAAGAAAACATCTATCTAGTCTGGGCACAAACAATTCTTATTTCTCTTTCATCTATTTATTCTCCTAAAAGCTTAACTGAAACAATTCACAAGACTCACAAACCACAAGAAATACAATTCAAGCCCCTATGTGTGGAAAAACATTAATTTATTGAAAACAGTATTTTACTGCAAACCTACTTAGGAAAACACTTCTGCAAATTCATGTCATAAGACTGTGCCCCAAAAGAACTGAAAAACATTACTCTATTGTTCCTGCTTTCTAGGTATAGAACTGCATGCGTAAAGGAAGAACATGGGCACAAAGCTAGCAGGAGACATTCTCAGAGCAGCTGTCCTTCAGAGGCACATCCGAAATGAAAAAGCATCCACGGATTAGCTGCAAATAACATGGCCCAAGCCCAGCAGGTACAGCCCATGCTTTCAAACCACCCTGATCTGCCAAGTGAAGTGCAGTGCATAGGAGACCACACTTGTTCAGTAAATCTAAGAGTTTAGAGCATCTTCAGATGTTCTGTTTGCTTCAGGGGCAAAAGCTCTACTTGTTTTAGTTCCTTTACCCTGAGCCCCAGGGACAGGCTGCCCAAGGATGAGCAACACTGGCAGGACCACATGGTGTTTGCAGAGAACCAGAGCAAGCCCAGCAATTCAAAACAGCCTCGTCAGGCTCTTTGGCAGAGAGTGAAGAGAATCTGACCTTTAGGACAACACTTCAGAAACTTTTAACTCCCACTGTTCTACCTGGACATCTGCTTTTCTGTTTCTATTATTCAAACACTGCTGAGTTGAATGAGGGTTTACTTACATCAGCTTAGCACACCTCAGTGCCTTGTGAGCAGCATACAGATGTGTCTCCCTCAAGTACTGGGCTTGCTTTCCATTCAGATCTATCTAGTACAAGCACTCCAACCCCCTTCACACATGCACACAGCTTTTTGCATAGTCATTTGCCTTTGAGAAAATTCAAAAGCCTCCTTTGCTCTTCCATGGAATCATAGAATCATAGAATGTTTAGATTGGAGAAGACCTTTAAAATCATCAAGCCCAACCATTAACCCAGCACTGCCATGTCCATCACTAAACTATGTTCCTAAGCACCACATCTACACGTCTTATAAATACCTCCAGGTATGGTGACGCCACCACTTCCCTGAGCAGCCTGTTCCAGTGCTTGACAACCCTTTTGGAGAAGATATTTTTTGGTAACATCCACACTATTGCTAATACAGGCCAGGATGCTCTTGGCCTTATTGGCTGCCTGGGCACAAGGTAGCTCATGTTCAGCTCCATCAATATAAAAAATTATCTGTTAACGCTAAATTAAAATTTCTTTATAGTAAGAGGAAGTGAAATTACATAAATGAAAACACAGCAATGGGCAATTTAAACAGAGATGGAAATCGAGAGGATACCAAGCACCACACTTAAATGTGAAAGACTACTTTTGTCTACCCATCATTAAGGATACACTCAGGCTATTTCACTCAATAAATTCAACATATTCATATTCAAAATTGAGTACTAACAGCAGAAACCATTAGGAAAACATCACTTGAGGTGGTCTTCTCCCTTTGGAGACTGCCACCTGTAGCTTTCTTACCAAGGATGCTCACATTTTCAGACCTTTGTCTCTAGAAATGCAACTACCAATGCTTTGCTTTACTACATTTCCATTCTAGAAGTAACCAAGTTTCCTCTTAAAATGTTCCCAGGCAATATATTTAGTAATCCAGACCAGTATGGCTGATACCTTTTGGTCATCATAGGAGCGACAGCTCAGTGATCCTTAGCCTTTGACCATCGCATTAATTCAATGATAAAGTCAATCTTCCCACATTTACATATTCTACCAAAAGTCTCTGGCTAGATCATGTTTTCCTCACTGTTTCCTGAATAGGACTCTCTAACTTTGCATTCCTATGATTACCCATCCACTGTGCAATAATACTGCTTCCAGTATTTCCCTTTCCCTATCCCAAACATACATTGCAGCCATCTTTCTTAATTAGATGCACTGAGCCATGGCTCTTCCTTATGAATTTCTCTTTCCCAGTTATGGGTAGCAGCACTTTGCCCATCTTTGTCATTCATAAAGCAGCAATACATTAAACAAGGAAATCAGCATGAACTATGTGAAACGCCTCACTATTTTAGCCATCTTTCATAATACTCTTAATCTTTTATGTGATAATCTTGTCCTCTATTATGTCCATTATAATTATACTCATCTTCCTACCATCAATCCCTTACATTGCAGCCTATAATGTCTACGAAGAAAATCACAGGTCTTTGAGGAAAAGGAGAGACGACTGAAACAGACTTCCCAAACTGCAGTTAGGCACTGTTCGGAAAGCCTGGAATAACACACCACATGCAACCAGGACCAATGCACCAACATCCAACTCAGTATTAGTAAGCTCCTTTGAAAGATAAGGCTTCCTCTCTACTCTTCTCCAACCTATTTCACTGAAAAGCTTCCTTTCATACCTTCGATTTCAGGGGAATGCATTTTCTCCTGCTTCCTCACACTTTCCAGTGCATTTAGACCTCACCATCTCTGCTGCTCCCCCGTCACAAGCAACCCTTTCATGGAAGGAGTTTGTCCACCCAAAACTCATTAGCAACCTTTCTGAAACTCAAATTAACTTCCCAAGGACTCAATTCAGCAAATTAATTCAAACAGGCTCCTGATCCTCTCCACCCACATTCAAACCTATATCAGCTCTCAATCAGACTGCACTCAAGCAGGCTTTGCTTAAAGGGATTTGGCTACAGGATTGTATTCACTCTTCAGTGCCTCAAACCCCAGTTAAATCAGAGGTAGCTGATACAGCCACACCCCACCACTTCCATCAGAAAAGGGAAGAAATCACCTACAGAGTCACTGAGGAAGTTACTGGGTTCCCACCTCCCATTTATTCCAGCTCTTCTCTAAGGCCTTACCCAGTGAGCAGCCTCAGCACCCTCTCAGTGACTTCCAAATGGTCCCCACACACAACCCTAGATCATGGTCCTCCAACCTCAGGCCTTTGTGTAGCTGAGACCCAGAAGCATCCATGCTGTCATCCTGATTTGGAAACTTTTGTGCTGTATTCAAGTTTCCTTGCTAGACTTTCCTCCTCTACAGATCTGCAACCCACGTCTTTTCTTGCTCTGTTCAAGCAAGTGCCATAAGATAATCATCACCCACCATAGACTGCTCAAATTAGTCATAAAGCAGCTCCATCTGAAGGGCTAATTGCCCCCATTAGTTATTCTCAGTTGAGACCATTATCTGAAAAATCTTTGCTTGTTCTTGCCTGTTTATGATTTTGCACTGAACCAGCATATCTATTCCCCAAAATGCCTTTTTTGTTCTTGCTGATTCTGTATTCCAAGAGCATCTAGAGCAGTTCATATTAATAGAATCTGCAGATTTTCTGATTTCCTTGACATTTCAGGAGCTGGCTCACAGTGCAATTTAGCTGAATTGACCTTGCTTAGCTCCAAACAGGAAACAGGCACCAATTCCTAGCTTGTACTTTGCACTAAAATGAATTCTATTAGCAAAGAAAAACTGTTCTTTCTTAATCTCAGATCTGAGATGAAAGCTGTGCTCAGCAATATGCCTGAAACTAAACAGAAATGGCAGGAGCATAAGGCTGTAGAGTAACACACACAGTTTTCTTTTTATCTCCAGTCACAGAGAGATTTAAGTAAAGTCAATATACGGAACTACCAACGAGTGACCAGAGCCACCATTCATGTTCAGAGCTGTGAGTTATCAGAATAAAAAGCTCAAATGCTTAACTCCACAGACTGAATGTGATATTCTCAAATCAGACCTGGATTGTGTGGTCTATGATGACAGAGCATCCTGGTACTCTCTGTCATGTTATATCCCAGGCATTGCATGTGGCTGGAGGAGACAGTAGACTATTTGGTTCTTCTATCAGCAAATACATCCCTGTTCCAACACACTGGTGCTCTAGCTTTCCCCCAGGTTGCCATTTACACAGGGAAGCAGCTTCCTTAAAAGGCTGGCCAATCTCCTTTACATCCTCAGCGGTCTCCTTGCCCACAAAATTTCAGGACAAGATCCCCACTGCCTTGTGTGTCAACTGCCCAACAGCAAGGTCCTGGGCCACCTCTGCGGTTCAGGCACTAACACAGGGCAAAACTGCTTCTCTTCTGGGTTGACATAAACCCCACTGATGCACACAATAGCCTAGAGGTAAGAGAGGCAATGTAAAGCAAGGAAGCAATTATATACACCTAACAGACAGAACTAATTATTCCATGGAGAGGTTCCTAAGGATGTCAGGCTGCACATCCAGGGGAGAAGACACTGATCAGCAGAAATTATGAGAAAAGCAAAATTGTGCATTGAAAAGCCAGAAGGGAGAAAGCCATGGACACTGAGCCTTAACAACAGGGCCCCAGGAAAAGCCAAAGATGACAGCTTTTAAGTGAGCTTTCTGAGTCCTGCTGTGTTCAGGGACACAGGCCTTTGTAAACTCTACACATAGGGCTGCATCAAAGTCACCCTTAACTTAACAATTTCTCATCCTAAGTGGAAAAATTGACAGAAAACTTCCCTCCCCAGACTTTTTTATTAGCTTCTTGGGTCAAAAGAGGTCACAATATTAATTACAGCTTCAGCAAGGAGATGATACCTTGTGCTAGAAAACATTATCTGAATTAAGATTGAAGGGTCAATGCTTTTCTAGCAGCAGCTAGGTACAAGAGGACCTGATTTTTTTCTTATTAAATACAGGAGGCCTCATCCTCTTTTGCCTTTAACAGCTTGATATATGTTCTGTTCCTGTATTTGTAACACACACTATAGTCTGGCTGGCTGATTTATTCAGGATTTATATTGTTCAGGACAACCATTTCTTTTAATCTTATTTATAATACCTAACAAAGTACCATAATACCAGCAGAGAGATGACTGCAGGATTTTGCTACAGTAAGGTTTGTCTTCTTTTGTCAGCAAGCACTGACGGAAGGCACATTGCTCCGGTTCTTTAGGGGAAGACAATTAAAAATCCAGGGGAACTGGGGACCAAGTGTTTTGCACAGCACCACAGAGTAGATCAGTGGCAAAAACAACTGTCACATGTTAATTATTTGTAGGTTTACTCTGTTTTTTGCGCTCAGGGCTCGAGGCAGATCACTGCATGTGACCCCTGCGTGGTGGGACAATCCCCTACTTGCTTTAGAGATGACCTCATAGAATAGGACAGTCTTTTGGCCCCAGTCCTGCCCATCTATTCAGGTGGTGGTCAAAGGCTGGATGCCCTAGAGCAGAACCCTGCTTTCTGTTACCTCCCTTGCTGCCTAACAACTACTTCAGCTACCTTGGGAGTATCTCAAGTATAAGACCCCTGCTTCAGTTAACCAAGTAATACAATTCATTATCTTTATTAGAAACATAAAGTCCCACTGAGCTGGGAAGCATCACATCCTTGAAGTAGCATATTAACAGTGAAGATACAGTCAGTTAGAAAACAGAGCCGTACAACACACATGCTATTCTCAGGCTGAGGTTATCACAGAATCATAGAATAGCTTGGGTTGGAGTGGACCTCCAAAGCTCATCCAGCCTAACCCCCCTGAGATAAGCAGGGACATCTTCAACTAGATCAGGCTGCCCACAGTCACACCCAGCCTGGCCCTGAACATCTCCAGGGGTGGTGCATCTACCATCTCTCTGGGCAATCTGTGCCAAGACTTTACCACCCTCATTACAAAGAGTTTTCTCTCTCACTTCCAGCCTGGATCTCTCCTCTTTTTTAAAACCATCACCCCTTGTCCTATTGCAATAGGACTTCTAAAAATTCACTCCCCAGCACTTAAAAGGAGAAGTACTTTTACATACTGAAAGGCTGCAATAAGGTCTCCCAGAGCCTTCTCTTCTCCAGGCTGAACAACCCCAGCTCTCTCAGCTTTTCCTCATAGCAGAGATGTTCTATCCCTCTGATCATTTTTGGGTCCCTTCTCTGGACCCTCTCTGACAGGCCCATATCTTTCCTGTACGGAGGACTCCAGAGCCAGATGCAGGGCTCCAGGTCTGGTAATTTCCTAACCTCATGTCCCCTTCAGGTAGAGAGTTGGGGGTGGGACTGAGCCCCATAAACCTAATTTGATTGACATGTCAGTGGAAAAGGACACCATACCGGGAACAGAACCCATCTCTCACTTTTTGGTTAAAGAAATGAAAACACCTGAATACCCAGAAAAGTCTTTCCTTAAAAAATATGCAGTTTAACAAAACACAGAGGACAGGGAAATCACTGAGAGAAGTTTGCTTTTCTCCAAAGATTTCCTCTATTTAAAAAAATGATTCTTCTGAATTTTTCCCCAAATTTGAAAGAAAGAAGCTCCACTATCCAAACCTGATACACTATGCTCTCATGGTGACGCAGACACACACATGAGAGTCAGTCCATTTAGCAAAGGAACTGAAACACCAATGGATGTTACTGCATGAAAGAACTGAATGCATGTGTCTGTGTGCGTATCATCAAAAGAAACCTTAAGAGAACTGCACATACAGGATAAAATGAAATCAGTCACAGAGAAAACCACAGCATTATTAATACTGCTTTGGTTCAAAGCTTACCAAGTGTGCCACTGTGGCAAAAATTTCTCATGGTGTTCTTCCATTTGGAGAGAGAATCTTGGTACTCCTGGGATTTGACTTTCCTCACCTAGCTGCTCTAGATAACCCTAAGGTAGATTTTGTGATTTTCACTCAAGACAAGCATTACTGAATTTCTCACAGATTAAAGCACTAGGCCTCTTCCCTCATCCTCACCCAAGAGAAGCATTTCATTCTGCAGAAGTTATGCACAGCAAAAGCTGACTGATCTGCAATGCAGCTAAGCCTTCACTGCTCACTTGCACTGCCAAGCTCTATGTTCCCAGTGCCAGCTCCTCATTTGCTGTTTTGGCTAATGAGGATTTTCAAAGGAAAGCTTCTTCTTACAAAGCACTGAAAGAAGGGTAGGAGGCATTATATCAGTCTCCTGCACGTTCCATATTACAGATAATTAGCCTCCAAATTCAGAGATGTCTGAGGAAATGCCATTTGCTTATGGCAAGTGTGACTCTGGCTGCAGAAGACAACCACATTTGCAGGCAAGGCAAATCATGCAATCTCTGCCTTCTGCCCTCCGTTGCTTGCGTCCAAACGAAAAGCAGCAAAGGAACAAGATCTATAGGCAGGACTGAGAAGTGCATGTATTCAAACTGTCCAACATTATTAAACACGAATAAAACCATTCATGATAGAATCGAATTCCCTGCTGGGCGGAAAGGCTATTCATAAGCAACCAGGGAGAATTTGCACTGTAACTCCAGAATCGTACAGCTTCAAATTGTCTCATTTGAGATGTTCAGATAAGAGTCCCCTGAGTTGTTCTATTCTTCTCAGTGTGCACCAGTATGACAGACAAAGAAAAACTCAGCACACAAAGGATTAAGATATGCTATTTCTTCACAAATAGAAGGGAACATGGAAAATGCCTAAAGGTGAGCATGGCTTGCCCTTGTCTTTACAGCTTGTGAGCAATCAGCATGGCTGTTGATATTCAATACTGAGTGTCATAAAAAGCACAAAGTACGAATAAGCCACCAAAAAAGAGCTGGAGAGTATCCAGAGCTTAATTACGATCATATCAGATTTTTAAATGCTGATGAGAGCAAGTGTCAAACAAAAAGAACTGCATGCAATACAGCACACTTGAAGGACTGCCTATTCAGAAGGATGATGAGTGGCCAGAAAACTGACTACAAGCAGGAATTACAGAGGTTTAGTATACTGAAGAAAAACAGAACCATTAATTGATATGGATACCCAACAACCTGAACACAAACAAGAAAGCCAGCGGAGCCCTGTCAAAACATGACGTGAGCAGATAGGATGAGAATGTAACAACAAAGATCAGTTGAATTAAGCATAATAGAAATGCTTTCTTTCATCTGAAGAATGAGATCTGCCAGATACTTTTTAACAAATGCTTCCCAATT
The DNA here is from genome assembly GCA_039720435.1 of Amazona ochrocephala. Taxonomy (NCBI): domain Eukaryota; kingdom Metazoa; phylum Chordata; class Aves; order Psittaciformes; family Psittacidae; genus Amazona; species Amazona ochrocephala. The sequence continues at coordinate 15,538,767 of CM077884.1, read as the reverse complement.
ACATTAGCATTTAGATTCAACTACACTTAGGAGATGTAACCAAATTCCAATCCACACTATTTTCATGCATAGACATACAGAAAGACAGTCTTCAATCTGAAAGGAACAGAGCAGGACAAGGCAAACAGTGTGGGAAAAGTAAGTCTCGATGTGTTTTTGCATATGGGCAACAAAAGCATAGAGATATGGTGCACGTCTATGTCAAACAGTGACAACTGCATAGCTGGACCTTGTTGTGGACTGCGTCTCAGCCAAAAAGCCCCACCTTACAACTTGTATGAAGATCATACACATGAGATAAAAAACAAATACAAGTAGTATATATAGGTCTTCTCCAGGGCAACTGTTAACTGAAGACATTGTCATAGCCAAGTCAGAAGCTTGATATTATGTTACCCTATATTTAAGTAATTCTGCTTTAAACATAATCAGCAAACTTTCACTGCCATACACATCCCTCAGCATGGCAAAGACAGGATCTGCAAGATAATTTGGGCTAACTTTTGCAAGAACATCACTGCTCCCAGTCTTCAGTCTGATATTACATGTTCTATCCTCCACTGCCATGGCCACCTAAGAATATTACACACAACAGCCCAAACCAAACAGACTGCATGAAGTAAAGAAATAGATTTCTTCAGGGTGTGCAGAATGCAGGGTTGACAATTCAGCATGTACAGCCTGTAAATCTCTAGAACTGGAGGAGATCACTCTTGGGTATCTCAATAGCTGTGCAGAAATTGTGAAGAGCAATTTGCTTCTAGTGTGAATGCAAACACCCAAAACTCTAACACAGAATTCTTACAAAATAGCTGCACTAGAGGGATTTTGGTCAGGCACAGCTTCAAAATCCATCTTTTTTTACTAGCTTGATCAATGCCTGGAGGAAACCTTGCAATACCTCACCATATCCTCCTTTCTCTAGAGCTACTGGATGCCTGTCCAAAAGCGGCACTTGAGGATTCAGTAGACACATGGCTGCAGTATCATTCTAAACAGCCTCATCCCTCCGTAGGGGGAAAAAACTAGACCAACTTCACTAATAAAACCCAGACACAAAAGGTCCTGTGGGTCAGCATGCCCTCACTGCACAAGAAGTCATTCCTTTTTGTCTTCAGACAAGATAAGGCCCAAACATATATAAGCACTCTTACACCCACTTTACAGGAACAGAACTATCCAGAGACCACAAGGCCTGCCCTTTAGCCTGGTAGTCCCTAACTAAGGCCAAAGCAAATTATTGAATTCAACAACTCATTTAATCAACATTTGATTGAAAACCTGCTTCCTTTAGATTGGTCTGTACTAAGGAACTCTTTTGACTTGAAATGGACCAGCAAAGCCAACAAAGCTCCTGGCTATCCTATGAGCAGGGATTTTACTATAGGGCTATTTACTTCTTGTCAAAGTGGTTTATTTTCCCCACATAAAGTGCTGATATGGATGAAAAATGGGAAGGGTCCCAGACTGCTCTTCAGCTCTGCTCCTTTGTAGAGGTTTGGGGTTTTTTTTCTTCCATCTACTGTTCCCTACACAGAGGAGCATAAGGATCATTTTATCTCCGAACACCAGCTCTACAAACACAGCACCTCCTGCACCCTAACAAAGCTCTTCTTCACACCTGAAACAGCTAAATCACTTCCTAACACAGCACACCACAGTGAAACTCCACAATCTCCTGTTGAGGAGTTTTGATGGTGCAAATTTTGGTCATATTGCTTCATCGAATCATAGACTAGTTAGGGTTGGAAAGGACCTTAAGATCATCTAGTTCCAACCCCCCTGCCATGGGCAGGGACACCTCACACTAAACCATGCCAGCCAAGGCTACGTCCAACCTGGCCTTGAAAACTGCCAGGGATGAAGCATTTACCACTTCTTTAGGCAACCTGTTAAAGTGCCTCACCACCCTCTTCCTCCATACAACTCTCTAGTATCATCCTAATGTAGAAAGCTGGGAAATGAGTGGAACCCTCGTCTCCATAGGTGGAGTGACTTGTCTCAATGTTATGCAGTAAGATGCACGAAGAGTTCCATGGCTGCAGAGGAGTGCCTACCAACAATCCTCTAAAAGATGTTAATTTTACTGCTTTCAACACACCTATTCCATGTGTTGACTAATACTTTTTCCCCCACTTCATTACGCTATATGCAAATCTCCATCATATTTACTTCTTCCTTTGGTACTGATAAAAGACCCTCCAGGATTCAGTTTCTTCTGTGCACATTTCTGTGGACATGAAATAATTGTGCCTCTACATCCGCCTTTTTGGATAATTATAAAGCAGGAATATGTCATCCCCCTCCTTTGTGCACTGGTGATCCCTACCCAGGAATGTTCTCCTTCTCCATATGGCCAAGATCCAGTAATTTGTCATGTCACAGTGTTCAGGGAACACTTCATTTCCTGCTAGGAAAGGATCAGTCTGTTTTCATTTCCCTTGAGCCTTTAGGAAGAAATGACGACTTCAAACTCCTGATTAATGTAACTTCCTTCAATGTAAGGTACAAAAACATGGAAAAAATAACAAGTCAACAATAAAGGACAGGTTTTATCTATTATTTAAATACTATTCACGCATGAAAGATTCAAAGAGACTCAGTACCTTTTTTCCCCCCAACGGAATATCAAGTCTCTACCTGGTCCACAAAGTAATTTAAAATGGTTTTTTTTTTCAGTCATTTAAAATTACAGGCAAGTTTTGCTAAAACATTATCTTAGCTGCAATAGGTTAACAGTAATAAAAGGTTAACAAAGGCCAAACTGTATATTTTGAGCATCTGTTCACATGATGTTTTATGCTTGCCCCTCTTATACCAGCACAGAGACGTGCACGTGCTTTGCAACACAGAATCAAAGAATCATAGAACGGTTAGGGTTGGAAAGGACCTCAAGATCATCGAGTTCCAACCCACCTGCCATGGGCAGGGACACCTCCCACTAAACCATACCACCCAAGGCTATGTCCAACCTGGCCCTGAACACTGCCAGCAATGGAGCATTCACAACTTCCCTGGCAACCCATTCCAGTGCCTCACCACCCTTACAAGAAAGAATTTCTTCCTTATATCCAACATAAACTTCCCTGTTTAAGTTTAAACCCATTACCCCTTGGTCCTATCACTACAGTCCCTAAGGAATAGTCCATCCCCAGCATCCCCATAGGCCCCCTTCAGGTACTGGAAGGCTGCTATGAGATCTCCACGCAGCCTTCTCTTCTCCAGGCTCAACAGCCCCAACTTTCTCAGCCTATCTTCATACGAGAGGTGCTCCAGTCCCCTGATCATCCTCGTGGCCCTCCTCTGCACTTGTTCCAACAGTTCCATGTCCTTTTTATGTTGAGGACACCAGAACTGCACACAATACTCCAAGTGAGGTCTCACGAGAGCAGAGTAAAGGGGCAGGATCACCTCCCTCGACCTGCTGGTCACACTCCTTTTGATGCAGCCCAGGATACGGTTGGCCTTCTGGGCTGCAAGTGCACACTGCCGGCTCATGTTCATTTTTTCATCAACCCATACCCCCAAGTCCTTCTCCTTGGGCTGCTCTGAATCTCTTCCCTGCCCAACCTGGAGCTGTGCCTGGCATGGCTCCGACCCAGGTGGAGGACCTTGCACTTGGCATGGTTAAACTTCATCAGGTTGGCATCAGCCCACCTCACAAGCGTGTCTAGGTCCCTCTGGATGGCATTCCTTCCCTCCAGCGTATCAACCGAACCACACAGCTTGGTGTCATCGGCAAACTTGCTGAGGGTGCACTCAATCTCACTGTCCATGTCACCGACAAAGACGTTGAACAAGACCGGTCCCAACACTGATCCCTGGGGGACACCACTCGTTACTGGTCTCCAGCTGGACGTTGAACCATTGAGCACTACTCCTTGCGTGCGGCCATCCAGCCAGTTCTTTATCCACCAAGTGGTCCACCTATCAAATTGATGTCTCTCCAATTTAGAGACAAGGATGTTGTGTGTTTATATAATACAGCATATGTATAGGACTCGAACCCAACTGTGGTCAGAAGGAAGCAGCTTACTCAGGTGACTGTCAGATCTATTATATCACATACAGTCCCCCAGGCAGATGCAGAAGCACTAGATATGAAACCTGTAAGTACTGGCCAAGGTCACTATTGCTTACCTGTCTATGGCAGACACAACACAGAACAGCTGCAAACATCATAAATTCTTAAGCAAGAACCATTTTTTAGGGCATCTCAGGATCATTCTGAGATCAAGTTGTGACTAAAAGATGTCATAAAGGCAAACAAAGTGAAAACCAACAAATCATCAGACAAGAGGATATTAAGGCAGGAGCTCTGAAAGAACTGAAGGATGAAATGGCTCAGACTCCCAGCTATGATACGTAGCCTCCTGACGAAAATCACCCTCGTGCTTTTGGCAGCAATATGATACCTGTTAAAAATGGAACTATGGGCTAATAAGCCAAATGACTTTCTAAGGCAAATAAATAAGAGGTACTGTAGAGAAATCAATTTGTGATACATGAACAAATGTAACATTTGGGGGAAAACCAAACAGCTTCATAAAGGGAAGTCAAGCTTCAGAGACCTACTGAAACTCCCGGAACAAGCCAGGAAGAGAAGGGAAATCAAGTACCTATGGTACACATGGACTCCCCAAAAGCACCCAGCAAGGTCTCCCTAGGAGCAGCTTTTAAGGAAAGTAAGCAGCCATGTAGTCAGAAGCAAGGGTCGTAAAAAACTGAGTAGGAACTTGTCATTTCTCGTAGCAGGGAGGTCACTAGGACCCCCCCAAATGATTCATATTGATATCTGGATCCTTCAGATTTTTCATGTGTATTCTTGAAAAGAATGTGAACAACACAGCTTGCTGATACTAAGCTGCTCCAGGTGGTAAATAAGGGATCATTGTGAACAACTGTGGAATAGCACTCTGGAGCAGATTTAAATGGCTATAGAATGGCAGAGGAAACTCAGTATAATAAATGTGAAATTCACTGAGCGCAGGTTACAACCTCCACGCCAGCTGAAAGCTAGGTAAGAGGACTTCAACCTTGGCATAAGCTGCTTATGGAAAGTCAGAGTCGCAGAAAAATACAGACTTGGAGTTGTCACTTTCCCCTAAATGTTGTAATTTAGGAAGACAGATACTGTTTAATACTTGGAAACTGCCGGAAATACTCCTTGAATATCCAGATACTGCTAGAACTGCAGGGATTTAAACTGTATGTCAGACATGAGGCAATCTCCACCGCAGTATTCAGGAACAGACATAGTTTCCTCCTGACTTTTAGTAGAGATTAGGGAAGTGAGGACCAACTCAGCGAACTGAATTTAGCAGACTGGTTCAAGGTCATGGTCATACAAGTCATGGCAGGCCTAAAGTAATCGGTTTTCAAGATGTTTGATTCACAACTTATCATCTCCTACTTTACCATCTCCTGAGTAAAGAGCTGCAGGATTAAACTCTGCAGAAAAAAACAGAAATTGTCCTATCAGTTGCCCCCCAATTTCCACATTACCTCTCCAAGCCACCAAGGTGCAATTCCCCTCCCTGTTACACACACACCCCCTGCTGCCTTCACACAGTCAAATAATTCATAACTGAACAGAGTCTGACCCTGAAATACTCTTCTCCATTTTCAGTCTCAATTACAAATACGTAGTGAGCATCTACTTCTGGTTTTAATTAGTTTCTCACTTTCTGGAGGTCATTTGTGTGTTCTCAACTTGAAATTCTATGCATATCATTACCTCAGAGGGTGGCCTGGTATGAAGTTCAGTGGTATACTGCATCTAAGTCCTGCAATAGAATAAGACTGCTCCACACACAGAAGTGGTCTCAGAGCACAGTACACCAAATATGCATTTGGTGTTACCTTCTCATGAAAAACTTATGTTTTCTTCCCCATCACCTCTGCAATTACTGCAATTAAAGCAGCAGAAGTGCAAGATTTCAGGACTGAAGCTATGGTTAAGTATTTTAAATTGCACCAACTTGCTGCAGTAGGAATTAACTGTGTATGCTCATGCGTTTACAGGCTCCACTGTAAGGCATATGCATAAGGAGACAGTAAAGAATGTGTTTAACTTTGCTTTTTCCCAGTTACTGGTGGCTCTACTTTGCTGGGTGAGGTTCCCATCATACCTCTAAAAAGCAGCTTTTCTTGTCATTTATTTGGGTACAAGCCAGGCATAAGATGGAATAACATACCTCTGGAACTTGGAATGAGTTGAAGAAGTGTGAGTTTCTATACAAAGTTCTACCACAAACTAGCCTTTGAAGGAAAACATTCCTGCTTTCGGATTTCCATTTGGTTGCATGTATGTCATTTAGGAGGAGCAGTTTGCTAAGGCAACTTATCCCAAATTGTCTACTTCAGATGTTGGGCATCAGCACTTATGCAGCCAACCTAACTAATATGCTAAGATACCCCTGAGGTCTTCCTCTTTCTGCACAGAAGAATAAGGACTTCTCAGGCTCAAGGCTGTCAACCTGGAGTGAACCGTTTGCAAAGCAGCATGTGAGGCTGTCCAGAATGCCCCACGCTCCTGTGAGCCAGTCCTCAGCACATCACATCTGCAGAACATTCTGCTGCTGAGATGGGGTTCGGAAATACAGCCCAGTCCTCAGATGTGGGTTCAGATATTCCAAGGCTGCTACTCACAAGGTTTTTCTTTTTCTCAGTATTTACCCTTTGCATTCTTTGAGCAGTCCTGATCAGTTCATTTTACACTGGCTTTATATCTTTGTTACAGGGTGATGATAGATCAAATGAGCTTCCTGCCTCTAAGCTGCCGAGAAATGGATGTTACATCTCAGTCTCCCCACTGTGCTGCCACATGTGTACATCTGAGAATGATGCCAGAGAGAGGAAATAAAGCTCAGGGGCATTTCAACAGAAATGTATTTCAGCAATCCTTAGAGAAGAAAAGAGGTAATAAGATTATTCTATTACTTTTATAGACACAGACTAATACCAGGTCCATTGGTAGAGTTATTAGCAGAGTTACTAACTGCCAAATGAGCATGTGCTACATGAAACAAATATAACATAAAAAAGCCCACCCAGACCACTATAGTTTACGTAAATGCATAACAGGCCTGAAAATACTGGCAAGGGTTACTCTTTACAGAGTATTAGCAAATGATTCGCAGGATCTTTGACAAATATTTAGCTTTGATTTTCAAAGCCTCATTTTCTCCCCTCCCCAGGAAATTATACAGAGTTAATATATCAAATAAATGGACAAACAAATAGAGGTCAATAGCAGACATTAAATTCAGGCATCTATAGCGTACAAAAAGGTTTGAACTCCATTAGTCTCTGCTGCTGCATATTGGGATACCCAGCTCCTCTGTACTTTAGGCCTAGATCATGTTGGCTCCCTCAGCCCACAGATAGGCTTAATTCTGCCCTTATGTTTCCCAGCTCAACCTGACTGGAAACCAACATACAGCCAACCTCCACAAGCAGTGAGCACTTGATTCAAGATATTTCACTAGGGTTACTCGTAGTACTCTTGCTAAGCAGCAGAAAGTGAACCTGGTAATGGTATATTGTAGTGTTACAGCTTCATAAGGAGCAGGACCATCAAATGAAGAAGCTCTAACAGTATGATACACCATTACCTGCCCGACTGTATTTCTTGAACTGTATGGAATAGCATAGAAGTGTTAAGTCAGATTGTTTGAAACATTCAAAAATAAGGATCCAAAAAGATACTATGCCCTAATTGAAGACAAAGGTGGGCATATTTACAGCACCACTCAACAGCTACATTCTCTTTAGAAGAAGGCAAGAGGTTCGCTTCCTAAGCCTGTCTTTAGAGTATAATTTCAAAATCTGAACTGCTGTCCTGCTTTCTATCAATTTTCCAAACAATAAGGTCCAAGCAAGCCTATTCCCTATATGTGATAGGCTTTAAGAAGTATTTCAGAATCAACTTTGAGTGTGGTAGCTAACATTCAAGGGAATTAAAAAAAAAGCCACATAGCCAGGAACCTTTCTCCAGGATTTAACTGCTACTGCATGCTAGTGTCTTCTACTGCTCCTGTGTCACCTGAGACACCACTGTGATCTCCTTGCACCAGCACCCCTGACGGCTGCCTGCCCTTGAAAGTCTGTGACTATCTTCTCCCACTTTCACCACAGCCCCCCTTTGAAAAGGCATTCACCTTGGCCCTGCGGAAGACAGGGAGGCACCCTTACTGCTACCAACACTGTGCAGCAGCAGCTACCTATCTCCAGCTCCCTTCAAAGCAAAGTTGCTAAAGTACCCGGAGACATTGGGCATGCAGCTTGGAGTGAATGGCCTCTCACCAGCCTTTCCTCTAGGACACACTCTTCTTCCTGGGTACAAACCACTGGCTCTGCAGCGGCCAGAGCTGCTCTTCATGGAAGACTTCATATGCAAACTTCCTCAGAAGTGCCAGATCCAAAACTCTCTTCTTGTTTAACCTGTGGCCAGAAAATACAAAGCAACAGTGCAAAAGCCAGCAGGAACAGCAATGCAGTTTTCATGCAGCCCCAGCAGAAGGGGCACATGCTCTTGTGGCAGGGCAGTGTTACAGAGCGCTCACCACCTGCCTGCCTTCCTCGTAATTGGCATTTGCCTCTCCCATGCTGCCTCACAGATCTTGGAAGATACTGTGCAGTACTAAACCCAAAAAGCCTGAACGGGATCAAAACAGCTTTGACATATCTGCTAAGCCTGATGAATGCCATTTCGACTCATTTCCATAAGATTAGTATCTTGCTTTATAAGCGCCTTTTCAACATGGGAAAAATAGTTTCTACCAACAGCGTGTAGCGCTACAGATAACTAACATGAAAAATGTCATGCAACACAGGCACTGAAAAACAAAATAATCAGTTTTTCCACTCAGATGCTTTCTAACATTGCTTAGGCTTTTTTGTGAGATGTGGTATTCATAATAAATAATTTCAAAACTTAATGCTCATTGGCTCCTTTGTCATCAGCAGCTCTTGAATTGCAAAATGGAAATAATCTCATTTGCTTGTATTTTGTACAAAGACCATATATTTGTTAACAATTTGATAACTCTTTGCCGTGCTCCACAAATATCCTCAGCATTGGATCCTGTCTCAAAGGCCTACTATATAAAAAAGAAATTTAAAAAGCAAGTCTGATGATTCCCTTTTTCTCTCTATTACAATAGCATGATTCGTGCTGCTATCATTAAGGGTCTGTCAGCATTTTTATTAGCAACCACTACTCCAGGGGTTTATAAGTCAGCAGTAAAAATTCACTCCAGAATGAAACTTGTCATCCAGGGGAGCTCTTATTTAAGCCCAAGTGTCAGAAAATTATATTTATACATTTTTAAAAGTTATTTTGAAGTACTTTCAACTGTCTAAGCAATTGGACGACATCACTGACTGATAATTTGAGCCACAGCCCTGCAAAAGGAACTTGATGAATGTGACAGCAATAATTTCCTAAAGCTTGTGGCCACAAGGCTAAAATCTATGTATGTCTATTTTCAAGGAGTGCCTTAAGACAGACAGTATATTACCAACAGTACTTAAATCTTTCACCACCTCCAGTTGGTGTCTACTCAGAGGTAAGGCCAATCCTTCATATAATTTTAGTTGTATCAAAGATGACCATTCGACAGCTTCACATTGCTAAGAATTTCAGAGCCTTTCAATGAATTCAGCACTCAGGTCCTGTAGCATTTCAGTGCATGCTTCAGCACTTGCCCAACTTTTTATCTCCTTTGCAATCCCTAGCCTAAGCTACCCACTTATTTTCACAGTGTTATAGAAAGCAGGGCTAAATCTCCCATCATCTTAAATCATCCCATATTTTCTTTATTATTACGTGCAAAACAGGAAAAATAAGGAAAGCAGCTAATTGCAATAAATACAGGAAATCATACTTCTTTAAGTTCTCCAAGTCATCACATCAAAACAACCTAAGTGGGGAAGTTTTGAACAGCAATAAAAATCCACTGCCAGCAGCATCTGTAATCAGGGGAGGGCTGTAGTATGAGAGTTCTATAACCTAGTGGCCAGCCTCTGACCTATAATATATGCCCAGCTTTCAAGCTGTGTAAGTACAGTTCAGTTGATGGTACACTCCACAATTCTGTCTTCTCCCTTGATGTGGCTCTGACTTAACATGTTATATGATGAGGAAGGGATGTGATGCTAGGCTGAGGCCCAGGACAGAGAATCTACAGCACTTCAAGCATTAAACTGCTCATACCCTTCCTCCACATCCCCCACTGCTTGGCATAGCCTGCAAAGGATGATGGAGCAAGGAATCACTGGAGGCAGCGAGACTGAAGTACTGCTAATGTGCAAGTTGTGGCCAAAAGTGCAGAGAACAGATGTGATTCCCAGGCCAAGTTTGGAAACTGCTATACTCAGCTAAAGCTACGGTAACACTGCTGCTGGTGCTTGAAGCTGAATGAATTCAGGGTAAGAATGAATGAACAGGGGTGGGAGCAGGAAATTCAGCAGGAGAGGAGATAGGGGACCTGGGGCTCTTTGCAAGTGTGCTATACGAAGATGAAGGGAAATCCTGGAGACAGAGGAGCAAAGCATGTTTTCAGAAAATAAGGAGTAAAGAACTGAAAACATAAATCCTAGGAAATAGGGATGAGAAAAATGAATAGTGGTGTAAAAGGGAGACTCCTTACATTACTGGGATTTTGAAACCTAGAGTATGGTCACTCTAGGATAGATTGCAGGCAGTCATTTTGCTGGACGGAAGAGTCGAAGAGAAGAAGCAGGATGACAGGGCAACACTGAAATACTCCGGTTAGTCAAAGAGGCACATAACTTCCTTGAGAGGACTGTAATTCTACTTAGAAGCTTCAACATTCTACCTGCAAACTACATCCCTTAACCTTCTCTCTGAAGGCAGCAGAGCACACCTGACAAAAACTTCAGATGGTTCCATTTTGTGCAATAATATCTGATGAGCTCACACTGCACACTAAGCTCTGTATTATCCCTAACCTGCTTTATGCAAGTGAATCATTCCAGCTGGACTGCTGGAGAGATACTGCGGATTACAGAAAAACTATGTTTCAAACAAAACACCAGTACAGCCAAGGTCACATTTTAGAGGGCAATGAGAGAATCTGCTTCTTAAAAGATGCCTGATTTTGAAATGTGGCCGATTACATTAAATTCCATGAACCCTCCAGAAAAGATTTTGCTCTTGTCAAGAACACCAGTTAATAGATTCACACTGCCTGTGACTTAATTAATTCTCCTTACTGCTCTTTAGACTACAATCTGGTCATTCCGAGTGGAAGGGAGATTTAAGGAAATAATCACCTTTACAGAGCAATTCTTTGACGGAGGCTATTTCTCATGTGGCTATAATCTACAGTCACTGTTGTCTGACAAGAGCCTTTTAACTGAAATTGCTCCTATTACAACTGTAATAAAATCAGTTTGGAAGATGAAGAGGCTGGCTTTATGTGTTCATTCTTCACTCCCTCCTCTTTAGGTGCGATTTCTACCATTTATTGTACTCCCACAAATTAAAATACTCAAAATTAGAGACTTTCATGCCAGCTACCACCAAATCAGGCAAAACCTGAAAGCAGACAAAGCGGGTGAAGCAGCCGCCTTACTGCCATGGAACCAAAGTGACTCAGGGACATAACAGGACACCTGGAACATACAAGGCGAGAAGGCTGGAAGCAGCATTTACCTGAGGGAACACTGGAAAGTAAAACACTCCTTTTTTAGAAGTCAGATCTAGGAAATAATTCAGGAGAAGCAAGCAGTTCAGCAGCTTTTACTTGTGTTCTTACTTTTTTAACACAAACTAAAACATGGGCTTGAAGGCAGTACCCTGCAGCACTAACATCTCAGATACAAGCTGTCCACATTCAGAGGAAAACTCCAGAGTACCACTGGATGGTCAGGAGTTGCATTTCTAGCTGGATTTCTAAGTTACTAAATGTCATTTCAGTTATTGTCATTTTATTGGCAAACAGATGGGCCTCCTAACATTGATTATACTTATGTATATTACTTACGTGCTACCTCTGTTATTGCCTACCAGATTTGCATTTCAGTAACTTCAACAAGCCCGCTCATGGTCTGCTTGTAAGCATCATTAAACCCTTCTCATTTCTTCTCAGAACCAGTTTTGTTGCCTTCTAGTTCCAGCATTTATGGCAAAGAGAGAAGTGTCGATGTGGTTTTCTCACTTCTAGAGCACTTTCACGCAGCATGGTGGAATTTACGCCACAGCATAACACAATCTTCTGGAAGGGTAGATGGTTTTCCTAAGGTTCTAGAACAGCATCTGGAGAAGGCCAAGCCTGTTCAGATACAGTAATCTAAACCATAGCTCTGTTCTGGAGTCCAACTAAAACTTTAAGAGAATGAAACACTTATAACACAGAGGAGTTAAGCACACGTTTTAGCTTTAGGTAAATGCTCAAAAACTCACTAGCATTGATTTCCTTGCTGGATTTAACAGGATTGACTCGAGTATGCACTTAAGTACCTTACTGAACTGGCAATTTTACAGATCTCATTTAACATGAAAACGTTTTAGAAATGAGTCAGGTGTACAGCAGTTAGGAGCTCCTGAAACTTGTACCTACTGATGTGGAATTCACAAAAATGAGCTTCAGATTGTTACAGCCCTAAATCCCCTTTGAGTTACACTGAAAACTCAACTCTTCATGAACTCACAAGCCCAACTCTCTAATTGGCAAATGAAAACAGATCCTAGAGATCTTCCACTCCCCTACAGCTCTTCAAACTTATTAATCGTGTCATTAAAACGTGACAACCCACCAGGTTCTCACAGTCCCAGGCCTGGGTGGGCATTGCTATTTCTCTATAACTCTTCTGCAAGGGCTTGCCTGGCACCAACACAAGCTATTGTTTCTCACTGATCCCTTTACCCTGGAACAGGCTGTACCTGACTGGGTCAGGTCACACAGTCCCATTGCCTGAGGTCTAGGTATTTATTCAGTCATGTTTGCGGCTCTGTCTCAACAAGGAATGGTTACCTGTTGTTTTTGTACTATGTTGGTTACAGGAGAAAGTTAGCTAAGAAGAAACTTCAAAGGGGTAACAGTTAAAATTGGTGGTGTTGGCAGCATTCTCCTAGACATCATATTCCTTCAGCCCTTCCCGGCTCAGGATTAGTGTTTTGGAAGAATGTAAAACGCACTAACAACACTGAGAGATTTTGACAGGCCCACAAAATGTTCTTGGGCTGGAACACAGAGAAATCCTGGGGCTCACCAGTCCCAATTCAGAGAAAACTCCCTTTCACGTCACTGGGAAGGTAGCCAGAGGGAAGGGTGAACACTGAAATCCACTACTTACGTGGTTAACATCCCAAAGGAGCTTGCCCATTGCTGTTAGTGATTTTTGCTGGGCTCTGGCTCGGATGCTGAATGCAGTGAAAGCTCTGCAGTTCTGCATATCATGCAATAGCTCCTTTCACAGCAAGCCAAAAAGGAAAAGCAGGAGCAGCAGACAAGCGACAAGCCTCAGAGTGCCTGGACAAAGTCCCCCTGGATACAGCCAAAGCCCTTTCTGCACTGCAGAGCACAATGAAACAGGCTCCCAGCAGCTGTAGCCACAGAGAAAACTCAATTTTCTTTCCTCTGGTTACAGATCACTTCAGTTTTAAAAACTGAACAGTTTTAAAAAAATACACCACCTTAACTTATCTATTTTAACTACATATTGTATGTTACATAGGTATGTTACATATAGAGTGTTATGTAGATTATATACATATATATTGAATGATTATAGACAGCTTATTCTCTGACCATTTATGGTTAAAGAAAATTACTCATCATACTGAACAAAGTTATCCAATGACAAGCAATTTTTTCCTCCACAAATACTAGAAACTGTCCTTTTCCTTCACTGATCTATAAATCAGACATTTCAAAGGTATCAGCACTCAGATTTTGCCTTATTACCGGTAGAGCTTGTCACCCAATGTGATGGCTTTTATATTACCAAGTAAGTCATCAAGTAATTTTTAGATATATTTTTAAACAGTTGTAAGGGGCTCAGCAGATACCTATAAAAATTCCTGACACTTTCACGTTACTGCTATCAATTCCAGACATTTTCCAAGTGCAGAAGATAATTATAATTATTAGCATTTATAATAAAATGACTAAGCTGGAAATATTTTTTGAAAGATGCGAACTATCAGTGATGAGTTATATCATCTCTGATCACTCACAGTGTGTGCAAAATGGGAACATCCAGAAAGGCTAAGTGTGTTTTAGAAAGATACATAACCATCTTTTTGTTTGACTGAACTATAAATGATGGTACCAGAATGCCTGCAGATGTGTTATCCCATTCTAAAACAATGACACAGATAGTGGTTCAAGGAGAACAGTTCTATGATCAAATCAAAGTTACAAAGTCTGAATTCAAAAGCCCAGCTCAGCTGACATGCCATTTTTTCCTGTGACTTTGCAATACAAATTATTTTGTAAACCAGAAAACAATTACCTGCACTAGTTCCGCTTTGTCTGGGATCCAAAGTGGATTAAGAGAGGTCAACAAAATTGGGATATGTCCTTTGAGCAGACTGTCTGAAAAAAAATCTTCACTGGTAGAGTACTTTGTACAACAAAGCCTGGACCAAAAGGTGGTTTGTGTGCATAAACGCTATCCTCCTGTTATGAAAGGATGAGATGGTGACCCTTCTGCTAGTCAGCCATTCATTTCACCCACTCCTTCCCCACCAGATGTGGTGAGAAAAATAACAGAATCACAGAATTGTTCAGGTTGGAAGGGACCTTAAAGCTCACCTAGTTCCAACATCATTTTAATTCTCTTTGCCCTGAGATTGGGACTTCCACATGCGTAAGCCCTACACTAACTACTACATACAGAATACCAGATACGAAAATGAGCACCAAGTATTTAGGATGCTTATTCAGAATCTATGATGCCATAAACATTTTGATTAATCAGTCCTGGAAAGCCCTATACTAAGTACTTCTTCCTGGACTTAGGTCAACAGTCAGTCTTTTTATCCTCCTTCATACATTCCTGTTTGACAGCAGTGTCTTTTATTACCAGCATGCACAGCAATCAGCTGTCCCCTCGCCCATGTAAAAGCGTATCCAAAGATCCAGGCCTGGGATTTGGAGGAGATTGTGTATGTTTCGGTTAATTTCCTAACTGCTCCCTCTTTTTAGAATATGCTAGACAGTGTCAAGAAAATGCACTGCTCCCGTAGTTTGTGGTAACAAGCAGATGGAACATTAGTAGGCTTAAACCTCAAGATTTAAAACCATGAAAAGAGATACATCTGTTCTTATTTTTTGCTCCTATAAAACATGAGGAGAATGGGAGGAATTTGGAAGATGAGAACCAGAGTCATATGGCATCCATCAAAATGCATATGGTTTCTCTCTTATCTTTGTCTCTGCAGTACATAAATATATGAAATCGATCCCAGTACTGCTGCATATAAATAACTGTAGGATGACATTCTTAGGCCAATTACTATGACCAGTTACAGACTAAAAGAAGAAGGTGTTTTTCTTGTTACGTCCCTTGGCTCGCCAGTAATAATACTGGCTCATATCCAACCTTTTTCACCACAGCTCTATTAGCATGTGAGATGCTGGGTGGTATGTACTACTTGCATCATTCTTCTTACATTGGATATTGGTCTTACTATTTCAACACACTCAGCTTTGCTTCTTATTCTTTCAAGTGTTTGTGTGCCTGTTCAATCTCACACTACAGGCAGGGCTGGATACCTCGTGAGTTTAATGAATCCAGCAGTCTGTCCACCTGAACTGCCATTTGCATTCCTAATAATCACCTTTATAACTAGAGATGAGAAGCAAGTTGTCATTAAAGGTACTCTATCACACTGGGAGATGGCCTGAGCTCCTACACTGAGTTACTCTGCATTAAGTTTCATGCGCAGATATGATGGATTCATTTACCCAGCCTTGTGCTTTAGCTCACTCCACTCTAGGAAATGTCAAAACAAAGGGATAACAAAACATTAAATAATCTTGATACTTCCCTTCCCAACCCAAAATTGTAATGAGTTGAATGTAAACCCAAATCTTTTCCTCAAATGAGGTCAAATGTAATTAGAAGAGTTCACGATGCTACCAACGATTTCTACAAACCTCTGGGAAATCCTTAATTTGCTCCATGATCTCTGCCTTTGTCCTCCTATTTCAATTGCCTCCCTACTCAATGTATATTTGATTTAGTTTTAAGTTAGTTACCAAGAAAAGTCCAATTACCTAAGCTATAAAACTGCATCTGGTTTGTAATGAAGAGCCTGAGCCCATCACACTACAAACACTAAGTTCCCAAAGATGCTTTCACTAAATATTTTCAATAAAATGTAAATATCCAAGAGGGAAGTTCAGGAGGGTAGGGAAGAACTGCTAAGCAATCTGAATCTACAGTAAGTGCTTGGGACTGGCTGAAGAAAAATTCGAGTCCTTCACCCAAATTCGCCTCTGCTTTTCCATTTCCAAAGCAATCCCAAGGTGCTTTTGCAGCATCTACACTCATCATCCCAATGACAAAGGCTAATGAAGACATCCCACTGTGGGGAACTTAGAAGGTTTAAAAAAGAAGATACAACTGCTGATCTCTGCTTTCTTTTCCATAGTCCTCCTGTAATCCACCATCACTCGTGAGAACATTTTTCTGGTACATATGACACTACTTTTCAGTGCTGGCCTCAAAGGGATCCTTAACAGTGGAGCAAGCCTGCAAGATTAAAGAGCCCCTAATCTTCTCCCTTATCCAACCCCAAATATAATTTGTATTTGCATAAATTTCATTTATTCTAGAAGTTTGAGTTTAATTTATTCCAGAATATTCTTGTGGGGACACTAGTTGAAGAGTGGCAATTCCAGCCACGTTTTCCAAAGCAAGTTATTCCAGAGCAATAACTCAGCTCTGGATCAGAGCTGTGTTTGTTTTTCACTCTGCTCAGGCATCAGAGTCCCATAGATGAGCTGATAGAACCAGTCTTCCCTAGAAGTGCCACATAAGCAGGACTTTCATCACAGAAAACTGCATTTGTGGCAGTGTGACACCCCTGAAATTCATACTGCATCTGAATGCTTCCAATAAATTCTTCTCCACTAAGCAGCTTGAAGACTGATAGAAAATCCCCCAGAGAAGTGAAAAGTCCTCAGGGGAAGGTTTTATCCATAGAATATCTGACTTGAAGCAGTGGTACCCTCCTCCCAGGTTATCACACAGGAAGCCTTTTACAGTTTAAGCAGTAGAGTTATAACATGGAAAGAATTTGTATATCCTTTAAATATTTAGCATTTCAGTATTCTATACCACACTTTGAAACCATGCTTTAAAATCTTTCGTTATCAGAAAACTATATATCCTCCAAAATCTGCTGAAATTAAGCATATGTTTAGAGGGGATTTGCACAGGTTTTCTATGTTTAATTATTCCAAAAGGCAAATTTGAATAGTCCAAGAGATTGCTAGCCTTTTTTCATGTACAAACATCTGAGTGCCTGAATAGGAATCCAGAGTGCCTCTGTGATGAAGGCTGCACATATTCAGTATTCTGACAGTGTCTCAGTATAACCCTCCTACAGCAGAAAATGTAATACCTGCTCTTTCACAGCTCTCACATGACAAAAATTTTAATGTAAGACAGCACAGAAAGTGAAGATTAAAATATTCAGCATATTCATGCTCATACTACACCTATCTCTGCTAATCAACAGTAAAAACTGAGGTCAGTACCTTGACCTGGGCAGGACCACATATATTATTGCCTTGTTAGCATTTACAAGGAAAGGATGAGGCCAAGATGAAAGAACATAAATAACAAGGGGAAAATTGTAAAGGAGAACCACAGTGAGAGGCTCATATCCCACTGGATGCTGAGCTAGCTATTGAGCTATATTCAGCTTTTGTGAAACCCATTAAATTGAACTACATTTTCCTAGGAAGGGCTGTGATAAATATATCTGCTCTGGTAAACCTAAAAAATAGTTTCATAATGCCTCAAGTACTTGGTCCATCATTTGTGCTCTGCAATTCTGACTCACATGAACATGCAGAAGTCTAATAACCAAACATGCAAAATAGTAGCTTTAAACTGATAAAATCAGGGCAATCTAATACATCAGAAACGGAGGGGAAGTCATCCCTATTACACTAAGGGTGTTCCACAGGCTAGGCTCTGTGCCCCACTCTATCACTGTTACTGCACCTGACTTGCAGGCAATGTAAAATTAACGGCTCTGCAACAGGGAACCTGGGATTTACTTGGGTTCCTCTCAGAGAAAAAGTTGGTTCTGCTAATCTGCTTTTATTCCATGGTAAAGGCTTTTGAATTAATTCAGATTTTCAAAGCAGCACAAATTAAAAAGCACCAGATTTTTAGATAAGCAGTCTTTTAGTTGCACTACCAGGAAAAAAAGAGATTTCAAGCAGTACTTGCAAAATTTGCAGCTTGAGGTCCCATACCTCATACTGTTGTGTGATAGACACTAACAGACCCTGCCCTGGTTTAGCCTTGCTCCTGCTCTTAATTCATGCAGTTTAATTGGAGGTCATTGCTATATAAGTCAAATAATTTTCTGAAGAATTTCCTGTACAAGTTATTGACACTCATTTTTATGGGTTGAGAAAGTACAGGGGATCCTTCAGGGACACAGCATGAAAATGTCTTCTCATCACCTCACAGCAAGTGTGCCAAGAAGTGGAGTATTTCCATTTCCTCACCTTTTTAAAAGGAAAAACTCAAAAGAAGAAACACCATGCTTAAGAACAGCTTCCAAAAAACATACACGGGAAGGCATGAGGCCCTCCTAAGTGCTTTTACCACCCCTAGTATAAAACTGCAATCAAATGCTCTGCTACCATGTAGCATAATTACAACATGATAACTAATGTTTTTTATTGGCACTGGAGAATGTGCAGACAATTCCCCATAAGCACAGACCCATGAATTAATGCCACAAATTAAAAACAAAATCAAGAGTACTTATAGAATTCAATCAACTACACTAAAAGAATTAAACCCTCCCCCAGTCTTTCTGTCCCTCCCTAAGCAAAAAGCCTTAGTTTTAAGAAAGCACCACGTAACCTGACCAAATGGCCCAAAATCCCACTACAGCCAAAACCAAAGGGAGAAAGGAATACTGTAGACAACCAATCTCCATCGAATGTGCTATGTCCAAGTTGGATATTCAGTGCCAGTTTCCTTCTTGCACCTTATGAACACAGGAAATGGGCTCAGATACAAACCAGACATATTCTATAAGTTAGCTATTGTTCAATAAAATAGAGGCTACTATAAAGAAATGCATGAAGCATTACCTCGTGAAAGAAGTACTTCAACAGACGCACACATTAAACATCAAGAGACCTTAGGAAGAAAGCAACATATAAGTAAGCATTACAAAGCCACACTAAGGGAAGCAATAACAAATAACTTTAAACAAATCTTCATGAGGCACTGGAAACATTCTTATTTGCAGGTAAAATAGAGAAGGTCATAAAGAGTCAAATTCTACAAGACCTTCCTTAATCATGAGACCGCGCTAGGGTTTTCACTGATGCTCTAGTGTTACTGAAGCTCAAACAGAACAGCAGCATTTTCAGCTCTACAGTTGGGATTATTAGCGTTTTGGAGAAAAACAAAACAAGCAGAAAAAGCCACTGGCTTAGATCTCCTGATAAAGAATTGCATTTTGCTTGTACAATGCATCTGAGTTCAGATGTTCTTGTCCAGAAAAAACTCACCTTGTTTTCAGACAATCTACAGTGTTACCAAAGAGTTATTTGAAAAATATATTTTTACTTGTAAAGTGATATGGAAAAATACAACAATGAAGGAAAACAGGAAAAGTCTGGAATTCCATTATGACACTTTTACAATCATTCAAACTACAGCTGCACTGATTAATATTTATGGTCAGATTGTCTTTCCCCTCCAAACCAGTATATTTCTTTATAATTCCAGAAGACAATATGCATATGTCGTACGGTCCCATGAACATCTGCAGCCCAGAGCCATCTCTGTCAGAAGCACCAAATGTCAGTATGAGATTGCCCAGGAGTTTCCATCTGATCTGCTGCCTCAGGGATTGAAAGAGCAATAACAATAAAGGGAACCGTGAGTGTTGTTTAATGTTTTCCAATGGATTGTGCACATTAGAAGCAGTAATTAATGATTAGGTTTATAATGCTTCAGGGAATTACTGTCCAACAAAATAATGTGTGTAATTTAAATTTGCAATAAAGTTTAAGTGTGCAGGCATTTGATGGCAGTACACAGCACTGATTTGCCAGAGGAAAAAACACTGTTATTGCAGCCACATCCAGATAATCCAGAGAAAAAGCCATATCAACCCCTTAAGTGAATTGATTATACTCCCTTACTGTGCAATAGTCCTCAAAGGCATATTTCAAAACCAAACACGTCACTAAAAGACCATAGGAGAAAAAACCACCACAGAATTCAAGAACTTCTATTTCTATTCTTTCAAGACATAACTGCAGTCCTCTCCTCCAAAAGTTGTCCCCCAACACTTGCAGCTGTCATTATCATTCTATTTTTATAAAGGCCTGTATCACTTTACCCACAGCACTGTAAGAAATTAGAATTCACACCCATGAAAGAATCTATATGAAAGAAATAGCCTCCTTCTCCTAAATTTTCTGTAGACATGTCCTGTAAGGGTAAGCATATTTGAGAGCTGCAAGTAAACATTCCAAATGAGTACCTGTCTGCCTGGCAGCCCTAAAATTCTTGATCTTTCCCTTCTAAAAATGCTTGCAAAGATTATGCAAGTACATCATGCCGTGTGAGTCAACATGTCCAGGCTTCATCAAAGCCAGAGAATAAATGTGTTCAGGAGGAGAGACCTCTAAAACCACACCTCTACTAAGATAGAACTAATCAGTTTGCTCAACTTGCTGCATCTGCCAATTGAAAGGAGGGCAAAGATAGGGAGCACCCCTTACTCAGACTTGCACTTTGTCACAATAGGTTAAATATATTCTTATGGATTCGATGTACACTGATCAAAAACCTGTGGAGATATCACAGCATGCGAGGGCTTCACTTCTGTGATGCTGCTTCCCAAACAAGCATCTTCATCCTGATCCTTTAGGCTTCTGAGACACCAGCCCACGGCACACTATGCTCTCAGGCAAGGTAAGTTACTATCTTTCAGTGAGAAGTTGCTCTGTCAGAAGCAGCAGCCTCACAGAGCTGCCTCTGAAATCCCAGTCACTGGTGGGATGGCCCATGGCAAAGGCACCCAAGAGCTGGAGCAATCTTGGTTTCAAGCTCATTCATGATTGCTTCTTCAGCAAAGCACACGTCTTTTCCAGTGCACTTCATCTGGCCTGACCAGGAAAGTCCTTTAATACAGCTGTCTAGAAACCGGTAAGCAAAATCTGAAATATCTTCAAAGAAAACTAATTTGTTTTAGTCATGTGTCAGGATTTTATTGAAGTGGATTTATGCAAGCTTGGTCAAGTAACTGGTATCAGGTAAATATTAATGATATTATTACTGGGGAACAAAGAGTTTTAGTGAAAAGTTTAAAACCTCTGCAGAAACTTCTTCAGCACCTTGAATGAGCTAATATTTCTTAACACCATCAGAGGTGACATACTCAGACCTACTTTCTTCTGATAGTACACGGATATCTTCAAGAGATCTCTGACTAAAATTACCCTAGTGTCTCTAAAAGCTGACAAAAATGCACTGATGGATTAAAAAAACCTAAATATTTCCCTCTTACAGAGTAACCAACTGGGAAGTTATTCTTCCCAGCATGCCTCACCTGCAGCAAAAGAGCTTTCACCCAACTCAGTTGTTTTGGAAGGGTCCTCATCATCCTGCAATGTAAAGTCATTCCCCTCTTCCATGTGTTATTTCTCCTATCTCCAGCAATTTCCTCAAAGCCGATTCATCAAGCTGCTCTATTTCAGTGACATTATCAAGGCAACTGCACTTATATGCCAAAAGGTACCGCATACTTCTGTAAGGTCTTGCCTCCCAGTGTCGTCACAGGCAACACCATTCTCTTCAATTGCTCCAGGCAGGACATGCCACACTCTCCTGACTAGGCACATCTACCCATGAAATAGTGTCATGGTTTAAGCTGAACCCAGGACAAACAGATAACATGATTCCACAATTGAAATGCAGAATGATAAATGGAAAACACTGCTGACAAAAATGAAACTACTTTTGCATTGTCTTCTATGAAACAGCATTAAAAGAGAATGACCACTTCTTCAACAGCGCATCTCCCTGGAGTAGGAATACCTTTCATTGCCATATTTAATTACAAATCTTGGGAACTGGAGTGAAATCATAGAATCATTTAGATTGGAAAAGACCTGTAAGACCATGAAGTCTGACTGTTAACCCAGAACTGCCAAGTCCACCACTGAACCATGTTCCTAAGCACCACACCTACATATCTTATAAATACCTCCATGGATGGTGACTTCCCTGGGCAGCCTGCCAACCCTTTTGGTGAAGAAATTTTTCCTAACATCAAATCTAAACCTCTCCTGGCACGCTTTGAGGCCTTTTCTTCTTGTTACTATTCAATTACTTGTTACTTGCGAAAAGAGACCAACCCCCCACCTACTGGCTCCATCCTCCTCTCAGGCAGTTGCAGAGAGCAATAAGGTCCCCCCTGAGCCTTCTTTTCTGCAGACTAAACGCCCCTAGGCCCCTCAGCCATTCCCCATCACACTGTGCTCCAGGCCCTGCACCACCTCCTTTTGCCTTTCTCTGGACCCACACTAGCACCTCAATGTCGCCCATAGTGAGAGGCCCAGAACTGAACACAGTATATGAGGTGCAGCCTCACTAGCATCCAGTACAGGTGGATGATCACTGCCCTGTCCCTGCTGCCACAGGCCAGGATGCTGTTGGCTTCTTGGCTGCCTGGGCACAAGCTGGCTTGGTTTAGTCAATAAAAGGAATAAAGGGAAGTTCAGTCAATTTAAAAAAATGTACTACTGGGAGACAGGACTGACACAAGAGTAACCTTATTACAGCAACATGCCAAAGGATCAATAATTAGTGGCCTAGTTCTCATCCACTGTGGGAGTTGGGGAGGCAGGATTTGCTCCTCCTTGATTCTTGCAAATCACTCATCACAAACAAAGAAATACAGTGCTCCCTGGAGATGTGGAGCTGCCCATTCTAGTGCACAGAGGAAGTGTCTGTCTTATCCCACACATTCAGTATCTTCTTCCTGAATTTGGATTAGCAAACCAGAGTGCAGCAGCTTGCCATGAATGCAACAAATAGACAGCTAAACTTTGCTGCTTCACAGGTATCTTGGTCTGCCTATAAATCTGATGTTGCAGGAGATATGTTTTGGCAGACTTCTTGCAAACCACTGCAGAGGATCCTGGTTTTTTCGTCATGTCAATAAATAATCGTGAACATTCATCAAAAATTAAGGAGCATGGAGCTAATCAGACATTACTTTCACTCAGATAGTAGCAATCCATGTTCGTTTCGTAAAAATCTATGCTTTATAAAGTATGTATACTTTTTTGCGCTTTATGTCTGCAACCAATATACACATGAATTATTAATGTGCTATATCTGGGAAATGAACTACCCAAGGCATTTTCATATAAATGACTGCAATTTAACTTTCAAAACCATTTCATTTTTCAACACTGCTCACTTCAAATTGAAGTCTGTACATCGGATTTGGCCAAGCATGTCACAAGAAACCTCACACCTATAAATGATTAACCCATGAAGATCCAGCATAGATTAAACATAAAGGAAGCAGCCATGCAACACCAGGCAGATAGCATCCACCTGCCTGAGTTTCTACCAAGTTCTTGTATAAGTAGCTCCACAAAGCTGAAGCCAATTCCTGCAATGCTTGGATGGTCTGTTTAGCATGAGTACATCA
Source organism: Amazona ochrocephala (assembly GCA_039720435.1). NCBI lineage: Eukaryota > Metazoa > Chordata > Aves > Psittaciformes > Psittacidae > Amazona > Amazona ochrocephala. The sequence goes on along the minus strand of CM077884.1, from coordinate 15,514,844 downwards.
CTGCTCTTCCGTACCACTGCTCTAATATGAGCACTAGGAAAATTGTCCAAACACAATGTCCACATGCATCAGCCACATGCTGTCGCTATAGGAAGGCAGGGCTGGCTTAACTGGGCTGATGAGTACAATTCCTTCTCTTCTGTTGCACTGAGCTCCTAGCACCACACAGTTTAACTTCACTGGGAGGAACAGATTTGAGGATCTAAAGTGTTCTCACATTCCCAAGAGGTGTATTGTATTGTACGTAACACATCTTCCAGCCCTCTTTATGTCTTTCCACGTTCAAGCAACCTCACAAGTCTTGAAGGAAGAGCAACCACAGAATCATAGAAAGGTAGAAGGGGCCTCGAGGGTCATCTCGTACAACACTTTTAGGCAAAGCACGACCTAGACTAGATGTCGCAGCACAGCGTCCAGCCAAATCCTAAAGGTATCCAAAGTTGGGGAATCCACCACTTCCTTGGGGAGATTATTCCAATGGCTGATCATTCCCTTGGTGAAAATTTTTCCTCTTGTGCCCAGTCAGAATCTCCCCAGGAGTAAATTGTACTCATTACCACTTGTCTTTTCCATGCGACTCCTTGCAAAAAGGAAGTCTCTGCTTTGTAACCCTTTAAATATTAGAACTAATCTTTCCTAATACTAGGAATCTAATCTTTCCTCAAAGAAAAAACCCAAATAATCAACATTATTAAAGACTATTGCATGTGAAATAGGAAGACTCTTGTTGGATACCAGGTAAATTAACTCTCTTCCTCATCTTGCCTTGCTTCCTTCAGCTGAACACTGACTGGGTATTTGAGGACAAAGTATCACAAGCTACTATTAAGAAAGTAAGCACAATAGAAAAAAGTCACAATGAATTATTGCAGATTTGTCTATAGAAAAAGTAATGAAAATGGATTAAACTGATGCAAAATTCACACATTAAACTTGCAGGTGAATGCACCAATTCAAAAATCGAAGTAAATAAAACCCAAAATAAAACTATGTCTGTGACAGCAGGAGCTGGACTGGCTAATCTTGGAGGTTCTTCAAACAAATTGTTTCAGGTACCGAATACAGCAGTGCTCCAAACACCTCTACTTCATTTAGTTAGGATTTCAGTCTTCTGCTCAGTTCCCACAACAAGCTTCCTCATTCAGCAATCTGTTTTTCCTGAGGATGCCATTCCCAAGATCCAAAGATGCGATGCACATCTGGTCACAGCAGTGTCAGATGGAACCATCCTCTTTGAAGCCTTTAAAATACTCCTCTACTAGAGGAAACATACAAAACTACACAGGCAAGAATTTATTTCCTACCACCGGAATGAGAATTCAACCAGGAGGCAGTTTAGCTGCCACAATGCAGCTGGTTGGGCAAATGCAGAGAAAAAAGAAAATTCATTGTGAAAGTCTTAGTTAGAAAATTCATTGAAAGCAATTTAGTGGTTAAAAAAAATACTACATATAAAATGCACTTCAAGAGATGATTCGGTAATGGTGACATAAAATTTTTATAGGCAGCTTTGCTGTCAAAAGAGTTGCTACGTTATAAAATCAAATGTTCAGTGGGATCTTCCGCAGATAAAGAAACACTTCCTCTATGTACAGGGAAAGCTCTGTCCAGTGTAATTGTTTAACTAGTTCAGCTTACAGCTCTCACTGTATTTCTTTTATGCCCTCTAGCCTCCAACACAGAACTACCATGTACATATAAATGACCTTTCCCTCAGCTCAAAATCATTAATGTTTTAAAAAGGTAAAACCTGTATCTACATCAGTTTCTAAAGCATTAAAGATTCTATTTCCTGAGAGGAGCATATACCCCAAGTGAAGCCAAGAAGATTAAACGAAGTCAGAGAAACGGATTCTATGATTAAAGAGATGCAAAACTATCTACCTTCACCCTGCTGATTTTTGCACATTAATCAACAGACCATAAAATGTGAGCTGCTTCTGAGTGTTTACAGCTAAATACAGAACTTTTCACCAACGTGAACTGCAATTAATTCCTTTTCAGAAATAGAAGCCCCCAACAAGATAGGAACGTGCCGGTAAGCACCCTGTTTGTGTAGAAAATAAAATATTACCAAGTCAAAAGAACTGCTTTCAGAGGTCAAAGAAAATATCTTTTCTGTTTGCATATACCTTTTCTCCGCATGAAGGTTCTTTTTCTTTCACTATTTGACCTTCACAGCCACCAGAGCAGGGATCATATAACATGTAAGCACAGCATTCAGTACAACTGAACACAGTTCAACCAAGATCATACTCAAAAATGCCATGCGAGTTATCGTATATGAAATATGTTTATTTTCCCCAGAAAAGACAGAACAAACCCAGAACTAGAGGACAATTTCCTATTGGAATTCATCTCCACAGGAAAGAGGAAAAGAGAAAAAAGTGGCTTTCATGATTCTCCTCCTGGGGCAACTAGGAACATAAAGAGGAGTCATATTGGCATTGCCCCACAAAGACAGCGGTGGTCTCATTTACTGTTGCACAGCTCAGCAGAACACAGAAGCCAGAGCTGTCAGTACTGGCAAAGGGCTGGTGATCATTCATCTAATCCTCAAAGGGTGACCAATCTGTAGATTTCCACTTAAAAAGGAAGCAAACTGTTCTGAGGAGCAACTGCTAAGTGATAGGTATGGGAATACTTTGATTTCTGCAGGTGAGAAAAAAAGAAATCAAGCATTGTTAGAGTGAAATAACATTGTGGCTCACCAGGAAACCAAGAGGGCTGTGATATTTCTGCACAAGGCTTGCCGAAAGAATGTGTAACACCATCTGCTGAGGAGAGGCAAATTCAGCCAAAAGAAGTGTAGGGAAAGCAACCAAAATTCCCAAGGCCACAAAGGAGCTGAAAGTCCATTTCCCTCCTGCTTTGTGCATCAAGTTGAATGGTCTTTTTTGACTGCATCAATACTTTTAAAATCTGCTGTCTTATCAACAAGGCTTTCTCCTCTCAACTGTCAGACATTAACTTCTCAAGGGAACTTGCACTTCTGACTGCAAATCAGCTCTTCAGTTCTGCTAAGGAGCCATGGGGATATACACTGCTTTCTTACTTTTAGTGATGCAAAAAACAAGGGCTCTTGCTGTTCGCAGCATGGATTTGAAGAGGGCTTCACGATGGGTCAGTGATGCACTTAATTTAATCAAAGCAGATAACACCTCCTTATCACGGGAAGATAAAATCCCAGGCACAGAGGCAGCACCTCACAGTGCACTCCTAACACAGAGCCAAAGCTGCTGGGATGAGCAATCTGTGCGTGCACAGAGGTAGCAGAGGGCACTCAGCCAGCTCCTGCCGGGAGAAGTGGGGATGGCGCAATGGATGTATTACCAATATGAAGCTTTCCTTTGGGGGACATTAACAATGTGCGTGGCACGCTTGGTCACCCCCAGTGAGCTGAGCTTAATTTCATGAAATTATTTCTCATTTTAATTGAATGCAGCAGCCTAGGATCAATGAAGGGAAGTGTTATCTTAACCGCTGATCACTAATTCAGAAAGATGATAAGTCTTCTACCAATAATACTGATGGGCTGCTTTCTCTGATTGGTTTTAATGTATGCTAAAAAATGGAAATTGAACAAAACTCTTTCTCCAAACCTTGAAATAAGCTGTTAGATGACTTCTATTTGTATCATCACACCACTGTACGTCCAGATCTATCTGAAGATTGTGAAACTGTGCAAGACGTTCCCACACAGAGAACAGCTCCCATAGAGACAGGAGACAGAAGTGTGATACAGAATGAGTAATGCACTGTTGGAGCTTCATCCTGCAACCACCGATTTTGATTTAGAACGCAAAGTTTGATAGGATTTAGTGGCTGCAGTATCAAATTCTCATTTTAGGAGAGGGCTAAATGCAGTTACAGATACATACTCCGAAATCAAAATGCACTGGAGCCACAGATGCAAACCACTGAACTGGTATGGTTCCATTCTGCCAGTTTACATAAAAACCCACATTATTTAAAGAATAACATTATGCCAACTTTATACCCAATCCAGCACAACATGATTTAACATAAAGTTCGTCAGAAGAAACATTATCAGCTGCTTTGAATAATCCCCCACAAATATGATAATATGTACACATCTAACCTGCATTGTTGAGTGAGCTGCTATCATACAAATACAGTAGTAAAATTATAGTTGCAGAAAAGCAAAAGAAGCTGCTAATTAGTAACTCTGCTAGATAAGCATTACAAGGCGCAGTGCATGGAAGACTCAGGACACGCTGAAACTGCACTGCAATACCTAAGGTAGCTTCTAAGTGGCTTCTCTGAGCTCCTTCCGCACAACACTAGTGAGGCTGATACAACCCGAAGCTCAGTTCTGCCCACGGAGCCCAAATACCAAGTAAATACTAGCAAGACAGGCACACACTGAATCTCTCCTCCATGGCGATGGGACTTAAACTGCACCACTCTCCTAGATCAATTCAGTATGTGCTCTCTCCGATATCCTCCCTTTGAGGCTCTTCACCTTGTGCGTGGTTCAGAGGAAGTTTTCTGAATGCATTGAGAAGTACAGATTAGCAGAATACTTACAAATATAGGACTGAAGCCAACTGGAAACAAAGTCAAAAACTGCCAGTGAGCACTAGACTGAGCTAGCCTTTCTCAACAGTAACACTTCCTACCCCTTTTTCCTCATTTGTTATAAATTTCAATTCATGGCTGTATACTGTAAATAGAAAGATTTGGAATTAAGAAGATGAAATAAAATGCCATCTTTTAAATATGCAATCTTGAGTTTATAGCTTTTTTCCCCTCTGGCATCTTGTCAGCATAAAATAAAAAGGCTCAGGAAATCTAAATGAGAAAAGCCTCACTCACATACGTTATCAGGGAAGAATTTCCATGGCAATACTGCTTTGAAGCTAAATGGTTTTATTTATAGACAAAGCAGTTTTCACAGTTCATTTGCATTTTCTCCAGATTACTATAACTATACATGATCAGTTGCTAAGATCTACAGATATTATCTGTGCAGTGCCAGCAATGCACTTAAAATATTCAAAATATGAAATGTTAAATAAATTAAGTGCTCATGCAACTTGCCATACCCACAATAGACTGCAAGCGGATGCAGTCACCTCCACAGCAGAGCACGGTGCTGTGCAGTAAGTAGTACAGCATGAACTAAGATGGTCACTTTGTAGAACTATACTATAGAAGTGTTAGAGCAGCATGAATGGGAAGCAAATGGAAAGGCGTGGATGTGGAAGCAGAAGGGGGAATATAAGGGTGGAGGGTGCTGACAGCAGGTAATGATCCAACAAATCCACACTCAATTTCTCAGGGACTCCTAAATGAGAAAAAAAAGATCTTGAAATAGAGACTAAACATATAAAAGATGGTGGTTGGAAGGCACAATTGGTGAAGAGCCAAGTCAACATCCAGATTATAAAAGTAAATCCTAACAATGGACAGAAGCAAGACGCAATAGACAAAAGGCTCACAATCACCTTGAGGCTCCTAAACAGTACAAAGCAGGCACATTAACCAGTACACACTCAACCAAGCTTGGAATGATGCAAGATACGTAACAAGGAGTAGAGGGGGGGTTGGAATTGTATGATCTTTAAGGTCCCTACCAACCCCAAACCGTTCTATGATTCTATGGCCAGCATACCGTGTCCTCTGCTTTGTCTGCAGGAATCCTGGCCAGGCCATGTGGGAAACATGCTTTGGTGCCTGGATGCTGGCCTTAGACAATTGCACCTTGGTGATTATGAGGGTGTGAGTGAAACAGCATTTGGTTTAGAATAAAATCACCTTCTTCCATTGATAATTATCACATTATTGTAACATTAACTGCTATACCTTCCTTTGGAGCACTATAGAACATAGTTCTAGCTTTTGCCTTCAACCCTGATGTGGTGGGAATGCACAAAAGAAGGAAAAAAGAGTCTACAAGTACTCCCTCCCATTGAAAACAAAAGCAGTAAAGATATGGAAATCTAGCAAGAAATGTGCTTTCAGCGCGTATTTCTTGGCAATACACTGTCAGTTGCTCTAGCAGAGGCAGAGAACATGCAGTGTTTTATTTGCAGAAACCTGTAATTTCTCTCACATAAATTTGAGTGTTGCCTGCAGTTTTGCAGGAAAGTTCTTTGACAGCACTCCTGATAAATATTCACACAGTTAATCTCTCATCAACGTAACTGTCACTGAAGCCCACAAATAGTTGGGTTGTTTTTCCAGGAACACTATGCCCAAAAAACTGGAGAAGGTTCATGAGCAAAAGGCTTCACCTTCCACTGAGCTGGGCCACGCAGGAGAGGTGGAAGTACAGCAAACTCTGGCCTTTCATAAGAGCCAAGACTTCAGACTGCACCGGCAAGAATGGAAAGGCAACTGTCCCAAGGAATACACCCTCCAAACACGACTCACCAGTAGAGACACAGCTACACTACCTGAGGGACAAATGCTACAGCAAGCATCAAGCAAAGTGGGATGCCTCAGAATTCTTGGGCAACCTCTTGTTTGCTACCAGCATAGACAGCACTTTATGACAACTCCTGGTTGAGTGCTTCCTCTTTTACAGAAACTGTAAGACACTTCAAGCCTTTGCTTACAGAGTTTAAAGCTACAGCTGGTTTGTACTTGCCACAAAAAAGAGACAAGAAGAGACTGAGGATAACAGTCGTATTCTGGGTATCCTAACAACAGAGCAGCCTAATGATGGGGCAGTTAGACCCCATCAAATCAGAACACACTAACCTTTTTTCTTCTTCTCTCCAATACACAACTTTGCTTTCAGTCTGTGATGGTTTACCCTTCGACTTGGTGAGATAAATGACTCTCCCACTGCTATCAGACATGTCAGAAGGGAAAACTTTAACTGTGACTCTTGATGGACACAACACACACAACTACCTTTCCTACAGCCAGCATAAGGGACTATTCAGGGTACTGACAGCTACTCTGCTTAGTGTATTTAAAGAAGTGTCCAAGAACCAGGCAGCTGCTTTCACTTTCACCAAAGAGCCAAGGGCTGATATATCTAAAGATTAAATGAAAGCCCGTCAACTGCAGAATTCTTACGATAATTTAATGTACATGACAGAGCTATCCAAATTCTCACAAAAACAACATATACTCTTTACTTCCAGTAACCATATTACTGGAAATAGATTTTGCACAATCCTCCTTCAAACAGCCATTTAAACCCCAGGCTTAAAGGAGATTATGCTGTTTGCTGATTTAAGCTGAAAGGGAAGCTTGTTCCAGTCATCCGGGGGCTCCAGAGGCTAAAGCTCACCCGCCAAATTCCCTCTTTATCCTAGTACAATGTACAGCATCTAAATTGTGATGATAATCTTGAAGCAAAAAGACTTTCTTTTCAAAGCTAATGTTTAAGTCAGTCTGTGAGGCTTTTCAGGCTTTTCTAGGGATTGTTTCAACGTCGGTCAAGCAGTGATATGATGTTGCCTGATCTGCCTGATCTATGAAAGGCGATTTACTTCAGTATGGGTAGAGATAACACTTCTGGAAACCTTCATCCTTACCCAAAACACAGAGGCCAGTCAGCTTCTTACAGGTATAAGCTCCAGACAAGGGTAAAACCAAAAGTGCAGCCTAATAAGGTCTTGCTGGGGGACAAATTCAGTATTTATCTCCAGTTTTGTTGCCCATTCCTTTCATTTCCTGACCACATCTACCCCATACTTGCATAGAAGTGGCTGTGGCCAGGCATGGCTGCTCCCTGTCATGGATTTTGGTACTCATGCTGCCACTGTGGTCCAGTTGCTGCCTTTTGCTCCAAGAAAGCTGAGGAAACAGCTATGCTCCTGTGTAGCAGCAGTGGCCAAGTCATCTGGAGCCACCCTGGTCACATCTCTACAAGCACCAGCCCAATGACACAGGCCACAGCCCTACTTTCTGCATCACACCCTGTCGATTAATTAGGAAGACAAAACCTTTTGCTACCAAGCAAATAAAGCTAGATTGGAGCAGATCCCAGGTCTCACACAGGTTCTCCTCCTGCTAGTGTCACAGGAAAGAAATGTGACCAACCCCATATGAATCTCCAGGGCTGATGGACACAGAGAGCTGCTCAGCCTGAAGCAGGAACTACAGCCTATCTGGTTCCTCACACCACTCCCTTACAACTTCCTGGGTTTTTTTGTTATTTTATACTGTGAAAATGAAAAAGCTAAGGAGAGATTATATACTGAATCTTGACAAGTATATATATACATAGTATTTCAGATACCACAGACTTCTTAGACACTGCCATACCAACTGGGGTCTCCAGTGACACACATCCTTTTTCTTTCCATTACTGCAGTTGGGATACTTCCCTTTCCAAACTCTAACTTTCATGTCTCACAATTGTTAACACTTAATGAAAAGGCAACAAGAATGCATAATACACTACATGAGATTTCAAAAGGCAATGCAGTGGAAAACTGTTAATGGTTAAATGCATCATTATATCCAGCAATATTACACACTTAACAAATTTAACACTCTAATACTTCCAACTTCCATTAAATGTGTAATTTCATCTATTAAATAATTATTCATTTATCAATAGATGACTACTTCAGTACAGAAGTAAAAAATACAATTAGATGCAGCAGGGCAGAACAAATGTCTGGGAGTAACATGGGATAGAGCTGTGTGAAACTCTTCCATAAGGCTTCATAGTCAAGCTCATAATTCTCATAGGACAATGTCTCTAAATATCTTGGGTCATTAGCAAAATTACACAGCTAATGAAGGGCAAATTAATGGAGTTCTGGAACATTTTACAAGCCGGTAAGAACAGCTATTTGTCATACATCACTAAGAAATAATTGCAGCAGAGTGAATCTCACAAACTCATTAAGTTGTAACAATACAAACTGGGCAAGCTATTCCCCAAGGAGAACCTCCTCTGACTGTGGGGCTGATGCATCCCCAGCTCAGTGGGTGACTGGAAGAGGGGGTTAGGAGGATGAGATTTTAGATTTGCTATACAGGCCAACTTTGGGCTAAGGGTTCCCACTGTTCAGGGATGGGAATCTGAGAAACCCAGGCTGCCTGCCTCAGGGCAAACCACATCTGGAGCCTGTCTAATGACTCCACTAAAACACTGACTGAGATCACAAGAAATCAATCATTTTCCTACCAAGGGGGTGACACTGATACAGCAGAAGTAACTGGAGATATTTAGGAGGCTTTGACATATTCCCTACTGAGTCAGTGTTGGCAAGGCTGTTCACAGTGAAGGTCTGAAATACAGAGGCCATCCTGTGGTTGACTCAAATACGGTGCATGCTTCATTTGGACATGCATTCACGAGTAGGTAGTCCAGACTAAATTAATTCGTAACAAGTACTGCATGTGTGAGCAATAAAGGACTTTGGTACAAAGAATAGCACAACCTAAAACAAATCATTTTTTGCAATACCAAACGAGCTGCCAGTTGCTGCTCTGTAATCAGTCCCAAATGAGTGTTTTCACTATCACTCCAGAGAGTAACATACAAGTAGCTGAAAGGGAAAAAAGCAGATGAAGAGAGAACTTTATGTAAAGATTTTATCAAGTTACATTGGAGCTCCATACCCCTTTTTCCCCTTACACACCGCTGTAGTTGTTTCACTACAGCCAATTGAGGGGGCTTAGTTTTCCACACAGTTCTCAGCTGGGATGGTGGTATTTAATGGTTACTAGTTTCATGATTTTAAACTCACTTAAGAAGCACCTAAAAAAGTAGATCTTCACCTCACATACTCCTATGTGAGCATGTTGTGGAGAGTTGAAAAAGCAGAGTTCAACACTTGAATCCAAAACAAAAGCCAAGGTCTTGAAAGAAGACCCATAAAACCTGATCCACCAAAATGATCCACCTAAGATTCATCCAAAATGCGTTTGGATTAGAGGTGTGCTGCAGAAAAAAATGTAACTGCCAAACTCAAAAATCTCCAACATTGTCTCTTCTCCTTATTCTAATACCCAAGCTCCATCATTCCAATTACTACAGACCTCTGGTCAAGGCAGCCTTACAAACAAGCAACAAAATATCTTCTGTTGGAAGCATTTTTCAGTGATTTTGTGCAAGTGCTTTCACATGTGGCCCCTACAGATGGATTTTTCTGAGCACCCTCTGTTAAACCTAGCGGCTCTCAAAATTTTACCCCCAAAACCATGAGTAAGGAGCAGTGAATTCATTTTTTTCCATTTCAAAAAGCAAACCAAACCCACCAACCACTGCTAACAACATGCTCTGGCAAACAACTATCATTCTTAGGGACACATATTATTTTGCTCCTGAAAGATATACAGGCTGTTAGTACGAGCCATTAAAGCGATCACTAAAGCTGACCCAAATTTCTCTTAGCCTTGAGATGCAGTAATATTTCCAAAGGGAAAAAAAGGAAAAAAAATACTAATTTTTGCCATTTAATGTGGCAGGTTGTTGGAATAAACTGCTGGCTTGCACAGCCCCCTCAGGTCCCCATACTGGTACTTATGGATACTGGAAAAAACACACTACATGTTCCCTGCCTGTGATAGTCCAGTGAAACTGCACTAGACTGGCATCCTGGTCAATAAAGTTGGAAAAAAATCGAGTGAAATGGCAAAAGTCTTCACATTTTCAAGGAAAATAAGAGCTTTTCCCAGGACAAGTATGTAATGTAATACATATATTGAATACAGCACTGTCCAACTAGACTAGACCTAAAGGTCTCAAAGGCCCCCATGGGAATCCTCTGAAGAAATTTCAACTGGAGACAAGAATCTCTTGCTTTCTACATATATGTCAACTGACTCACATATATCTGTTGAAATCCCAAGGATGTAGCTTAGTAGGCCTCTTAAAACTTAACACCACAATAGTGAATATATTCTGCAATCCACATCAACAGCTGATCTCCAGAGCTTCCAGCCTCAACAGCTCCCTTTGACAATAAGGTTCATACTCTAATACAACACTATGTTGTCTTTACTAATTTCATTGAAGCTTCTTACTGAGTTCATACCAAAACAGCCACCTCCTGCTCTTGGCACTCCCCCGAATCCCTTGCAGTCCTTTAAACGCTAGACATAACATAATTTCATCTTTACCACCTAATGAACTGTTAAGGACTCCTATATAAAACAGTCCTTTTCAACTAAGGAAAGACTCCATAGGATCATAAAACAGGAACCATGGAAAATAATGACTCATTTTGCAGCTTCCAAGAACATTCCTGGTTTCACTGCAGTCCACAGAGGCGTCATACATGCTGCTTTGCTACATTTCTGACTGACCCTGCAGTCACATATATCACACTGGGCAAAGGTGAACTCTGGCAACATCACTGGATGTCTTTACTGGGGACACTGTCATTTCCAACTGCAACGTGATACAGTTTCTACTTTTTTTTTTTTTTTGCATTTTAATGTGTCAGTTGCAATTGAGAACAATGATTTTCACATACTACGATAAAGAGATACAGAGAATGAACCAACAATTTTCTTGCTGGGACAGTTATCAGTACATCTCAATTCAGCTCGGACTCATAACATTTATAATGGAATTGAGCAGTGCAAGATCACTGCTCATTACTGTGGCAAGAAGGTCAATGTCTGGTAAGTTTTATGCTCTCTGTGAAGCATATATCAGATTTAGAACTTCCGAGTCAATTTTTCTTGGCTGCTTTATGTGCTGTCTTCTGCTTCTGCACATGCACTGTAGAAACACAACAGATACATTCACAAAGCTATCTGTTGGTATATAGCACACTGTCACCTTAATGGATGACTTTGTGAATAGAGGCATTACATGGGGTTGAGTTTTGGCTCAGACCTTACATGCTGGAGAGCTGTCCCAATTCCCAGTGCAAGCAGGGTGTGACCACTCAAGTTATTAACCTGGAATAGATTCTTCAAAAAGGCTATACTTTTTTGTCAAGTCCTTTTTATTCTAACAATCTTTTCAGTGCAAGGACTGTCTCCTATCACACCTTCTTTGACAGAGATATTTCATACAGGTATAACTTTGAGTAACAACCCTGAAGAACAAAGTTCAGTGCCTGGTCTCCCTGCATAGAGGATGGAACACAGAAGGCTGCTCCAGGGGGCAGTGTGATTTTGACCAAACAATGGCTAATTTATCTCTGTCCCCCAACACATCACATTTCTTCAAATAGAGTCAGATTTTCAGTGAGACTTAACTACAAATTGAAATTTGCTTTTTATTAACACAGACACTGCAAGATTAAGTTAAATTAGCTCTTTTGTTGAACACTTGTGCTAGCAAATTCTTTTTTTTTAGAAATACATTACGAGAATATCACAATCAAAGCTCAGTTAATTTCAGAGAGGAATGCCACTGTTAATGCTTCAAGTATTAATCTATTAGTAGTTCCTGTGAAATCAACTGGACACCTTGTAGGGGACAGCAATACTCTGCAGAAGAGGGGAAAGTATAGCTGGATCCTATTAAACTGACTACATATTTATAATGAGAGTATTTTATGATGCTATGCTGTTATACTAAAATATTTACACAATTAGTAAGAGACTCAACAGGAGATTATTTTTTTTTTCCCAGCTGCAGGATATTGAGGAAATTTCAAATATGTTCAAATGTAAACACAAGAACCAATCTCATCAATAAAAGTCCAAGCCACTACCACTGACTATGTAAAATGCATGGTATATGCACTGATAATCTCAGCAGTACTCCCTTTTCCAGATAGCAGCAGCTACTGCAAACACAATCAGCAGACTCTAATTAATTCCACTGCACAAACATTGTAGTAAAAATCTAGCAAAGCTCCTGAATACTGCTCGGGCACCTCGGCTGAAAGGGCTCTGAGTTCTCTGCTTCCAGTACAGCTTCTCTGATCACTCTGTTCCTCCACCCTTATGTGCCTTAAGTCAACGGCTTCTGCATTTTGTCTGTTATTTTCAATCCCTGAGGCTGGCATCCCTAAGACAACAACATAACAGATGGAGCAGAATCCTAAGCCAGTATGAATAAAAAGAAGTGAATTCAGGTTAGCGGAGAACATGGATGATGATTACAAACCTTCTTCCTGGTGGAGGTTGCATTCTCTTTACAGAAGGAACTCCAGTAGCATAGAAATGCCAAAAGCATACAAGAATAAACCATTACATTTCTAATCTCCGCACCTCCCCTGAAAAGCTATGAGCACACAAGCAGATGCAACTGCCCCTTGACACTAGACCTGTGTGATAATTACAGAAGCTCTGGTCCAACAAGATGAAACATTTTCCCATACATTTTATATATAGTATACATATATCTTCAAAGCCCTTTTAAAAATCTACCTAGCCCTCACAACAGCTTTCTATAAAGAACGGCTGGAAGAACCTTAACTGCCACAAACAGCTAAAAGTAGGAGAAAAAAAGAAAAGAAAAAAATCCCCCAAAAATAATGAGCTGAAGATATTCAGATCACCAAAAGGTTTATTTCAAGTCTGAGGTTAAAACGGCAAGATCCTCATTACGGGCAGTGTAAAACAAGCCTCTGACAGGAACCTATTCTGACAGAAGAACCTGAAATCATGTAACAGACCTGTAGGACAAACTAGTTCCAGTTACAGTTTCCCTGGTTCTAAAGCAAGGTGGACCAAGTAGGTACCAGCTTACACACACCTGCACAGCACACTCATTCCACAGCCCATGGTCTGCACAGTCAAAACACAGCAAACAACTAGGTTTTGAAAAATCAAAAAAAAAAAAGACGCTATGAGATTACAGAAATAGGCTTGTTTCCAAGATGATCTGCTTAGGAGAAGACATGGTAGAATGCAAGTAAGACACGTTTTTCCCAGTCCTACCACAGAATTCCCATCAGACAGTGGGTAAGTTTCTTGTATCGTGTAACATCTCCTATTTTAAAAATTTCTACCTTTCTCTGGGCTATAAAAATCATCCTGGTTCCAAGGCAGGATAGGATCTAAACAGTGGTTGTGCACTCTTCCTCTCTATACTCCAAGTAACCAAGTAACCTTGAGCTTGGATTGCTTGATTATAGAGCTATTCCCACTGGCACTGCTCTGACTTGAAAGAAGTAGTCAGTGTGTGTTCTTACAACATACAGGGTGTTCTGAATGGTCAGCAAAAGGCTGTGCTGATAGACTGTTTTTCTAGAATAACACTAGACCTTTAAATGCTGCTTCAAGAAACTGAGCAAGCAACTCTAAAAGCAGCGCTTCCTTACAAAACGTGTCTGTCAAGAGCTCCAGAGCTCTTTTTTTGACATAGATATATTGCGGGTCCTATCTTCTGCTCATGTCAATGCTGCATAAAGCTTCAGGAGACAGTCAAATGGCACCCTCTGCCAAACAGTTTGTAAATGTGCAGTTCTGTCCCAGCAGATACTCAGGGAATCATCCAGGATAACACGAAAACTTAATAAGCCATAAGGGAGACAATGTAACTTGCTGAGATGCGGCAGCAGCTTTCTGGAGAGTAGCTTTATTGTCACCATGAAATGGCTGTGGTACATGCTCCACTTCTATGGTGACACCACACTAGATGTGTATTGCAGCACCCCAGCCACGTCTGACCTAGTCCCTAATTTGGGCTGCCTTTGTACCTTTGCTCTGATGCCTACAGGTGGACTCAGCAGCCTGCTGTTTGCTTTTTGCCATTCTGCCTAAGAGAAGACTAAACACTCCCACTTCCCTCAGCCATTCTCATCACACTTGTGCTTCAGGCCCTTCACCAGCTCTGCTGCCCTTCTCTGGACCCGCTCCAGCACCAAAATGTCTCTCTTTTAGTGAGGGGCCTAGAACTGAAGACAGGATTCGAGGTGCAGCTTCACTAGTGCCCAGTACAGGGGGATGATCGCTGCCCTGACCCTGCTGGCCACACTATTGCTGATACAGCCCAGGATGCTGCTGTTCACTACGTCTGCGTTCCAAAGGATAACACACAGTTAATTAATACAAAGCCCTGACTAGTAAGTGATAAATATACCTGAGCATTGTGGTGTTGTGGCTGCATGACTTCTGGGCAGGTTTGGGTCCAAGTAAAGCAAAATCCTATGTACAAGCAGAAGGCTGTGCAAATACTATGGCAATGCCTAGAGCAAGCTATCTTCTGTTTCAGCACACTGTACCACCCAGAAAAGCAGAGGCCCATTCTCTCCCAGCCTCGTTATTCAAGACCCTTCATTATGAGCAAACCGTAACTTTGTTATGTTAAACACATTTGTCTGTAAGACTGTGTGGTTCTCCTAGAAATGAAACTGAAGATGTAAAAGCAATTTGTCCTGCCTGGGAGACCTCACCTAGCTCTCAGGTTTATTCACTCCTGAATCATCTAGCCTCTTCAAAGAGTAAAGTTAAACACTAGAGCAACCTCATACTTACGCGCCTGAAGGATTTGTCGTAATTATGAAATTCAGATACTAAATGCAAAAGGCAGTTTACTGCCTTAATAGGCAGTTATATGCCCATTTAACATCTATTTAGTGCATGACTTCAGCTGCATTACTATGCTTTTAGTTTATTGGTTGTTAATTTGTAGCAATTGTCATGATAGAAAGAAAAAAACTAAAAGGAAAGAATTAAAAGCTGTAAGAACTGGCTCAAACAAGGGAATCTCACCAGACTGTGGTTATCAGAAACCATTTCAATAAAAATGGTTTCAAGTAAGCTTTTATCCTTTTTACTTCTTAAATCTTCCCACATCCCATTGTTTATTCAGTAACTCACACTGTGAGGCTGCTGTTTACACTTTTATACAATTTATTTTGCTAACACATTAAATTAAATGTCTGAAATAATCTTCTAAATTAGTTTCAACAGAATAGTTGTTAGATTATCATTAAATTTAACATATTGCATAGCAGAAAATTTGTTGGTATTTTGACTATTATCCCTGGCCTAATTTGCAAAAGAAATGGAGGTGTGACTTGATTAAACACATTCAAATAGCTAAGATGTTTCTGCAGTTAATTTCATTACAGAAAATAGCTTAGATATTAATTAGTGTATCTACTACATGCCATTGTTTGACTGAGAGATCATCCTTTATCTAAATGCATTTGCTTTTGGCAGCAAAACAAATCCGATTAGAACAACTCAAATTACAACCAGAGCATGGATGAACTGCAATAGTGTCCCTTCAGCTGTCATTTTGCAATGTCTAGCATGAACATAAAAGTTTAAGAAAACTATTCTTTACTGCTTCCTACAGAATGGGGAGTGCTAGAGGGAGTGCTGAGGGAGAGCACTAGCTGGGAACCACCCTGAGAGAACTCAGTTAAATGGCTTGTTAAAGATTTGCCCTTCCACGACAATTTACAAGCGTCTCTGGGAACAAAATTTTCTAGGTCAGCTGCCATCACAAGCTCTTTGTTTCTACAGCTACATACCAGCAGTCTAAAAGCAACACCAGATCAGATGAAGTTATGATGCTACACTCTTGGGCAGAGGCAGGATACCAGTTCAGAAGTAGGTTTGGGGAAAGAGAGTTAAAGTCAACTCCAAATACTCACAAAAATCCCATCTGTTGTATTGTCACCCACATAGTAGGGCTCTTATTCCCACAGTTTTCTCTCTCTAGTCCTGTTGACCTTGTCTCCAATACATGGAGTAAAAGTATTTGGCAACCCTTGTTGAATAAGTGGATATGTTCAGCTCCCAACCTTTATCACTAGATACACATAGTACAAACCTCCTGCATTGATCACTGAACAAAGTATTGATGTGACATCAAAAGTTGTTCTACAAAGCTGACAGCTATAACACGTACAGCAGTTGCAAAGCAAAACCCATACATCAACCGAACAGTGCAGTTTGCGCATATAATATGGTTGAGAAAGTGTCTGTTACAGCTGTGACATATAGACATCTCCCCTAGTTGTACAGGATCAGTAAATGAAAAGAGAAGTTAAACCCGGGTTTGACCAGGCAAGGAGTCATTATTGCCTATACATAATATATAACTCAGGTGGCTTAGCAGCAATTTTAAGCTCACTGTATTGTTTCAGCTGCTGGATTGCTGAAATGTCAGAGTAACAACATGCACGTGGGAAGCAGCACTACCTAGCAGACTGAGTGCTGAACTGGGAGTTGAAGCAGGAAAGCTGGCTAGTCCCCCTGGATTTTCCAATGGAGGGAAGCTTTTGACATGTCTCCTCCTCAGAGCTACAGACCAATCATTTCCAATCTGCTTTATATGGGTTTCACAGGTACTCCAGGTTCTCCTTGCTGCCTGTAATCTGTCATTTCCACCTTTACTTCTCTCTCTTTGCATCTCAATACTACCTTTTCCCTGATCACGGGAGAAACAGGTCTAAAACAGCCCATACGTATCACTGTTTATCCCTGTCTTTCCACAGCCAGAGCTACAGCCAAGTCTCTTGCCCCTGCATTGACTCTCTCTCCAGTTCACCTGCAACAAGAGACAACAGAACAGCCCACAGAAGAGCAGATGGAAGAAGCAGGGACAAAAACCCCTTCATGAGGCCTCTGCAGCCCCGTGACAATGCTGCCAATAAATGCAAGTTTTAAGGTTTTAGCCAATTCTAACCAAAAGTTTGATTTTAAAATTATCACCTTTGAAGTAATTAATATAGCAAGAGAAAGGGTAAGGGAGTGAGCAAACCACTCCACAAAGGGAAGATGACTGGTATTAAACCATCCAGTGGAACAATGCACACAGTTTACCAAAGCATCAGGTTGATCTGCTATTTTCACAGATAATTTCACAGCAATAAGAAAATTACACCGATTAGATGCCTGCACCATTTTCTAGATGATAATATTCACATTTGCTTAATGGCAACTGTGCTACCTGATTGTCAGGAAGCATCATTCTCCACAGCTAAATCGTAACTACCACAAGGCATCTACAGCAGCCAACAACCTGGCAGCACCTTTTGCTGCTTACTGATCAAGGAAATGGGGCCAGGTTACTCACACCATCTGCTACAGAGGGAAGTCGGGCACTTGGGACTGCTGGTTCAAAGCAGCGTTAGACTGAAGATGTACAATTCCGATGGACAGAAGTAAATCAATTTAAAAAATAAAACAATCAGAGTGGGAAATAAAAGTTCAAGACCTTTCAGTGCCACAGAACAAGCCCTGACTTTTCTTAACAAAGCATTACTTGTGGCAACTTGTGCTCACTTGTACTGTGTTAGGATTGCCAATACTAACTGCCAAGACTAAGAAACCAGCTTTGACTAGAGCTGACTGGGAAATCACAAGTATTTTTGGTTTCACATCAGATTCTAACCAAGTTCTTTCAATGGGTATTAAGAAGCCCAGAAAACCAAATACTCTGAAGTCTTTGCTTCCAAGCCAGACTTGAACCTAGGTTTCCACAACTGTGCAGAAGACACCACAAGTAAGCAGCTATTCTCCCCATTACTCTTGTTATTCCACACTCTTCTGAGAAACTTTCCCATAAAGGTTAGCCCTGAGCTAACTGTATTTCCACGAATGTTGGGACAAAGCTGTTTTCCATTGGAATAGTGGAGAAGTCAAACCTCAGCATCTTCAGCAGCAGTAAAATGCTCCTCAATTTTTCCTTATATGGGTTTATCCTCAATGCAGTTCTACATCTAAAAGCACATCTAGTCAGAGGCCTGCTTTAGCACAGCTCATAAAAGGCCCATCTTCTACAGACAAACCTTGGGTTGATGTCCACAGGTTGAAGTTGTGCTTGCAGACAAACTGAATGGGATAATTTCCAGTAGGTCACGTGCAGGCAGCCTCTCTCAAGACCTTCTAATGGGAAGATAGCAGGCATTTTAGTTTGGGCCTAAAGAAACTTGGCTCCTGGCTTTATTTACAGTCTCTCTAGCAAATATACAGATAGTACACAATGTAACTCACTTGCCTGTCTTCCATGCCAACTCTCAGCATAAAACTAACATTTTGATGGAATAATAAACCTCTCAAAATCTGAGCTGATAATGGACAGTCACGTTAGATGCTTAAATCATAGCAGCATGAACAGCCTTGCAATAATCGCCCCTGCAACTGCCAAAATGTTTTCATTGTTCATTAACTAGAACCTTTTTTGCATTGCTAATCCTAATGAAATGCCATTCTCATTACCATTCCAAGCACTATCTGTACCACATCTCTGTATTTCTTTTCCTCCCAAACATACAAACTTATTCACAACTGGCAGCCTGCTAATGCATTAAAAGCACAGAAATGGCTGCTTTAGCACAATCGGAATAAATCCACAGTGCAAGCACCTTTGGGGGAAGTTCAGTTCAGCCTTCAAGAACTCACATTTAAGCAGAAAAACAGAAGGCCTTTTATTGAAGAGGCCATATAGTAGAGTTTAAGTTCCAAATCCAAAATCCACTGAAGGTAATGGGAGTCTCTCCATTGATTTCTGTGTACACTGAACTGCTTTAACTCCCTCCCTTCCTCTTCTGCTCCTCCCAAAGCATGAGCAACTGAACCCACTGCAGAGATACAGACATTTCTCACAAGGTGCATGAATAATGCCTGTGTAGGAAAGGCGCTGTACTTTAACGTACTGAATTACCACTGCCATTTCCTCTACTCTGACTCCACAGTGGCAGAGTTCAAAGCACCCAGCAATCCTTCTCAGTTCACAAGCCAAGTTTTTTCTTTGTTTAATGTCTAATAAAACTTTAGCACAAAATTTAACACAGGCTCTGAGAAGCTGCAGCTTACTCCTCCATCTGTACCTTGTTTGCAAGCAAGAAGGAGCAGCCCAGAGGCACTTGCTTAAGGAAGCACCCATTTTCTGTGGAGAAAAAAACAGCCAGAAAGCATCTTCTGTAACAGACCTCCGTTCAAGATGTAAGCAGCTTATTCACAAAAGTACCTTATTTGTTAAAGGAGAGAAGAAAATAGAGACTTTCATTTCACACTCAGTCAAGTAAATAAAAAATGAGTCAGTAACTTCTTAATGGTGGTCAGCTCAATCACAAAACCAGTGAGAGAAGCTTTATGAGAGAAGATACAGACATGGAGCCTGGTTTGAGTGTGACCCTCTTGCTTTCAGCAATCCCATAACAGAGGAGGCTAACAAAATACTAGGCACCTTCAAGGAATTTCAGTCTTGGACCACTGGTTTGTTCTAGACAGACAGGTGTTTCATTCAGCTGTAAGCAGGGAATGTATTTCTCTCCCCTTCTCAAGAGGCTGCATCTCCAAAGACACCACATATGAAGTGCTACGTATTATTCAGAGATAGAGCATTTTTTAAGTTGCTCTGTGACAAAAATCTTGATTTTAATTAATAGCTTCACATGGATGTATGAGCCCTGAGTTCCTATAATAAGCAAACAGTTATAACATTTCAGCTGCTCTTCTTCAATATAATTTCATAAGCAACTAAATACTCATTCCACATTGACAAAGCATTTCCACACCAATAAAGGCTCTGAACTCATTAATTAAGGAAGAGTTTTTTATTTGGAGATAGCTAAACTGTCTTCCGCTAAAGGCCACATTATTTTATTCCATTTGACAACTCTTAATGAAGCCAGAAATGTTCTACAGAAGTGCAGAGAACAATTTTTGGTCCTTTTTCTCACTTCTCTCATCTCCAGGGCTTAACTAAAGTGTTTCTTTATAGCTTCCAATATACAATTCATGGAGCAATCCAGCACACTGAGTATCTTAAAGTCGTTTGAGACACTGTCCCTGGAAAAAGTCAAACAATAGCAGGCCCCAGGGACAGAAAGGTGAAGGGCATGTGTAGAACACGCCTTTCCTAAGAAAGCCTTAATTTTACTTTTTTTTAGGCTATGACACAAGCCACTACCTTATGCAACAGCTATTTCTAAGAAATCAGTGGGCAGCAGTTGGATTCACAGACCAAATTTCCCATTACAGGAATTATTGCACATAACCAGCTAATGTCAGCAAGATCACTGCTAAGTACTTCCTCCGCACTGATCACCTCCAACTTGTAGAAGCCTCATTAGTGCCAAGACTCAAGAAAAATCCTGTAGAAAGAGAATACCACTTTTAAGTTGGATAAAGAGAAAAGAACTCCCCTCTAAGTCAGTCTGACTAAACCACCAAGAGTCACATGGCAAGTCCCATAAAACCTCACCCCAAACTTCTCATCAACTCCCATAGTCTTTGTATCAGATATGTTGGCACTTAAATTAGCAGTTATAATTTTCTAACCTGACCCATCTAATAGGAAATAGCATGGTATGAGGAAAGAGCAGATTTTTACCTAGAAAATTCTTTGTTACTGCCAAGGTCTGAAAGACTGCTGATGTCCCCGCCTCTTACCCTTCTGCCTTCTGAAGCATTGCATCCTTTGTACTACAATCTTAAGTTCCCTGACACAGCCTTCCTCACCTAAAAGCAATAGATTTTTTACCACTTTACTAAAAAAAAAATCTCAAAAGCCCAGAGAAGGTGGTTTTCAACTAGTCAGAAGGCAGACACTTGAGACCAGGGTAAAGCCTGCATGAAAGAGAATTTTCAAGCAGCCTCAAAACCACATGCAGAGTAGTTTATATTCTCTTCCCCAGAGATCTTTTAGCTTAAACAGGCAAGAGTAAGGTTTGACTTTGATTTAGCCAAGGCCAGACAGATATTAAGCACAAGTTTCAAGAATTTATGCTTATGAAATTCATTATTAGAATGTACTCAATCTTCCAAAGCCTCAAGAAATTCACGAGTACAGTTCAATTTCCAATCAGCTGCTACCCAGTCACCACTAAGTTTATTATGCAAACCTTGTAACATGCCCATAGCAGTACCATTACAATCTTGACAGAGCAATATTGCTAGTAAGTACTCATAATACTCCCATACATAAGCACAAAATAGTGTCAACTTCACCGTGCACTACACTTCTGTAGCTAGCTACGGCAAAGTTTGAGTGAGGACAAAACTAGCCCTTAGCAGTGCTGTACTCATTAGCTGATAGTGACATATTTCATTGATGCTGAAGAAACAGGTCAACATTGTGTGTAATTCGTTATAAGACTTTGGAGATTTTTGTCTTTGGAGAAAGATTCAAATCATATTTTCCAGAAAAGGTATGGACACTGGCTGTTGAGAAATACTGGACTTAACATATCATAATTATCTTAATGTGTTTTTTTTAATCTACTTCTCCCCCTTTAAATAAAAAGTAAATTAACAGTTTCTTATATGAGATCTAGAAGAACTAAAGTACAGTGGGTCCAGACTGTAAAATCTCTGGACATTTTATCTGTGCTGTCAAGAGCAGACAAAGCCCGGCCACACTGCAGCAAAACAGCTACTCAGTGAAGCAGAAGGTTCCATCTCAGTGAAACTTGGCTGATTATAAGCTTGAATAAACCCTGTAATAAGAGAGTTGTATGACAAGCACGGGGTACGCCAGGCAGAGATCACCCTGATCTTCACTAACTGGAATCCAATAGTCAATTATCCATCCTTTTCTGCTCATCTGATGCAGTCGCTCTGGGAGGAGATGGGACAAGCAACTGATAAAGCAGATCTCAGAAAAATTTGACCAAACTCAGGGAGAGCCCCTACACAACCTGAAGGAAAATGACTCCAAACTGAAAGCAGAGACAATGTGCTACAAACAGCATTACCGCGCACACACGAAAAACCCCTCCTAGCTCTGAAGTCATCTATGAGCTCCAAGGTAAGTGATGTGCTTGAAAGATGAACAGGAGTTGCTAAGATTGCCTGATGTGCAATAAGGTAAGAGGAAAATAAATAAATAAATAAATAAATAAATAAATAAATAAATAAGGAGCTGCGTTTAACAGAATCAATCCCTGGATGTTCCTGTGACAGAAATAAACCCATTCTGTTATCTTATTTTTCTCCCTTCTCTTCTACATGCCAGATACAAATCATACTCTGAAAAAATACATGAGAAGAGCTTTAAAAAGCAGGAATTTAAGGTCCATATCAGGAAGCTAATTTTTTCTTTTTCCTTTTTTTTTTAAGTGTTTCAGGGTGTGAAATTCATAGGTTAAAGTATAACGTGCCTCGAGATAACTAATGACTTTACTTCAGCTGTACCTGCAAGGCATCCTTTCTTGGACTTGACTTTTGGTCTCACTGATACTAGTGACCTGCAAAGAGTTTCAAGAAGATACATTAATAAAAACACTTACTACCTTATTTCAGATTAACCTGAGAACACCAAAGGGTACCATGGGTACTACTCTCCCCACTCTCCTAGGAGAGAGGATCCAGGCAGCTGTTGCAGCACTGCACTCTGGGTTTCCCCAGAGGAACCCACTGCACAGCAGTGAGCATTCAGAGTGGTATGTGTGTTTCCATATGGCGCTGTTCATATTCCTTGATTGGTAAGGATCTGCTTGGACATCCTTTTACATCCACTAAGAAGATGGAGACGCATATTTGCAATTACTGTTCTTATCCACATACCTTGAAATTTTATTTGCTTTACCCCTTCCTGTCTAATGCTCAAAGGAAGTTTGTAGACTACATTTCAGAAAAGTGCTACAAGGAACGCTGCTTATAGTATAGTATTAAGCTAGAGTATTATGTTACCCATCATGCAAAGTCTGATGGTGAAGAAGCCACTCTTCAACTGGTCAGAAGTGATACCTGTAGTAACACTGTTTTTTCCAGTAGTTCAGTGCTTCTCCCAAGTTTCCCAGGTTTTGTTTGGTCCTTTTTCCAACTGAATCCCTGACAATAAGCCTGACAAAAACTTCTGCCAAGTAATTAATACAGTTTTTGGATGCCCAGCTTTAAGTGTGCAGCCAGAACATATGGGAAATTTATATTAGGGATAGGCTAGAGAGTATGGAACTCTGTCTGGGGACAGGTGAACAGTCGACAGAGAGTTTGTGGGTCAGGGTTAAAGGGAGAACAGCGATGGGTGACATTATTGTGGGGATCTGTTACAGACCGCCTGACCAAGGGGACTTGCTGGACGAAGCGCTCCATAGGCAGATAGGAGCAGCCTCACGCTCGCAGGCCCTTGTTCTCATGGGAGACTTCAACCACCCTGATATCTGTTGGAGGGATGGTACGGCCCGGTACAAGCAATCCAGAAGGTTCCTCGATTGTGTGGAAGACAACTTCCTTCTGCAAGTAATAGAGGAGCCGACAAGGAGAGGTGCCATGCTTGACCTCGTCCTCACCAACAGGGAAGGGCTGGTTGGGAATGTAACGCTCCAGGGCAGCCTTGATTGCAGCGATCATGAGATGGTTGAGTTTGAGATCCTCAGGACAGTGAGAAGAGCGTGCAGCAAGCTCACTGCCCTGGACTTCAAGAGAGCAGACTTTGGCCTCTTCAGGAACCTGCTCAGTAAGGTTCCATGGGATACAGACCTAGAGGGCAGGGGGGCCCAAGACTGTTGGTTGATATTCAAGGATCACCTGCTGCAAGCTCAGGAGCGATGCATCCCAACTAGAAGGAAGTTCAGCAGGAGGGCCAGGAGACCTCCTTGGATGGGTAAGGAGCTGCTGAGCAAAATTCGAAAGAAAAAAGAGGCTTATAAAAGGTGGAAGCAAGGTCAGGCGGCCTGGGGAGAATACAGGGATGTTGTCCGAGAAGCTAGGGACCAGGTTAGGAAAGCTAAGGCCCATTTAGAATTAAACTTGGCTAGGGATGTTAAGGATAACAGGAAGGGATTTTATAGGTACATTGCCGATAAGAGACAGGTTAGGGACACCGTGGGCCCTCTCCAGAAGCTATCGGGAGAACTGGCTACCCTGGATTTGGAGAAGGCTGAGGTTCTTAATGACTTCTTTGCCTCAGTCTTTATGGGCAAATGCTCTGACCACACCACCCAAGTCTTGGAAGGCAGACGTGGGGACGGTGAGGGTGGGGACCCTGGGCCCACTGTGGGGGAGGATATTGTTCGGGACCACCTTAGGAACCTGAATGTATACAAGTCCATGGGACCGGATGAAATCCATCCAAGGGTCCTGAAGGAGCTGGCAAATGAAGTTGCTAAGCCACTGTCCATCATATTTGAAAAATCATGGCAGTCAGGTGAAGTTCCCGATGACTGGAAAAAGGGAAATATAACCCCCATTTTTAAGAAGGGAAAAATGGATGAGCCGGGGAATTACAGACCAGTCAGTCTCACCTCTGTGCCTGGCAAAATCTTGGAGCGGATTATCCTGGAAGCCATGCTAAGGCACATGAAAACCAACAAGGTTGTTGGTGACAGCCAGCATGGCTTCACTAAGGGGAAATCCTGCCTAACCAATCTGGTGACCTTTTATGAAGGGGCTACGGAACTGATGGACAGGGGCAGAGCAGTTGATGTCATCTACCTGGACTTGTGTAAAGCCTTTGACACTGTCTCCCATGACATCCTTCTCTCTAAGTTGGAGAGACATCAATTTGATAGGTGGACCACTCGGTGGATAAAGAACTGGCTGGATGGCCGCACGCAAAGAGTAGTGCTCAGTGGCTCAGTGTCCAGCTGGAGACCAGTAACGAGTGGTGTCCCCCAGGGATCGGTGTTGGGACCGGTCTTGTTCAACATCTTTGTGGGTGACATGGACAGTGGGATTGAGTGCGCCCTCAGCAAGTTTGCCGATGACACCAAGCTGTGTGGTTCGGTTGATACATTGGAGGGAAGGAATGCCATCCAGAGGGACCTTGACACGCTTGTGAGGTGGGCTGATGCCAACCTGATGAAGTTCAACCATGCTAAGTGCAAAGTCCTCCACCTGGGTCGGAGCAATGCCAGGCACAGCTACAGGTTGGGCGGGGAGGAGATTGAGAGCAGCCCTGCAGAGAAGGACTTGGGGGTGTGGGTTGATGAAAAAATGAACATGAGCCGGCAGTGTGCGCTTGCAGCCCAGAAGGCCAACCGTATCCTGGGCTGCATCAAAAGGAGTGTGACCAGCAGGTCGAGGGAGGTGATCCTGCCCCTCTACTCTGCTCTCGTGAGACCTCACTTGGAGTATTGTGTGCAGTTCTGGTGTCCTCAACATAAAAAGGACATGGAAGTGTTAGAACAAGTGCAGAGGAGGGCCACGAGGATGATCAGGGGACTGGAGCACCTCTCGTATGAAGATAGGCTGAGAAAATTGGGGCTGTTCAGCCTGGAGAAGAGAAGGCTGCGTGGAGACCTCATAGCAGCCTTCCAATACCTGAAGGGGGCCTATAGGGATGCTGGGGAGGGACTCTTCATTAGGGACTGTGGTGAGAGGACAAGGGGTAATGGGTTTAAACTTAAACAGGGGAGGTTTAGATTGGATCTGAGGAAGAAGTTCTATACTGTGAGGGTGGTGGGGCCCTGGAATGGGTTGCCCAGGGAGGTTGTGAATGCTTCATCCCTGGCAGCGTTCAAGGTGGGGTTGGACATAGCCTTGGATGGCATGGTTTAGTGGGAGGTGTCCCTGCCCATGGCGGGGGGGTTGGAACTCGATGATCTTGAGGTCCTTTCCAGCCCTTACTATTCTGTGATTCTGTGATTCTGTGAAATTAATACTTTCTGCACTTCAACCAGCTGCTCAGAAGCAGGGAGCAATCCAGTATACGTAGTCCCCTACACTTCCAATTTAAACATCAACCTCACTGCTGCTAATCTTCTGTCTCTGGCTCTTGTAACATAATCATGAAAAGGCTACATTTGGCTTCCTCCGTTAAATATTTCAATCCCCAGTCATACTGAAAATACAGCAATTTTCCATGGCATGGAAACACAAGCAAAATTGACAATTACATTAATGTTCTGTTTATCATACAAACATAACCCCTAAGATCTGCAGTTGAGAAAGGAGTATTTTCTTTCCCATGCAGAGATAGAAAGCATATCATTAGTCAATTTACAGTATTGAGAGATACTGTATGTATTAATCTTCCGCTAAAAAGTCAGAAACACACACCTACAAAATAAAGGAGGAATTCTGCCAGCTCTTGAAATAGGTGTTTTATCCACATTATTTAGAAAACAACTCAGACCAGTTAGAGAATGAACACTAATTTGTGAATTCAAGCCTAGATTTCCCTTCTCATCTACAAGGAACATTAAGAGAGGGAAAGAAAAAGAAAGACAATTATTTAAATAAAATTAGAACAAATAAGTGTGTATAATGTGATTGGCTAAATGCAACGTGTTGTCAGTTTTGTTCCGACGTATTTTCAGGATTCTCCAACAGCTCTCCAGTTAAAAATATATAACCTCACTAAAAGAGTAAATGAGGGAGGTATGTGATTTTTCCAGGTATGTCAGCAGCGTAACTAAAACTTTCACACTGCTTTATTTTTTATCAAGAATATAAGCTCTCCTATCCCATACATGCAATTTCAAAGAAGCAGCTCAGCAGACAGTAAAATACAATGTGATACTTACCTAAGGCCTTTGGCAAAGGATGTCCTAGGATGCCTTCATAAAAAAATCAGCAACCAGGGATTCACGTGAATCTCTGTAGAAATACAGGAGCCTGTATCCAAAATACCTGCCTCACATGTAATTCGGAAACAGTACTCTCTCAATTTTCACCATAGGAAAAGGGCTTTTAAAGTTGATGAAATTTTCACTCAAAAAGCAGATAGATTGTCTAATTCAAGGCAGGTTTCGCAATAAGTCAACTGGCGCTTATTCTCGGGTTAGACTGCTCAGAAGGCACCAGCTTGAGGAGATCATGAAGCAGTCGGATGCTCTATCCAGAAAAGTTTTATATTCTTCACCATCTGCATCATATTCATGTCTGAGGGGGGAGGACAAGAAGCAAGACCATGTTAGAGGAGGAACAATGTTACTCAAAATTACAGACGAAGTGATAAACAATTTGTTATGGAAATAACAAATCTCTCTTCTCTCTGCATGGCAAGATTGGCTATTTTTTCCTATTTTAACATGCTAACGGTTAACATAACTACATTTTTCAAGCATTTCTCTCTTGAAGACATAAATTGCTGTACATGACCTTTCCCTAGAGTAAAAAAAAAGTTCTGAGAGAACTCAGAAAGGCCTTGCAGGTCAGTGATGAGAGACCTGAACCTTTACTAATTTTTTTTCCCTGGATCCTCCTTTTGTCTGCTTTCTCTGATCCAAGTTCTTTGCCTCTCTTGTTCCGCTTCTATTTCTTTTAGTTCAGACAGAAGCAGATTCATTTGCACAGCTACCAGAAACTCCTTTTGGATTCCTACACAGTGTTCATAACTAATTCACCAAATCTGCTGTCTAGACTTTTCATGTAAATGATAATGCCATCAGGCAAATCTCACTAGCTGTGAATTAATGCTAAAGTGAACTTATAATCAGCACAGTGAGATTCAGTCTACCTTATCCCTTGCCCAGAGGAGCTGTGGCTGCCCCATCCCTGGCAGTGCCCAAGGCCAGGTTGGATGGGGCTTGGAGCAACCTGCTCTAGTGGAATCCCTGTGGCAGAGGGTTGGAACTAGATGAGCTTTAAGGTCCCTTCCAACCCAAACCAGTCTGTAAGTCTATGCTAAAACACCATCAATAACTAACAACTTGCTGGAACTCAAATACAAAGTTGCAAAGGGTGAAATCCACTTCTTACTTTCATCATTAAAGGCAACACAACAGAAGATGCACATTATTTCACAGTGGCAAAAACCATGCATGTGTCTACTACTAGCTCCAACACATATTCTTCAGCCCCAGAAAACTCAGTGGGAACTTCATGTCTATGAAAAATGTTTAATTGGAAATATATACCCTTAGGCATTGCAGACAATAGTAAGGGAAGTTGCTGGACTCTCATCACAGCAGCTACATGTGAATTTAATGAGAAAGCAAAACAGCATTCACAAATCTTATTGAGTTACTTCTCATGTTTACAGTCCTGGCCACCAAGATCCAACTTGAAGCAACTGTGCTCACATTAGTAAGTTTGACTTTGGAGGACTTCAGAAAGCATCAGATTCTAATGTACAAGGATAAAGAACAAGAATTGGCTCTACAAAGTCATGCTGTATGCTAAAAGTAACACTCACTGACCTAACCCTTTAAGACAGGAGCATGTATGTAAAACCAAATTAGTGTCACTGTAATTTATACTGAAGTTATGATGAGTCTTATCAATACCAAAGAAGCAATCAGGAATCCTCTTCAGGGTCAAGGGAAGCCACATACCTCCTTGAGCATAATTTGCTTTCAAGCATTGCAAATGCAAAACACCAAAGGTGGACAAAGAACAAGCTTGGAGAAAAAAATTATGCAGATAAATTTCCTTCATAGGCCTGCAGATACAAGATTATCTGGAAAAGAGCATAATTGCGTCCTATTCAGGAACTCCTTAAATGCAATGCAGAATGGACTCATACCTGGACAGGTCTTCAAGTCATAGATTCTGATCACAGTGGCTAAATGAGACTGAGAAATTTGCTTGCAGTCAATAGTTTTAAAATCACAGTAGATCCAGGTTCCTATACAAATGTGCCAATTGGCATAGTAGAAAGAACTCAGGCTCAAACACAATTGCATAAAACATACCTATTAGTTTTAGTTTGCCTTTTTTCTTAATTCCAAATCCACCTATATAGAAAGATTTATGCCTTCCTCAATTAATAGGAAGATATTGCAGGATATACTAGGAACTGGTTATTTCTAAGACAAAACTACACCTTTAGGACCTGACGTTATTAGTCTTCTACACAAGTTTCATATGGCAGTGCCCCTCCACTATTTTACATCAGAAGCAGGGAATCCCACTTATTGTATGCCATACAAGGAATATAATAAATCAGAAGCATAACAACAATGCTTTGGTTTTGTTTGAGATTAAATAAATTTGCAAGTAGAGTTCTAGAGATCTGACAAGTACGAAATAGCTCCTAATCTAACAGTAGCTGTATTTCTTGGGTACTGCCGATTCTGCTTAAATCCCAGTGAAGTAGGACACAAGGTCTCATACAGCTAAAACTATTAAAAGATCTCCTGAAATGCATTCTTCCCTGACTTAAAACATTGTGCTCCAACAGTCAGCTAGAATGAACAGAACAAGGAGCAAATGTTTGTAACACAGTCCAGAGCACAGAGCTTCCCAAAGGCAAGTCCAGCTGGAGGGAATAACACCATAGCAGTCTCTCCCAAATTACAGGGATCACCATACCTGCAGCAGAGCATCTGCCTTAACTGGGTGTTCCAGGTGAATGCAGAACCGAGCCCTTGTCTACAACTATGAACATCTCCACCACTAATAGCAGAAAAGACCCTCATCACAGCTATAATTGAAGGCAAGCTGAGAATGAAGTTTACCAGCCTCAGTCTAGCTTCCTTGTGTGTTGCTGACCATTGATACCACCCATCCAGAGTGACTACTGTTTAAAAATTATGCTGACAAAAATAAATCTATTGATGGATCTGAACTAAACATGATGAAAGCAGAGCATTTCAAACCTAACCTCCATTTCACAAGCTGTCCAAATTGGGTACGTGACAGTCTCCTTTTCACAGCAGCTACAAGCAGCCCCAAGTCAATCTGAGCTTTATAGGATTTCTACTCCCATTCAGGAATTGCTGACATTTGTTCAATTTGCTAATGATGAATATGACTATGGGATGGGTATGAACTGGGTATAGACTGGTAGAAAGAGATGGCAAAAGAGCTACTTTAGCATTTAGAGCAAACACTTGTCAAAACCCAGGTGCTGTGCAAGCTTATCTCTCATCCCCAGCCAGGGCTTTGCACTGATTTTATTCTCAAGTTTAGGCTATCCCCCATACCGCCTGCTCCAGGTGAGTGTCCCATTAAATGCCCTTGAAGATCAAAAAACATTTTACTAACAACCTGAAACTAGGTCTCAAGTCTTAAGACATGGCAAAGTTCACAGCGCTACTAATGAGGCTTGAAAGCAGGGCCTTTAAAGCTCAGACACATGTAATGATTAAGACAACCAAAGAATAGAAGACCTGAAATCCTGAGTGAAAGTAGGGTCCACCTAATCAAATATTCCAAGAACAGACAGGACCAGGCACTTCATATGATCTGCTTTGAAAATGCGTAGCTCTAAAGTGGGTTGCATCTGTCAAATGATGTGTGATGTTAGAACATGACACACTAGACTGGGAAGTCTGCACTTAATGAATTACCAATTGCAATCACTTACCAAGAACGGAATGCTTTTCTCTTTGACATATGGCCTTAGATAAGAGTACTACTTTCACAATCATTGGAAAAGTAGATTTCATTATCCAGCGTATAGAATTAGAAGGTTACTTTAATGTAAGACACATGCTGGGATGCAGTCATCACACAGATTGCTTGCTTAGGAAATTCTTGTTGCGGTTACCCTGACATTACAATTAAGGTCTAGTGATGGTAAACTATAAAACTTCTTATTTAAATTTGTTTTCTGCCCTTCCCCATTCTCTAAGTGCAGTTAAAAAATTCTGACACTTAGATGCATGTGTCCTGCTTCAAGGAAACTCCAGATCCCTCCAAAGCAGAGTTAGAAAAAAAACAAACAACTCTTAAAATGACATACAATATAAATAAATAAATAAATAAAAACATAAATATACGCACACACAAAAGCACTGCAATTTACTAAAGAACACTTACTTTCAAATACAGCATCTGTTTTTTAAGTAGAGGTCCAGCTTTGTAACTGAGTTTGCCAGCTGGGTGAAATCAAGCTACAAGAATTCGATTCCCCCCAGTTTTCAGAGTACATTTCAAATGACCCTTCACATCCAAAATGAAGAGTGTGTAGTATAAGTTAAAAGGACAAATTATTCACAGCAACATTAGGAATGCCAAATACTATAAGCATTTCATTTACAGATTTACAATTTCCATTCTTCGGAACAGGATGGGGAGGAAGCTGCAAGTCACCAAGAGCCCCAAAAGGAACTCGAACTAGCCAGAGGATCCCAGGGAACACATGCTACAACAGCAGCCTTTTAGAAGAGTTTGGGTGTGCTCCATCTGATAATCCCCGAGTTCTAGAGACTGTTGAAACTGCCATTACGTAGCACTAGCAGCCAAGAATTCTGAGGTTTCTTCCCTGCTTTGCTGCTCAGTCCACTGCATGGAGCTTCAGATACTGATCAAAGTATCATCTCTCATCTCACACAGAAGTTAGTGGCTTCTTTATTTTAAACTTTGTTGGGAAACTCAGAGTCCTTTTATCCTTAAGCAAACAGTTGCAGATCACAAATGGGACCATTTCCCCAAATGAAATGGATGACAGCTCAGGATTTCTCTAATTTTAGGACACGGATTTTCCTTCATGGAAAGCATCACTGGCAAAAGAGCTCCCAAAACATCCAATCATGGAAGTATTAACTAAGACATTGTGCGCCTCCTCTAGCAAGCCACGCCTCTCTCACTTAACTGTTGGGTTCAGGCTTCAGCCCATTACCTGTGCTGTTCAGACCAGAGACATTATTTTGAGCAAGATGTGCTGCCACAGAGCGGGACTCTTTAATTACTGTCAAACAAATCACCTCTCCAGAGCATCAATGCACACCACAGTAGTCAGTTTCCAGCTTCCTGAATGAGTCCTGAGGGACATATCCAGAGAACTGATCCTCTGTGAGCTCCCATTTCTCAGGTTCTTTAAGCAGAGCTAGTGGCCTCACTTCGAGCACTTGTACTAACTTGTTCAGAACCAGCTGTCAAGCCCTGTGCAACACTCCACGTGTGGTCAGGCAGCTGGACAAGATGGGCATTCCTTCCAACTGAAACTATTCTATTCTACATCCATCAGCCCTTGCTGAGGTTGAATAAGGTCCTGCAAGGTGTGAATGTAACTTCTCTGTTTGAGCTTTCAAATCAAGGTGTTTGAAAAAAACACAGTAATTCAGTCGCACTTGTACCTTTGATAAAAGAACATTTTGTTTTTCAATCTAACTCAAAGTAAACTGACATATAAGTGCAACAGTGACATTGTACAGATCTGATGGTCACATCCATTCAGACCACCTGACAGTTGTAAACAATAATTAGTTTGATTTGCATAATACCTGCTCTGCAATAAATCCTTGGACCTTTACCAGCTTGTTGACTTTGTCCTGTCCCTCAAACACTGCAGCCATGTAGAAGACTATAACTTCAGAAGAGGGAAGAGAGCAGAAACAGATCATTTCCATTCAGTGGAACTTGAAGCAGCACGTTTGTCCTACCTGCTTACTTCCACATTCAAAGCCAAACTGGAATTCCATAGAGAACAGAACACAGCACCCTTGCCTTCGGCTGTTCACCACCTTATTCCACAGACATGCTGCTGAAAGCTCTTCTGGAGGTTCTGCACAGCTGTGTAGGTGGCCCTAAAAACACATTATACCATGTGCAGATCTTATCTGTCTTAATCCAGGAAAGTACTGAGTAACAGCACATCCAGAGCAGGAATCAGGATGCTTTCACCTCAGCCTTTTGGCAAATGGACTAAACTTTTGCAGTTAAGCTGAACATCCATGAACATACTAGTGTTCCTAAATAGACGACACTGCCTTAGCTGCCATATTTGGAACAGTTGTCAAAAAAGATTCTCCTGATTTACTACTGCCTTTCGAAATGTTGAACTCCAGATCTATTTTGGTCTGAAGAACATCATGCTTTCCTCAGTTCAGCAGGTAGGAAGCAACTATGTCAACTTTCCAAACAAAGTTCAAAACGGAAATTTAGCAGTCAATATGCTTCTGCTTCCTAAGGCTGTGTATCTCCAGACTTGGAAGTGGTGATTACTTTTTCAAAAACTCATTTTACAGGACTGCAAATATATTTCCAGATAGAGTGCAAATTAACTAGCAAAGAAAGCTGCTACTAGGGTCCTCATTATCCCAGTTATTTCCAGTACTTCTCTCCAGCTTCCTAGACCATTTAGTAGAGCTCCAAACCCAGTCCAGTGTCGTAATTAAGCTCCCTCTTTTAACTTGAGACCCTATAAAATTGCAGTCTATTTCAGAAATCTGTCTGTGCCTTATGTTTTGAGTGAAGGACAGGTTTGATTTGTCTAAGACTCTGTTATTTGAATTTTGGCTTTAGAACCCAAACTCAGCAGTGCTTGGGTTCATTTTTTCTATGCTGAACTGAGCTCAGGTTTAGTCCTTCTTAGACTTTCAGTGTGAAATATGGCAAGACTGTCCTTCACAATTATCAGAACCAGCCTAACAGATATTTACAAACAGAAGAGGAGGGAAGAGAAATAAAGACAACGTGCAAAGCGCAAACACCTAAATCAGCACCCTTTTTCTGTGTAGGGAGTCTGAAAATAGGTCTTCTATTTTCCAGAAAAGGAGCGTTAAAGCATTTGAATCTCTGATGAGTGTCTAGAACCAAACTCCAAAAACAGGTCATTTGGATGAAAAAGAACAACCACAGAAAGACTGTTCTATTAAAACCATATCTTCAGCAGCTGAACTGAAACTTGCCATACTCCCACAGTACCACATTAAACCGCTCTAAATGCTTTCTAGTTCTGATTAGTACAATCCAAAAGATTGTGCTAATACCTGCCAAGACAAAGCATTGCTGAGTCCAGGCCAGCAGTTCCAAAGGTCACACACAAGCCTGTTAGATGCCTTCATATCTCACATGAAGCTGCACGCTCTCAGTGATTCATAATGCAGGCTTCATAGCATCAACATTTCTCCTGTTTCTTCCCAGTTATTTAGGCTGCTGCTTTAAAAGTTCTTCTCCAGCTCTGCACAAAAAAAAATTAAATCTGGTTTTGACAGATATTGAAATGATGCTTCCAGTCAGTCAGTGAAAATATTTAACTCTTGACTCTGGCTCATGCCAGGGCACTAGTTATGAAATAATATGCTATGTAGTCAGAAGGTAAAAACAGGAGCTCTAGAAAAGAAAGCAACTTCCAGCATATGCAGAGGAATCTCAGGGCATGGTGCCGGAGGCTACGGCTGGGGTCAACAACAGTTTTGCTTCTGCATTGTCTCATTTTTGCCACTTGCCATATTGGAGGTAGCAGATCGAAAGTGAGTCAGGCATTAAAATGCTACGTAAGTCAGGATTTTATGCTTTCATGCAGTGTCTCAATTAATCAAAGTTTTGCTCTAAAATTCAAGTGGCAATGCTCAAAGCCAAGTCAAGACAAAAAATACAAGCTGATTAATTTCCCTCTAATTTGTATGATAATTAAAATTCCAACTTTTAATTCTGTTAATTGTCCTCCCACAAGGAGTTTGATTGGGCTTTGCTAATGCATGCTGTGAAAATGCACTTCCCACAGGTCTGTCTTTGTTTCCTTTAAAATGTGATGCTTTTATACCATTATCCCTTAACTTCTATAGACAAATGTAAGCTCATCTCTGGCCTGTTTTGACGCAAGTCCCCGTGTAACTTAAGCTGTGTCCATAAATCAAATGCTGAAAGTCATTAGGTGTTTCATCAGAACATTGTGCCAGTGTGTGGGCTCTCCATGCCTTTTAATGAGCAATTAAACCTGCAAAACACAGACGGGGAAAAAGACTAGAGTTAAAAATAAACACACATCCTCCCCTGGAAACTAAATATCTCTGAAGAGAACTGGAGAAAGACAAAATATCATACAGCAGACATCCCGGTTTCTTTAATCCTACCAAACTGTATAAAAAAGCAGTCAGATGTGAGAAGTGCTGGCATCTGCACACAACCTAAGCACTCATAGGAAAAAAGAGTTTAACTGGTAAAGCTGCAATCAACCTATACAGTTTATGTTTCCCTGGCTGGCTACAAAATAACCTGCTCCTTTATTTGACGTACATGAATGGAAAGCCTCACCAGTCCCTTCCTTGGAGTGTAACAGTTATTTGTACACAGGCAACACCTGTCATGTTGAATGAAGGAACGAATGAACAAACACTTGCCATGAATGAACACAACATGATCAAACAATGCAAAGAAGTAAATAAACCCTAGGAGTCATCTATGGCCACTGTCTAGTTCTGGACACATTCAAAACTCCTACCTACAACAAACTAAAACACACAAGCTAATAACAAACAGCACATTCTGAAACTCTCAGCTCACTGGCTTCAGTAAATACTCTAAAGCCATCCTCCTAATGAAGGTGGGGGGAATAAATACTCCTGAATGAGAGAATTCAACAGATTTCAAGATGGACAGTCGTATTCTTTCCCTGTACTTCTTCCTGCCTACCAAGTTATGAATATTTTCTATTTAATTGAGCACTAATAATTGCACTGTCATTAGAGGTGGCTAAGCAATACGAAAATTATCAGGCAAACGCACATTGTCCATCAGCAGACAATTTGGACAGTTATGACACTGACTAAATACAAAAAAAGATTTGTCAAACAGCAGCATATTTTAAAAATACATTAGAGAATGCATAAACAAGGACTGAGGCTGGTAAATCCATCATCATTTGCAATCTAACATGTTTACCTCAGGGCTCATGAAGAATCTTTTTGTTCCTCAGAATAAGAAATGACAACCTGGCCTTTCATATACTTTGAATATCTTCATGCTTCCCTGCCTTATGCCTTTCATTGTATAAATGAACATCACATCATACTGATATCACATCAAAAAGCCTCAAAAAGCTATCAGGGTTTTCACTGCCAGGATAGATGCTTCAACAACTTCTCACTGCCAGCTCCAGCACTGTCCTATTCCTGAAACACTTGACCACTTAGTAAAGCCCTCAAGTTATAACCATTATATTTCAAACAGAACTAGCAGTGAAGGTGGGACACTGGTGATGGATGACAGACATGGAGAAGCGGGGTCAGAGGCCTTCCTTCCACCCTGAAGTAGTAAATGAAGCAGAACTCTCCCCTGTTCACTTCAAACATAGCAGCACCACACTTTTACACTGTATCAGAAAACTCAACGCCTTTTAGGACTGAACTCCTTATCTGGGACTTTTTCCATCATCCAGAGCCATTCATTTGACGACGCAAAAGCTATTAAATCTCCTTTTACATAAAGAATTCCATTTTTTTATACAGTAGTTTACTCTCAGTTTAACACACTGTGTAGGTCAACAATACCAAGACAATGCAAAAATACAAAAGGGGGAAAGGAAACTCTTACATTTATTACCCTTTGACTCAAACCAATATAGAAATATGCTAAATGTGTTAGACTAATCATATAGCCCCAACCTTAGCAGATAAGAAAATCAATTGTAATTTCTTTGGCTATTTTCTCATATATTCTCAACTTGTTCGCAGCCTTTTCTTTTTAGGGAGCAGCCAATGAATATTTTATACTGGAGTGCACTGACAATTTTATCTGCCAGCTAATAAAAAAGCTGCTTGGTCATGGGTGTAAGAGTAGAGGTCTATTTTAGTCTGGCTGGCTGTAATAAGAAGGATGACAATTTTAAATTGGGAGATTAATGGATAATTTGGAATCACTGTCATTGTGACACAGCTAGTGACCTTTTCAAATTGACAGATAGCTCCATTTCACCCCAACCAGCTACAACAAGAGATTGTTTCAAACAATTGGACCTAAATGCCAGGCTTAACGGAGGCCAGGCACAGAGATGTGGCAGGACAGTTTGTAAGTAAAATAGGCCTCCCACAGATAAATGAAATACTTAAGAGGGCAATCCATCCAGCAGTTCCAATTCTTAGTTTTTAGCTTCTGCAGCATTAGGAAGGTAAAAGAGACTCATGCCAGAAAGAAGAATGCTCAGCATTATCTTCTCCAGCAAAGAAAATGATATGGTTGCAACACTGAACCATTTAGGGTCTGAGATTGCATTATGGAAAGATAT
Organism: Amazona ochrocephala; assembly: GCA_039720435.1. Lineage (NCBI taxonomy): Eukaryota > Metazoa > Chordata > Aves > Psittaciformes > Psittacidae > Amazona > Amazona ochrocephala. The sequence continues at coordinate 15,477,304 of CM077884.1, read as the reverse complement.
TTAATAGGTGAAAGCAAACTTCTGAGGATATCTGTACCCATCCTGTGATACTATGTAGTACTGCTTCAGCAGTAACATACAGAGACATATAAATCACTTGTAAGGAGAAAAGAAGAAAAAACTCCAACCAAACAAACAAAAACAAACCCACCCCCAAAAAAAACACCTTCAAAACAAGCACAGGAAAAATAATTCCCTGCTAGAGACAAGATTTGCCCAACAGTCCTGAAATCACAGACCTCAGAAATAAGTTATTGCAAAACACAGAAAAACTACTTTACGCAGTTGTGAGAGCTATCTCAATATGTTCTCACCCTGAATCTTTCACAGTTTGATTAACAGTGTTGAAGTCCAGTCTTAGGACATGACTTTGGAAGGGAAGTCATGTTTATAAACAAGAAAGCCCAAGAGGGGCTGTCTCTTGACAAACTTGGCATGTCATTGTGCATTAAGTACTCAATAGAAGTAGAAATTTATTTAAAGGGTATAATCTCACATTGATGTAGAGTTCTATTTTATACACTGTTTCTGTATTTAAGGATTTTTTTTTAGCTTGCAGAGGTTTGCTAGACATGAATTAGCATTTCCTTTCAGTGATGCATCACTTGTCACAACCACCTCTCTAGGAAGCCTGTCCCAGTGTTAAGGCCAGGGCTTTGAGCAACCTGGTCTAGTGGAAGGTGTCCCTGCCCATGGCAGGGGGCTGGAACTGGATGAGCTTTAAGGTCCCTTACAATCAAAACCAGTCTGTGATTGTGCAATACTGTGTTAATTCACTTATGAAAAACGCACAGCAGACTCCTACCTGGCTATGTAACATTTCACCTAGCTACTACAGAACTGGGATCAAGTGCTATATTTGTTAAATTTACTCAAAGAGAGCAAGTGGATACACAGGCAATTTTCCCATTAAATATGCCAAATTAACCCTACTGTATTTAGCATGGAGATTATTATCCATTATTTGTGAGCACACTGCGAAATAGGAGCTAACAGACTGGAAGTCTCACAGCTTTTCAAAATTACCCAAATAGTTGGAAATTTCAATGTAATTTCTGGGAGTAGGAAACGTTTCATAAACAAATAGGAAAATACAGCGTAAATTCATCACAGCATTGTGATAAATGAGTTACATATTCAATACGCACTAAATCTTGCAAGCAAGCTAGGCATGAGTAAGTGCAGTAATTATTATGAAAAACATAAATGGGAACATGCCAGATTTTTTATAAAGTGACAAGATCAGTAGTACACAGATAAGTAATCAGAAAATTACACTGGAATTCCACCATGTTACATCTCCAAATAAAACAAAACAGTCAATAAAACTACCACAGAAAGTACTTGGAGTCAATGTACCTGTTGTTGCAACTGTGAGAATTAAACAGAAATCCCTGTTTTGTCTGTGATATCATCCAGCTGACGTACCTGAGAACAGAGCTGACAAAAGACATCTATAGAAGATCTGAAGCAGAATAACTGAGTTCATCATTCCAATACTTGTATTCAAATTATACTTTTTTAGTAAATGCAAGACAGTTAATTCTGAAATTGGAAACACTTGAAACTGATGATTTTCTTTTCACTCACAAACTAAAAACAGTGAATTGTGTCCAAATTTATACTGCAAAACCAAAGGGCAGTATTTGTGACACTCCAATGCTGGGCTGCAAGAAGCATTTATTCAAAGTCAAGCAACTACAAAATAGGCCACTATAGCCAGATAGCCAAATTTTAGAAATAGAATAGTTTGAAGACAGTTAGCTGCCTGTAGGCTACAATATTACATTTTTCACTTTGATTAGTGAGACTGAAAACTCTCTACTTGCTGTTTCTGTCACTCATTTAAGCACTGTCGTGGCTTAAGCTGTAACTCACGCAGTTTGCTCACTCCCCTCTCTTTCTTCCCCCCTGCTCCCAGAGGGATGGGGAGGAGAATTGAAAGAATGCAACTCCCACAGGTTGAGATAAGAACAGTCCAGTAACTAAGGTATAACACAAACCCACTACTGCTACCACTACTAATAATAATGACAAGGGAAATACAAGGAAAGAGAATACAACCGCTCACCACCCGATACCAAGCCCGACCCAACAGCAAACCCCCCTCTTCCGGGTCCCTGCCCCCAGTTTTTTACATCCTGGGCATGATGTGCTGTGCTATGGAATACCTCTTTGGTCAGTTTGGGTCAGGTGTCCTGTCTCTGTTTCCTCCCAGCTTCCCCCCTCCCTGACAGAGCATGAGACTCAGAAAGTCCTTCGTCAGACCAAACATTACTAAGCAGTAACCGAAAACATCGGTGTTATCAGTGCTGTTCCCAGGCCGAAAGTCAAAAACACAATGATGCACCAGCTACCAAGAAGGAGAAAAATGACTGCTACTGCTGAACCCATGACAAGCATTTTTGCAATTTCAACTGAACTAACACCTGAAATAATCTGGCACCCCATTTACATCAAAATTTTGCATAAGAGCTCTACAGCTTTTAACAACAGATTAAAATAATAGAAATATATGTAATATTAACTCCACTGAAAAAGCACCTGGAAATTCTATACCTGTATTAAAGTGCATCAGCTTTTAAAAAAAATACACATATACCACAGCAAAAGAATCAACGTTCACTCATAAAGCATAGCAAAACAATTTACTTCGTGGTTAAAGAACAATTTGTTATGCCTTAGAGAACAATAAAACTAAGAATTAGAGAATTAAAAACTTGCTAATACTTCTTTTGCACAAAAGAACAAAAAATGATCAAGAATATTAAAAATGTTTCAGAATATTTTTCCCCCCTTCTGATATTTAACTGGTATTTTTATCACCATGCCAAATATAAGTCACTCTCTGGATACTTCTGAGAGCATGTCTGATTATATGTTAATAGAAAAGAAGATTCCTGCACCAGAAGCCACAAAAAAGTAAGGTTTTCAGCACACTTTTTTTTTGGGGGGAGGAGGTATTTTAGCATTACATTCCAAGAATAGCCTTTTTTCTGTAAGGCAAAATCACCACGGAATCAGAGACTGGTTTGGGTTGGAAGGGACTGTAAAGATCGAGTTTCAACCCCCAACACCTTCCACTAGACCAGGCTGCTTAAAGCCCGGTCCAACCTGGCTATTTATTTAGGGCTCAAGTACAACCTCAATTTTATGACAAATTGGGAAGGTGTAACTGTTTCAGACACTATATTATTTGGTCTAAACTTTAGCCCTTGTATGAAGCAAGCAAGGACAAAGTGCTGGAAAGCAACTGAAAAATCTCACTTGTATTTTGAAACGTGAATTAGGCAGTAATAAGCCTCCATAAAAGTTTCACAGGGTTCACTGGCCAATTTCCAGAGGAAAGCTAAGGTAATATCTCTAGTGGAAGCATTCAGTAAAATGCAGAAAACCAAGGACAATTAGTTTTTACCATGCTATTCCCTGTCTGCCCTTAATCTGAAATATTAGCAAGCCTAATGCGCATTTTTCCCACAGAAAACCCAAGTCTGACACTCAGCCCGTCTTTAAGGATTTATGTTCATAGGTTGTTCAGGGACAGTATTTTGATTCTTGTATAGAAACTTCTCATTCAACTCCCAGGTAAACCCAGAGCAGGGCAGTGGAAGCCTAGGGAACTCCTCTATTCCCAAGGCACCACCCCTTTGCCTGGAGGGGACCTACTCCCTCCTCAAATGCCTCTACTTACTTGAAAGTGAAAGCAACATGTACAATCCAGGAGCAGCTGCTTCCTTTGAAAGGCAATACGGAGAATCCAGCTGAGTACCACTAAATTCTTGCCCACTTTCCCCTTGTCACTACAGACTTCACAGAACTCTGCTTTATATTAAAAACTTCCATACGTAATAAGAAATACAATCAAACAATTAACATTTTTCCTATTATACTTATAATTTAATTAGCATTTTATGAGGATTGTTTAAAAATAAGAAACATCTTTCTGCCTCTCTCAAATGGACTATGCTTTCATGTGGGATTGATCTGGAAAAACAAGTGAATCCCTTAGCATTTGCAATTACAATCATAAGTGCACTAGGGTTCCCTCCCAGGCTGGCTAAGCAGCTTTGTGTTCTAGTGCCTTGAATAAAACCTGAATCAAGCCAGAAGCTCATTAGATGCTAATTTCAGCTGGCATTTTGCATGACTTCACTAAGTCATTTGACCCCTTCGAGGCTCACAATACAGCTTGAAAGATTCTTGGAAAGCCAATGTTTCAATGTAAAGCAGATGCTTCATGTAAATGGATTTTTCCCGGGTAGGTATGCATGGCCATGAAGGCTCATTCATTCACTGACAGACTATACTGGTGGGAACCACCTTCATCAACTCTAAAGCCAAGGTGCAGAATTTCACAATCTACCACAACAATTTAAAAAGAAAAACATCCCAATAAAATTACTCTGGCTGGACAGATTTATTAGTTTCAACCAGAGGAACTATGATTGCATCATTTTTGTACAGTAGCTCTTATGTATGTAAAGTAACTTCACAATTTTCAAACACAGATACATTTTCAAACACATGATCCATACCATCACACAACACAATTCCTATTAAAGTCAACCGGCTATACCCTCAAAAATCCCTCTTTCTTTGGCTATACTACATTTTTCTCATGAGATAGGCATTGTTGAAATCCCAGGACACTTCACTATCGACTTAAAATATCCTTGGACGGAACTCCTCTTAAAGCAATTCCAGAAGCATGCACCTTCCTGATCATTAGAGAGCATGTCCCACAAAGAGTGAAAGATGTAGAAACTATACTACGAGGAATAAACTAGGAACAATGTATCGTTTAATGCAAATAAAAGCTACATATATGTAAGATACATGGAAAACAAATTGACTGAGAAAGCAGTGTATTAGGAACCAAGGATGAAGTTACTAAAGGCCAAGTCAAATTGGGCCCAATTGCTGGCTAATGCTGTGTGCCCTTTTCCAATGGATAATAATAGTCTTGGTGCTATGTTGGAACCCTCGCTTAAGATTACTTGTTAAAGGGCTTCCCACAATTCACAGTAGCAATGGAAATCTGCAGTTTGATGGCCTTTGTTGGAAAAGAGCTTGTAGCTGAAAACCTCTCTCCAGATAGAGTACAAATAGGATGCATACTCCATTTAGCTGGAACATGCATCTAATCTGGCCCCTAAAAGTAATAAAGGGTGAGTTTAGAAACTTAAATTTATGAAGAAAAAAAAAAAAGCCCAAAACCAAAACCATACATAAACACACACACCCTCCCACCCCAATCAAAAACCACAACACCAGTCATCAATTCAAAGATGCCATGAGCTGAGCATCTAAGTAGTTTGTGGTTTGGCCTTTGCATTCCTGGCTACCTGTAGCAAAATTGCTAATCTCCAAGCACAGAAAACAAACTTTCCAAATGTGTTACAGAGCACAAGAGCAGTAACAGACAATCGGCCTCTCCTGCATCAGCCCTGTATCAGACGAGAAATCAGCATGCTGGAGCTCCGGAAGCGTCCATAAACCTGGTGACTCTGACTCCGCAGCCACAGAGCCCCCTTGAGTTTGCAGGGCCACCTTCACCTCAGGAACTAATTTATGCCAGACATGCTGGCAGTCATAGAGATCTTTCACATGACATACAAACCCACAGAACACAAGCACATCCTCCAAGCTGAGGACTCTCTGCTGTCCAAGCAGATGTTAGACCAGAGCTAACAGTTCCTTGCCAGAATAGAGCTCACCATAACATGGATCCTTCACTGCACCCACTGGAGCCGCCAACAGTGCTACCTGACTGTGCTTCAATGTGAGATTGCTAGGGACACGGAGTTCATCAAACAAAAGCTACTACTTGGCATCCCATGCAGCTTCCCAGAGCAGCAATTTCTCTGCTTTAGCCTGGTCACAGCAATACTACCTGTAAAATCAAGATAGTCACATTTAATCAAACATACAAACACATTCTAAGTATGTAGTCACCTTAGAATCTCATCCAAGATGCTTTAGGAGAACCAACAATTTTTTAGAAACCATAAATTAAGCAATACACTGAACAGAAAGCACCAGCTTCCAATAAAATACAAATCCCAGCTCCTCCTGTCAGAATTAGCTGCAGCAGATTTTATCATGTTCTTTAGAAAAGAAACAAAATCAGACAGAAATCACTACAGCATCCCAGTTATTTTTAAAATACTTATAGTTTTAGAACAGGTTTCAAGCTTATTGGAGGAGGCCAGGAATTAATACTGCCTCTGACAAGGCAGTCACCATTTCCTCCCTACCTTAGTTCGAATTATCAGTTGAAGAAGAGTTTGGGGCTAAACTTATTTAACTATGCCCACTAGAGAATTCTGTCCTCTGACTCAGGAGAAATGCCTGTATTCATTCCCTCTCATGCAAACTTATGTCCAAAAATAGACCAAAATACACACTCCATGGACCTGAGACTTCTACCCCAGGAGCCTCATGACATGCTAATGAAATCAACAGGATATTCAACACTAACTTCAAACAAATCTAACATCAAGCACAAAATTATCTTCTAAGATATCATACTCACACAGAAACTTGCAGAAGACCAGAGATTGCTTTACAGCCTATAATAAATTAAGCCCTACATTATTTCTGTCAACTTTAATATATCCCATCTGAGCTATAAGGAAGCAGAAGGATTTTAAAATTGCTTTGCAAAAGGAGCTACTAATTCAGCATCTGATTGTGCACAATATCTTTGCAGCAACATAAGTTTCATTTTCAAAAGCACTGGCATGTACAAGATAATTGTGACAAATTGGTTTCCAAATGCTCAGGCCCAAATTTTCTACAAATGTGGCCTCTGTAACTGTATGTCAACCTAAAAGAAAAACCACACTTAGAAATGTGATTGGTTTTGGCTTCACCAAATCCAGCACAAAAATACGGCAAATGTCAGACATGGCAGTTACTACGTTCTCTGTAGAGTTCATTTTTCCTTCTGCTGCAATGGTGTTGGTTCTTGTTTGTATTGCACTGCATTACAGCAAACTCGGGACCGCCTGTTTTGCCGGGATTTTTCTTCCCCTGAGGTATGCGCCTCCATTCTTTAACCAACTTTCCTGGCACAGCAATGATTTGGGCTCATTCTGCGCATTCTCATGCTAATACAATTCAGTTCATAGCCTCATAAAATAATATTTGACATCCACTCTTATAAGCTCAAAACAGACCTTCAATGGAAAATATTATCCATCAGTCCTGTTAAGGCAGACTATGATATTAGGATATTTATTTAGATGCAAGTCATTATTAAGAGGGATCACTTACTTCTCATGACACCAATTTATTATAAGCAGCATTGAATTTTGAGCAGAAAAGCACCACTGTAAGGCAGATCTCAGTAAGAAATTTGATCTTAATCATAAGGAGGACAGAACAATTCACACACTCTTTTCCCCTCTGCTTATTTCACACTCCGAAGAGGGCTGTTATTCTCCACTCATAATAGAAATAAACAGCCCAACAGGTCTAAATCTTACAGAACAAGCAAAGCAGTTCCGCTGACAATGTCAGAGCAACTTTAACTGCCAAAATGTAGGGAATTCCAGCACTTAAAATCTTAAAACCTGAATGTTAAATTAATGTTACTGCTCAGTTGCGGGGGTAGGGAGGTACAGAAGAGACTACTTTCAACAGAAAAAAGTAGCTACCATCTGGAAAACAAGAAAGACTTGTACAGAATATAGACTCAGAATGGTGCACTTTGGCCTTGATCATCAAAGCAATTAATCCTGTATCACTGTAATGTAGGATATTTTTCATTCACAGTAGCCACTAATTCTAAACCAAGTAGGAGGAATTTTGAGCAAAACAAAACTGGACTTCTTCCATGTTCAGACCAACTTTCCCCATCAAGATATAAAGTCTGAGGACTATCATGATATCAGATCACACTGAACAATCACATACAAAAGTTCATTTAAATTACATATGCAATTTCACAGTCAAAGTTCAGCCACCAGTAAGATACCAGTAATATACAGTAAGTGATGGCATTCAGAAAGTTTTATATCATTTTTACACCACAAAAGCTATCTTATGTTTACACTGAAAATAAAAACATACAAAACAGTCTTTGTCAACTCTGTATTTTTAATTACTCCTATTCAACAGAGACTGAGGAGAGACCCAATCCGCTGGTAGTTTGTGAGCAAGCGAGATGCCTTACCTTCAAGGGACCTCTGCAGCGCGGCTCCAACACCCAGCAGGCTCACACCTCGCCTCCGGCGCTCAGCACCCACAACAGCAGGGACACGGGCTGAGAGGAAGGCCCGGGCTGCTCTCGGGTCCTGCGGCGGGCGGGCACAGATGGCCCCCCGCAGCCATCACCTCACGGCCGCCACCTCAGGGCCGCCCCCTCACAACCGTCACGCGACGGCCTCTTCCCGCCCTTTCAAGGCACGTGCAGGCGGGGGCGGTTCCACCGGGCCCCTCAGGTTGCCTGCACCGCCCTCGCGAGACTCTCGCGGTGTTTTCCTCCCGCCTGTCATGGCGGCTCCCCAGGCCTACGAGGTGCCGCTCCCGGCCGCAGAGAATGAGCGGCGCTGCGGGGCCTGCGCTGTGTGCGGCTCCCCCGGGGTTCGGGAGTGTGCGCTGCGTTGAGTCCTCTGTGAGTTACCCCTTAGAGCCCTGTGAGAGGGCAGGGCCTGGGTGCAGAGCAGCCTCTGTCTGTGTCTGCAGGGGGGCCTCCTGGGAGGCAGTGCTGTGGTTTAGCTTGTGCTGAGGCCAAGTGCAGCATTCTCCTGTTTGGATGATGGGAGAGGGCTGGACAGTTCATGCTTACTGTGCCCTGAGCTTCTGTACTGCAGGCAGTGAAACAAGGAGCTGTGGCTGCAGCATTTCCTGATGGTTTCAGAACATGGTGCTGAATCCTGTTCCACTAGAGTGTGTACCGAAGCAGTCAAGTGTTTTACACCTCAACAATGTGAAGCATTCTTACTTCTCTACAAGTTTCTTCCCAGATGCACAAATGAAGCAGCAATGATGAAGAGCTGCTGTTGCTTTAGTTGCAGGCTTGAGTTATAAGGTTGTACATGAACCAGAATGCCTGAGCTTGTCTTGCTCAAGTCATGGAGATGAGCAGGAGATGCTGTTGTGGCTGTGTAGTTCAAAGGTTAGGGAACTTGGTGTGGTTCCAATGCCCTCTGGAAGGGGAAAAATAAAACCTTGGTAATTGCCACCAAGCCATTGTCAAGAATGTTTTCTTTAGCACTGATCGAAACTTCTTCAGGGCTTCAGGGAGGTTGGTCAGTTTTCCAAGGAGCCATTATTAGACATGTGAACATATGGACTAAAGCACAGTTGCTGCTGCATGACTTGAATCTGTTCCGGTATGTCACTCAAATAAAAGCTCTTCTAGGTTTCCATGTAATGCTGTGGGTTTGTTTTCTGTTTCTCTTGTGCCCAGTTGGGCTCTATAAAGCATGTCTATTATCCTACTGCTGTGGTGACTAGGAAGATAGTACACACATTTAATTCTTGGTCTTACAAAATGCTGTGCTTTCTTGATCTAATAAATCATGTCGTTCACTGATTTACCCCTTTGGCTACAGTTAACGTGCGCATGAATAGCGCATGAACCTGAAATCACATCGTGAGGTAATGCCCATATAAACATATTTTTGGGAAGCAGTAGAACATGTTGACCACTGCTACTTTTCCTTCTTTAAGGAGCAAGTGAACATTTTCAGTAATGTCAGTTGTGACTTAAATATCAGTGTTAAGGTATTCATATCAAATATTTGCTCCCGTGAGCAATATGATCATTTAGATTAATGCCAGGGAGATCTTTACTCCCTCCTCACCAAAATGAATAATAATTGTACCTGGAGCTGTGCATCATGTATATGTTCTAGTTCAGGGGTATTCTGCCTGGAAAACTCATGGCTGTCGGTTTCTGCATCATACTTGTGGCAAGTTCTAATATTCCTAATGTAGAAATGTCAAGATAATAGGGTGTGCTCAGTATGGTTAGAACTGTGTTCAGAATGCACAGATCGTGATCTAAAACAGATTAGGAAAAAAGGGTTGAAGGTGTGGGTAGCAGTGGAGGGAAGGGGAGAGGGACTTTTAAAAAGGGCCTGTAGTGGTAGGACAAGGGGAAAAGGTTTCGAGTTGAAAGAGGAGAGATTTAGATTATACATTAGGCAGAATCTCTTCCCTGTGAGGGTGCTGAGGCGCTGGCACAGGGTGCCAGAGAAGCTGTGGCTGCCCCATCCCTGGCAGTGCTCAAGGCCAGGTTGGACACAGGGGCTTGGAGCAACCTGCTCTAGTGGAAGGTGTCCCTGTCTGTGGGAAGGGGTTGGAACTGGGTAGCAGTATTTTTTCCAGCAGATGTTGAGTGGGTGACCAGGTTATTGTCTGAAGCAAAAGCTTCCTCCAACAAACAGTATTTTGTTGTTGATACATAACTATCACTTGAAGTCAGCAAAACCTTACAGAAAACTTTATGTTCCATGTAAAACTAATGGGAAATCCTAGCTTTTTGCTTACCTTCTGGAATTTCTCCTATATAGCTACTAGACAATGCTGTCAACATGGCAAGAAATCCCCTGCCTCAGAAAAGTGAAACCGGCTTTCCTTTTCTTGAAACCATGCTTAATGTTTGCTTTGATAACCCACGCTGGCAGTCCCTCTTAATCATCTCGAAGTTAAAAAGAAATCAAAACAAAACAGGACTTTTAACCATGACTACCCAAGCTCTTCCACCTTTCAAACACAAAAACCACCAATGCAGCAATAGCTGTGCACATGTAGCCTGTTTGTAGGGTGAGCCGCCCGAGGTGAGCATTCATAGCTGTGCACACATAGCCTGTTTGTAGGGTAAGCAGCCCAAGGTGAGCATTGGCAGCATGCTCCCACCCTGACTGACTCCCGTGCTGACCACCTCAGGAAGAATGACACTAATCATCACATGCATCATAATTTCAAATAAGAAGTGAAACACCACAGGAATTAAGAGGTGCACGTGCATATCTGACACCTTCCAATAGTTATATGGGGAGGGTGTGTGAGAGAATGGCACTGTGTCAGACTGTACAGAAGAGTGCATGCTCTAGTGGCCAGATTCTGAAAAAGTATTCCCTTATATTCTGAAAGAAACACTACCATGTTTGGGTATTTGGATAGAAATTCAACATCACAATCTTAAACTAAGCCATATGCACAGAGTAACATCTGACTACGATTAAATAGAGCTGAAGGGCAGAGAGATGATTTATTTCCAGCTCAAGAAATCATCGGGTCCACTGCAGTTATAAAACACACATATCACCTACTAGAAACAAATGTGCATAATTTAGCAGCTATATATTTTGAAGGCATGCTTTCCTAGGCCATTTTACGCACCTACAGAAATAAGCAGTTCTGAACATGTATACTATGCTAGAAATATAGAAAGGACAGGAGAAGCAAATGTCAAATAAAAAGGAATAAAACCAGAGTGAATTATACCTGTTAACTTGAAAGCTTCAGTTCACCAGAGAAAGAAGGATGATCAGCTTTCACTCCAAGAGTTGTCCACAATGCCCCAGAGCGAGAAAAACTGGGCAGTTAAGACTCAGCAGAAGTAACAGGCAACTGCACATGAATTCAAGAGGTGAGAACACTAGATTTAGGTTGAAGCAGTTTTGCTGCAGGGTAGGAAGAAGGATGTGTTCAGTCTGCAGGCAGGGAACATCACTTTGCTGTTCTATGGAGTATTTTATCCTTATGTTGATAGGGAATGTAAGGAATATTGAAAAACCTGGCCTTTCTACCTTCTGTTCAGAGATAATCCTAGCCCACTGCTTTGGATCATCTTGTCTGAGCTTACACAAGGCAGACCACAGCACTTGTCCAAATTACTTGGTGTTTAAACTCGAACATGTTGTTAGATCTGCATTTTACAGCTGCCAGCAGTTAACATCATGTCAAAGCTTTTAAGACCTATTAATTGGCCATCAGTTCTTTTTTGCAGTAGTATGTGACAATAAGAAATCTCAGCCTAACTACAATTCGTTTTAACATGAGTTAATGGAACACAGCACTGTTTGTGAAGCTTTGAGGTACTTGCTAGAGGAAAAGCAAGCTTCTGGTTTTGCAAAAAGCATTTTGTTCCAGTGATCTCTGCCAGGTTCTGTAACATTTCAGGTCATCTGCCAGCAGGGAGTACAGGCTCGTAGAAAACAGCAGTCCTGTGGCTGAGGAGGTCTCTCTCTAGGTAAGTCAGTAGGAACTGAAAGAATCCTTAAGAAGAAAGTGCCCTGGATAACAGGGCTGCTCCTCAGCATTGTTAGCTACTTTTTGTATTTGTTTGCTCCTATAAAAAGTTATAAAATGTCTGCAAAACTACACCAAGGGCTAATTCATGTGGAAAAGATGAGCTATGTTTCATAATGGAGATTCAGAATACGAAGTTGGTACAGTGGGCTTGGAAATGGCGGTCCTGGCTGCAGTTCCAGTACTGGTGAGAGATTATCCTCCCTATACAACACAAAACATAGAATTATAGAAACAATGAGGTTTCTGTATTATAGAAACTGCCAAGTCCAGTGCTAAACCATGTCACTGAGGGCCTCATTTACATGGTTTTTGAACACATCCAGCGATGGTGACTACCACTGCCCTGGGCAGCTTGTACCAATGCCTGACTACCCTTTTGGAGAAGAAATGTCTCCTAATATCCAGTCTAAACCTCCCCTGGCACAGCTTAAGGCTGTTTCCTCTTGTCCTATCCCTTGTTATTTAGGAGCAGAGACCAGCCACCTCCTGGCTCCAGCCTCCTGTCAGGCAGTAAGAGAGATAACGTCTCTCCTGAGCCTTCTCTTCTCCAGACTGAACACCCCCAGGTCCCTCAGCTGTTCCTCAGTAAACTGGACATTCTCATCACTTTTCCTTCTCTTTGCATCTCATTTCTTTAGATAGGACCCTGTGTCATGGGGTTCCTAAACCTCCTATGATCTAGCATACAGCAGAAACATACATACACCTTCCATAGTTACCTTCATTTAGCAGTGACCTCTTTATAATAAAGACAAAGTATGGCATGTTATCAGTACTTGCCTACTGGTCAATAGCAAGCTGTCAAAACGGGAAAGGATTAGCTGTCCTTAAAATCTCCTGGTTTTCGCTACTGGAAATGCATCACATTCCAGTTGTGGCCAATAAACTGCTGCATAAACATACAGAAGATTGATGGAGAACTAGCACTAACAAACTCCAAAAGAACAAATAAATGATCTCTATATTTGGATGGAAAAAAAGTTATGGGGAGACCTGGCCTGTCATTCTTGGTCTGTCTCAGATATCTTATATTGCAGTGCTACTCCCTTACCAAATACACATACTTTAGCACACTTAACTGAGCATCAGGGTAATATCCTCAACTCAGGGTCTTCCTGAACAGGAAAATCAAGTGTTCTTCGCATCAGAAGAATGATTCCCCCCCACACACACACATTTCCTATTTGGGAAGGATCATGGCAACCAAATCAACTTTCCATTAATTCCATTGCCTCAAGGCATCTTGAGGTTCAGAGAATCATATGGACCTAACTCAAAAAATTAACATTATAGAACTATCAGCTGAATTTGACTGATTAAGGCCAATATGGAGCAATATCAATTAACCCACGTAATCTGTTCTAATTGAAGACAGTATTTGTGCAGGGTGAAGTAACTTAAACTTTCTGCAATCCTCTGAACTCAGACACCCACAGGGCCTTTGGTTTCACAATTTTTCACTCTCAGCTGACAAAAACCCTCTCATTTCCAAACTCAAAGCTGAAACTGATGCACTTCAGCTTTCTGCCCTACGTCTTAGCTTCACAATTTGAGTCTTCTGTTGACAGAGTGAGTGTGGGCTTTGCTATTCCTAGCACTTCTGCCTGATGAAAAGCTTGTTTTCTGTTGAGTTGGAGCAGAACGCTCACAAAAGCTCCAAGGCTGTCAGATGACAAGCTCTGCAGCATGTGCGCCTTTGAGGGCTTTTAGCTTTGTATAGCTCAGAAACGCAGCTCAGGCTGTGAGTGCACATGCTGCACTGACCCAGGGCTTCCCATCTGCACTGAAAAGAGCTCGCTCTTCTCCTTGGCAACAATAAATAATCTAATAAAAAAGACGCAGCACCTTATAAACAGGTTGGTGTGCTTTTGCAGAGCTCCCCAAGGGCCAGCAAATTTCAACCCAGCAGACTGACATCTCCAGGCATAGCCCATTCTCACATTAAATACCCAGCACCTCTATCAAAATATATATCACATAAAAACAAACCACATCCCACCCCAGCTGCTTCAGACAACTCTGAACCTGAAGTCCATCCAAATGAGAATGTAAACGTTCTGAGGTGCCCAGTGGCAGGGTGACAAGCGGCAACCTTAACTAAGGCTGCACTGTGGCTGCCAACAAGAAAACAGAATGAATTTATCTGTTTTAAAGGACATTCAGCTGCTGTATTTGTTCTCCATTTGCATAAAAATGTGTAGAGAAATACAAAATAAATTAATTTCTAAGTCGAAACAAATTATGTACAGGGAGATGACAAAACGGAAAGTAATATGAAAGAATGGGGATCAATTGCTTACTGTCTCCCCACGTGCAAGGGAAGGGGGGCACCAAATGATGGTACAAGTTAAAATAACCAAATGAGGGGAATATTCAGACAACGTGCAATTGATCTTAGATACATTAGTTCAACCTATCTCAACCATTCATTTCTGGGCTTTCATCTACTTGTACTAGTGCAAGACTATTAAGCTGATTAGGTTTAAAAGGCTGAGAGCATCTCACTTCCAGATGAATCTGATGAATTCACGCTCAAATATCTTTGGGGATCAGCCTTTTGTTCATGGGGATGATTCTCCTCGGTTGCTGGAGAATCTTTCCCCAGAGTATTAAGGCTTTCCCTATTAACCACATTCAGTACCCCTTTCTTTCACAAAACAAATATCCATGAACTGCAGTCAGGTACTGTAACTCATGACCCAGAGATGGTAGCTGCTTTTTCAACTTCTGAGAGTTCCTAAAGCAGCAAGCTTCCCCAGCTTCCTCACCACATTTGTTTGATTAGTTAGACTTGTGATTTAGTAACAGAGTTCAGGATCTCTCCCGTCCAATGCCTCAGAGAGTTCTGATACCTTCCTGTTCTTTGGCATTATGCCCCTCTTTAAAACAACTTAAAACTCTGCAGAGCTGCCAAGTTGCTTTCTCATGTTACAAATTCAGCTCCACATTTCTGTCCTCCATCACATCCAGCTCTTAACATGACTGATTCTGGGTTTCTCTCCTCCCTTTTGCTGTTCAAAGTACATTGCAGATTATTTTCCCTACAAAGGTATTAGCTGTGGAAGAAAACACAAATGAAACATTTCATCCCCAAGTACTGCAGACATTTCTAAGCAACGTGGCACAAAAGTACACTTGGAATAAGAAAGAGGGGTTGTTTGCATTTCCCTTCAGATTACCATTTGCAACTCTAGGTTCATTGTACAGCTCGCTTCAGAAACATGTTCTGCAGCTGCAAAACAAACCCATGCAATCGCTACGCTACAGCATCTAATAATCCAGCTGTACACACTAGGATGTGTACAGCTGGGTACTTCTCTTGTACACTCAAGACATATTTAGAGAGACAGCAACTATTGGAAGTTGCACGCTTTAATAATGTAGTGAAGCTGGAGTCAAATTTTAGATGTGAATTGAGACTGCAAAAGCTAAAACCACTCAAGAAGAAAGTATTCCATGGCCTTGGTTCCACTGCCACGGTGCTGTGACCCTTTGGATATTGTCAATGCTCAAGAATGTCAGGGTAAGACTCATTACAGAGCAATCTGCATGAAATTCAGCGACCTGTGACACCAGATGGATCAGATTAGACAACCTGATTATGTCTTCTGTGAACCTCCTAAGAGAGACGGATTAGATCCTCCAATGAAAAAGACTTGGCAGGGCCCCCCACTGCTCTCAGACCAGAGGTCTCACCATCAGTGCCTCCCCGACAGAAACAAAAAGCAACCCCTCTTTCAGCTGTCCCTGAAAGTTGCCGGTATTACTTGCTCTTGAACAGGAAGGGCCAGAAAGAAGCTTGGAATTTTATGTCTTTATAATCCTGCCAGAATGAAGCAGTGGAGAAGCCGGGAATTTGTGTTACTTTGAATTAAGACATGAATCTACAAAGGTGGGATACTCCACTTGAATAGAGAGAACGTGTAAAAGGAGTGGTTCTCACAGTTCAAGTTATTCAGCTCTAGGCCCTAATTCTGAACAGCCAGGAACAAGATACGCATTTTGCTTCTCAACTAATAGATGGTGCTTGTTATCCTTGGTTCTCTCAACACAGAGTTTTATCAATCACAAACAGACTTTGTATAAGCAGCCCTATTTTTATTGTAAGCAATATAAAGAGTCTCCTGGCAAATGGAAATGGTGGAATGACATTTGCTGCTTTTGATAAATGGGAAAAGTGTGACTACACAGATACAATTTCAAGTACATTCAAAGCAGAAAGAGATAGGCCAGCACACTAAAGTGTTCAAAGGACAATGAAGCATGAAAGATGCACAGAGGAGAAGCTGTGAATTATGACAACCACCTAGCTTTAAAACCCTCTCATGAAAGAACTGCCTGAGTTTCCTAGGATTCTTTAAAAATGAAAGTTCAGCAAAATAAAATAAGCTGTATTTCTACGAGACAGAACAATTGTCCTGTCCCACTTTGATTTGCTGCTGCTTAGAAAACACACAGAAAAGGAAGCTGGTGGAATCAGGCAACTTTACAGCTACAAATCCAACTCTGCGTACACCAGCTACCCGCAGAGGATGGAGGACTTTCTACTGGGCAGAAGGCCTCAGAATGAGCAATCACTACTTTAGGCAAAGGAGAGAAAGAGCTGCTAGATGAAAATAAAGGTTACAGTGCTTCACAAGGAAATCCACAGTAAAGGGTGCCTGCACAAACAAACTTCCTCCTATAGACTTCTTTCAACAGACTCTAATTATTGGACAGAGCCTTGGGTGACGTGGTCTAGTGTGAGGCACCCCTGCCCAGGGCAGGGGGGGTGGAACTGGATGATCTTAAGGTCCTTTCCAACCCAAACCATTCTGTAACTGTACACACTTGATGTGATTAAGGAGCCACCCAACAAACTGCTCCTGCAAACAACTGGGTTCATCCCATCGCTTTCAACAGCAAGTGGAGCTCACAGAGTTTGGAGCTCACAGTTCACCTTCTCTGGAAACAACCTGACTGAAGGCAGTCAAGAACAGCTTTCCAGGGAACAACTGATTGCAGGGTCCCTCAGATCTCATTTTAGCCTGTTTACAAGGACTGGTGGTCAACAAAACTATTTCTCCCACATGAGCAATTCTAAGGTCAGGTATCCAGTTAATAGTGCAAGCACAAACATAAGGCACCACATTTCATTGCATTGGGAGCAATGTGCAACAGTTTTCCTCTGTGCCTGAGATTAATATGCATGAACAGCCTTATGCTTTTGGTAGCAAAAGAGAAAAGGGAAAACTGCCCTAACTAGATGAATAAGGCAACCCAGCTGGCTGTGCCTATGCTGGTACACTTTGCCCAGTGCTGTCAGGTGCTAGTCACATTGACAGTATGAGTCAGCGCATTCCAGCCCTTCCCAAGAGGAAACTGTTCAGGCCTGTGACAAGCTGCAGAACCTGTCAGTATGAGTCCAGCTGTGCTCCAAAGTTCTTGCTTCATCAGCTCAGACTATGTGGAAGTACTAGCCCCAGCTTTAATGCCCATCTCCCAGCCACCCAGGAATCAAACCAGGCCTCCGAACACAGAAGGAGAAGCACAGTACTGCTCCCACTGCTGCTTTAAGTCGCCATCTCCCCATCTTCTTGAGATTGTTGTTCTAAGAGTTACTCCTAACCACCTCTCACTGCTGAGCAGTCCTGAGGTACCCTATGCTAAAAGCAGCTCTTTGTGTGTGCCATATCAGCTGTGGTGCTAGCTGACCAGAAAAGGAGTTGGCAACCAGGCCCAATAGTCCACATCCAAACCAAAGTTTAACTTCTGGCTTGGAGTCTTTGCCCTTTAAAGTATTTTCCTGCATCACCGTGTGCCAAGAAAACAAGTGAGCGAATGGAGAAAGGCAAACGGTGGAGGCAGTGATTTCAAAAGCCTATTTCCGATATTCTTCATGTGCCCCGTGACATCATCCATCAGAGCCAGATGTGAGAGATTTAAGTTGAACAAATTAAAAGCCTGCTTTTTGCCCTAGGCCTATTTTGCTTTGCAGTGCACCTCATTAGTGTGGTTTCCTATAATGGCTCATTGAGGTTTTGGACTGAAGATCAGAAATTAAGCAAAAGCTAATTTAAGCAAACTTTTTTGTGCAGCCACCTGCTGGCACCTCAAAACTCAGGGGCTTGAGCAGGGTAAGGAATAATGGCCTTCTACTTATCAACCTCACCACAAGATTTTTGATGGTAAAATGTTTCGGCTCTAAATACTATAAAAACTGAGTATTTATTTTCTTAAGAAATACTTCCCAGAGAGTTAAAGGCCTGAATTTGCTATATCTACCCTCGGTGGCCAATTTTAATTAGCAATATCCCTTTAAAAACAAAGGACCCGAGCTCCAAAGAGCTGCTTTGAATAAGAAAACAAATTTGGTTTTGAGAAGTTCAGATGCCTGAAACCTGACATCTTCGAAGCACAATGAGCTTCCCCCAGGAGAATAAACATCCAGAGAAACTGGAGGAAAGGCCAACAGGGCATGGGAGAGGGAATCTTAAAAACTGAACAGAAAGCTTCCAAGGTCTGTCTACACGAGAGAATCATAGAATAGTAAGGGTTGGAAAGGACCTCAAGATCATCCACTTCCAACCCCCTGCCATGGGCAGGGACACCTCCCACTAAACCATGCCATCCAAGGCTATGTCCAGCCCCACCTTGAATACTGTCAGGGATGGAGCATTCACAGCTTCCTTGGGCAACCCATTCCAGGGCCTCAGCACCCTTACAGTAAAGAATTTCTTCCTCAGATCCAATCTAAACTTCCCCTGTGTAAGTTTGAACCCATTACCCCTTGTCCCCTCACCACAGTCCCTAATGAGGAGTCCATCCCCAGCATCCCTATAGGCCCCCTTCAGGTATTGGAAGGCTGCTATGAGGTCTCCACGCAGCCTTCTCTTCTCCAGGCTCAACAGCCCCAACTTTCTCATCCTATCTTCATACGAGAGGTGCTCCAGTCCCCTGACCATCCTCGTGGCCTCCTCTGGACTTGCTCCAACAGTTCCATGTCCTTTTTATGTTGAGGACACCAGAACTGCACACAATACTCCAAGTGAGGTCTCACGAGAGCAGAGTAGAGGGGCAGGAGCACCTCCCTCGACCTGCTGGTCACGCTCCTTTTGATGCAGCCCAGGATACGGTTCGCTTTGTGGGCTGCAAGCGCACACTGCAGGCTCATGTTCATGTTGTCATTGACCAGCACCCCCAAGTCCTTCTCCGCAGGGCTGCTCTGAATCTCTTCTCTGCCCAACCTGTAGGTGTGCCTGGGATTGCTCCAACCCAGGTGTAGGACCCAAATCAAGTCTATATATATATATATGTATATACACATTGTGAGGCTAAATCATGCCTTAAATTGAAGATGCAGAAAATACCAAGTCTTTGAGTTAAGCAATGAATGGGACAGAGCTCTCATCCTTCTAGCCTCTTTGTGTATTACTCAGACATTCACAATTACATTCTACTAGCTACTTGACTCTTTTACATTAGTGACACGTGATCCTCCAGCCCAAAGATGCTCCACGAGACTTGAGTGTTTAATGCCACTGAACTTGTCCCCATATGCTGCCATTGCAGAAACATTTATCCCCTCAACAGTTTCAGTGATATAAGCAGCATCTTTAGAGGTAGGCACCAAATACTGATCCTCTTAAATACAAGTTACACAAGTTCCATGTTCTTTATACTATCCGGTAAATTCTACAATGCCGTGGAACTCCACGGCTGATGCTCTGGAAAATCAATTAAAAACAAAAGAGTCAATCACATGGAGAGCTGATGTTTCCCAATTCACAGCTTCTTTAAGTAAGTAAAATAGCTTGAATCCTCCTTATAGGAAGTCACATAGCAACAAATGTCTTTGCAGTGGTGCAAAGTTCTGCGGTATATCGCACTGTGCACACAGGGTATTACTCATTTGAGTGTGCATTACAGCATTTCCAATCTGCATTGATTTGTGCAGATCAAGAAGCTACTTGGAAGTGGTCACAGCCATCAGGCCCCTCCTGTGCCTCACAAATCTATCCTGATGAAAAGCAGTTACTCCAGCAGAAAGCTCCTCAAAGAGGCATTCCTACAGCTGAAATCCCACTCACAGTCTCCCACTTGTTCAAAAAAAGGCTCAAACACTTGTCAGCCTCTATGTCACACACAGGAACAGAAAAGATGGAAGTCAAAAGCCTTTAACTGTTGACTACCTTTGACAGAGCAGTACTGCAGATACAACAAGGGACTTGGTTGCAAAGGCTTTTACACGATATCAGTGTTGTATCGACGAAACATCCTCTCACACATCACATGCCTGGAGGCACTATGGCTTGCTCTGTAATTGGCTGAAAGGATGCTATCAGATTTCCTAGCTGTGAGCTATTCGTGAGTTGCCAAAGGGTCCCCCCTCTCCGAAAATAAACTGTGCATCAAACCCTGCGCTGGCATGGAAGTGCACAACTTCACTGAGGACAGTGGAACTTGAGCAGCTCCAGCTGAGGAGCTGGGCCTGTTAACATACCAGCTGCAGCCTCACATACCAAACACATGAACTGGTCTGCAACACCAGTTCATTCTTGACATCTTTAAGCAATAGCTCTTACGCCAGACTGGGGTAGCAGGAGCCACACTCTGCAAGGCTCTCCCAAAGCTCCTTTTTAAGCTGCAGAAGGCATTTCTATGCACAATCTGAGAAGGTCAATAGGCACAGACAGTACTGAAATGAACAGCAGAAGTTTAGCTCACTTTTTGTCCAAATTCTCTGCTATGCTCAAAGAAAAATAAGACAAGTAGAGCTTGCCAGGATATTTTCCTTATTAGATTTGCTTTAAAAAAGCATAGTTTGATATCTAAATTATTCCAACATTTGGACCGAACACAAAGGGTTTGAGGGAAAACACAGTTCAGAAGTTTATTTTTGTATTTTCTAAATAGGGCACTTTGGATGTTTCCCCCAAAGCTGTCAACCCTTAAAAATAAGAGGAAATGGTTTCATTAAATAAATATTTCTTTAATAGCTGAACATGTTGGATTAACTAGAAAGGACCGTCCACCACTTTCATAGCCGAATCGTAACAATGAAACTGCTATTTCAATAGCCCTAAAGAACGTGGAATAGAGAGACATACCATGTACAGTGCTTTATAAATCCTGGATATGTCATAAGAAAAGCTGTAGGAGAGCTACCCACAAGTAAAGCCATAAATAGAAGTGGCAACCTGTCCATCACTGCTGTCACAGACCGGCAGGCTGTTCCCACAGGTCCCTGTGAATAACACCTTGCAACCCTCCAGTTTGGAGCAGGAGAAGTCACTGCACTGAAGCAACCTCAGAGGAAGAGGCACTTTAGGGACATTTCACGCACAACATTTACCCCATTTTGGTAAATTTCTATAGGCACTTACAGACTAATTCAAAAGGCTGAAAGTAAACTGGTAATGGAAATAGAGCCTGAGAATTGATTCAGAAGGAGTCTTGTTGGCTTATGGCTTGCAGAAGTATTTTAGGGGTTTCAGGCAGAGAGCCCATTGACTGACACTCGCAAGTTAAACGCTGCTGAATACACAAACCCTCTTTGAAACATACTCCTGCAACTGGAATAGTCTTCAGATACAAGCAGTGTGTTCCCCAAAGGCTCTTTAATTTGTTGTGACTGTATAAATTGCATAAAAAGATTCTCTCCCTAAAACTTTCTGTTAAGAAGTCTAAGGCATGCATCTACTCAAGGCAGCTACCTGGGGAGGGGGGCATGGAGGAAGTCAAATTATTCACGAGTTTGGATCAAATACAGTGCTGTGTTTACCATGAAATTAACTTTGAAGTTCCCATTAACAGGAATGTGAGCTGTGGGCATAATACATCACAAAGTTTTTCCTCTACTGTATCAGCAGACATGCTGGAAAATACAGGTCAAACACCCCAGTTCGAGCCAGAACCTAAAATCTGCCCGCTGCAAAGTAATTCCATGGATGACAGTACAAATGGCAGCAGCAAATAATATGGTTGTTTCAGATACAGGGTCGGGCTCATGTTCAAGGAGGGCTGAAGCAGCTCTGCTCTGGAGACTGGCTCTGAGAGAGCTGGGCTGGTTCAGCCTGGAGAAGAGCAGGCTCTGGGGACATCATGGAGCAGCTCCAGCGCCTAAAGGGGCCACAGGAAACCTGGAGAGGGGCTTTGGACAAGGGCCTGTAGTGACAGGACAAGCGGGAAGGGCTTTAACCTGACAGAGGGGAGACTGAGATGAGCTCTTAGGCAGAAGCTCTTCCCTGTGAGGGTGCTGAGGCGCTGGCACAGGGTGCCCAGAGAAGCTGTGGCTGCCCCATCCCTGGCAGTGTTCAAGGCCAGGTTGGATGGGGCTTGGAGTAACCTGCTCTAGTGGAAGGTGTCCCTGCCTGTGGCAGAGGATGGAACTGGATGAGCTTTAAGGTCCTTCCCAACCAAAACCGTTCTATGAAAGTAGTGCCATGTCTCTTTGTATTGTTCTCCTTGCATGTTTAAGTCTTCCTCGTGGGTCTATATGTTGCCAATAATGCCACATAACTTTGAATGCTTCTTTCCAACTCTAGCAGGTCGCACACAGCAGAAACAAATTAATGGCAAGAGCTGGTAATCCAATTTGCATTTGTACTTGTGTAAAACAGGGATAAAGTTTGGGTGTGAAACAGTTACCATTAGGAGCAGAATTACATTGCAGTGCCTGTAGCAGCTAGCTCCTCCAGAGTGGTGCCCTATGTGGTTAACTGTTTTGCTATAAATTTGACAATGTTGTGTGAAGATACATTTATAGGAATAAGAATACTTTAAGAAGGTTTCTAGAAGGGTTTCTAATACCTGCTTTTCAGTATCTTTTTAATGGATTTTGGTCCATACCTTAGAAATCTGCATTTATCCATGGAGCTATTTAAAACTCTGAAACTTTTAATCTCAACTCCGTTGAACAGAAGGGAGGCAACAACTTTGCATTAGATCAATGATATGGATCTAGAAACTGTAAGCAGCCAAGTCAGTTTCTTAAATACATCTCTTCTGTTTTTTGCTCACAGATTGCTCTAAAAACATATCCCCACCCAATTCCCAGTCTGACTGCTAAATCCCATTACATTAAAGGTTCAGACTTAGTTAATCAGGCAGACAGCATCACTGTCCCTGTAGCAATTCTAACTCCTAATCAAAACCCATTCCACAGTTCTTCCTTTAGAAACAGAAGAGAAACATCAGATCTCTACAAAGCCACAGAGAAGCCTCAGCAGCTGCTAGTTTCTAGATTAGTAAAATATAATTGGAAGGTAGGCGCTGATCCTAACTCATTAGCAGAACCTGCACAAATACTGTGGATGATTGCCTGCCGTGCTCCTCAGTGCAAAGGTACCATTAAAGAAACCCTTTCTGAAGCCCAGAGATAACAGAGGTCACTGGCATCAGGATCAAGGTTCCAGATAATCTCCAAATTAAAGGCCTTCATGGGCAGTGAAGCCCCACTGGCACACATCTGAGTGCTAATTCTAAACATAATCCACAAACTGGCAAACATCCTGAACTGATTTCAACCTTAAAGAACCAAGATTACTGAGCTCCTAATCACTGAATTTGATTACCCTGAAACAGGGTAGCTATTTACTTAGCCTTGCCACCTTCAATTCTGCTTTGGATACACACTGTTTAGTTGAACTGGTGCTGTATCTCAGACTCAGCTGCTGCCAGCTCTGCCATGGAGTAGCAAACTCTGCTGAAAAGCCTGAAACATTGTCAGCTAGGTAAAATACCCACATCTTTTAGTCCTTCACACTATAGGCTGCCTCTCAAGTATGCTGCTCTGCTTCACAAAGTGCTACAGAATGAAACAGTGGTCATTCTTACAGTGCTTTGGCTTTTTCATTACTAGCTCCATCTTAGGAAGTACTAGAAAAGAAGAGGCAAAAGTAGCAATTTAAATAAAAACCTAGGAAGATTTAGATTTGATTCACATCAGGTTTCCCTTTATCACAACTGTTTTACATGGGTCTAATGCAACTAAGTCACCCTACAGTAACATTACTCGGTTTCATGCCAGTGAAATTCTCTGTATCTCCCAATTAAAAGATCTTCATGCATTCCAGGAATTGATAAGCACACTGCTTAAAAAGAAACTGTCCAAAAATACAGCAGAACAATGTTCTGTTCACTCTTGTCAGTTAATTGCTGCAAAGGAATTTATTAATATGCTTAAAATGAAGCCACATTCAATTCATGTCATTTATGACTTGCAATATAGAACTACGCAGACAAAACTTTTTCATTAACACATTACAGCGATGCATTAATCTTCCTTCTTCCATCTGAAATTACAGCAGAGCCCTCCATGTAAAATTCCTCATTGCTGACTGCTGTACTGGCAGTTCCTCTTCTGCTCATACCCTCCTCTTCCAATAGAGCATTCTTTAAGCAAAGATATTGCTCCTCAAATCAAAGCAACATACCACAGTATGTCCAAATCCCTTGGGAAAGAGCATGGCAAACACATCATCAGTTGATGTCCAGAAACATAATCACTTCTTCAAGCTTTGACAGGAACATTTTATTAAAGAATAAAAGGACATCTACCTCAATTTGCTGCCCAACCACTTCTTTATCAATAAACACTGATGAGCACTTCCTTAGCAATGCATCTTCATCTGAAGTACAAGGTGAGCCAACACTAAAATACCATCTATCTTGCTACACCATCTCAACATTTTCCACTTCATTCCAATCCCAGCTCACACTGGTTTAAAGCACTTCTCCATAGACAATATGAAACATTGTCACAAGTGCACTGAAAGAGCTGGAGTATGAAAAGGAACTTCCTGATTAGATGATGGTAAGTGCTATGTTCAAATGCAAAAGATGAGGACTAAGATTGTGGTGGAGCTACACTTGCACATTAGCTTGAGAATACCATGAATTATGATGCTCATATTCTGTGCATTTGAAGGCATCCTCCCTGCATTCCTCCCCCACCCAAAAAAAATAGTAGCCTGCTTGATATTAAGTACCACCTTTATTTTATTAGCTAAGAGATATTTTTCCTTACATATAGGGTTTTTCTGCTTTGGACAACACCACTTTTAACCTGGAAGTGAAATTTCATTCAAGTCAGAATATAACAAGTGCCTGAAGTGCCATACAAATGTGCAGTTACAGAGTCCCCCTCAAAAGTTTGCTGCCTTAAAAAAAGACAAAGGGGGTATAGCTTCCAGAAACCTACTCCCTTCAAAGGAAGAAACACAGTGAACATGTTCCTGGGTCCAGACCTGAGCTCCACGGTACAACAGGGATCCGTGCATCTCCGGCAGCCACTTAAATCAGGAACATAAAATCGTATCTATTACCTTTATATATGAACAGAAACCAAAAATTGGGTCCATTACTGTCTGTAAGACTGTAAAGATTAGTCTGAACAATATATTGTTTGCGCTCAAAGCTAGTTTTGTCTCCATTTGTCATTCAAATGCCTGTGTAATCAGTGATAGCAACATGTCAGAGCTGTCATTACACAGGAGCAACTTCCTCTGCAAACATGGGCAAGATGAAAAATCAACAGGTAGTGAACTAAATAGAGGTTTTAAAGAAACACACCTCTACACACACACACTCTTCCCCATACCACTGATTAAGAAGAGCTTTTAAAATGCAGATTACAGCTCCAGATAGTAACAAATCATTACAACTAGAAACCCTTTCAGTGCAGTACTTTAATTCAAAGATGACATAGTTTAATGTTGGTGCTATAAAACATCACTGCTGTTTTTAACTCGCCATTCTGCTTTCCCTTCAGATTTACTGCAACGGAACTAAGCCAGGGTTATAAAGAGCATGAGTAGTTAAATTCTATTTGATTCTGGAAACAGTTTCAGAATGGACAATTAAACCCATTTTTCCAGCAACTTCGGTAGCCTCAGCAGTCAGTGTTGTAATCTGTTGTAAATTCTTCCACACATGAAATATCGTGGCTATCAGCTTCAAGCTTTTTAACGGCACGATGCCGACCACAAGAGCTCTTTAATAAAGCAAAGCATTGAAAGACAGAGAAGAGAACATTTTTCATCTTCATTTTTCCAACCTGACAAATCCTCAGACTCTTGAGATGAAAGGCACCACTATGAGAACTTCAATATTAATTGTCTATGATACGCAATTCAAACATTCCTGCAGGAAAATGCTAATCTCAGGGTGACATTAATAGAAGCATGATTTAATGATACCAAAAAGGACTGCAAATGGATCAAACAAGATCTTCAAGAAGTCATCTTCTGTTGTTTGGGCATGGGGATGGGACAGAAACATCCAAGGCTTGCTTGTTGGGGGTTTTTAAACCTGGAAAGCGCATTTTGCTCCTCCTGCACATAATCTCTGCTCTCCCAATGAGGGGTTATACTCCTCTTACTGCATCCTTCCTCTCACCTGGAGTAAACTCAAGACTCCAGATGAAAGGACACAAGTCCTTCACCCGATCTTTACCCAGAGCTGGTCAGGCAGCCCACCAAACCATCTATGGCTATTGCCGGAAACACACCATCAAATGCAGTCACCTATGGTCAAACACATCAGGCATGACTCTGGAAGCTGTAACCTGTGTGGAATGTAAAGGAACAGAACATAGGGCTTTAGCTCACCCCAATCCACACATTTACTTCATATGTTCAAGTTTTTTTAAGTGCAGCATCCTGGATTGCCCTAAAGCTACTTCTGAACCTCATCTGATGTTTGGATATGGTTCACCATTCAGAGGGCACATTAGCAATTCCTGACATCCAGAGAGAGAACCATGCCTGGGGAATTTGCATTTTCCACATCAGGATGAAACACACAGTCACAGGTATCCTGAGAGAAAAAATATTACATATTGCCTCTAGCTATATATTGCAGAATCTGTATTTATCACCAAAAGCCATAACCTGCAGTTAAAGAAAATATAAGGATCAAAAGAGCAAACCGAAAGGATGACACAGTCAATATAATCTTCTCTGTAACATCAGGCATGAACTTTGCTCTGCACCTCCTGCAACCAGCAGGAATGAGGCTTCTAATGCAGATATTACAGCTACCTGTACAGCAACTGACAAAGGTCAGCTTTTATAAATGTCCTTAGTTTCCACTTGTCCATCCTCAGTATTCAGCACGAGATTGTCATGTTTAGAAAAGGCAGTACCCCATGAATACAGCCACAAGATTTCCTCCTGTAACGCACATGCGCACCACTCATGCCCCTGGTTACACAGATGCACCACACAAGCAGACAGTAACATGGTAGTGTCTGCCTGTGTCCGCAGGCAATGAAAAGCTCTCGCTCAGTCAGTGAAATATTAGAACAGATGACAGCATCACTTAGCTGAGTGAGAGCTTGAACTGCCACAGCATTAGTATCTAGCTCCCATGCTTATTCCTTAAAGCTATTCTCCCCTTGATGTCTGCTTCATTTTAAGGGTCAAAGGCTCAAATTTAACCCGATAGAGAACACAATAAAACTAATCTGCAGAAAACGTAAGGGATAAAACTTATTCACTGTCCTATTCTAGCAGTGGATTTGGCAGTCCTAGCGTAATGGTTGGACATAATGATCTTAATGGTCTTTTCCAACCTCACTGATTCTATTCCAGAATATCAGAACATTTATTGTTAAAACTAAGGGCATTGATTCAAAAACCTCTAATTTACTGTGACATACAAATGCCAGGATCTACTCAGGCTTCGATTCCAGTGTTCTACAGGCCACACAAACCCTAGCCGGAATATTAAAAACACCAAGACATGGAGGAATTGAGGAACAAGAGAAAACACAGTAGCCAGTCTGACACTTATCAAAGCAAACTACAAGCCAAATCCTTCTCAACAAAATTATTTAGGCATTGAGATGAAGTGTTTCCAAGGCAGAAATCAGAATGTGGATGAACAAAGATGCATTTAGATGTTAGTAGAAAAATAATATCTTGCAGAGCATTTCCAAGGGATCCATTTGTGGAGTCTGCAGTCTTGCTGGAGGATGCAATAAGGTTTTTGAAAGGACTATGGGACTTGAGTACAGGTCTCACCAGTGCTGGGCAAGCTGAGATGAGGCTTTACTGACCTTGTGCATCACCATTAATATGTGCAAAACTCTTCCACTCAGAGTATTTGCTCTTGACAACCTCCTCTTCCCCCAGTGTGGATAAAGATTTTTGTCAAAGGCTTGAGTTTGCTCTGAAAGTCAGGAATAAGACGCTGGCTGCCTTGTAGCATGTACAACAAAGATATACACCTATACTGTGAAGCATGAGAGCGTTTCCATCAAAGACAGAGCCACATCTTCCCAAACACAGCAGAAAATGCTTTAACAATCCTTCATTTGCTGCTTTGCTGTGATCCCATAAATGAATTCCCCTTCCCCCCACTTGACACTCCTAAAATCACAGAATGGTTGTGGTTGGAAGGGACCTTCAAGCCCATCCAATTCCAACCCCTGGCCACGGGCAGGGACACCTTCCACTAGAGCAGCTTGCTCCAAGCCCCATCCAACCTGGCCTTGAACACTGCCAGGGATGGGGCAGCCACAGCTTCTCCGGGCACCCTGTGCCAGCGCCTCAGCATCCTCACAGGGAATAACTTCTTCCCTGAGACATTAATCTAAACCTCCCCTACGTCAGGTTAAATGCTCATTTTTTTCTAAGCTGATGATGCTAAGGATATTAAAAATCATATCACATTTTTCACCCTTGTCTGTTTGTGGGGGTTTGAAATTGGACAAAGAATCTCTCACATCTACTTCAGGAATACTTTATTTCTCTTTCCTTAGTAGCATGCGATAGAAGTGTGATAGAGCACTTACCATCAGCACTTCCCTTATTATTTAGATGAGATCATTTTCACTAGCAAGGCAGAAGCAGAACTTCCAGATGAGATCATTAAAAATGATGCTGTTGAAAGCCAAGGAAATCCACTCCAAACAGGTCCCATTATCACACAATGATAGGGACTATCACGGAGCAAATCTAAACTATATACACTGCCAGCTTTACTTTTAATAACCTAGACTGACTTGCCCTTTGCTCATCCTTTCCTACCAAAGGGCTCTATTTCCCAATGAAAACCCAGATTTTTACTACCGTATCACAGAATTCTGCCCATCTCTGGCCTCAATCCATTATGACCTTTAGCCAGTTCAGCACTATTTGTTTGCCTGACAGTCCTCGAGAATCAGCATAATACATCACTGTTTAGGCGCATGAAAAATAAACCTTTATAGCTGGGTTTAGCTTCAGCTCTATTCTGAAGTGCTTTCTTCTGGAATAGGTTCTCTACAGTTCAAGGGACTCTCAGGAACCCAAAGAATCAATGTAAACAGAGTAAAAGCAAAGCAATAGGCAGAGAGTGGGAGGTCTAGAGAGTGAGTCCAGTTTGTGCATGTATTAAATGTTACTTGAAGTAAAAAGCTCTGTGAAAACTAACAGAAAAATATGGAGCAAGGCACTTACAAGACAAGAAACTAAAACCTAAGGTCAGACTCAATCTGAAGTATGCAAACCACAACACTAATCATTAGGGTCCTATATCCACATTTGGGTGCCAGGTGAAACAAAAGGAGACTTCACCAAGGTATTACCTCAAGCACACTCTACTACTGGTGTTAGGCTGGATTAAGTTCTATTTGAAGGTTGCACAATTCCTTCATCCTCTCAAACGCAATGGAGATGAGCACCCCCTACTCTCACTCAGGTCAGTGAAAACCACTTGCACCTGTGCAAAGTAGCCCTGCATCCAGCAGGTACCACTTCATGTGTTAACCCCACAGCTGAATATGAGGTTATCTCAGACAACTGGGAAAACATATCGTGTGAGAAAGAGGGATATTGTCAGGCACAGCAGAAACCAGGACAGAGATTATAAATCCAGCCTTGTCTCTCTCACTTCCCCACTGCTTTTGACAATCCTTAAAAGAGCAGTCTTGGGGTGACAAGTGTACGTCTTCACCTGTGCAGAAAGAAAAGCTTTGGTATTTTATTGCCAATGTGCCTTCCCATAAGAAGTAAAAGATTCTCACGGCAGATCTAAGCACATTCTGCATGTAATGATAGCTGTGCCATTGTACATTTTATACTTCAAGGAACAGCTTTCAGCAAAATTACATCACAGCTATTCTAGTTTTCATTATAAGACAACAGCTGCAAACCATGTGCCTGCCCTTAGAAAAGTGTAACTGATAACAAAGACTGTACACAGAAAAGAATAAGTTAAAAAACCCTTTAAACCACTTTAAACTATAGATGCTGTCAAAGTGTGACCCTTTGTCTGCGCAGTGGTGTGTTGTGTCAGAGAAAATTAATTCCTTTCCAACGTATTTATTTACTAGCACCTCAGCAGATTTGAATTTTGTTGACACCTGCACCTAAAAATGATAAAAGCACATCCATTCTGTTTCTCACACTAACTTATTCTAATGCATATGAGGGCAATTACTTCTTGACAACTCTCTGATGAATAACTGTGCTCTTTGCTAAGCTTGTCACATTGATCACTGGCCAGCAATACAATTAATAAAGTATTACTGTCCACATAGCACATTAATAACTAGCCTGAACTAGAGGTGGCAAGTCTGATAGATCAGTGCATTTTAATCTTTCATATCCTGCCAGCTCAGAAGATTAAAGGAAATCTCCAAGACAATCCCCACATGCCAACACTGCCTTCCACGACATCCCAGCCAGGGTTACAAACTTGACACCTAATACTTCATTCACGCAGCTCAGTTGGACATTTCAAGCTTCATTTCCAAACGCGGCACTGCCTTTGTGGCCAAAGCATTATTTATTTGTTTCTCCTCCCTATTTATACTTCTGAAAGGCAGAATTGATTAAAGTTGTCAGTTCAACCAGAATTCATTAGAAAATAATGGCCATAAATTCAGTGCACTCTGAAGCATTGCTTAATAATTCCATAACATTTAGAATGGAAACAATCAATCTAAGAAAGGTCCTACCTTTTGAATAGAGGAAAGGATTAATTAAAGCTTGGTCATGAGCAGCAAACCTGGAGCTTCCCCCAACATTTTATACTAATTCTAAATGCTGCTTTCAGAGTCATGCCAACAAAGAGGCTTAAGCAGCATATTCGTTAGTTTTGAGGCTGTATTATGATCTGTTCTTTCTGTGAAGCCCTCAGAAGAAAGCAAGTTCATTGAGTAGAAAGGTAATTTTAAAACCCCCCAAAAGCTGCTCTGTCATAATTGGAAATATCAGCACTTCCATTTTATGTTATGAGGCAACCCCAATTACATCTCAGCCATTGGACCAACAGCCGCAATACCTACATCGGGTTGTCCTTTTACCTGTCCTCAGCTCTGCCTCACTTCCAGTCACTTGAGGCTCATCTTTCCTGGCAGTCACAAGGAGAAGTGGCATGACAAATTCTCCACTAAGTTGAAATGGTCATCCTTCAACTGCTCCAGCTTCACTAGGCAGACGCAATACAAGGGACTCAAAGCACCATGAAGAAAGAAAATGCACTCTCTTCTTTTATTGCAATGAAAGGCAGGGAAAATGCTTGAAAGCACCTCACTAGTCCTAAACACTAGTTGTCAACCAAGACTCATTAAATGGTATGAATACGTGCTGTAAGGATCCACAACCCAGTGGACAGGCACCGATTCACATGCTTTCAAGGACAAAGTAACAGGTTGTTCCACAACTAAGACTGTTCACCGCAAACCTGTCATATTTCACTTCCAACTTTGGAGATTTTCTAATATCAGTAAGTGGCACGGAGTTACTGCTGTTATCCAGCAGTTCTGCAAAGACATAGAAGTACCTTAATAGCTTATAAGCCAGCAAAAGAACTAGCAGAGGCTACAACAACAAAGGTACAAGTGAGAGCCGGAATATTTAACCAATCCACTCAGTTGAAATTCTTCCTTGTTTTGCTCATGTGTAAAAACAAAACTCAATACATGAACTTCAATTGCACAGAAAACATGCAGCCACCGTATCTACAAAAGTAACAAATGTCATCAAGCATTTTCTTACACCAAAAAGATATGCCAAGTACTTAGAGCTGCTTATACAGAAATTAGGCAAACTGGTCAGTGCCTCCAGAGAAGTAAGATATCGTGTAATTCACATGGACTGAGGACTACCAGGCTGAAAGAGCTGGACTCATTCAGCCTGGAGAAGGGGAGACCTTAGAGCAGCTTCCAGTGCCTGAAGGGGCACAGGGAATGGCTTTAACCTGACAGAGGGGAGATTTATATTAAACATTAGAAATAAATTCTTCCCTGTGAGGGTGCTGAGGCACTGGCACAGGGTGCCCAGGGAAACTGCGGCTGCCCAATTCCTGGCAGTGTTC
Source organism: Amazona ochrocephala (assembly GCA_039720435.1). Classification (NCBI taxonomy): domain Eukaryota; kingdom Metazoa; phylum Chordata; class Aves; order Psittaciformes; family Psittacidae; genus Amazona; species Amazona ochrocephala. The sequence goes on along the minus strand of CM077884.1, from coordinate 15,444,742 downwards.
GAGGCCAGGCTGGACAGGGCCTTGGGTGACATGGTCTAGTGTGAGGCATCGCTGCCCATGGCAGGGGGTGGACCTGGATGAGCTTAAGGTCCTTTCCAACCCAAACCTGTCTGTGATTCTATGATTCAGTTGTTCCCAGTGCAGACCCCACACAATGCTGGCAGGGCATAAGTGTGACACCAAAGCAGTATCCTCATGTGCACTGCGGGGATTCTGCTTTTGCAAGCACTAGCAAGTTTGACACTTCATGTAAGTAAATACACAGAGAAGACACCTAAGGAGGCACAATAAACCCACTGTAGAGTTTCACTGTGCTACATAATGCAATCATAATGCTTCCAGGATTTGAGGTAGCCTCCCTGTTTGCCACTGCACTGCGTGTTGCAGACCACATCTAAGACTCTAAGATCTCTTAAACAAGTCTCAGGTGAGTTAGACATGCATTGTCCCGCATCTCAGATATTCTCTTATTCCTCTCTGATTTATAAGTGGTCAGCCTGGAGACCAGTGGTCCCCTGTGAAGACAGACAGAGGGTGCTATCTAACATGCTGCTGCATGAAACCTTTACAACTCGCTCTCAAGTGTTTCATAAGAGCACCAGACTGTGCAGTACACCACCTCAGATGAAGGCCAGATTACCACCGAAGTCTCTCTATTCCAGCTGATAAACACAGTCCCACTGAAATACCTGCTCCTCCTTAGGTTGTCAAAGGACAGAAAGCCTTAGGATAAAGCTTCCAAGGCAACCAGAAGCACTGCAGTTCCGTCTCAAGGTTATGGCTGACAGCAGCCTACTCAGCTGTAGAGAAAGATTTGCTGTTTATTATAGACTATCTCATTGTGAGCTAAGCCCAGCTCACAGCCTAGCAATGTATTAAAAAGATGTTCTCAGTCTCAAATAGCCCTTCAGTCTTCAATACCTTGCTTGCCATTAGCCAGGAATGGAAGCTGCGCCATAGGGCTGTCTTACTATGATATTTTTAATTATGCTTTATTTTGTCTTTGGCTTCAAGGGCATGTTTAACATCCTTAGGCTAAGACAACAGGATATCTGATCTGTCTATTTACATTCCATAAGAATGAAAGGGACATAGCAGAAGCAATGTGGATTTTGGAAGCTCCTTCACTTTGTTTTAATAGAAAAGTTTAACAAGGGAATCTTGACTTTTGATAATGAAATGAAAGTTTATCAAAGCGGCATAATATACTGGCAGTGGACTGAAGCACAGTTTGCACATAATTACAAAGGTGGCTTTCATAAGCTTACCCATGCAAATGAGTTGTCTCCTATGTGTTTAAGGATTGCGGGATCAAAAGACATTTGTATAGTAAACTGAACAGAAAGACAGCAGCACCCAGCCATATCACCAGCTAAAATCATCTGTCAGGAGCGTGCCTAAATGCATGTTCCTTATAACACACCACTTTCCCAGCTTAGTGTGCCAGCTCAGCTGCAGAGATTCACTCTACCATTAAATTTAGCATGCAAACTCATTTGGGGAAAATAGTATGCATGTAAAATGTCACTAGAAAGGATATCATGGAAAACAATCCTATAATGGCCCACAGAAGATGGATGTATAGGAGTTGGCAGAAAGTATAACAGAACTGACATTTCTCTAAGAGGGCAGAAGCCTCAGGAAAAAGGCACAGAAATACTGGAATTTAATGCCTAAAGATTGTGCTGGAGTTAAGAAAGAGACTGTTGGTGGGAACCATTTTTCCATCTGCTGGGAGTTGTGCCACCAGATGAAAAGTGGCAAGGACCCACATCCAGTTTTATACAGCCTGTTCTCCTTATTGGGGTATTTAGCATTCTTTTCCCCCAAAGGAAAAGAAAGAAAATTTGACCTTTGAGAGCTAAGCACTAAAAGCACCATTTAAAACTCGTCAAAGGAAGCAGTTAAAACAAGCTCCTTCCAAACGCTTTTGCTCTTCAGTGTTCTGAAAGTGTTGAAAGCCATTGTCACAGCAAGAACCCCTCAAAACTCTCTGGCATTCACCCTTTGAAAACTCAGAGGAAGATATGTTTCAAGGAAGTCTTCAGAGTGAGAGCAGGTACAACACAGCGATGACAGGTGAGACTGAACTAAACGGTTGTATTCTACCTTCCGTCCACATGGATGCTCTCTGCAAGCCCCAGGATAAATGGGTCCTACCAGCTCCACATGGGGTTTGTTGCACTGTCCCACTCAAGACCCCCTTCTCTTGTAGGGACACAACGTTTAATCACTGAGATGTGCTCCCAGAAATCAAAACCAACCAAGACATATTGGGAAGAGTGTCTCGGGAAGAAGGTGGCTATGGGCAATGTAAGGAACAGGTATCATTTCTGAAAGGAAGAGTACTTGCAGCCAGTGACTCAAAACCAGCAACATCAAGTGGGTGTCTCACAGTCTGTGATGGGTACTGTTCACTGAACCTCTGATAATGACTGGGGAATGAACACTGAACTAACATGACATGAAAGCCACAGTTCCGAAGCAAAAAGAGGCATGTGGTGGTTCAGATACCTAAGAGCAGCACGGCACTCACAGTAAGAACTGGAATTGTCTATTCTGTTTTCCAAATTTATCTCCGTTTCAGCCAGCAGCAGTAAAATAAGTGCTCTATATTTAGTGCCAATGACTCGCTATAAATTGTGATGTGTTTGTTTATGTATGCTGCTCACTATTTTACAGTTACCCCTACACACACTAAGACACTGCTGCAGGAAGTCTTGCTTAAAGAAAAACACATACGTATATCTACAGGCACAGTGCCCATGGTGCACTGACTCTCTCCCTGTCCTCCCCTGTCAAACAGTCCATACACAGGAGTCTAGGAAACCCTGGCATGCATCCTTCCCAACATCACTAGTTTGTCTTTATCTTGTCTCATAGAGTACCACAGCATCTCAACCCAATGAATCAGGTCAAGGCCAAGACAGGCTCTATTTTTCATACTGCTTTGCTCATGCTGTCCTGTTTTATACCTTTGCTTAAACACCCTAAGGCACTATAGAAGAACTGCAGTCAGGAGAAAAATCTCATTTTTTCAAATAAAATGAATGTATGCAAAAATTTAGGGGTAAAAATCAAAGCAAAACTTTTTGGCTGTTTGAGAAATAAAACTAAAAATACATACAGTATATGTACTGCTTTGAACAACTCAGTAGCTGTAAGCTGACTGAAGGCAGACAGCAGCTGATCCCATTTCTTTAGTCTATGGAATAGCTGGAGTCACCTCCATCTACCATGGTGCCAAGGTCCAGCAACCCCCAGACATTAACACCCAGGCCGCAGCCGCAGATTACTGCTACTTGGTCTAGAGGTAGAGACAGCAAGGAAAGCATGTGTTACGGATGGAACCTTTGTGCCTTATCTAAATGGAGCAAGTCCAATGCCCAGCATCCTCTATCAATTCAGAGGGTTTTTTCTATCCCTATTTTTAACACTTATTGCCTACAAATACATTCACAGGCACCACCTAGAAGTCACTTCTTTGTTCAGAGAAATGGAACCCAACAGCAGGAAGACATTATACAGTAATGCACAAGGGCAAGCTCCAGGTAAAGGCAGCCTGCCAAAACCTGTTTTCACTCCTTTTCTGCAAGGCAGTGATTTTTCTTCAGCTGCCCCACTTGAGGGCTGACCCCAATATACAGTAAAGAGAAAAATCTTCATTTTATTTTCCACTCTTTCAGGCTGTTGTCAGCTTCACTGCCACGACACCAAACTTCCTTCTACACTGCTTTGTGAATACGCAGCTGGATCACACACATAAGGCCTGAGTGGCTAAACACAGCATTCCAGCATCACTTCCATGGCTTTGAGCCCTGGTGCTCTTTGTGAGGAATATTTTCCCTCTTCGTTCTCAGGACTGTAGCCATCAGAAGCCACAAGTTTTACTCTGTGCCTCTTCCATATGTATATAGCCCTAAACTAAGTACCTCAAGTCAGGTAAGGTAATACACTAAAAATACAAGTTGTCTGTACTTTCCCAGGGCCACACAACATACAGAAAGTTTTTACAGCTCCAGACGTGTATACTATTGAATTTAAAGTAAAAGCAGCACTATTTATAGTTCCGCTGGAGAATGGGATTGATGTGATGCATCCTCCCAGGAAAGAGTTTTCCAAAAAGAACATTTTCACTTCAGTCTTAAAGAGAAAAAATCCCCCACCCAAACCAACACACACTGGCAAATATCTGTTCCGAGGCCCAGCAGCACAAATGAACTTAGCACAGCAGGGCTTTCACTGTAATAATTTAACTTGTCACTTCACATCATTGACTGACTTGAAGAATTCATGCGGCTTAACTGAGCGATATTATAAGTGGTTTGGATGGCTCTGCAGGAATAGCCCAGTCTTAATCTGAGGTCAGTTCTCATTACTTTGTCTCATTAGCAGGAGCGAACATAAACCCAGAGATGGGAGAACAAAAGCAGAAAGCTTTGTATCAACAGCGAGGCCAGTATGACAAAGTAAGAGAATGTCACGTTCGGTTGAACTGTACGCATCCTACTGCAATCTCTTGCAGGTCTTTGGCAAGAACAAAACCACATATGGAATCTCTGGCAATAAGGAAGAAGAACCCTGGTTTCTAGGAACTATGTATTTTCTTCAGTTTGAACTGAAGATGAAAATCAACCACAGGTGTATCAGCCCAAATTCTCAGCTGGCACTAAAAGGCTTCATTCTAATGAATTCTTCAGAGAAAGCAAATTTCATCAACTGAGGTGTTGAAACAGCAGACTTAAAACAACTGTTGCCCTTCGCCTCTCATTTTCTCAAGCAGTTCCCTGAATGCTCGCCCCATCTTGTGACTCTGTACAACACACTGTAGAGACACAAGCCAATTTTGCACCAGACAACTATCACCAGGAGCAGCACAGCAACATCAACTTTGGCACAGAGCCACCGACAAGCCCTGTCTTTGTAACCCAGCCACGCAGACTTATCCCTGAAGTCCCAGCCTCAAGTGCTAGAAGACAGTGCAGCTTCAGGGAAGCCAGAGCTACACAGACTGTGTGAACTGGGGCCCACTGTCACCAGCTTAAAAATTAGCTGCACAATAGGGGCAGTTTTCCCCAAGGTATGGAGTAGTCCCTTTGAATACTGATTCAGCCTGTTTGCACGAGATTGAGGAGCGCTGTTTTAGTCTTTTCTGTCTCCTTCCCAACAGCTACGTTTAATCATTCCCAAAGGAAGGAAACTCCCCAGGCCGAATGTCCAACGGCAATACATGAACTCCACTAAGATTAGAAGCTGCCAGGTAGAATCATAGAATCATAGAATAGTTAGGATTGGAAAGGACCTCAAGATCATCCAGTTCCAACCCCCTGCCATGGACAGGGACACCTCCCACTAAACCATGGCATCCAAGGCTATGTCCAGCCCCACCTTGAATGCCGCCAGGGATGACGCATTCACAACCTCCCTGGGCAACCCATTCCAGGGCCTCACCATCCTTACAGGAAAGAATTTCTTCCTCAGATCCAATCTAAACTTCCCCTGTTTAAGTTTGAACCCATTACCCCTTGTCCTATCACTACAGTCCCTAAGGAATAGTCCCTCCCCAGCATCCCTATAGGCCCCCTTCAGGTACTGGAAGGCTGCTATGAGGTCTCCATGCAGCCTTCTCTTCTCCAGGCTGAACTGGAGAACTGAACAGCCCCAACTTTCTCAGCCTATCTTCATACGAGAGGTGCTCCAGTCCCCTGATCATCCTCGTGGCCTCCTCTGCACTTGTTCCAACAGTTCCATGTCCTTTTTATGTTGAGGACACCAGAACTGCACACAATACTCCAAGTGAGGTCTCACGAGAGCAGAGTAGAGGGGCAGGAGCACCTCCCTCGACCTGCTGGTCACGCTCCTTTTGATGCAGCCCAGGATACGGTTCGCTTTGTGGGCTGCAAGCGCACACTGCAGGCTCATGTTCATGTTGTCATTGACCAGCACCCCCAAGTCCTTCTCCGCAGGGCTGCTCTGAATCTCTTCCCTGCCCAACTTGGAGCTGTGCCTGGGATTGCTCTGACCCAGGTGTAGGACCTTGCATTTGGCATGGTTAAACTTCATCAGGTTGGCATCAGCCCACCTCACAAGCATGTCAAGGTCCCTCTGGATGGCATTCCTTCCCCCCAGCGTATCAACCGAACCACACAGCTTGGTGTCATCGGCAAACTTGCTGAGGGCGCACTCAATCCCACTGTCCATGTCACCCACAAAGATGTTGAACAAGACTGGCCCCAACACCGATCCCTGGGCTCTTTTCCCTCAGCCTAAGACATCAGAAATACCTCTGGCTAGGAAAACCTTTCTGAGATAGAACTCATGGCCTACTACCTTAACCCATGCGATGCAATCATCTTTAAATGAAGTCCAAGAAGGCAACCCAAGATACTAACTAGCTGTAAATACTGACTTGCAAGGAAAACTTACTGCGAAGTCAAATGAAGTAGCACCACATGCACCCAGGAATCAAGTTCAAGTAGGGTCATAAACCTATGGAGAGATCCTTCTGCAGCAGAGTGAAAATGGAAAAACCATGCAAAGCACTTCTATTTCAATAGCCAGTGGGAGGCCAACTTTCTATAGGCTGAGAAGCTGTAAAAATAAAGAACGGAACTCCATAAATTTAAAGATTAAAAACACAGTTATCTCTAGAGGAGTGAAAAGCAATAGTGCGTGGTAGTGACATGATGTTAGCAAGCCAAACGCATTCAACAATCTTCCAATTTTCCCCATTTACTGTCTCTGTCAACCTACATGAAACAAAAACTTGCTCACAGCTGAGACACTCAGCTCCTCAGAGGTGATGTCCTGAGCCTGATCGAAATACAGTTGAAGAGGACGGAAAGACTGACTTACACGGACTACAGTTCAGGTGGACAGGCAATATTAACCAATGGCTACAGAAGTGGCTGAGCTTCAAAGGAAGAGAGATTCCTTAAAAACATAGCGGGGCATCAGCTGCAGCTACTCACATACATGATCATTTTATAACTGTCACTGCATCCAAGCTCTTGATTTTCCAGTGTCCAAGACTGAGCTCATATTTTAACAGGAAGGCCACAGAAGCATTCAATAAAACATCTTCTAACTTTTATAATCCCACATGGAACAGAAGCACATTCAAGATATGCTCCAGGGTGCCTGCTTCCAATTTCAGCTACGATAGCCAGTTCACTCTGTTTCATCTGCTGCAGACCAACTGCCAAGCTACAGAAAGATTGCTGAAATATCACTTTGCCCAGCTAAATCAAACATCATTTGTTTTCTGAAGTAAGGCTGATGAAATCATTTTGATGATCAGGGTGGATAGAGCTAGTGCTGTAAATGAGCACAGTTCAGTCCTTGGCATTACAAATGTGGCTTTAACCAACAACAGCAGTCACAGCTCGGAGCATGGGATTCTTCAACTACACAAGGACAAAACCCAAAGTGTACATCTCACAGGTGGTGCATAAAGAACACTGTGAGAAAGCCAAATCTTCACAACATTCAGCTTGGTGCCATTTTCACTCAGGTAAAAATCAATGCTTTGATAATTAACTTTGGACCATCACCACATTCATATGCTCTTAAGGTCCTTTCCAACCCTGACCATTCTGCGATTCTATGTCAGTTCCTATTCTAAACTGTTTTCCTCATTGATGCAATGTCTACATCTGACATTCTATTCCCTCTCTGTTTATCATCACGAAGGCCATCCAGTCACAGCTTACTCTCAGCCTCTGCTGATACCTGCACACAAACTCTTTTCTCCATACAAGAGACTAATGAAAATGTGTATTGCTCCTCCCTTGCATAGTGTTAAGACACTTCCTCCGAGTTTTGAACAAGGAATGAGAATGGTGTATCTGGGTGCTCCTACACAGGCAATTTAAGGCACAGAACCACGACTCCCAAGTTATTTACAGAAATAACTTCCACACTGCAGATTTCCTCTGGCTGACAGTGCAGAACTCCTCTGTTGTGGAAAGCCCCATCCACAAACACCTCCTGATGCCTTTTGTAACAGGGGGTGTCCTGGTTTCTGCTGGGATAGAGTTAATTTTCTTCCTAGGAGATGCTGCAGTGCTGTGTTTTGGCTTTAGTCTGAGAACAATGCTGATAACACACGGATGTTTAGTTGGTGTCAAGTAATGCTTACTCTAGCTCTAAGGCTTTTCAGCCTCTCATGCTCTGCCAGCGAGCAGGGGCAAGGGAAGCTGGGAGGAAGCAGAGACAGGACACCTGACCCAAACTAGCCCAAGGGGTATTCCATACCACAACACTGGCTGGGAGCCACCAACTGCTTCTTGGGTTGGGCTGGGTATTGGTCAGTGGGGGGTGAGCAGCTGGACTGTGCATCACTTGGGGTTTTGTTTTATGCCTATCTCAATTTCCTAAAATTATTATTACATTTTACTTTATTTCAATTATTAACCTGTTCTTATCTCAACACACATGGTTTTTAACCTTCTTTTTCCAGTTCTCTTCCCCCTTCCACTGGGGGAAGGAGTGAGCAAATGGCTGCATGGAACGTAATTATCAGCTGGGTTTAAACCATGGAGGGAGGGAAAATGTACCATATTCATAGCCTTCACCCTGCTTTTTCATGCATCAGTAGTAAAGAATGACTCAAAGGAGGTATGTGGCAATGTAAAAGAGCTGAGTATCTCCTGGTTAGTATTCCCCTAACTATAGGACAACTGATTAAGACTGCTCACAGTTTAAAAGCAGTATGATTATACAGATAGAATGAAATCAAACCCCTGGCAGTACAATTTTCATCCTGAACCACTTCAACCCCAGACACTACTTCCTTTTCAAGATACTGTGCTATCCCTAGAGTACTAATGTGTTCTGCCTGATACTTCTAGCTTTAAGATACTCCTTACACATGGCTAGCACTACTATATTCCTTTAAGATCACTAGTATGTATGAAGGAATTCCTCATAAAGGCATTAATTTTTACCCTATCATCATCACGTAATGGTGCTGAGGTATAGTTTTAGCTTTAGTGTTATTCACTATCAATACTCTTTATACTAATTCCTTTTTGATGAATAACATATCTTCTGCAAGTTCCCATTCAGCATGCTGCCCTTAAAGTCATAAAACAGAGAATGTAACAAATCAATAGCATATAGTGTAAGTAAGGCTCAGTTCTGTGCTTTTGGTTAGAGGAAAAAGAGCTAGTTAGCAGCCATTTAATTTTAGATACACTATCAAATGTGGCTACATAGAGTTTATTTTTCGATACAATAAATCAGGTGAGATAAACATTTAGAATAAAATATGGTAGTACCGAAAATAAAAATTCCTTAAGTTCTATGGTATAATCTGAAAATAAAGTAGTTCCACAGATAATTGCCAAATTTCCTTATTGATAAGAAGATGGCACATCTGGGGATAACAGCAAGAAGGGAAGTACCACTTCCCTATTAATATGGAAATTCAGAAATGATTGGAGTTATCTGTTATAAATCAACCTTCTCATTTTTTGCTGATGGAAACGCCATTTATGCACTACATTAAAATCCAAAATTCCTACCACAGCTCTCCGTTTACTTTGACAAATCAGTGTAATCCTTGTCGTGCTTGTCCTCAAGTTTGACAGGACTTCTGCTCTTAGATTAAAATGTGCCAAACCAATACTTGGCGCAATATCACTACGGTCTTAGACTGAGAGAGAGGAAGGATTTCCTCTCACAGCCTTGTTATCTGCTTAATTCAGCATCCCAGAGCAGAGGCTGCAGAGCCATGAAGTAGCTGCATTATTCACTTAAACTGACCAAAGCATGACATGGGATTTGGAGACAAAACCATCCTTGCCTGATATACAGGATAATGCCATCCTATCCTCTCCCATAAAGGAGTGCAGCTGTGGACACCTCCTCATAGAACAGAAAAGCTCTGTCATTATCTAACAACTAGCCTATTGATACTGAAATCACAGTACACAGATACTGAAATCACAGTATATATATCACACCCTAGTTCCTCTTTCCCAAAAGCAGTTACACAGTTCTGCGATGCCGCTAGAAGACATGGCAACTTACCTGAGATAACAGCTTACATCAGGGCCTAACATGGGTCTCCTGTTTGTCAATGAGCTGAAATGCCTAAAGTTCTCTTGAACAGAAAAGCTAATAGCTATTTGGATGCTTAGTGTTATTCCCCCAGTTTCTCCATGTACAGAACTTTTGCTTTCTCAAAGGAATATCAAAACATATCTATATATATGGCTTAGTAATTTGCTGCTCCAGCTTAAGGTAGATACTTAGCCTGTTGACACCATGCTTGTACTGAGCAATTAACAAGGTGAACCACGAATAGGACAACAAAAAGCTCAGAAATTTCCAGTCTTGCAGTAGGGTTTCTCATAGGTGGAATAACATATATCCCAAGATGATGCTACTTTAAGCAAATCTTGGAAGAGAATCCCATCAGGCCTTTTCAGGTACCACCTGCTTGCTGGACAACCTGCCAGTCTGGCTGGACCAGCATTACAAAAGCACTACACTGCTGGAAACAGCAGCGGTCAGATGCGAGCTATAACGCCCTTCCCCATTTTTCTATAGCACTCATTCCCATGTGAAAGATGAAATGCTGAAGCTGCATCCATCAACATCAGCTCCACAAAACTGTCTCTATGAGGGACTTCTTCACCCTGAAAAAGGAAAGATGGCTCTCACTTGTTAGGAAGATAAACTCATTTTTCCCATTAAGTCAGCCAGAAGAATATTTGTCTTTTACCCTCTGATTATTAAATACTAAGCGCACCCCAAAATCATTCCAGGCCCCTCAGTCTACCTTCTCAGGAGCAGAGCTCTCCCACCAACATTCCCCTTTCCTTCCAGACTCCAGTCTGTTCTGCACAGCCCACACAGCACAGAGCAGGAAGACTGGACAGGAGGCCTGAGAGTGCTTTACAGCATTGTACAGATACATTCTCCCAAGTCAACCAGCTCTGCAGGCACGGCTGCAAATAGTACCAAAGCCCAGTCAGCCACATGCTTCTCACCACTTTATACCTAGGTCAATAATCCCACGAGTATACTCCCTTTATACTCTTCCTCGTCACTCTGGGTGTATTTTAACTGTGTGACTTCAAATTCAACTATTACCTTTCATCTAAGTCACTTCAAATACTTTTAAAGCAATGTTCACATCTGGAGAATGGAAGATTTGGAAAACCACTCATGTGCAGATTAATGAGGAGCCATAATCCCTGATGACACCTCCTGCTCACTACATCCTGAGCCAGAGAGAACCCTCTGCCATGATTAATGTGGCTTCCCCTTCTACCACAGCACTCTGTAGAAAATAACATGCCAGTCTAAAGGTCAAACAGACAAAAACTGCAGGATGACAACATGAATTATTTGTTCCAGTACTTCAGTAACATTGGTTTGTTGTGATTATTGATACAAACCCCTTTGATATTTACAACTGTGATCTTTTCAACGCCTGAATCATTTAAATGCAGCAATCAGTGATGCGTGTCAGAGAAAATCAGGAAAATTAGCTCCACTAGTGTTCCCTAACATTAAGAGAACATTATTTATTATCCAATTACATTGTTTCTCCATGGATTGCGTTTTGAGTACACAGAATTACCATGCCAAGAGACTGTGAACACCCCGTCTTTAATGGTTGGAGCTGATGATCTCAAATGTCTTTTCCAACCTAGTTGGTTCTGGGATTCTATGATCTTGAATGGGAGCAGCAAGATACTCTGCACTTCAGATGTAAATGCAAAGACACATCCATAAGACACGTCAGTAAATTCCACCTTCCTTACACAAACCCAGAAAATGTCAAGAAGATGAGAAGAATTGTATTTTTCACCATGGTACCAAGTGCCACTGTGCTGCCATCTCAGAAACAAAAGAACCAAACAACCCCAAAACCTCAGCACAACGGCTCCTTAGCACATTATACAACAAACTGAAGAAAGAGAAGGAACTCATGAAGAAAAAAGCTATACCTTGTGATACTCTTCTTAACTGTATGTGGCCATTATAGGCATCAGGCAACTTCAAGGGAAGTCTTGTAACTGCAGAGCCCAGAGTAAGTGGTGTACTGCAAGTATTGCAAGACAAACCAGCAAGACAGATAAGAGATTGGTAGCATTAAAACCGAGAAACAAGTAGAAAATTTGGGAAGGAAACTGTGGTACAAGGGCTTTAAAGCCTAGGGCAAATACCAATGAATCTTTCACTTGCCACCCCACGGGCTGACATCCTCCTACAAATTTAGGTAGAGATGAATATGCCCAGTACTTCCATGTCACTGCAATCAGTGAGTCCAGTGCAGTTTGAAGACAAGATAAGAAAACTCAGTGATTTCAATTTAACATGAAGCATGTCTGACAACCTCCCTTCTGCACAGGAAAGGTGACCTACCAAAGGATGGGCCTAATTAAACCAAGCTGCAGTCACGGCAAGCAGGGCTGGACAGGATCTTTCCTTAAGAAATGGCCATATTTGGAACGAAGTTGCCAGCAACACACTTCAGGAAGTCGGCAAAAATAACTATTCCAGCCTAGAGCTGTAATATTAAGGCTTCCATTAAACAACTCAAATACAGTGTGTGCATCACATTACAATTCAGCTCCTGCAAGATCACGGTAGGTACAGAGACAAATTGACCTCCAGGGAACTCTTACAGGCACAGTGCCTCAGACAAGGTAGAACCTTCCAAGCTCCATCACACTATTGATATTAAAAAGCAATCAAAAACTGTCAGGTCTGCTTCCCTCTCTACCACACAGAGAACTACCACAGGGTTTATGAATTACGCCTCAGCAAACAAGCACCTTAGCAAAAAGGTTGCACAATATTCCCCACTCCCAGCCAAGTGACAGATCTGAGTCAGTGCCAATCCTCTCCTTCCACAAAAAGTAGAGACAGAGACAGCAATCGCACTGGTCAGGACCAGGCTCCTCTTAAAATCATGATGAAGCATAAAACTGCCTTTTGACTTGACCCTCACAGTTATTTCTAGAGCCCCTTCCTTTCTGCTAAGCTTAACTGAAACCTTAGTTGCCAATTCTGGAAGACACTTGCCCAGTTAACACTGGATTGCTTTGAAACGATGTGTTATGAAGAGGCCAATCCGTTTCCTATAAGCACAATTCCCAGAGACTAACAAGCTGGAGAAGGTGCTCCCAAAAATTCTTTGTATGGATATGTTAGAGAAAGCATCAAGGTATGATCCTATTACATTTGAAAAGCAAGGGAAGTTCCAGCACACTGCAAAGCTTACACTCTAGCAGATTAATATCAGGAAAAAATAGGCTGATCCTACACAACCTCCAATGTAAGAAATAGAACAGCAAAATACAAACTGTGGGGCCCAACAGCTGCAGTACTTCGAGCTGCCAGAGCCAAAACTTACCCAATATTCCTTTTACTGATTGAAATCTGTAAAAGGCACTTCAACATCTGTTAGAACAAGAAGTTTGTTTACCACATTCCCCTGCAAAATGGAATGATGGTTCTTACCTAATGTACTAAAGAATTTTTAGATGAAAGAGGGATGTTTATGAGATCCATGTAGGGTATAATTGAAAGAATATTTCCGGATAAAGATACCATATGTTTTTATCTCCACTGAACCTATAAATATCTCTGTAACAGTTTGTGGCCATAAATACTATGATTGGGAAGAGTTTTATGCATTTGCTTGAGGCTTTTATTACTTTCAATTATCAGTTTGCTAGCAGCGTCTCATTTTCCTCCCACTACATTGCAGTACTCCCAAGGATAAATTCTGAGATGTCAATAAGATCACTGAAATGTGTGCAGAACTGAGCAGTGCTGGGGCTCTGAAACAACCTGGCTTCCATACAGCACAGATAGTAAGCATCCCCCCCCGTCCCCCCATCCCCCCCCCCAACCTCCAAATGTCATGCGCTCTCTACTGTATGTGACCAGCAAGATTTATTTGCTGCCTTGGTTGCATGGTATGATGGGGAAAGCCTTACAAATGCAGACCTCCAGGAAGTTCCAGCTGCACAACAGAGCTATGGCATGCAATTCTTCCTGCATCGCACATTAGCGGGAATAGTGGAATGTGAGCATAGAGAAAGAAATCTAAGATCCTAGGCAGACGGAAATGAAGGTAACTTGCAAGGGACCATATAAGACACTCCCATTGGCTTTATAGAAAATAATAAAAACCAAAAGTGTTTTCCAGATCCTACTTTTAGGAAAAAAATTCCCCAGGAACAAGGAAAACTACCTGCATTTTGGGGAAAAATGCTACTTTTACTCTTTGTGTGTATCTCTGTGTGTGTGTGTGTGTGTGTGTGTGTGTGTGTGTGTGTGTGTGTATTATGACAGTACCAGAGCTCTTTGCCCTTTTGTCAGTAAAAACTGTTTTACCTTCAGTCTTGGTTAATTCTGATGTGTGCATCACCTTCCTATTCCCTCATTAAGACATGCTTACAAGGAAAAGGAACCTTTCCAGCCTTTGCTTATTGCCTTTACATCTTAACTTTCAACAAGACGTTTTTCTTTCACTGATGTTTCACGTAGTTATTAAAAACAGAGAATGTCTCTGCACAATTAATACAAGCACTGCAATGTATATGTGCGCTGTTCCATAGTGCCAATTGTCCACTGATACAGAACCTGAACACAGCTGAAAGAGTGCAGGTGTGTGCTTCATGGTTTTACTACGGCCATCATAATGTCAAGTCTCTGCAGTCCTGCTGATCTCTCCATTTTGCAAGAAGTTCCTCACCACATGGCCCAGACCTTTACCAGAAGAAAACCAGAAGTGTGCTGTGGCACTCCACCAGCTGAGAGCTTTGGGTGATATCCAGGACTCCATCAGTCAAGAAGACAACACGTGGTTGCCAAACAGTTTCATGATCAGTTTTACAGTTATTTTCTTTAAAATCAATGGCAAAGGAGGAATTTAAACAGGATTCAGACCTGTAGAACACAATTCTCCAAGACTGTGCCCTGGAGTACCAGCTACCCATTCAGAAACTCAAGATTGAAGATGCAAGCTCATTTCCTAGAGAATGCAAAAGTATGTGAAAATCTTTGTTTTACTGTCTTTAATAATGGGTTTATTTCAGGTAATATTACAGAATTATAACAGGAATAGAACAGTTTATACACGTGTTGCTAATATAACAGTTACTGAACAGCTACTTATTCAAGACAAATCCTGCCACCATTGCTCAAACAAAACATCAGCTTTAGAAGTAGCTCTTCATTTGCTACCACTCAACATACCATAGGGACACCATATTTCACCTCACCATTTCAATCAGGTTTCTAGCAAATGTTCAGTTCTCATTGGGACAGAGCTCCCATACAGCTGACTTCAGCAGGGTTATGATGCCGCTGCCAAGCAGTAACCAGTATCCTACGCTTGGGTATCCATCTTCCTGGAGTCTACAGGAGCTATCAAAGTAAAACAGAACCCACGGGAGTGTTTTGAAGAGGACTTGAAAGTCACTCCAATGGAGAAATAACATCTGGTTTAGGGCAGAACTCTTTTCTCACTTGTTTACAAGAGATCTACAATTACTGCATAAAAGCAGAAAAAGCCCTTTGGAACAGCGATTCACCAGGACAGCCAAAGTTTCCTAGGAAAAAAATCAACTTGGCTAAACTGATCTAATAGCAGTAAATTAGAACTTGCCCAGGAGCTCACTGGGACATAGGAATAGCGGAATCCCTGCACCTTCTGACTCACAGCTTCCAAGGAATTAGATGCTCTGTAAGGTCTAGAAAACAATTCCGTTAACAGAGGAGTCCAAGGTATTCCCTACAGCAGACCAGGTCCTACAGCTTTCAGTGAGCCAAGATCCTCTAAATTCTAGGAGTCTAAATAGCAATCATCTATGTAAATCAGCACCACTAACAGAAATCCAAGGAGAACAATCATACAAATGGGGAGGAAAAGAAGCAAGAAATGTAAATGGGCTGCGCTTTATCTTGTTAGATGCTTAATTATGGTGCTACAGATCCAGATGGAGATACACGTACAGAATTGATTTAATGTGAAAAAGTCAAGCAACCAAAGTCAGCACAGGAGACCGGACACACACAGCCAAGAAAACAGACTTACCACAGATCGTGGCCTAAAGTTATGCTGTTACTTGGTCTCTTTCCACAGCTGAAGACACTTCTGTAACTACCTGCAGCAGTGAATCAATGGGCTTTTGCTATTTTCTCTCTGCTCAGCTCATGTGACTGCTGCACCAAAACCACCTGAAGACAATTTGCTCTCACAGGAAAGAGTAACATCAGCCCAGACTCACAAAAAGCCCTGCCTAAATGAGGTGTTTCTAACATTTTCCCAGTGGCCCAAACCCATCAGGAGAATTCTGAAGAACACAAGTCACAGCCTTGTTGCCCAGCAAATGGATTCCAGGGGACTGAAAGTCACCAACAGCAGCTAAATACATTCTGTGTGCGTGCAACAGCTGCCTTAGCTAAACATCATTCTGCTCAACCCCCTCTGTGTAAGCTTGCGTACAGGCTACAACTAGCAGGATCTTTCCAATTCACAGGCAATTGTGAAGAGGAAACGAGTCCCAGACACCTACAGCCAGGCAGAGCTCGCACAAAGGTCAAGGTCTAACACAGCTCTGAGCCACTGATCTGATTTCCTGTATTTTCATTTCCCAGACACAATATTAAGAAAGCGTTTCTATACTCTGCCTTATATTAAGCCCACCTCAAGGGATTTCAGTCACATAGGTTGTTCCAGTGTAATATTTCAGAACATTTTCTCTCAATGCTACATCTACTTCATGTTATTTCTCTGTAACATTTTCTTCCAGCTTGTTTTCTAAGCTTTTTGCTCCTATCAATTGTTCTAATCCCTTATTACAAGGCCCTATCATCATATCATTATATTAATCACCAAACTTACAGCTCTTCTCGGCTCAAAAGACACAAGCAATGCTACACACCTGATCAGCATCTATGCACAAATATACCTTACATAAAAGAAATCTAATTCCACATTAATCAAACCTCTGAATATCCAGTGTTTATCAAGAACTGGTCCTTTTGAGCAAAGATAAGCCATCAAGAAGAAAGCTAACAACCTAGGTCTTCAGACCCTTAAAAGTAACCCCAAAGGGCACAGCATTCCCGAAAATCCTGCACAGGACAGTGAATTAGCCAGGAAGTGCCCAGTGGTAACAATTTAACAGGACAAAAAGGGAGGTTTTCATAGAAAGCTAAGAAGTCACAACAGAGAAAGAGTCCCTAAAATAAAAGAGATATTGGAAATCACCTGGGCAATAGAGATGTCATCTCCTGCACATAGAATACACAGGTACTTCCAAAGCATTAGTAATGAAATTTACAACTGCTTCACAGACTGGTTAAGGCAGGGTTTCTATAAACCTACGCTCATACACCATTAAAGGTTCAGTGTGTACAGGATTGGTGCTCACAAAGAAAATACCTCTCCTTCAGTTACTTGTCACAGGACTGACCAGTGGTGCTATGTGTGTTCAAGGACTGAGTCTGGAACTTCCATTGCAGGACCTTATCTTTATTTCTCAACCCCCTCCCTCCCCAAATCAATCTCTAAATCAAAAATCAGATTTTAGGACCCTGACATGTCAACAAACTATTACAAATGAACGGATATTCTGAGTGCCCAAAGGTTATTTTGTCTGGCTAAATAGTATTAGTTTAGCTTTCCTTAGGCTGCTACTCTCATAATGTCGCAATAATATTAGAGATGTGTAGTCATTTCTGTACTTCCCTTCAAGATCATATCATGCTCCAGAAGACAGTGTGGACATTCAAATTCTGTAAAGAGAGCAAAAGCTCTTCCTATGAGCTTCACATTTCTCTAGCAACAGGGGCTCATCCTATTGTTCCATGACAATATCTTACGGCAACCACAAGACCTGAGCATGTATTCAATACATGGCACAACACAAAAGGAGTAATTAGCTCCAGTGAACTGTGCAACGTTACTCACATAAGTGTTACCAGCCCTACATACTGGTTTTAGGGTTTCACAGGACTGATGCAGAAACTGCCCTGAAAGGAATACATACTCAAGTTTGCACTTGTGGACCCTCCCTCATCCAATTGAATTCAGGGCAGGTCTTGCTATAGATTCCGTATGTCCGGGATTTGACCTACCAAATACGGTCTTATAAGGATGACTTAAATGAACTGGTAATAACCTAACCTTGTGATTGGAGACAAAATGAGTCTCTGTGGCTGAATAACCGCCTGCATCTTTCTTTCCAATGCCTTACCGGAATTGTTAACCTGGGGGACAGATTTGATATGTTTTTCCACAGAAGAATGAAAACAAGTTCTGAAAACAGGCCTTGGTTATCAAATCACAGACTGGTTGAAGTTGAAAGCCTCTGGATTTCAGTAAAAGCAGAACTGAATAGGGAGGTTAGGACGCTGACTGCTGTAGCTATGGGTTAGTGCTGTAGGGCAGCTTGCACACTGTGACAGAACACTGTAGTAGTGCTTTACCCAGAGGTCTCAGGCAGAACTAGGTAGATTGAAGGGGAAGGTAAATTGTAGAATACTCAAGTGCTACCAAAAGTATTTGGAAGGAGGAGCAGGCAGTGACAAGGCTACGGATTACCAACCAGATCTGGGCATTTGGACCTCAGATCAAAGAGTCTCAATATACAGCTACCATTCGGGAAAGAGCACTTCAGCGTTGTTTGCCAGGATAATGACACAACTCTGTACATGCTTTGATTTAATAGGAGAACTGCATTACTGAGAATGCTTTTGTATAGCGTGACTGCAGTCTACTGGATTAGTTATCCCTTCATTTTAACTGATTCCCTCACATTCCTCCTTAGAAATAACATTGGAGAGAAGCCAAACAGGAAATAGGATTTCTAGATCTGCTAAAATGTCATTTCATTAGCTTGGATATTGAGAAAAAACACCAGTGTTGTTTTTCTTGCTTGAAATCGTTACATAGTTCATATGCAAGAATTTATATACCCTCCAAAATAAGTGCAAAACTACCAGCAACAGGAGAACGGCTGTTTCCCATATACATTCTCTGTGCTAATCAAAAGTGCATACACTTTTCAGGACAGCCTTGACATTACAATGACTTAGTACTTCAATCGCCTCAGTGTGATGCCAGCTCTAGGGCACATTACCATAGTATCATCTATTATGCCAGGTTAATAATCTGGAAGCAGTTTGTTTCTGTAAAAACATCAGAATAAAGATCAAAGTCTAATGGTTATTTGCTGTAATTGGGCTGTAGATAGAATCATAGAATAGTTAGGGCTGGAAAGGACCTTAGGATCATCTAGCTCCAACCCACCTGCCATGGGCAGGGATGCCTCCCACTAAACCATGTCACCCAAGGCTCTGTCCAGCCCGGCCTTGAACACCGCCAGCGATGGAGCATTCACAACTTCCCTGGGCAACCCATTCCAGGGCCTCACCACCCTTACAGGAAAGAATTTCTTCCTCAGATCCAATCTAAACTTCCCCTGTTTAAGTTTGAACCCATTACCCCTTGTCCTATCACTACAGTCCCCAACGAATAGTCCATCTGCAGCATCCCTATAGCCCCCCTTCAGATACTGGAAGGCTGCTATGAGGTCTCCACGCAGTCTTCTCTTCTGCAGGCTGAACAGTCCCAATTTTCTCATCCTATCTTCATACAGGAGGTGCTCCAGTGCCCTGATCATCCTCATGGCCCTCCTCTGCACTTGTTCTAACAGTTCCATGTCCTTTTTATGTTGAGGACACCAGAACTGCACACAATACTCCAAGTGAGGTCTCATGAGAGCAGAGTAGAGGGGCAGGAGCACCTCCCTCGACCTGCTGGTCACGCTCCTTTTGATGCAGCCCAGGATACGGTTGGCTTTCTGGGCTGCAAGCGCACACTGCCGGCTCATGTTAAGTTTCTTATTGACCAACACCCCCAAGTCCTTCTCTGCAGGGTTGCTCTGAATCTCTTCATGGAGTGAAGACGGAGTGGTCCTAGAAAATTCTGAGGCCTGAGACAGAAAAGAAAGCAGTATTTTTGAGAATTCTTCTGAATCACTGTCACAGAGCAATTTTGTGTGTGCAATTTTCAGTGTGTATGGCTTCGAAAACAGTCCTCCTTTAAGAACAGCATTTATGGAAGTTATGAAAGCAGTGGTTCAACAGTACAGCTTCTGAGTACAGCACTGACCCCCTTGCAACAGTTTTGCAGAGCTAATTTATGCTGTTAAAGAGCTGGATGAAAGAGCTCTTAATAGGTGAAAAAACTTAAGCTTTAAGCCACACTGAATTTAGAACACTTCTCTGTTTCTCTGTTTTCTATCTGTGGATCAGGAAGCTTCATAAAAGCGGAGCCTTTTTTCTTTTGGTAGAATTTATCTGCCTATCAAGTACCATCTTGGAATCACAATCAGCTGTATACGATATCAGAATTATATAGAATGTACAATGGCAAATAGATGGCCAGGATAATAAAAGAACAATCAGAAGTTCTATAACTCCTGGAAAAAAAGATTGCTTTCTGTAATTACAGTACTGTGGATAAGAAAGGATGCTTATCTTTTCCCATTTAAATCTGGAGCTCTTCATACAACCTTTTTTAGTGCAGTATTATATTACTTTTTAATGGCCAATACCTCTTACTGCCTCTAGTGAAGACGCAGTTCCAGTACTGAACAGAAACTTAAGATGACATAGAAGAGTTACTACGTGACTCAGTTAATGCCCTAAAAATTGCTACCAACTGACAAGTGAAACTTCCCTTTGACCCATTTTCTCCAAAGATTTGTTCAATACTAAATGCTTTCACATAGGATCTCATTAGCTTTGATGAGTTTATCACTACTGCAGATAAAAACAAAGCACTTCATTAGGGAGCAGACCTCAGCTATTCCACATGGAGTTAAGGCCTTAGACTGGAAAACAGACACCACTTACAGTCATGACCGGTACAGAGACTGAAAGATACTTCTTTAACATAAAAGTAAAGCTGATTTGGAAGGCTTTTATTTGGGAAACACAGGTAACAAGTTCAGCAGCCCGAGGAAAAAACCCACATATTCTAGAGGCTGCACACTCAAGGGTACAGAGAGCTCACACCAGAATGCAAGTACATAATGCAGGGAAATGAGCAGGCTTACACCAACAGACTGATATCTTCTTTATGGCAGCAAATCTGCCTACAAAAATTCAAAGATCTTGCTTTGCAAGAGCAGATTTATGAAGCAGTCCCGAAACAAAAAAGAGAAGGACAGACAAATTTAAAGCTCTCGGCCTGAACACAACCTCTTGCTTCTCTGAAGACCTAAAGGTAAGCTAACAATATGTTCAATGATTTGAATGTACACTGAGTAGATCAGCATCACTTTGAACACTCACAAAAGTTAAGCTACAAGTATTCCAATCAAGAAACAGTTCTAGCAGTATACATGCAAGCATTCTGGGAAACAGGAGGGTATTCTCAGCCTAACCCAGGATAGCAGGGGAGAGGAAAGCAGGCAAGCTCTGCTGTTCCCAACTTCAGAAACATGGTCCTGCTTTAGCTCATTTGTCTTTCTATAAACATACTATCCAAGGAATAGAGTGTAGAAACAGTGCTAATCACAGCCACTCTCCTTTCTGAGAAATAGCTGATTGCCAAGCAAATAAAGAACTGAGCTGCTGCTGGGAACACAGGTGTACTAAAGCTTTTCTTTTCACAACACAATTTTCACTCCTACAGAATGTTTAACAATCTCAAGACTTCTATAACCCTTATTAATTTTGATCTCCCTTGGAGATTGCAATTCACTGTCAGAGAAACAATGGGGCAAATTAAGAGAAAACTTCAAATAGAAAGTTAGAGAAGAAACAAATGGAAATTCCACCCTAGAAGGGGAGAAGATGCAGCACTGAGCAAGGAGCAGATGAGAGGTTAAATTGCCAGTGCTTACAATAGCTCTGAGGTTCACTGTGAAAGGCAATAACAAAATTGACCACTACCACCTCATGTTCTTCACCCCAATGTCCAAGACAACTCTCAGAGAAATCCTAAGCAAACACTAGGAAGAAGAATAAAAATTACCAAATAGCCAAATCCTGGGGGAGATACTAAGAGAAAAGCCATGCCTTGGATAATATTATGCTTCATTGAACAGTGTAAGTGGCTCCAACGAACTTGCATTGTTGATGTTGAAAATCAGGATGTATTAGTTTCTTCTCAATAACTGGAAGTAACCAGAGTTAAGGACTTAGCACTGACTCCTGAACATGCAACCTGAAGAACTCTTACAGAGACTTGGTCAAGGAGAAGTTTTAAATGATTGCTTGGTATATCGCACTTAGAACTCCATGTATGATGTGCACACTATAGGGGAGTCAAAAGATGTATAAATACAACAGTGATTGATGTACTTGAGCATCAGCAGTTGAGGATGTTGGCCTTGCTTTGCAACACACCATTGTATCTGAAAGTACTATTTCATCTATTAAACAGCTGTCTTGGGTGCAAAGGAGAACAGATTCTCCCTTTTCCTGGATGACACTCTACCTCCCACTTCAGTGATTCATCCCTCTCTGCCTTGGGGAAGAAGCTTTCTTTACAGGCTTATGAACAGATTTGTGAAGTATCTGGCACTACTGGTGAACTCGGCTCAAAATTCCTTCCCTTATCCTGCTTCCTTCTCAGTTCAAGCAAGGCTCAATTATCAGTAGCCAGCCACAGATATTTTCAATATAGTTTATCATGTTGTTGGGGGAAAAAACCCACCAAACTTCTTTTCAGTCCTTACAAGTGTGGCCTTTTCCCAACTCATTTAAACCATGTCTGTTCAAGAGCCAAGTATGTTTTCTGTGTTTTCCATATTACATGCCAATCCAGGAATTCACTGGTACAAGTATCTCACTGGTGCCAGTGAAAAACTCAGTCGGAAGGTTTGTACCCCAAATTACAGCAATGTAGGACTATTTGAGCATAACTTTCTAAAATTCAGATGGCAGGCTTAAAGTGCTTCTTAATGGCACACTTACACGCTTGATCCTAAAATAAGAACTAGCCAAAACGTCTGCATTTTTAATGAAAAAAAGACTGACCCAGTTTTTAATCACGCAACGCAGTTAAAACCTTAATGTTTCTCATAGAACATTGTGCTTTATGAAGTTGCCTAAATTTACATTCAGTTTGGGTGGTTATTTTTCCTCTCCTTTTTGGCGGCCTTCCTTTCCACTGTTCTCCCTTAAAAGGAACTGCGTGATGTGATAAATGCAAAAACTCAAACAAAATTTCAACCTGAAATTCACTTGAAAGATTTATCAAAGATTTTGTGAAAATAAATGGCTTATAACCACTTCCATAAGTGAATTTAAAATGTTTCCTCTCTCTATATTTATACACGCACACTATATATAGCACAAAACAGATGGTTGAAGGTACCTCATTTTCATAGCTCCATCTCTGTAGTACCATTTTCACAACTTCACTATACCACTATTGACAATCACAGTAATATATCCAAGATCGCACAGGATTCTTGAATAGCCATGACTGAATCAAAGTATCAGAGACATTAGTACTCTCTGGGATGGTCCTTCCCTACAGATAATAGGCACGCTTTCATCCAGCCAATCTGAATAAGTGAAAGATTTCCAGGAGCAGCAAATCCGCTCTATTTATCAGTTAATTTGCTCTCATCGTATTTTCTCATCTTAAAGAGCTTTGCAGAGGTGAGTTTAAGCCTCTACTTTGTTTTGGATGGACACACATTAATCTTTCTTTGCAAACAGAAGCGTAACACCGATGGCAGGAATACAAATGCCACAGATGCTTTCATGAATCAGATAAAGGAGCACCTAGAGAAGCTGACAAATACCTTTAGCATCTTTGTTTTAACACGAACTGTGTGATGTGGTTGACATGCTGGAGGGAAGGGATGCCATCCATAGGGACCGTGGCAGGCTTGAGAGGTGGGCTTTTCCAACCCAAATGATTCTATGATTATCCTTCTTTCCTTGGGAAATTTTCTAAGCTTCAAGTGGAACAATACTGTCAAGACTAGGTAATAGTGTGCTCTTAACTTGCTAAATTTAAAATACAATAGCTTGCTTAAAGTATTTGCTTAAATAATTTACCATCTTTGTGAAAGTTGCATGCTATGACTCAAGTTACTGTCTGTCTTCGGTTGTTCTTGGGCTGTGGGGTTCTTTTCCTTTATGTCATGCACTTTACTGGAGCCAAATTGCAAAGAAACAAGTAGCTGGCTATTCCACCCTCCTTCGTGCAGTGCCTACCTTGTGTAATGCAAATGGTGTGATGGGATGGGTCGAGATACAGTGAAGGGCTGGTTGAACTGGACTCTAATATGACTTAACATGCATGAAAATGAAAACAGTCACAGCTGGGTTTCAGTTCATGCCTCATTCAACATTAGTCAAGCACAAACTGCAATGGGTTTTACGCAAGCTATAAAAAATTCAAATTGTTTTTCTACTGTGACTTCATCATACTGAATATTTAATAGTCAGAGACAAACTTCAGGCAAACACTATGTCAGTTCAAAAATGGGAGGTGTTCTGGGCTCCGAGGACACTTCTGACAAGTTAATCAATGATGAAAATGCATGTAGGTAACTAGTACTGAATACAACACATTCATGGTATGCATTTCATTTGAAATACTAAATTAAAAGCTGAACTTGTTGGCTTGAAAAATCTGAACTACATTTTTATAGACTTCCATTTTCACTGGGTTTTTAGGTTTCCATTTGCTTCCATACTATAAAAAAAAGCTCAGAGACCTCTCTGACATTCTATGAAGGGCACTCACTGCAATCAAATATAATGATGAAATAAACTATAAATCTTACTTCAAATATTTGACTTCAACTTTCTGAACTTTGAGAACCAAAAAGACAGGACGTTACTGCCCTGCGTATACTATACCTATTTTTATAGCTTCACCATGGCAAACTCATAGTATCTCCCAAGTACACTGGGTTTCCTGATGCACTGAAAATGCCAGTGCTTCCTTTTTTGACATTCAACAGATTGCAAACTTGCTAAGATTAGCTACTGACATTCACAAGTCTCTGATATCAGTGTATGAAAAATTAGACTTATAAATCAAATACTGACTCAACTCAAGTTCTCCTACAGAATAGAGTAGACCATTCAGATACATAGGCATCACCAGAGTTCCCCTCTTTGCAGTTTTGTCTCCAGGTACTAGAGCATGGAGGCACACATTTTGGACAGGCACAATTTAAGAATAAAAAGGAGTTTTGGACTGCCCATCAAAGATGAGTGGGAATTAATAAAAAGCTCTCTTTAAATACACAGAGAATGCTGGTTTAGACTAGGTCGTGCTTTAAGCTGTAACTCACACAGGTTGCTCACTCACTCCCCATTCTTTCCTCCCCCCTGGTCCCAGAGGGATGGGGAAGAGAATTGAAAGAATGCAACTCCCACAGGTTGAGATAAGAACAGTCCAGTAACTAATGTATAACACAAACCACTGCTGCTACCACCAATAACAATAATAACAAGGGAAGAGAACACAACCGCTCATCACCCGATACCCAGCCCAACCCAGCAGTGAACCTACCCTTCTGGGTAACTGCCCCTGATTTTTACATCCTGGGCATGACATGCTGTGGTATGGAATACCTCTTTGGTCAGTTTGGGTCAGGTGTCCTGTTTCTGCTTCCTCCCGGCTTCCCCTCCTCCCTGGCAGAGCATGAGACTTACAAGGTCCTTGGTCAGACTAAACATTACTGAGCAGCAGCTGAAAACATCAGTGTTATCAGTGCTGTTTCCAGGCCAAAAGTCAAAAACACAGCACTGCACCAGCTACTAAGAAGGAGAGAAATGACTGCTACTGCTGAACCCAGGACAGACTGTAATTATTTCCTAGCATCTTCAAGCAAAAAATGTGAAAAGCTGCTCAAAGTGTCAGTTTGCCTCTGCTTTGGGCCCAGAACGTACAGCATGGCATAAGGCGCCTGATCCAAACCTCAAATCAAGCATTTAAGCAGCAACCAAAGAAATGCATGGAGAACTGGCTGTCAGATTCCACAAAACATGACAAAACAACAAGAGTTTTATTGCAAGAAGGGTAAAGATATATTTCTAGATCCTAAGTTGTGCTTGGCTTAAATAAATAGAAACAGATTGTTAGCATACAAACAGCTGGGGAACCCATCAGATCTTCAAGAGCTCTGATCTGAAAGGCCTGCGCATCTGGTTGGGAACTGTATGCTAGGTTTAAATCACAAAATGGTCTTCTACTTCAGTAGAATATTTACTTCCTTCTCAGTGTGCTGTGGCAGGTTTGATTTAGAGCACATTTTACCCGTGAAATTCAGGTTGCAGGCACCTCACCTGGGTATCAAACAGCTTCCTTTCATCTTTGGAAGCAAGTCTGCCTGGAACATCTTGCTGTTAAATCTGCACTTGTAGCTATAAACCAGCAGCTCCTGCTGACTTGATGGAGCACCTCATCTCACTCCAGGCTATCCTGGGACCTGAATTTTGAAGTATTCAGCTTTTTTAGCAGCTGAGCACCATGCAATTATTACTTCCTTCAGTCTCTCCTTGGGAGAGTTTGCAGTGAATGGCACCCCACTAATACCCTCCATCCATAACTAGCATTTTACTGGCTTGGATACTAGGGTTCTTGATTGCCACTTCACCCTCACTGGACGTATCTGCTGCAGTCTAAGGACTGCACACAGTATACTGCAAACTTTCCCTGGTTTCTTAGATACTGGCCTTCTACAGGTCTACAAATAAAACTACCTTTTTCCCTTGAAGCCCTTTCAAGCTTTCCAGGCCCTCCTTGTTTGCTGCTCACAGCCTGAGGTTTTTCTGGCCCTACAACACTAACCATAGTACACAAATAAAGCATCTGAGTCAAAGGTCCCTCCAGGAGACAGTGTCCAAAACCTTACTTGTCCTGGCAAAAATTAGCTGCTACTAAACCATCTCATTCAGACAGCCTTGGACAGTGAGTTCCCTTTAATTAGATTCTTTTAGCATATTCATATTTGTGAATATAAATAGGTTATATTAACACCTGCTTGTACTGTCCATTAGCTGCCTCCAAAGTCGAAGTATGACGCAGGCTCCTATCAGCTCAGAGCTGATAAAAAGCACAGAAACTGTTGTATATGGCTCAAAAAAAAAAAGAAATCAGCATTCACAGTTTGTACAAAGATTCCATTAAGCATCACAGCAGGGTGAAGCAGTTCAGGCAGCACGGAAGAAAGAAGCCTCCTTCGCTGTGAAATGGCTTTGCTGGCATCCTAGAGTCTGATTCACATATTAAGTACATAAAACAAGTCGCCTTTTAAATTGCCTTTGTATAACAACATCAAGATCTGTACAGTTGAGAAGTAGAACTAAGTTGTGGATAACTTGGAGGAGTTGGCAATCTGATCACTAGTTTGTGCTTTTCTGGTCCGCTGTCCTGAAAATGGAGGCTGAGCTAGGTACTCCACTGGGAAATGGATGATCTCTAAGGTCCCTTCCAACCCAAACCATTCTGTGATTCTATGGGCATGCGGTAATTTAGCTAGAAAGGTCTAGAGTGGACTTTAAGGCATACCTGAATGGGGATACCCTTAGCTAAATTCATCACTGTACCAAACTCTTAAGTGTTTACTTTACATATCAAGGTGAAGGATGCAGTCATAATTCCTACATTTGCTTGTCCAAAAGGCATTTTCAGATTGGCAATAGAGGGAGAATATGGGCTAGCTATTTATCCAAGTGTAAGATAAACTGTAGACAGGTGGCTCTTCTAAATCCCCTGATGTGACTCCTCCATCATATAAAGACAGCATCTGAGAGTGCATCTGCTCCACAGCCAGAACATGCTGTCAGAACCATCCAGCTGGACTTCCTCGTGTTCTGTGCACTTGAGGCTGTCTCCAAGCCAGGGTGAAAGCTCATCCACATAAGAATCTCTAGCTAAATCTACCTTGGTTTTACTCCTCCTGGAAGGAGTTCCTCATTGCATGCATATCCTTCAAAGCATAAGACTCTGTCCAGACATTTGCACTTGCTTTTCTGCTCAGTTATGCTAGAAGCTCCGAAAACTAGACCCTTACCAGAAGAGGTAATTCCCCTGCATAACAGGCCTCTAGTATCCATCCCATTCCCCACTCAGCAAGGCTGCCGCATCGCAACTCTGCTTGGCAATCAACCTGGGAGAAAGATGGCTGATGAATAATGAATGACTCTTTGAGCTTTTGAATAATACAACTGCTTAAGTGAGATGATAAAAAGTAAATCTGTACTCCTGCACATCCTTTCAAATACCATATGTTTAGCAGCTTGTTCCATGCAGTTTTCTTAGCCCATATGTAGGTATTTAGGGAAAATGGAGGAAAGGGCATGGCGAGGACAATGGGGGATGACAACATCACTCAATGTATGTACTTTAGGCATGTTCACTTTAGGCATCACCTTTGAAGAAACTGAAGCACTTTCCTGCATTCAGAGAAGGTGAGGTATGACAGTATCTTCCCACATCAGAAACAGTCATAAGCTCAGGCTCCTGAACATAACTCATTTTCAGAACTATAAATAGTTCCCAGATTTAAGGACCTGATCAACAGGTCTCCATTAATCTTCTAGCTTATTTAGAATATGCTATAAAAGCAACTTTCATTTCACTGTTTAATATGGTTCATCTGCATCAGTTTTGATACACAGCAACCTCACTCATTCACAGCCTAGCAAAAAGAGACACATGCTACTTCAGTAATTCAGAATGCAACTGCTGTCCATACTGAAATCTACCCTTATTTCCCAAGGCTCTTCTCAAGTTGACCTTGTTATTACTCTTCTATTCCTACTTACACACTGCAAACCTAAATCTGCTGTCTCTACCTAACTGCCAATTTCTTCCTTCCCTGTAACACTCTTTATCTCTCATCCTCTCCAAAAGAGGATGTTAAGTTCTTCCTAATCTTCTATCATCACTCACAATCACATATTTATTCTTCTTCCAGAAAGTCTTCCAATAAAAGCAGTATTACCAAGGTCTGTCTTGACACTGCTCCCCTGACATGCATCTGCTTCCATTTTGTTCTAATGACATGGTTTCTAATTAGTTTTACTTAGATTGTGAAGAGAAATGCCACACTTGCCTAGAATGCCGTGATTTCTCTGGTTACTAAAATAATATGAAGTATTCTAGTCATTTACCTTTTCAAGTTCACTTCAACTCACATTGCTCAAATGAACCTCTTGTCTCACTTCCTCTTCTATACACATCCAACCTCATGTCTGTGTAAGGCTGAACTGTCACAGTGATGTTACAGCCACAGTCAGCCTCCCCACGTTTGCTGCCCACAGATGATTTTCTCCATTATGCAACAGGAATGTGCTAGCAGGTGCAAAAAGTGAGTTCAGGCTCTGTCAGGCTCTTGTTAAGATTCTGGAACCACTCAGGGATCTGGACAGGTACCAGCCAGAGGTGAGGATGTTACACTATACTGATCTCCTTGTGCAAAAAGGATCAGGATTTCCTCACCTTTCTCTGGCTTGGATAAAGAGCATTTACTTATTGCTCTGACTTGAGGGAAGAGGGGACTATATGGGAAAAACATGTCTCTTGTCCAGCCAAGGCAGGGATGCTTTCAGTCCAAGGCTCTGATATACCTGAGAAATTGAAAGTTATTTCCCAATTTCATTATTTAAAAACACAAGATTCCTTTGGAGAGGAAATGTCATCTTTTTTCAGTAAGAATATATGGCAGAGTTGAAGGCTTAGATCTAAAGTCTATATAAGTGCGCCCTGATGCTCTTGAAAGCATCATCGCACAAGGCTATGTTACTTGACCATAATCTCTGGTACACTTAAGCACAAAGCTGTAAATGAATCTTCACACAGTACTATACAACCATAGTTCATACTTAGTGAACTGAGCTTGTCCAAGTAGTTCTCCCAAAGCCAGCTTGTGGAGGACAACACTGATAGACCAGTTCTGAAACTGTGCCCTAATAATGCTCACGTGTAGGATCCATGCATTTCAGACTGGCAATTCTGAAGCTGAAACAAGATTATGGACAGTGGCTGAGTTCAGAAGACCAGGCAAATTTAATCATTCATGCCTTCTGCTGCGAGGATTATTCAGAGACAGGAAGATGGACTGAAACGGATGGCATGCTAGAAAGACAAGCCATTCTCCAGTGTACAGGCCCATATCTGAATGGTTACAGACTAGTCTTCTTTGGATGTGACTGGAATTGGATATATTTACATATGCAGGGAAGAGTAAGTAGCCCATTTTATAACACGAAACAGGCCTCATTAGGACAACAGCACACCGGTATTAGGTCTGAGGCCCTCTAGCCTGACATCCCTGCTCATTCTTCACAGAAATTTTCACTTAGACTTCTGTTAGTATCTTGTCAACTCCAGCTTAAAAGTTGCAAAGACAGTACCTCAGCTTCCCCCTTGATCCAGTCTAATACGTGCTATTATGGCTTCAGATTCTTTTTCCGATGTCTAGCCTACAGTTTAACCCTTATCTGTTTATGTAAAACAGTCATCTTAATTTACATGAGAGGAGTATTATTTACCTGTTTATGAGCTGCTATGTTTCCTCTGTCTCTATAAGGCGTCTCCCTCAAATACGTTTTACCATGTGTCCCTCTCTCAGAATTAGGTATGCCTTCTCTAACGTTGGTACCGTTTATACATTCAATCTGTTTGAATATTCAGATTTTGAGAACCTGACCTTTTCTTCAGATTGCCACTCAAAATCTGAGAAGCCATGCTTGGCTGAGCCTTTACTTTGCCTGTACAACATCCCTGAAATCTCTTACCTTTCATGCTGCTTCTTCAAGGTCTCCTTGTTGAAGATCTGGCTACTAAAGCTAGTTCACTGTCCATGACTGCCAGAGCAAACAGAACGATCACAAGCCTGCA
Source organism: Amazona ochrocephala (assembly GCA_039720435.1). Lineage (NCBI taxonomy): Eukaryota > Metazoa > Chordata > Aves > Psittaciformes > Psittacidae > Amazona > Amazona ochrocephala. Next base: position 15,413,862 of record CM077884.1, on the reverse strand, counting down.
ACAGAACACAAACCAGCTTTGAAATCATGCAACTGTTACCTGTGCATGGAGTTTATTTGCACAAATCCTTCCAAACGTTACACTACCAGTGCAGCAAACACTTGCCAGACAGCACCAATATTCACTTTAGAAAATAACTAACAGAAAGGTTGGGGTAGACGCATTTAGCAGAGAATAATTTCTTAGGAATCTGTCGTTTGGGCCCCTTTTGGAGGACCCATTTTCAAGAAGGGGAAAATGGATGAGCCGGGGAATTACAGACCAGTCAGTCTCACCTCTGTGTCTGGCAAAATCTTGGAGCGGATTCTCCTGGAAGGCATGCTAAGGCACATGAAAACCAACAAGGTGCTTGGTGACAGCCAGCATGGCTTCACTAAGGGGAAATCCTGCCTGACCAATCTGGTGACCTTCTATGAAGGGGCTACGGAACTGATGGACAGGGGCAGAGCAGTTGATGTCATCTACCTGGACTTGTGTAAAGTCTTTGACACTGTCTCACATGACATCCTTCTCTCTAAGTTGGAGAGACATCAATTTGATAGGTGGACCACTCGGTGGATAAAGAACTGGCTGGATGGCTGCACGCAAAGAGTAGTGCTCAATGGCTCAATGTCCAGCTGGAGACCAGTAACGAGTGGTGTCCCCCAGGGATCGGTGTTGGGACCGGTCTTGTTCAACATCTTTGTGGGTGACATGGACAGTGGGATTGAGTGCGCCCTCAGCAAGTTTACCAATGACACCAAGCTGTGTGGTTCGGTTGATACATTGGAGGGAAGGAATGCCATCCAGAGGGACCTCGACACGCTTGTGAGGTGGGCTGATGCCAACCTGATGAAGTTCAACCATGCCAAGTGCAAGATTCTACACCTGAGTTGGAGCAATGCCAGGCACAGCTACAGGTTGGGTGGGGAGGAGATTGAGAGCAGCCCTGCAGAGAAGGACTTGGGGGTGTGGGTTGACGAAAAAATGAACATGAGCCGGCTGCAGTGTGCGCTTGCAGCCCAGAAAGCCAACCGTATCCTGGGCTGCATCAAAAGGAGCGTGACCAGCAGGTCGAGGGAGGTGATCCTGCCCCTCTACTCTGCTCTCGTGAGACCTCACTTGGAGTATTGCGTGCAGTTCTGGTGTCCTCAACATAAAAAGGACATGGAACTGTTAGAACAAGTGCAGAGGAGGGCCACGAGGATGATCAGGGCACTGGAGCACCTCCTGTATGAAGATAGGCTGAGAAAATTGGGGCTGTTCAGCCTGGAGAAGAGAAGGCTGCGTGGAGACCTCATAGCAGCCTTCCAATACCTGAAGGGGGCCTATAGGGATGCTGGGGAGGGACTCTTCATTAGGGACTGTGGTGAGAGGACAAGGGGTAATGGGTTCAAACTTAAACAGGGAAAGTTTAGATTGGATATGAGGAAGAAATTCTTTACTGTAAGGGTGGTGAGGCCCTGGAATGGGTTGCCCAAGGAAGTTGTGAATGCTCCATTGCTGGCGGTGTTCAAGGCCAGGTTGGACAGAGCCTTGGATGGCATGGTTTACTGGGAGGTGTCCCTGCCCATGACAGGGGGGTTGGAACTAGATGATCTTAAGGTCTTTTCCAGACCTCACTATTCTATGATTCTATATGTAACTCCTCCGCAGGAGCAGGATCCGCCCTTACCTTCCCATGGATAAGAAATAAATCCCCTTTGATGGGTCCACTCAAGCTCCCCCAGCACCACTGTTAAGCCTCACACTTAGATCATCTCCCAGTGATTTCATTCTTTCAGCACAAGGAGGTTTAGCATTTGTGAAAATAGATAGATAGCGATCCTCCCAGCAAGGTAACTGGAATTCTCAGCATGGAAGTGGAAACACCACACTCTGCTAATAGGCATCTCCAGAAAATTATTAAGGAGCTTGCACCACTGCAGCATCCTACTGTTTTTCTAACTAAGGGGGACTCTTCAACAACCTCTTCTGGTTGCTCTGTCATTGAATAGCTAGTATATTAGCATAAAATAGGACACATATTAGAGCCTTAACTGTTGGAAGCTGTGCTGCTCTAAGCTACTGCACAGGCAAAACTAGACATTCAAGGTATTTCCTCATTCTGGGCCTCATCTGTCAAAGGACACTGCATTTACTTTTACTGAGACCAGCATTTAAAGGGTTTCTGCCAGCTAACGGCTGGGCTAGCACAGAGATTTCAGAGAACTCCAAAGGCTGCCATCACCACTATCACACATATTAGTCACTACTGACCTGGCTTGACTGAAGCCAGTGACAAAAGACTGAGAGCCTTAATCCCTTTCCCCCCAGGCTGCCTGGCTCTGTGTTCCAAAATGAGATAAAAACAACAGTCAGGCTGACACACTCGGGTGGTATTCCTCAGCCTAAGGTTTGTTTGCACACATCACTTCTTGTTTTGACTGTGCTGTTGCTGCACATGCCTCTCTTATCCTGAAATACTGCTACTTTTCCTTTTAGTTTCCTGATTTGAGGGAATTGTCCTTTCATTTCTTGTCAGCAAATAAGCTCACTTTCTTTTTCCTCCCCAGTTGCTAAGTTTTAATTCATCCTTTTTTCTTGCAGCTGCATTTTGGGCTGGTTACATGCTACCAGCTGACTAGAAAATCACTTTTTTTCTGAGCTATTTCATCTCCAAAACACTTGCCCCCAACCTCCCTTGGAAATGAAAAACCTAATGACAGGTAATACTAACATCTTTTGAAACAGCCAGGGCAAAACTGAATACACCTGTTTATGCCACCTATTTGCCTCCTGCACAGAAGGGAGCAGCTGCTGTATTCCCACTTCCAATTCTTCACTTGCAAACTCTGGGTAGAGAAAGCAGCTATTGCTTAGCCTTCCTACAACACAAGCAGGGAAAACAATAAAATCCCAGAGAAATTCAGTGTTTCCACCCAAGGAACAAATGACACTGGAAAAGCCTCACTCTGCCTAGCTACATGTTTACTTTAATCCAGACCTGAAAATCTCAGTTCTATTAACAGATTATGCAGCAGCTTTCTCCGTTTATTGAGCCAGGCTGCAGGGTTATTAACAACACTGTGCAGATATCTGCCAGAGAAAAGGTCCACTGCAAAGGAGCCACAAATCAGAAATCTCATCTTTGTAACACTAGCACCCGTAGAGCTCTGCAATCAGGGGCTATCAGCAGCTCACAGGTTCCATCCTTAAGCTTTCCAGGTGATAACTGCACAATCTACTAAACGCACATTCCATGTAATTAAACATTAATGGATAACCTAAAGCCTCCTACCCAGTGGGGTCCAAAACCCATTAAACCTGTCTCTTGTAAGGTAAGGCCAGAACACATTTTACATGCAAATTTACAGCCAAGCTCCCTGTAGCAACTGTGCATGCAAAATGACTTTGACCTCTGCTTTATGAAATACCTTTTCCTAATTCTGTATCAACACAACCATACGCTGCACCTCAACCACTGACGTATGGTATCCTCTGCCTTTGGGCATCCCACACGCAGGAAGGTGCCTGCCCGACGCATTACAAGCACTCCCGCATCATCCATGCAACCTGAGGCAGAGCATTCAGTGTGAGAATATAATTAACAGCCACATGTACAAAGTTCAGCATTATAAGTGTAACAAACCAGAAAACGATGTTATAGTTACATAGTTCATTTAGTCATATACTAAAAAGTTCTAGAGCTGACATTTAAAAAACCTGGTAAGCTGACTTCAAGGAATCAAATCATGATTTACAGAATGCCTTTGTAAGTAGTTTATTCAAGTCCAATAAAAGGAATAGCACCTTTAAGCATATTACAAACACAAGTAGCAGAGGTTACAGGTAGAGTACAAACAAGAAGTGGTTATAAGCCACGACTCTGACTTAAAAAGTTGTTAAAATGTAAGAGCATCTTTTAATACTTACTAATTAAAAGCACTAATATTAGTGTCCATAAATCATAAAATGTTTTGTCTTTGGCAACTTGTCTATGGGCATCACCACTTGACAAAGCCAGGCTAGAGAAACCAGTTCCCAAAAGATGCTTTCTTTTATGTATTGCTATGATTTCAGGGTCATGTCCCAGGCCAGGCTGTGCTACAGGAAGCTAAACTATGGGTTCTTCCTCCAGCAGAATAAGGAGAATGAACTTTTTGAGCATGAGAAAGGACCACAGAAGTCATCAGATTATCACCTCCTGAGCAACCTCTTCATCTTGAGGCCAAAGCAGGGAGGTTAGCAGCGTGCAGAGAAACAGGAACCAAGCTCTTACCCACACCAGTTAGTCCAGACTAAAGCCACCACCAAGCTCAGGAAACAGTTTTCTGCAGAGGAAAGATGTTCAGGAACAGAGCCATGCACTGGGATTAGAGGAAAAGTGGACACTTACTTGTCCATCCTTGCTCTGGAGGGCCGAACAATTAATGCTCAGAAAAATTGATTTCATGCCCTCATAACATTTACCTGATACAGCGTGTGGTATGGATGCTCATTGTCAAGGGCAATCTCATGGCAAATGGTTCACATTAGTAGTAAAGGGGCCTAGAAAGGACATAGCCAGCTTATTGCCAAAAACAATGCACCACTTTGTACTGATATAAACATATCGATCAGCCTGGCAATAGCACCTCTCCAAGAATGACCTTCTCAGAGTTGTGTAATGGTGCAGAAACAGGCCTATATAGGTAAATAGAAATCGAATGTTTGGAATTCTATGCAAATTACTTTCAAGTTTGTCAAAAGTAAAGCCACTTGAACTTGTCTGCAGCAATCTAGCCTTTCCGTGCTTTCCAGCTAAAGGGCGAATGTCAAAGCAGGATCTTGGTTGTGTTTTATCCTGCACACTTCCAGCATAAAATATGATCACTTAGTTGGGAAAATGGTGCAAAATTTCAGTTCCTCTTCAGAGTCTTATTATAGCTGAATACTCTGCAGACAGTACCACAGACCTCTTCAAGAACTACGTTCTCGACACCCATCTCAAAAGGCAGGACAGAGCCCTGCGCTGTCACCTCAGCTCCTGCCTGAATACTACTTAATCTCTGTTTAGGCTTTTAAAATCCTCAAGGATGAGATACACCCTTATTGAGAATCAGCTCTAAATTGTAACACTACCCCTAAGTCTCCCAACGAAATGAAGGACAATTAAATCTCTGAATGCTCTCACACAACTTACTGGAACTGTACTCATCATAATCTTTCACACCAACATGGCAAACCTACTTCTGTGCATCAGGATACCTCATTTGTGAAACTGCTTCTCTTAATACAAGTGAAAAAAATACATTCTTAAGAGCAATGGAAAGGGATAGCTGGGTATTTACACAAGGCAAATAATCACCAAAAAGGGCAAAGTTAAGGTTGCAGATGTGACACCCTACTGAGCAACCTCCTACCCATATTCTTGGAGCAAGGAGAATAAAAGGCCACCATTTTTACAGCTCCTACCACTACACATTCACTTACCTATATTTATCACAAGGAGTCTACAAACTCCTGAAAACAAAGACTGAACTTAAACTGAGTGGCACAGGAACAATACAGCTATAAGAAATGATCCTGTAGATCTCCCAGCAAGAAGACTTCACCTACTTGAGCAAGGGCTCAGTCTACTGTATCCTCAATTCCCTCAGGGTTCAGGACTTGCCTCTCCCATGACTTCAGGCAACAAATACTCAAAGAGATGTCACATCTCAGAAGCGCATTTCTAAGCTGCATGGAGCTTGGGCAGGTACGGTTGCTCGGGATGCATCTACATTTAGAAAGAAAACTAGGATCTAGGAGTACTAGTTTGTAAGCAAAAAAGCACTAATGGAGTCTTGGTTACAAAATCTGGAGATCAGAAAGGTAGTGGCAATGCTTCAGCTGCTGGTCCCTGGGATATACAAAGTATTACTTGGATCCTCTGGGCAGTGCATTTGCTTTTTAGCCCGGCGTTCACTTCAGTCAGACCTTTGACATCCCACAATAGCAGTAAACTCTCAGAGGAAGAATATGAGAAGCTTCAGGGCTCACTAGCAAAGTTTCATGCCTGCTCATGAGGTGGGGCTCACCAGTTTAAGGGCTGCCTTAGGGAAGATCTGCTGCAGTCACAGTTCTGGGTAATACAAAGACTGGAAAGTTAAATTTAGGCTGCAGCTGATACCAAGCTACCTAGTTTAGCCACAAGAGCACAAAGCTCTGCATGAGCTAACTTGCCTAGCAGGCCTGGGGGTTATGCTTTTATTAGCAGATCTTATGTTCTCCTAAAATACACCACCTCAGCTCTTCCCATATACTGCGTGGGAAGGATATGCCTCACAGTAACTCAAGCGTTAAGTGGATTTGTATGCATACCTCCCACACAACTTGAACATTTAGAGCATTTCCCACCATCCCCTCTCCTATATATTTATAGGTATCTTGCTACATTAACTCAGCCACTGGTTCAGTTTTTTCCCTCTCTGAAGCTGTGCTAAGATAGCCTCTAGTTTGTTGCTAACTGGTCATCCATTACAGAATAGCTAATACAGTTTCACCCTTTTGAACTACTCAATCCACAAATTCAGAGTGGGAAACACTATAGTAAAATCCATCCCACTATTCTGTCAAGGCTGCGATTCTGTAATCATGCTAAAACAGGGGTATACAGTGCTCTCCTCTCACCCCCTACACTGACCAAGAGAAAGGAATTGGTTCAGTGGTGGTACCAAAAGAAATCCAGTGGCTTTGAAATCCTCCACAAGTCAGCCAAGATTAAATGAGTCAAAGTATGCTGTAAAACAACTGCAATACTCAAGTCATGCAAAAAATTGCTTAAATAACAGCACAACAGCAGATAGCTAGGATCAACTGAATTACTGCTTCCCATCTCCTGCTATTCATGCACCTGTAAATGACTTCTTCAGACATACAACTAAAAGGCAGGCACAAATCATATTTTTTGCTCTTGATACATAAATCTAATGCATTCCTTTAGCAAACTAATCCTGTAGATGCCAAACACTGTATCTATTTGCCACACTGAGCTTACTATTACATTTCTGGATCTTTGCTTTTGGTACACGTATGCTGCCAATATACATCTGGCATATAAACTGCAGATGAACACTCACAGATGGCATAAAATACCTAAGGAAATGGTTTGCCCAAATACAGATGTGGATGAAATGACTCAGAGTGCCTTGGCTGGCAAGTATGTGAAGATGTACACGAAATTTCTCTGCAAATAACTTCCAAGCTAATGCCTTTACACAGTGCTTAAGGAAGCCTTCTACAGCAGTTGATTGCTACCAGGATTAAATTCATATGACTTCACATTTCATATGGTGTCTAGATATTAGATTCCTAAAGATATTAGATTTCTAGATATTAGATTTCTGAAGGAAGAATGTCTGTAACTTCAGTGCTTTTTTGCTTGCCATTGCACATGTATTTACCATCATTACATGGACAAACTGAGTGAACAGTTTCTGTTCAGATGACCTAAGAGATCTCTGCATTTCACAACTTCACACAAATTGTACATGCCTTACATCATAATGCAGTCTTGAACAGGGTGTCCCAAATGTTTAACTACACTTGAAACTAAGGCAAGTATAATATGTAAGCACCAGTTAAATATTTTCACCTCTGCTAACATGTGAAATGGATGAGGAAAGCAGAAAGCATGTGGCTAAAAACAAATGTAAACATCAGTACCTTTATCAAAGAATGGTACTTTGAGTTTACTGTTCACCATCTGCTGTACACCCTTGCTTTCTTCTGGCTTTTCCATCTCTTACAAGATAAAAATCATTTTATTTTAAAGAGAAATCTTATTAAATAAACTCTCCCCAATACAACGTCTGTAATCAAAATATATTGGCAGTCAAAAACACTCCGAAACAAAAACACCCTAACCACTGTGGGGGAGCTGTGCCTGAGGTTCCAGAATTTTGTCCTTAATGAATATCCTTACTCCAAGGGTGGTTCATTCTTTAGGAGAAATGGCATAACTCCCATCTGGTCACCATACTGCAGCAATTTGGCAGAAGGAATAGCAGATGCTGGGACTCCAAACTGCTTCCACACTTTTTCCCTGTCCCTTAAGGGAGTTGCACAGAGTCATCACTGAACTGTTAATGGGTGCAAGATGTGTATTTCTTCAAAACTGAAGACTGTAAGCCTGCGCAGGAAGTGAGAGGTGGCAAGACTTTTACAGCTAAAGGAGCCACTTAAAATTCTGTTAGTGTTCAACTAAAGTATATTTTCCTCCCTTATCTCAATACTTAGGCATCTGTCTTCCTTCTCATCCCCTCAATGTGGCCATGGAACGGCTTGGAATTTAAACAGACTAACAGCCTGTGCATCATAATTGTTCCCTATGCACTACTGGTCCCCTGGGGAAGATTCAGATCAGGCATGGTGCAAACCTGGCTAAAGCACAGCTCATGGTAATCAAGCCACTTCACCACACAGAAACAGACATGAAACATGTGCAAGCTGAGATGCAAGCATATGGATTTCTCAGCCAACCACATCTTCATTAGGCTCCATAACCTACACTATAACTTCTTTACAGCACCATCTCATTATTTATCAGCCCTGCGCAGAGATCTAACATTGAGGACAGGGACTGATGACTGTACAGAAAGCTTACTTGTTTCAAACTCCAGTTTAAGAGATGCAGAAGGCCAGACGAAAGAGCACGGCAGGTCCTAAAAATCTACATGGGGAACAATTGGAACACTTGGGCTTCACAAGATGCTGTTACCTGTATTTATGCAGGTAAAGCAAGTTAAAGAAAATCATTAACCCACCCATCCACAGAGAAGTTCCAAAGGATACTCAGTGAAAGCTTTCATAGAGTCTCATTACATTTTACAATAAACGAAATCATTTGAGTGTCTTCCTTGGCAGGTCTCATACAAGTGAGAATTGCACCCACTTGGAACTAATAATTTTAAGGAGATTTAAGGAGGCATCTGAACGACACATTCATTTCAGCATGGAAGGAAACTTGGAGTCCTTCAAAGTGTATTTAAGCTTCATCTGGTACAAAAATAAATGTTCCATGTGCACAGCAATCCCATATGAATGTCCCATGCTTTCTGGGTCTAAGGACAATGTCAAAACTCAGCCATTTATTCCCAGAAGGCATTAATGACATAAGCATGGGTATTTTTTTTGCTATTAATCTGGTTTATTCCCTTAAAGCAAATCGGAAATTCGGATTGGACAGCGAATAAAGTGTGGGGGTTTAATTTCATTATATCAAATATTCTGCACAATCTGACACAAGGCACAAGTTGGTTTAACCACGGCATCTTTTTTGGATAGATCTGACCCACATAGCTGCTTCCCTCGGGGTGATGAAATACAAGGATAAATATAGCAGTGTGCTGAAAACCGTGACAAGCTGTAGTCAAACTCATCTCCCCTCGGTGCTAAAATTAATGGTGGATTTTCTCCATTTTCCCCAAGATTGGGCTGTGCTGTTACTGATGTTACAACAAACACCCCCCCCCCCCGAATCCTTCCAGAAGTGATCCCAACTTTATCCATGCCTATAACAAAATTATGCACTTAAGTGTTAGTTCCTCAAGCTGAAAAAGGAGGAATGATACAATTAAAATATTAGCAGTGCATGTAATACAGTTGCTCACTCATGCTTCCTACTTGGACATTACAGCATGGTGCGTCATTTAGGCTATGCCATGTATTCTCAGCAACCAGATGGCAATAAAGAATCCTGCAGGATTTTGTGCTATTTCAGTCTGGGGAACTGCATTTTTATGCCATAAACGCTACTTCCTTGGCTCCAGCTCGGACAGTTCTGGCTCTTATGTGCTCTCCTGTGTGGAGTACTTTGCATGACCTCCTTGAAAACCAGTGCTGTATCATCGAGCACCATCTGCTCAAGCAAGTCCAGAGGAGGCCATGAACATGACCAGAGGCTGAAGCAGCTCTGCTTTGGAGTCAGGCTGAGAGAGCTGGGGTGGTTCAGCCTGGAGAAGAGAAGGCTCCTTAAAGGGAGACCTCAGAGCAGCTCCAGTGCCTAAATCGAACCTACAAGAAATCATGAGAGGGGCTTTTGACAACAGCATGGAATGACAGGACAAAGGGGAATGAATGGCTTTAACCTGACAGAGCTTGAGATGAGACATGAGGAAGAAATTCTTCCCTGTGAGGGTGCTGAGGCTCTGGCACAGAGTGCCCAGAGAAGCTGTGGCTGCCCCACCCCTGGCAGTGCTAAAGGCCAGGTTGGATGGGGCTTGGAGCAAGCTGCTCTAGTGGAAGTGTCCCTGCCTGTGGCAGGGGTTGGAACTGGGTGAGCTTTAAGGTCCCTCCCAACACAACCCACTCTGTGTTTCTGTGTTCTGTTTGCAGGCTCTCATCTGAGTAAAATATGTGCTGGGTTCAACCTAGTCCACTGATTTTGCAGTGCTACTGCTGTGTATATCAGTTACTCAGTAAGCTTCCACAGAGACCACCTTGTTAAGTAGCCAAGTTCTGCACAAAAATGCGCATCCCGAAAGCTACCTCAGTACCATGGTCCATCAGCTGCTCTGAGCTTCTTGTGAGGCCAGCTCTGGAGAAAGACTGAAGTACTCAACAAGGGCCACGCCGGGACGTGGTGCAAGGAGTTCTGTGCCAAACAGCCTCTTGTGTTCCTAACAAAACAAGATTCTGCAGATCCCATCCCAAAGTCACCAACATTTTACATCAATACTTGATATTACAGTCAAAGCTACCAGATTACTGACAGCTTGCTTTCTGTAAGTGATCACACATCTAACTTGAGGCATCCAACTCTTAGTAGAATAAGAATTGTGTGTGCAGAAATGAAAATGAACATTCACCCTCTGAGGCATGAGACAACCCTAGCGAATTTCTACTCTGCAATTAACTCTTCTCAATTACTGCATTACAAACTGGTTTTAAGGCTAGTACTTGGACAGGTAAGAAACACCGCCTCAAATCAGCACCGACTTCACCTTTTCAGCCACAAAGGTTAAATTTCAGGTTAAAGTTTCATTCAATTATTTGAAATCTCTTCACATATATATATATACACACACACACACACACACATTAACACTTCCTTATGTCATATGACATGACATCCTTATGTTATAAAATGAAGCATTTATATGCTCCAAACTGCAAACAATTAGCAAAAGAAGAAATCCAGTCAGTTTTATTCCCCAGCTACATGAAAACCTTAGTCATGGAAATAACATTGTCCAGGAGTGAATCAAGTATCACATTTCATTACAAGTAGCACACAACCAAATTCTCCTCAGCAGCTGCAAATCCATTTCTGCTGAAGCAACCAAGTCTCTCTCTAGATTTTTTCCTATGAATTTCCCAAGAGGCAGGCTCACTCACACCCCCACTCTATAAAACAGTAGGGAAAACTTGACCAATTAATTACTTTGGCTGCTCTGTAACACTGTAACCTAGTCCCAGGGCAGAGATGTAGTCAGACTCTGCAGAAGTCAAAAGTATCTATGTTCAGGTTAATTCCTCTTAATCCTCCAAGTATTCCTCCCCAGCTTGCCAGAGCTCCTCCTTGCAAGCCTGCGCCAAAAGCGGAGCAGCTCAGAGATGCTGTGTGCTGCCTCCATCAAATCCTACAGACAGATTTACTCACTAAATTGTGCCAGTATCATGTTTCAAGTGGTGCTGCTTAATTCCCTACTGATCCAAACGTTAGACTTGAAATGAAGAAACTTTACACAAATTAATACTAAATCCCTTTGCAATGTCCATTTTCACAATATATCGTTTCTTCCACTGCAATACTCCTGCAAAGGAGCATTCAGATGTTCACTTTTGGAGAATAACACAGAAGAAACCCTGCAGGAAGTACCATTACATGTGGAAAAGATGTCCCATCAGGACACTTAGGAAGAGAGGTCTGGTGATGTGACCTGAAGCCAGACAGGTCCTTCCCAGTTTTCACCAGGAAAGCTGTCATCCAGGAGGCACACTGGAGTCCCAAGTGTTCTCAGTCCCTCAGTGCAGTTCAGAGAAAAGGGAAGGGCTTACTTTGTGGAAGTTTTTACAGGGATTGCAGAAGCTCTCACATTTGGTCTGGCTGGGAGATGTGAGTGTATGAAGTGGTCTGTTTCCCATGGGAACGCAGTGAAGACAACTAAAACCAATGGTAATAAATATGGATTCCTGAAGTATCTTGCAATGCAGAAGCATCTTCAAGGCAGGTAAATGCTATGTTCTCCCCATACAAACATGATCTTTCTACTAGGGGAGAGGAGCCTGACCATGTTGAAGCATACGTACCATATATATACACATATACCCATATACAGCAAAAAGATAACCCAAAATATTTTGTGCGCAAAGGTTTTGAGCATTGGTGGTGTATTTTCATGTAGAAATTAGCAGTAACGCATTTGGAATACTCAAAATTAAGATGTAAACCCCCGATTGACTTGCTGAACAGGTGAGATTTTAGTCATAGCCACTTACACTCAATGCACTATTTATCGACCGCACCTTTTCTTTCCCATTCCTGAAAATCTAGACCATTATCCTTCCTTATCGTACCAATATTATCTGCTACACGTGTAGGTCCCTCCATGAAACTCAATATCATTCCTGTAACTTTACCTCTACCCTAGCTCCTCCTTACCACTAAATAAATGAACGAATAAATAAGTACATAAATGATGTAGAATCTGAGAGAGGCAAGTAACTTGTCATTGGATGCTGTGGTTAAATACCAATGATAAATGCACTTAAGTCAGTATTAAGAGAATTAACAGTGTCCCAGGCAGAGAAATAGAAACAAACATCCAGTAAGGCAATATGCTTAAAACTAAGTTAGTTTTCACCCACAGCCTTGCCTACTACATACTTACTAACCTCTGGATTATGGCACCATTTCAGAATTCATGGAGGTCTACAAGATTTCATTTTCAGATGGCAAAAAAGTGAGTGCTTGGAAAGTATGAAGAAAGGAAGAAAGCAGATGGAGAAGAATGAAAAATGAGCTCCAAAGAATGCATCATTTTCCAAAGTGGTTCTTATATTTCCTCCAAAACCAATATAGTGTTACCTCAGGGTTTGCTTTATGTACATTGTTACATCATTTTATCACCAGGAGTGTTAATGTCCCTTTTATAAGATATTCATCGAAAATTATATTGCTGCAGCCTACAACTGGAAGCTATAAAACTTGTTAACGTACCAAGGAATATTGCCTTCGTCTTGATAATTGTAACTTCAATTAGCATATTAATACAGTTACCAGCAAGCCCAGAACTTGCTCAAACCAAGGAAGCTGTAAACACACCATTGGGCTCTGTTAGCAGAAACACTGCAGTACATCCTGAAGGTCATGCAACAGGGAAGAAGCACGTAGTCATGAAGCCTCCCTCCCACTCCACCCGGCAGCTGCTTGAAGCCCTGTTATGAAAAGGTTGCACAATAGCATAACTGTTTACAGTTGTATTTATTTTGTTTGCTTTCTGTCTTAATAGCTTACATCGCTGTTAACAGTTTTCAGGCCAGAACTCCTGGAAACATCTCCAAGTGTACATGTTTTCACAGAATGAAAGTTCAATAGAACTATCACAGTTTTCAGAAAGGTTGCTTAGTGTCAGCACCGTAAAGAGACTTGGGGATTTAAGAACTATCTGAAAGCAAATGACCTCCAAGATGAGACCTTTACACACATCTACTAGTTGAAAAAAGTGTGAATACAGAGTTCTTTTTGCTTTTCACAGACTCTGACATGTGGCTAAGCTGATTTAGCAAGGGCTCCTCAACAGTCAGAATTTAGATTACAAGGCCAAGATGCAAAAGTTAACAGCATCACACACAGCAAGTGCAATCTTCCCACCTGAATCCTCCTGTGCTGCTAGATGGCTCTAGCATTTTTTACCATGGCTTAGATTTAGAGCTACTGTGTAATGCACTTCCACTCTTGAGTTAAACCAAGATGAGTAATGCTCAGCCTTTTCTTTCACTGCTTCATCTGCATCCTCACAGCTTTCAGCTCTGTCTTCAAACACTACTTATTCTGAAGTTACTGCAATGGCTGAATTTTGTCCAGAAAAACTTAAGTCTGGGCCAGACAGCACACATACCCCATGCTGAAAAACCACAGCAGTTCGATTGTATGCTACTGGTACACGTAGAAGCTTTAGTATAATACCAGTTTTTATTACAACTCTTCATTGCTAGCTCAACCTTAAAAAGGAAACTGGTGCAGTTAATTTTGGAAGGGGTAAGCAGAAAGATCCAGCATTGTTAGGAATCCAGCCAAGTGCTCCTGTGTCTCAGCTCACTACTCAGAACTACAGCAGGAACTCCGCACAGGACGCAAGACTCCAGCTGTGGGCATCACATTTGAGGATCAGCCTCAGTTAAATGTGTACCAGTAGTATCGCCAGACAGCAAGCCTCTGGCACCTGGTAATACCTTGGCTTCATGAACAGCACTGAGCTTGTAAAATAAGAGAATAAGTGCAGGATTCACCATCTGGCCCTCTGTGAATACCTACAAAGCCATAAAGCTGCTGTTCCTGAGGAAAATTCGATTTTATGACTTGTTAATGGGTTTAGATCTCAAATTTCTCATTTGCACTAATGCCTATTAAATTTAATATTAAGCCTGGCTTACTCGTTGTATCGCCACTTTTTTCTTGTCAGAAATCAATCCAACCCTATCTAGCTTGCTCAGTCTCCACCCCCCCAGGCTAAACGGTCTTACTAGCAGGCATGACTGCCTCAGGCATGCAAAACTGACCCTGGATGTGGAAATAAGTTTCAGGTAATAGTCCTACAAAAATGGTGAGGGGATCAGCTTCAAAGCTGGGTGCCAGGGATGCAGTGAGCTTCCTGTGTAAACCTCGGAAAGCAGGGTTTATAAATTCAACACCTACAGCATGCCTGGGTTTTAGTCTCACTTCAGCTGACTAGTTAAGAAAGCTGAACATGCGATCTACAGAAAGAGCTGGAAAACACCTTTATAAAAGTCTTCAACCACAGCTGTCAAAGCAGTGACCAATAAAACCATGTGAATGATTGCACCTCCCACATATCTCCTTTTATTGCCTATTCCTCAGAGGCCAGCAATTAATCGTTCCTTGCATTGATCCAGTCAGTCTTCACCACCTTGCTTGGCAGGCAGTTCCAGCATTGCCAGCATTTGTTATGTTCCCAGCTACACTCACCTGCCCTATTTTTGCTTTGAATGGGCTTGTCTGTAGCTACCATATGTATTTTAGGTTTCAATTTCCACTGAACAACAGACAACTAAGTGAGGAAGATGCTGGCTTCCCATTTATTTTTCCTCTTTCCTACAACTCTGCTTTGAATACAGTCCTACAGCTACAGCTGTAATAGCTATTATTTCTATCTACATTAGGAATGTTGTGCCAGAGCCTTTTTTTGAAGTGCAAATGGGTGACCAGTTCCCTGCTATATGAAAACTCAAGGAAGTAAAGGGTGACAGCTCTCAGGAAAAGACCACGCAAACAATTTTCATTAATCATTCATTAATTTCCATTTAATAAGCGCTCGTGCAAAATTCAGCATGCCTGCAACAGGGGCTTTCCAATCTCTCACTGCAGCCAGCAGGTAAAAGCGCAGAGTCAACTTTCAGGTAAGGCCAAGCAAAGAAAGCTCATTACTTGCTTCTTTCCAAGGACAGGCACAGCCCCATGGGTGCACTCCAAAAATTAAACTTTGACTCTACCGAAGACTTCCCCCAATTTCTGTGCCCTTCAAACTGGAGGCTAAAGTAAAACACACTGCCACATGCTTTTCCAGGTCCAAGCGCTATACTCAACCTTCTCTTCATTTCCTTCCAAGTAGATCAATCTGCAACAGCAAAATCCTGCTCTCCTACTTAGAGGAACAGGAAATGAATATCAATTGTCTGAGTTGGTCTTGGTCTTCAGTAAGTCTCTAGCAGCCAGTGATTATAAATGACTCCCTACAGCTACATCTACTTGAGTTTCCAAAGTAAATCCACGAGAAGGGAAATATAAGATAAACGAGTTACCAACTTCAATTTCATGACAAGCTTCTCCCTATTACTGCAGACATATAAGGATGTGAGTGTGAAATTATTTGGCAAGGGTACCACAGAGATCATCAGCAACACTGAACCCCACAGATACTTTAAGAAAGCAAAAGAAATTAGCTTTATAATAAGCCTTGTTATAGTCTATGTTTTACATCTTCTGAAATTGCTATTTACCATTACTTCGCAAGATTATTAAGACTATTCTGAAAAGAAAAGGCTAGTGATGGTAAAAGCAGTGTCTGAGTGTACAACAATTCTTCATTGTGAAGTATTACCTGAAGTGATACATTCTAAAACATTCAAAGCTACAAAGGCAGTCTTTCTCACAGGTTACTTTTAAAACTCACTTTCTGCACCAATCCTTCAGCTCCCACTGCACAACTGGAGTCCATTCACAAATGAACCATCCGATCAATTCCCACGGGAATATTAGAAGTAGTAATATTTGTTCCTGCTGCCATGAACACATTGCACAGGCCATAGAGGAGGATGAGCTAATTGTGTCAGGACTTCATGACAGAAGAGTCAAGGTCATTTCATCCTGCACAGATGCTGTAGAAAATGTCTGGCAGTTCATGGGTTTTGACATCTGAAGCAGCACTCCAATTCTGCTAGCGTGAACAGTTGTAGCACATTTTTTGCCAAGGCCTGTATTTGGCTCTGCATAGATCAAGAAACACCAGCCAGCACAGGAGATACAGCAGCAGAGTTTCTTCCATTTCCTAACATCTGCCTTATCCACTCTCTGCAGTTCCACATCTGAACCAATGTCTGGAAACAGCCTCCATATGTTCAACACACCATCATGTTAGAGCACTATGCTACTCACTGATAACCTGGCTGGCTAAGCTGAGGAAAGGCCCACTTTGAACAAG
The DNA here is from genome assembly GCA_039720435.1 of Amazona ochrocephala. Lineage (NCBI taxonomy): Eukaryota > Metazoa > Chordata > Aves > Psittaciformes > Psittacidae > Amazona > Amazona ochrocephala. The sequence goes on along the minus strand of CM077884.1, from coordinate 15,396,997 downwards.
CAAACAAGGAGATCACTGATGTTACAGCTCTCTCCCTACTGCAAACCACTCTGCTTCTGTATGCTGAGCCACTTTATTTAGATCAACTTCGTTATATTGGCCTTTAATTATATATTAAAGTGATGCAAAAATATTCATCTATATCCCACAAGTCATTACATGTAAAAGCAAAGGATGGCTTGTAATGCACATACAGTCCTTGCATATATTAAGCATTTGGCATCATCTTTTGATGCAGGTTGGCAACTGAACTTTTGTTTCAACTACTGAGTTTTCTGCAGGTAAAAAATACAGTATTGAAGGAAGACAATTATGACTTCATCATTTCAGCAGAAACCTTTATGTTCAACTGACAGCAGTTACACATCAGAAGGTAAAAACTTTGCCTATACCGGTAATATGCTCAAGTCTACACAAAATGCTTTCATTTTTCAAGTGAAAAAACCCAGATAATACAAAAGATCAGCTTTTATTCAAGTAAACTTCAACTTGCACTTCCCTGTATTAAATGTGAATAATCCCAGAAAAGCAAAAGATATTTGAAAGATTTAAAAGATTATCTTTTAAGTACCTCCATAGTGACATGTTACAGAAAGGCTGAGGAGAAAATCCTGCCTTCAGAACAAGTTTAAAAGGCATTAAGTCAGAAAGTTGCACACAGAATATTTTTATAATGATTTTAAATAGATACCCATTTCAATGAGCAACATTTGACTGAAGCAAAGCCCTCTAAAGAAAGGAAAGACTTTTTCTTTTACTTCAGCCTCCTTGGTGGAATAGCATTCCTTTCTTCAGACTGAGACCTCCTACTAAAAGTCACAGCACAAGCACACACTTACTCTTATCACATTCCACCTAACCCCAGAAGTAGCCTGTAACAACCTGAGAGTTTCCTTTACAGAACAGAAAGCTAATTTCTAGTCTGCTGCTCTGTAAAGCAGCAGTGGCAAGTGAGCCAGCATATGAAATTCCACTTCCACGTAAGCCTGTATTAAACGTCCTCCTGGTTTCCATTCCTGAATATTTATCAAAATGCAGTTTAGAGCAGGGTAATTATACTCTCCAATACAGAAAATAAAAAGGCAGGTGGCAAGAGACATGTCCTCATTTTAGCACTCAACCATGCATGCTGAAAGACATGATGCCTTCTCTCTCTAAAAGAAGGAGACAGCCACTTCTGTCTCTGGGTGGCCTCTGCCCTAAGAAATAAAGGGACATGGTCTCTGTGCAATTCTTTACACAGGTACACTACCAAATTAAAGGACAGGCATTAAATGGTTCCCTTAGCAACAAACCTTATCAGTATTTTTGAATACATTGAGGGGATATTTTTTACTATAGCAAAGTCCTGCTTAACAGCAGCAAACAGAAGACTTCGCAAATTCCTGTGTTACTCAGCGTTCTTCTTATTCCAGGCTAGATATTAAGAAAGGAACACTACAGTTCAAGTACTTTAGAAGCAAAGATAGAAGCCTTCAGCTACAGGTTACCAGACTCTTGCCGCACAATTGTCCCCATTTGTGGAGATGTCTTCAGCTGCATAATTTCTCTGCACCACTGCACAGCACAACCCCACAAAAGCCTTCAAGGGCCCATTGATGCAGAGAACCAACAGAAGAGGCAGGAGTGGCTGTGTGGAAGGAGGGAATTTCTCATGCTGGCTTTGTTTTTGGAGACATGGTAATGTCAAGCTACACCTTAACCACTTCCTCCTGGTAAAGGCAAGCCTTGCATCAGATTGAAAGCACAGAGTTCACACCAAGCAGAAAAACAAATTTTAAATCAAGACAGTACATATCCTTTCAGTATCAACTCAACGCTTAAAAAATACCACATGGGCTCTGCACAGTACTGCACAGGTGCCATTGATCTTAGCATTCTTGGCACACTCTCTCCTTGTTTAAACTTGATCAAATAGATCTCATCAGCAGGCCACTGCAGTGGCTTATGATTATACCTCTTTTTATTTCTTCAACTTAATTGTAATTGTGGCCCTTTGTTTCTAATGCACAACAGCCATGCATATCAACACGTCCTTTTTGCAGCTGGGTTAACACTGCTTTCACCCCTGTTTTGCTCTTCCAAATCATCTCCCTTTATAACTTATGGAAATGCACAAAGATGCTGTTCTGAACACAAAGTCCTCTTCAAAGCTTGCTGCCTAACGTTGCATTGCTAAGTAGAAACTATTCGTGCTAAAATAAAGGCGGATTCTTAACTACTTGTGAATGCTAAGCCTCATGCTGGGTAGAAACATTCAATGCATCTGTCAGCACGGCTGCTTTTTGCACATTTTGATTTCAGAGCAATTCAGATACAAGCCCTACCTGCAACTTCTGCTACCACAGAGTGCGCTAGCCCCTTGGTCCAGAGGCTGTTACACACAAAGCTGGGTGAGTGAACTCATCACATAGCATCACTGTCATGTCTCCAGATGGAGACATCTGCTCCCTTCTCCTACACAAAGGATTACTACTAACACAGGGAATATCAAATGTGAAGAATGGAAACAGGATTCTTCTGGCCAGGTAACCAAGAAACCTGTTCTCTGACACTAGAATATACATTCTCCCCTATGTTTTAGTAGTTATGCTGCTTATGAGAACAAAACATACTGGCAGAACAGAGAAGCTGTTTGAACTCATCACTGCCCAGAAACCAAAACACAGCTGGCAGCTCTAATTTTAGTTCACTAGCCCTGACAGTGCCCTGTCAAACCACCCAGTTCCGTGCCAAGGAAAGTAATGCAGAAAGAGCTTTTGCTAGAAGCCAGTGAGCTTCACATTAGAATTGAAAGGGATGCAAAGTGGTAGAAGGCTGATTAAGGAGATGTGGCTAACCTTGGCCATATTTACTGAATAAATGAATACATCAACAGGGCTTGTGCAGTTGGCCCTCAACTACGAGAACTTTGACAGATCCTCTGCTTCTGCTGAGGGAAGCCTGAAGCGAAATCCCTTCAAACCTCATCCCTGAACTTTAAGATACAGTTCAGTACCTAACAGACTTCACAAAAGCCTTAGTAAAGTATAGTAGCTATAGAGAAACAGGATAGCAACCTGGATGTTACAAATGAAGAGCAGTGCCCAACTTTCAGCTGAATCATGTCACATACATTGACTTGAACTCCCTGCTACGCTTACCAGCAGGAGTATAGTCAGCCCTGGGGATTTGGAGGTCCAGAGCTCAAGTAGCAGTACCAATCTTCTACCTCATAAAAGGGCTGGGTTTGACCACGGACATTAACAAGCAGACCTTGCAGTGTGGCGGAGTTGCTCAGAAATGGGAGCTCAAATAAACTAGTACCAGAGTCATTTTTCCTAACATCTCAAGCAGAGTTGTTCTGTATCATGTAAGTGCCCATAAACAAGGTCAGCCAGCCGCAATTAGCTGTTGCATACCAAGGGGCATGGAAAATGGCATCCCAGAGTACGGGCTCCTTCACCTGCAGTCCTGTAGTCATATCAGGATAGAACAGGATGCAATACCAGTCTAACAGATTTTAGGATAATGTTGTGCACCTGCAGACACCACATAGAAGCACAAACACAACTAATGCTAGTATGGGTTGATCCATTAAGCTAGTTCATTTTTGGTCAGAACACAACCCATGGCAAGTAACCACCCTATGCAGCTACATCAATCTTTCAAGCAGCTTTTTATATTCATCAAAGTAACAAGGATGTTAGATGTGCAACTGCGATTAATAATATAGCTCAACATTTAATCCCATCTCTGTCATGTCTGAGGCACAGGATTATGACATTTGGTCACTTAGAAAATCCGTATTTGTGACTTCACAATGGTAGACTAAGCCCAGGGAAGCTGTGAATGCTTCATCCCTGGCGGCGTTCAGGGTGGGGTTGGACGCAGCCTTGTGTGCCATGGTTTAGTGGGAGCTGTCTCTGCCCATGGCAGGGGGGTTGGAAACAGATGATCTTGAGGTCCTTTCCAACCCTAACGATACTCTATGATTCTATGATTAAATGTCTTCCAGTTTTGCCAAACTTCAGAAAACTCAATAGGCTTTAAAAGCCAGGGCCTGCTGTGCTACTAGATTTCTTTTTACTCATTTCATTTTTGGTGAAAGCAAATAGCAATGGTAAGAGAGCTACAAGTCCTAAAGCTAGCACTGGCAAATTTGAATCTTGAGCAAGGTGAAGTTTCTCCTAACCCTGCATTGCCAGAGCTGCATCATCTTCCCCTTTAAAACCAGACCTGCCCTTCTAACAGATTGAGAGGGAACAGGAAAATGATGTTTAATTGTGAAGACATTTGGCCACTTTCTCAGGTAGCCTTTTTCCACATGTAGAGCTTAGCAATCTCATTTGGAGAAGAGGTGTCCAACTCCCTCACATACAGCACCAATTATCTTACAATTGATATAAAATAGATTACATGACAATTTTTGTTTGGTTATCCTATTAGCATACAAACCTAATGGGCTTAGTCTGTATTACAGCTGCCATTTTCCAAGGAAAGTTCTTGGAGTCCTGTCTCATTCTAAGCACTATCCCTTGCTGTGCAGCGTATATGGTTGGTCTGTTTATCAAGTTTCCACTGACGTTCAATTAGAATAGCGTTGATAAATGTATCCACTCACCAGCTGTTAGTGTATACGCAAAACTATCACAATTAGAAAATATTAAATACTTTCCCTTTTTAGTAATGTAACCCAGAATACCTGATTTGGCAATTGTTTTTCATTATGAAATTATAACACTAGAAATGATGCTGTTTGTGCATGGGTTTATAAAGTAAACAGAGTTACATATAAAACTTTGGGCTTCTCTACATGCATTGATTTTATTAGACCCCTTGGCTTTGAGGAAAATGCTTGAGTTAGAATTACATTTGCTTCACTTAGAGCATAATTGATTTCAGAAAGGTATTGAGTTTTGTTTGATATGCTCTGACTTGGAGATAAACTTGTTAGCCCAAACCTAAACAAATGTGCAAATCACCATGCTGGCAGAAATAGGAGCTCAGCAGAACACAGCTCCCCAGCAAAGCACTGTAAATAGTGGGAGGTCAATACAGAACTGCAGAACTGAAATAAAAATCAGAGCCCATGAAGCTCTATTTCCTTCAGATCTCAGCAGCGCAGGCTCTTTCATAAGTTAAACCTGCATTTAGGATGATACAGTTAAAGAGTTCCTCTCCATAGCAAAACCCATCAGTTCCAAAATTTTTAGCAAACGACTTGGACACAGGGAACATTGCTACTCAGGAAGAAAAGCACAGAATAAGCTACTTTAGGAAAGTTGTTTATTCCGATGTGGAGATTAATGTAACTACATACAGGCACCTCAAAAGCGAAGCGACAAGTGTAGTTGTCTTGTACATTCCTGTACCTTCTAGGTATAAATGCCTCTTAATATGTTTCAAATACTGAGGGCTAGCAAATTTCTGTAAAGACATCATTGTATAGACCAGTTTACAACTCAGATTTACCCGAGTTGTAATTGTTAATACTAACAGAAAGAAGAAATCACAATTCTAAATTGGCCAGAGTGGTTCAGCTTCAGCATGTAAATGCACAAGACAACCACTCTGTTTTCCATAACTATTTGTCAGTGTTACATTCCGTAATACCTTATTCCAACTGAAGAGCAGCTACAAAACCTCCATAAGTGAGTTACAGATGCCTGCAGCATACTACGTCTTATACACTGATACTTGATTTCTTTAGTGTGAAACTGGAACCCACATTGAGTAGCAGCTGTCATTCAATGACAACTTCTTAAACAAAATGCATCCCACTCAGTGACAGAAGCCTCAGAGTTTCCAGTTCACTTGTAAACAAAGCTCCATTCTGATTTCTAACAAAAGCCTCCCAGAGCAAATCCTGCATTCCTAAACTTCTGGGAAACATTTGAAAACTGAGTGATCTACCCTGTGCTGTTTACCATCAGCTAATTGTCTTCTACTTATCCTTTGTTGATCCTATGTGAGACCTGCAACCCAGAGAAATCACTTGTTTTTCAGTTTATATAACATGAAAACAAATAATTCTCATTCTTTATAGGGATTTTATACAAGGACAGGTAGTGACAGGACAAGGGAAACGGCTTTAACCTGACAAAGGGGAGATTTAGATTAGACATGAGGAAAAAGTTCTTTACTATGGTGGAATGAGGCGCTGGCACAGGGTGCCCAAAGAAGCTGTGGCTTCCCCGTCCCTGGCAGCATTCAAGGCCAGATTGGACAGGGCTTGGAACAACCTGGCCTGTGGAAGGTGTCCCCGTCCGTGGCAGGGGGTTGGACCCAAATGATCCTTAAAGTCCCTTCCAACCCAAACCAGTCTGGGATTCTATGATTTTTCTTAGCATACTGAACTATTTCTCCATTTTTGTTGCTGAAAATCCTTAGATAAATACAAGCCTTGGCCATATGCAAAATTCATACCTCCCTTATGATTAGTACTTACTCTAAGGAATCAGTAGAAGTTGCTGCCACCCCATGAGATGTCTTACATTTAAATTATTCAATTCAAGAGCAGCAAGACTAAACTTAATTTGAGATACAGAAGCATCACACTATAATTTTATTTGCAGCTACTGTAAGCCACTTCAGCCAAAAGAATCCCAACCACCACTTACACAGAGATGGGATATCTGTTTTGCTTACTTTCATATAGTCTCAAGGATTGCATTATTAGCTATTAGTCCCAGGGAGGAACTCCACTGCACTGTTGCCCTGACAGTTGCTGCCCCAGAGAGTTCTCAAGTGCAAGATGCCACTTCAGCAACTGTTTCCCAACACTGCTTCTAAAGAAATTGATCACAGAACAGTCCTTTCTGAGTTTACAGCATTAATATTAATGCCCCCTGGTTAGCCGAGGAAGGACATCACTGGTATCACACCCATTCTATTTCCCAAAATATTTCCCTTTCACTGAGATATATATTTATTGGAAAACAATAGCTTCATTGAGTAAACTATATTACTATTGCAAACAATATGTAGTATGTTCCAACCATCATATTTATATGGAAATTAGACTTCCTTTCAAAGAGGAATGTTTCCATAAACCGCCAGTCGCTGTCTACTGAACCTAGGCATTTCCCTTAAAATCAATGCATTTAAATTTGAGATAATACTCCGGGCTTTTGCTTTTCCTGACACGTTGTTTTACTAAAGCAGGGGCTGGTTACTTTTTACTGACTGACCTTTCCCAGAAAACAAATGGAAGCAAATTGAGTACTCTTTGATTTTACATTGGACAACATTCTACAGGGAAAGAAGCCGACCAGAGTATGAGCAAATTTTAGCACAGTCAATTCATTTTAATCCCTTGAAAACTTCCACATAGGAATAAGACTAAAAAGGCAGTCAGACAAGCAGGTTAAGAAGAGTCCCAGAGGTCTCCCAAGCTTTTCAGATTACTAGACAAATTAAGTACTCAATTTTTACTTCAGAGAAAACTCCCAGCTCTGTTAAATGAATTCAAAACTCAGCCCCCCGCAAGAATAAAATAGAACAATTTCTCAGAACAGTAAGTTTGACATAAGACCAGTGGTAGCAAAAGGTTGCTTCAAAACAGAGCTCGTCTTCCTCATTCCAAATGTTCAGGGCCTGATACAAAAGAGAAAAGCTCCCAGCTGACCCATCCAGAGACATTCCAGCAGCATAGATTATCAAAGTTAAGGAATTTCCAAACAATACATCTTGACCACCTGACCTTCAGCAAGCAGACAAATTAAGGATAGTCAGTGGCTTAGGGAAGCACAATACATGAGTTCTTTACAGGGAAATGAGAGAGGAGCAAGCCCAGCTTTGCCCAAATATTAGAGCAGGTTTGCATCTTCCAAGACAGAGAACTGCACTCCACCACTGTTCAAGTTAGCAGTTAAGCATTTTTCAGCTAACTCAAACCACAAAAGCAGGTCTTTAAAATACACCAGAGAAAATTGCTTCTGCTTCTGAGAAGGAGCACCTTAGAAGATGACTTACAGTCCAATTGGCTTACAGGAGTTTAATCAGCTCTGTCCCACTGCTGCAAACACAAACACAACCGAACAGCATTGAGCTGTAGACAAGCATATGCAATATGTTGCTTTGCTCCTCTTGCTCTGCTTTACTGCAGAAATCAAAAAGAACACATTTTTCTCAAGTTTCAAGTCCCTTGCTATTCCTTCACACTGTATTTGCACAAGTGCATTTTATGAAGAGCCATGAATCCGACTTCATGCTATTTGGGTTGCATTTCTTTTGAGATCAAACCACAACAATCCTGCATAAATTAAGAGCAATTTTCCACGCTAACAATCTTGCTTATATATTCCTAAGGCAACGGAGTAAAACAGAGCAGAGGCCTACACAGAAATATCGGCTAATAGGGATTATGATGGTTTGTGCACAGTTACTTCTCAGCTTTTTTATGCCAAGGTGACCAAACAATTCTTATGCACTCACAGGTGGAAACATGGGGCAAGCAGCCCGGTACTAACAGCACAAAGCAGTGAGCTTATAGACGACTTTGATATACTTAGAAATCATCTCTTCAGGGTCAGAAATTCAGGACAGTTCCAGGAACCTATTACAGCCAGATGCTCGCAGAGCACATGGCCAAGTGTCTCAGTATGATGGGAATATAAACTATTCTTGTCCCTCTTTTGGGACTCATTTGAGCTCACAGGGAGTACTTCGGCATTCACTACAGAAAAAGAAAAAACTACCAAAAGATCACTTACATTTTAGTATTACAAACAGCATTTTACTATTATAAAACATTTTGTGTACTGCATTCGGGAAATCTTTAAACATTCAAGTAGAATGCTTTTGAGTCTCACTGAAATCACTTCCATGATTAGGTTGATGCTGTTTAAAATAAGAAATCTTGTTGCTCTTCCTGATTGCCAGGCCACTGAATAAAAAGCTTCAAAAACAGTAATGAACATGCTTTTATTTCAGATTTGGTGGAGGCTTGCACCTTCCTGACCTTAAAGCCACGTTGCCATCTTGCTTGCTGCCTTATCAGGTATTCTTCTACTGGCTTTTATTTTCCTCTTTGGTTTGGCAGATCCCACATCTTTGATTATTTGCTATTGAGAATTCCATGCTTGACTCTGAAATGCTTCCAGATAAGGATTCTAGGTTGAATGGGGTTTGAGCAACCTACACTAGTGGAAGGTGTCCCTGCCCATGGCAGAGGGCTGGAACTGGATGAACTTTAATGTCCCTTCCAGCCCAAACGATTGTATGAATCTGTCATTCTTGCTATCCTTGCCATCTCTTCCATGATATCCCGATTTGCCATCATTCTCTGTGTATGTGGAGCCACAACCTACAGCAGGGACAAGTTTTAAAACTCATTTGCTATGTTTTCAAACATGCTGAACTTACATCAGACAGCTTACTGGACATAGCACTTCCACATAACACATGCTGATACATGGCGTGATACACACAGTTACTGCAAAACATATGAATATTACAACTATATCACTTTTGTAATTAGGCAGTTGAGAAGCTATACAGGAAAACTGATACATATTTACAAGTAGATTTAAGTTACCATAGAATCAGCTAGGCTGGACAAGTCCTTTAGGACCATCAAGTCCAACCTTTATTCCAGCACTGCCAAGGCCACCACTAATCCATGTCACTGAGGGTCCCATCTAGACATTTTCTGAACACTTCCAGGGATGCTGATGCCACCACTGCGCTGGGCAGCCTGTTCCAATGCCTGAACACCCTTTTGGGGAAGGAATTGTTCCTAATATCCAGTCTAAACCTCCCCTGGCACAGCTCGAGGCCATTACCACCCGTCCCATCACTTGTTTCTTGGGCAAAGGGAGCAGCCACCTCCGCTCTCCATCCTCCTTTCAGGCAGTTGTAGAGAGCGAATTCAGGTAGTTCTAGAGAGCATACACCAACACACACAAACTAGTAACACACACACAGCAGTGGTAAAGGTCCACACCAACTCTTTGGCAGTGACATCCCTTCCAAGTGGAGAAGCACAACTTGCATTTCAAATGAGACCTGTGTTAGCAGGAATCTCCAGAAAGGTAGTACATGTGTTCACGCAGCAAAATGTAATTCAAAGGGGAGCAACAAAAATTGAGGGAACCAGAATTTAGAAGTGTGTACCAAACAGCAGCCATCAACTGTAAGGGTGTTTCTGGTAGAACACAACAAGACAAGACAAGACAGAGGAAAGACTGACTGAAAGCAGTCTCTCTAGAAAAACAGCTAAAAAGGTAGAAAAAAGCCTAGCACAAAGACAAAGAAATAGCCACGTGGAATTGAGAGCAGATATCTAGGATTGGGATGAAGTCTAAGGCAGGGGATCAGGTTAAAGATTCAAAACAGCGTGAGGAAAGAGATAGCACTGAATGTAAAATGAAGATTGATGCCTTGACCTGCTTGGAATGGGAATTACAGTTGAGACATATCACCACCATACAGCAGTAGCTACTCCAAAATCCAACTTATCCCTAAGGAAAGTTTTAGTCATTGCACACAGCTATTTCCCAGGCCTGGACATGAGCCAGCCAGTCCAAAATCAACAGGCTTATCTTATGTAATTTTCAACCACTGACTTCTTGTGAGAAGAGGCAGGAAGGAGCAGCAGAGGCAGAAGTCACTAAACAGTTTTTCCTTGTGATAACATACAAGCCTTTTGTGCTTTTATTCAGTTCAGATGCTAGCTGGAACATACACTGCAGCAGCTAGCTCTTGAGCTCCTGGCCTTGTTAAACTACCCACAGCTTCCACACCACCAGTTTGCTCTAACATACCTCAAAAGAAGGATTTACAACAGGGCTGCAGAAAGCCCAGCTGAAGTAAACTCGCACTTGTTAAGAACAGGCAAATGACTTCTGTTCTCAGTTCAGTGCCACAAGACTGCTGGTTTTAACAGCAAAACACATTTTGACTTTTAAGCAAAACATTAGACCCATAAGTTGGCAAGAAGCAGAGGCAGGACACCTGACCCAAACTGACCAAAGAGGTATTCCATACCACAGCATGTCATGCCCACTATATAAACTGGGGGCAGTTACCCGCAACAGTTAGATCACTGCTCGGTTGGGCTGGGTATCGGTACGCAGGTGGTGAGCGGTTGTATTCTCTTCCCTTATTTCCCTTGTCATTATTATTATTGGTGGTAGCAGCAGTGGTTTGTGTTATACCTCAGTTACTGGACTGCTCTTATCTCAACCCGTGGGAGTTTCATTCCTTTTGATTCTCCTCTCCATCTCTCTGGGAGCAGGGGTGGAGGAAGGAGGGGAATGAGAGAGAGACTGCGTGGTTCTGAGTTACGGCTGGGCTTAAACCACAACATGCTTTTCTTTATGCTTCAACAGAAGCATTTTTTGTGACTTTGACTTTAAGTGATCCTTCCAGGAGACAGCAGTCACCGGTCAGTGGCCCACCACTATCAAACACAAGAACATTGCCATTCAGCTAATTCTACTCAGCAAGAAACTGCCTTATCTTTTCAGAAGCAGAAAGCTCATTGCTACCAGAACACAAACCTTTCGAGCTTCATTATTCCAGCAACTGACGCTTCATTATGGTAAATATGTTTACGCTTTAATCCTTCAACAAAACCTTTTATTAAAAGGTGAGAGAGTATGTGTATGATGCTTAAAACACTTCATCAGTCCTAACCCATAAGGTAGAAGCAATAAATTTGTCTTCCAAGTGACTCAGGCTTTTAAGAGAAAGACATGAATCTTACTTATGCCCTTATCAGAGCATGGCCAGACAATCAACTGCAGCTCTGCAGGTGTACTGCCTCTGACACATCCAGACACACAAGGGCTCTCTTTGGCCATGCAGTCCATCCCTCAGCATAGTCTTGCTTCCAACATCTCAAGATGAGTCACTTAAAAATCAGCAACTAATGGAAACGCCTTCTTCCCAGCAAGACATCATACCTCTCCCCATATGTGGGTTTCCATCGTTTCTTTGTTATTTAGGGCTAAATTTGCAGGTTGGTTCTGCTATTACAACCACAGGATTTTTTTATACATTACACAAGCCCTCCGGCTAGTTCACCATCCTATTTTGCCAGAACCTGCGTCCTCTTCCATTAAAAATATGCTTAAGTTAAGAGAAAATGCATTCCAATGCCAAGGCTTATCCCAATGCACATAAAGCAGAATGAGTCCAAGATGTCTCCCATGAATCCTTTCTGGTTTATTATTTAGGAATTCAAACTAAAAAATCCTGAGCCTTGTAAATATCCCTGGCTCAATAGGCTGCGAGTCATTGAGGCAGCTTTAGCTGCAGCCACAACCAATTCACCTTCATATTACTCTGACCAGTGTTAAGGAAGCACATAACAGATTGTTAGACATTTGAATTCAATCCATAAAGCAACTGTGACCTGTTCCAGTATTGATTATCAAAGGTGAAATAAGCCATATAGGTTAATGCTCATAAACAAAGCCAAGGATATTTCCCTATGCAGGATCTGTGAACTCCACATCTAAATCCTACACTATCAATTCATGAACTCTGAAGAGGCTTGAATACTCCACTTTTGGCTGAGCTATGGCCAAAATTCAAGCTGCTACAGAATTAGAATTACTTGCATTCAAGTATAAACACAGTATCTGGATTTAGATAAAGCTAAAATAGTATTTGTGTAAGTAATTTCTCTGCCGTCACTTTAGCTATAAATTAAGTGTATTCCTAAGTAACAAAATGACTATAGAAGTGGAGACATATTGAAACAAGGGCCCAGGTAGGCTGTGTGATCTCTGTCCTTTGGGATATCCAAAATCTGCCGACTGTCTAAACAGCCTGATCCTACTGACTGTGCTCTGAGCAGAGGGCCAGAGAGGATGACATGCAGACAGCCACAGAGACTCAAATTACAAGTTGAGAACTGTAAGTTACTAAACCTCTAGATCGTTATTCTGAAGATACTGATACTTAAAAGCAAAACATGATCAAGGGTAGGAACTTTGCATCTTTTCTTTCCAGCCCTTATACCAGTCTAATTGGTTCTGTACCCTATAACACACATCTACTTGTGACAGACACTGATCTCACTCCGACTAGCACTCCAGTAAATTCACAAGGGCCCTAAAAAGCCAAGCTCAGATGCATGACTGCTTTCACAGTGAAAAGCCTCACACTCAGGACTCTTTGGATCTGTATGCCCAACGGTAGAGGTGGGAGGCATCAGGTGTACATGTACTACTCATAACAAAGACCAGCCTCCATTGCACAGTATTATACATTCCTCATTAGTGCAATCATCCCACAGGATCCAAAGGTTACATGAAAAAAATACTTCCTGCATTGCAGAAAACAACCAGGAAGTAGAACGCTACTAACATTAGACTGATCAGGTAAGTTTAATGGGAACAAATGCTAGTTTCCTAGGCCAAACCAATACAAAGCAATTTTCCAACTTGCATGACCCTTGAAGGATAGTGAAACAAGACATTAAGAACACAGCAGCATGAACTGAATTGCAAGTTTTGGGTAGGTCCCACTTCACACTGAGCTAAATACCCCGAGGTACCTGTCCCCAGCTGAGTGCTTTCATTTAGAAGTTATCTTGCACATTCTTCATGTTTCATGTATTATCTGGGGAGCTGTCAAAATAACACCAAATGACTTTGGTGTTTAAAGGGCAGATGCTGCAATTCAGATTTCAGACCAATGCATAAGATGTTAGACCTCAGCAATAAGCAGAACTAGTTCTATCCACCATTCTCACCCAGAAATATGCTGCAACTTCACTGACTTTCCACCACTGAATTAAGGCTGCAGGACTTCTTGAAAGAATCCCACTGGCAGCAGATAGAGAAAAAGTTCTATTGGGTCATCCTGACCAATTCCCTTTCCTCTACAGTATTTATTACTCTCAAGTCCCTGAAAGTAACTATTACTGAGCGGAAAAACTACTTTGTTAGGGCAGCTTTTGAGAGGGGACTAAAATTCCCATCATGGTACGTCAGCTTTAATGTGGATACTAGGGTAGAGAACAATTCAAGTTGCGATTGTGATAGATCTTAAAGCACAGCTTATACCAACTATGGTTTAGCTCAATTTGTTTTTTTCTAAGCATGTAGACAAAGTAAATGGACGTAGTCCTAAAATACTTCTCTGCCGAGATGTCCGACAACCTGTGTCTATGATACCATGTCCCAGATTTAAAAGTAAACAGAAACCTGGCTATAACTTGGGTAAATAAATATCAAGTTTAACAGACAAAGTTCTGTTGCCTAAGGTCAGACCAAAGGTCCATGCAAGTATCTTTGCTCCAACATTAGCCAACAGCAGACACCTACATAGGGACGGGGACAGCATGTAATTCCCTACACATTCTCTCAGCTTGTTGCAATTTAAGACTCAGTGGTTTCATGGAATAGCCAAGATCAACTATTATCCCAGAGATACAAGTGGGGTCAGATGAGCAGTGGTGGATTTGGCAGTGTTAGGTTAATGGTTGCACTCAATAAAGGTCTTTTTCAGGCTAAATGGCATTTCACTAATGACATCCTCCTGTTCACAAAACTTGACTGCATCACTTCTCCTCTCCCTCTGCCATTTTGATTGCAAACTCTACCAAGCAACCACCACACCTTCTCAGAACGCTTATATTGTCTTAGCTGAGCCTTCTAGGCCAGCAAAAAACAGCACTTGCCCAAGACCTCCTTGTACTGCAACTTACACAGATAAACCATTAACTTGCACAGCTTTTACATGGACGCTATTAATGCCAAGACATCTCTTGCTAGGGATAACAAAGACGCTCTGTTAAAGGCCTATCAACCTGTAACCAGCTGAATTTTCAGCGGCAGTAACAGCTATATGTTACAGGAAAAACAACCCAATCAATAGCTCAGATCTTTCACAGCAGAACAGGATTACCTCATAGTTCAGTACAGAAGGGGCAGCTTCAGCAACCATTTGATAAGGCCAAGAAAGAACAGCACATCTCAGCATATCTTCAGGAAACCCTTATCTCTCTGCTCAGAACTTAAAAACATTAATTTTCTGCACTCTCAGTAATCAGCTTATAGCTTTCCCTTTGCCATATGGTAGCTCAAATGCCCCAGTGATTAGTCAACTCTCCAACGTAAATGGAGTAGTGGGGACTGGATTTTGCCTGGAATATCTTGATAAAGCCAACTCTACTCCAAAACATTAAAAGAAAAACAATAGTGGCTGTTTTATTATCAGAGGAATAGTTAAACGCAAGCTAGATTTAGTCCTACATCTGCAAAGTCAACTGGATCTTCTCATTTTCTCTCAATTTATTTTATCCCATGTGTTGCTGACTCAAATACATCAAGGTAAAGAATTAAAGGGGAAAAAAGCCTTCAATACAGTGGTTTAAATTAAATCCTTACTTCTAGCAAAGAAAAAAGCAAGAAAAATCAGCCATGAGGCTGCTATTTGTTTTCTATCTCAACCTGTAGTGATACAGTGTAACAGCTAGGAAAACAAGGCATGTACGATCAGTCTGCCTTGTTTTGTACTTAGGCATAAACTGTAAGAAAACACTAGTAGAGAACACATCTGCTCAGAGATGTGAAAGACAGTTCCAGAAGCATCCCAGTCTACTTAAGTTCTGTATAGCACTTGTGTCTTTCCCCCTTTCATCAGAAACTGACGATTTAGAGAGGTTTTAGAGTACTGTAGTGTCACAGCACAGCAAAAAACATATATTTCAATACATAAATAAAGCCTGAAGAACAAAATGGCAGTAGGAATGAGAGGAACAGCGGTCCCACTGCTTGAGAAAGTACATAGGGCAGACCTCCATGTCTGTTCATATCACAGCTCTTGTCAGGGGAGAAGGAATTCCCCAACTCTGCCTTCTCCATGCTCCTTAGTTGCCCCTGAGCACCAACACGATATTGTTCCACAGCCACTAGTTCCCCTGCTTCCACCCTCTCCTGATTTTACTCTCTAAAGCTTTTCAGCCCACTCCCTAGATTTGTTTAACTTAGTCATGAGATTTTCAACTTGCCTACCCCATGCTCTTGTTACATGCTTTAAGCACAGCTGGGTACAGACTACTGGGTTGAACCCTGTGCCTGTTGGCCCTTGCACAAATCCCTGGCATTTCTGGTTGGGAAGAACTGAAGAAGCTGGACACTAGCAGCCCCTCCCTAAAACCATGCCCAGAGCAGTACCCAAAGGCAAACACACACGCTTGCACAAGAAACTTAGGGTGGTAGCTTCCCACTGGTTTTAAAGCACTTTTCCCCTCTTTGACTCTGACCAAAGACATTGCACACATGCAAAAGAGAATGATTTCCATGCATATGCAAACTAGCTTACTTGGAATGTTGAACAAAGATATTTAAATGGAATGCATACAGCTTCATTCTCCTCCTTCCAGGTTAGTCTGCATTACCAGAAGCATCACAATGTTCATCTCAGACGGCCAGTTTTTATTTGCCTCAGCACTCCCTACAGGCAACTCATTTTTAGTTGAAATTATGCGCCATTTGCATTGTATTGCATATTATTTGACCCTTGGAATTTGCTGATTTCCATCTTCCAGTATTGTAAAAAGAAACTTACCTTTCCATTTGACAAAATATCTCCTGCAGCTCTTTGCACACTCACACAAAGGTTGATTTCATAAACTACAAAGGACAGGTCCCCAGAGAAAACATTTTGCCTTCAGTAGCATGCACGTCTATCTTTACTTGAAGACACAGGAACACAGACCCAGGCAAAACTTGTCCTGAAGTGTATGTGAATTTTGTTTACCAAATTCAGATAATCAGTCTTTTACTGGCTGATGAAAAAGGCAAGAGTAAAGCCGAATTGCTCTTACTTTAACATAGCATGTACTTTCAGCAGAGTTAATAGGCTGAAGAATAAAAGCAGCAGAATATTCAACTCATCCCATTCAATCAGAAAAATAGATCCAAATCCTAAAAGGGTTTCTTACCCAAAAGATCCTATGCCTGCACAGAACAGTTAATTAAGCTTTGTCCAGGTTACTGCTCACTAACTAGAGAGTTGTATGAGGCTTCCCAAGGAAGCAAGCCACATTTAAGGGAAAATAAAGAGGACAGCAGCTCCACTGCGTAACAGAGGTACAAGCTTCTCTCTCTGAGCTCAGGACCAGGCACTCAATGTTCCTGAAGTGACCTGCTGCAGCACAAAGCTCAAGAACAACTCTTCCATAACTCCGTATGAGAAGGGCTAAATACACTGTATTATGCTTCACAGGGGCTGTCACATGTAAAGATGGCATGAACTTCAGGTGTTGGCCCTTGTCATGGGTTAGTACTTCAATATGAGGTATCTCTCAGTACCACTGCAAAGATACCCAACCCAGACCAACTGCATCTTAGAAAAGGTACAGTAGTAACGCAGTTGCGGAATAGTATGCAGCTATGCAACATCCAGGAACTTCCAGGCACCTTGAAAATGCTGTATCACATAAAGTAGATGTACCCACTAGACCTAGAGCCCCTTAACACATTTAAACCAGTGAAAGCAATAGAAGGTATTTAGTTTCCTCTTACTGAGTATATCAAATATTTTCACAATAACAGGAGATTTAGCTCACCCATTTTCTGATCACAACTGATAATGAACAGTGTGTTGAAAGATTCATTTACCCAGAAAATACTCAATCTTAACAGACTTGTAAGCTCTTACGATGCATCTAACCTGTGCACCGGTAGTTGGATGATGGGCATTTAAGGATTCCACATAAAATGTGCTTCAGATTTAGAAATCAGATTCTCCATGAAGTTCATTATTCTTCAACTGTTCAGATGATGTGTAAGTAAAATGCAGTTATAATCCTACCTTACTTTCCCAAAGTGTTCAGACAGCTTTATCACGGGTGCTGCATAGTTACGTAAGTCAGATTAATAACCACACAAGAGGAGGGATAAGGTTGGCAAAGCCAGTGATGCCTTTGCATATTTGGTAAAGCTGTACTGAAAACAAACTGATTCTGTGGTCTTCCTTGCCGTTTCAATTTTAACTGGGGCTGCGGGACTTATTTCATGCTTCAATAGTTGCACTAATAGAACTGCAATGTGCTAGCTAAATGTGATTTTCCTAGTTGTGAATACCAATAGCCAGAATAGTTGAGTTAATCTGAATTAACCAATACAGCATAAATACACTTGAGTCCATGATACAAGATGACATTAGCATAGATTCTTAGCGAGTTAACTCAAATTTAGACACTATAAAAGCCTGGGGGAAGTAGAGAAGAGATCTATTCAGAAATTCAAACAGGAAACAACACCCACCCTGCATTTATATTTGGAGCCAGCTGTAATTTGTGTGCATGAACACTAGCTAATTCTCTGGTAAAATACTGACCGGGAAAATAAAAACCCAAACCAGGAAAAAAGATTACCAGGTATAAGGCTGCCAGCTGTCAGCCTTCAGGTAGAACTTCTAGGTGAGGAAAGAAGAAAACTTCCAACTCTGAGCAATCTAAGAATAGCCAGTGTTCTTTGCTTCTCACCTCCAAGCCTGCCTTGCTGAGATTTGGGACACAGCAGCTGACACAGTACTGCTTCTAAAATGACACCTCTCTGGTAAAGGTATGCTACAAGCACTTCTCCAAGCTACCTTTTTCAAATAAGAGCAACCATTTGAAACTGAGACCTTTTTCCTCCTCTTAAAAAGAAATCTCTTGTTTGCTGCTCTGCGATGTCCATAGTAAGAGTCTAGGATCTCCAGGGTGATACTTACCACAAATGTACACACTGATCTCTTAAACCTAGAAGAGACTTCCCTCCTTTTCTCAGCCATCACATGAGTTCTTTCCTTAGAACTCCACTTGATCTAAACTTCCATTTTGGTCATTAATTGCCTCTGAGCTCATTTGGTCTTTGAAAGCTGCTTCCTCCTGTTGTGAAAAAGGAAGTCCAGAGCGTTCATCTTGCTCCAGGGGAACATTTGGATGCCTAATTCTCAAAGCTGCCACTTAAGATTTCAGAGCAGAGGACACATCACATATCCAGTAGGAACTGAGCAGAACTTATGAACCACAATCCTGTCATTAGTGCATATTTACAAACCCATTGGCAGAGCCAAGCAATTTGTGGATTCAATACTTAAATACTCATTTGAAGTCATATGATGAAGGGTCCATAAAGATATTTCAGTCTATGAAGTTTCACGTCTCAACAACAACTATTGTTTCTACTGCCATTTATGAGTTTCGGAGTTTTTCTTAATTCTGCATTACTTACAGTATATATGATTATCTCATCTTTCCTGGATGACTCCTACATCTGCTAGGATGATTACTAAACTGTGATAACACTCTTCAGCACAAATGTTGTGTAAATGCAGATACAAAAATACTAGGTTTATTCCAGCTGGCCTGAAAGCATGGTTTCTTTGCTTCAGGCCAGTTGCTAACGGCTTTCAGAGCCCAGGTGATCAGGATGCACAGAAACTTGTTATGTAGTCTTAATATATCCCTAGTACTAATCACATGAGCCAAAGCAAAAGGGAAGAAGAAAAGCAGCAGAAGAGCTGCATACTCTTTAGATACCTTTCAGTGTTAGAATGACTTCACACAGATGACATTAGCTTGGCAGCCTTACTGCAAGGAAGAATCTGCATGTACATTTTTCGCCTGCTTTAAATTCAGCTCAGATCTGAGAAAGATTATGTAAACAGAAAAGTTTAGGATATCCAGAAATTAGAACATGTGACAGGAGAGGATTAAAAAAAGGGTATGAAGTTACCTACTATAAAGGGTTCAGTGTAGCAATTACAAAAATGTATACTTTTAACCAATGAGGTCTTTTGAAATTGCCAATTACCCCTGAATTTCCATTCTGCACTTATAGGAAAGATTAAACTTCTCTTTTTGAGAAAAGTACTTATCCTTTTGAGAAGACAGAGAAGAGGTACAGCAGGAAATGTAATTATGCATAGATGGAGAGGTACTGTGATTTTCACACTGCTACTTCGTAATTTCTTTAGGCTTCCCTGATTTTTGTCACAATTGTCCTCTATTTCAAAGAAGTTAGGCAGCTAAACAAAGAACACTCACCCTGACTTATTTACCTTGTTCAAACTACAACTCTTCAGAGCAAAGACTGTTATGCATCCCTGCAACACAGAGTTGGAGTGTAATTCAACCTGGAGTCAAGGTATTATAGCAAAACAAGTTGATGCCTCCTACCTTGCACAGATGGCACACCACAGTAAATCTCACTCTTGTTTGTACCAGAAAGATGGCAAACATCTTTAGCTTACTAACAAAATGTTGAGATGAACTAATAAAACTTTACCATGACTTATCTTCCAGCAATATGGAAGTAAACATAGTTTTAATAACATACAGGAAGTTCTCAGGAAGATTGCCAGTACAGGTATTTCATCTTTCTGCAGTATTCTTCACTAAATCACTAGGTGATCACACAAGCTTTCCTTAGCAAACCAGGGCCATTTAAAGAAATTGAAGAAATAATGAGTTAAAACAAATTACAATACCTCATCTATTGACTCTTCCAGCCCCTGAAGCGAACTGACAACTTTAACAGTGCCTGGATCATGAGACCATGAAACAGGCTCAAAGTCATTAAGAGATGCTTACATTTCTTTCACGACCCCATGCATTACTCAGTTTCCATCCAGAATTTACAATGCTGTACTGAACTGATATGGAATCCTTACAAGCAATTGACTTCCCTCATATGAATAAGAGGGACCCGAAAACAAAATCCCTGACCAGTATTCTCCAGCAGAGTAGGCAAACAATGCCCCCTATAGAAAGGCAAGTTAAAAAATCAACATTAGCCAAAGTAAACTGATTGGCAAACGAGTCACAATCCTTCTTCAAAACAGATTGTCAAGAAAGCTTAGGTCAACATATTCTCCACCTGAAAACATGTCACCTTTCAAGTAGACAAAAAGCAGCTGCCTTCCTTCCGTTCAATATATTTTTTAATGATGGGAGAAATGCTCATTATATTTGATGCCAAAATATACAAGCTCCTTCTAGTATCAAAAGAATATCTCTTTCTTCCATATCAAGTACAGTACGCACCAGAAATTCATTTGTAAGGAGACTGCATACAGGAAATAAGTTTTGAAGTGTTTGCCATCTCAGCAGGCAGGTATGAGGGTGGAGTATTTCAATTTGAGTTGGCAATTGATGTACACATGTGTTCAAGAACTAATGTTGAAATGAGACGTATAACCCTGCTTTATATTCCAGTCAATGTTCAAGTGCAACCATTTATCTCTCCAAGCTTTTCATACAGACAGTTTTTGAGCCTTGACTTGTACAACATCAAGTGTTTTATACTCACAGGTACAGTGTTCAAGTCGTGATTTATATCTCAGTATTTCACACTCACTAGTACACTATTCAAGCTTTGATTTATAGCTGGGTTGAGAGAACCAATTCAGATAAAATACTGTTCAGCTAAACTTTCACCCTTTTCCTTGGGCCAATAAAAAGACTAACCTTTTCTGTAATCTCCGAGAGCTAATTCCAACTTTTCCCCTCACTTTTGTGGCAGCTATTTCCTTTGTAAGAGTCCCAGTTTTCCTCTGGTTTCCTCAGGAACCTACAGAAGAGTTGCTGAAACTTTAAGACGCTGTTCACTGAACATGGGTTGATTATTCTTTTTCAGCTCACAAAAGTGGAGCTCAACAGATAAGGCAGTATCTGTACAGCTCGCTAACATTTCTTTACACTGCCTCACAAATTAGGCTGTTTTAAGAAACAATTACAGCCAATGCTTTCCAACACCAATAGTTACAGTTATCTTACGGTTACACTACCTGGGTTTGCATAAAAACATAAAACAATATTAAAAGCAAAATAATAAACAACAATGAAACAAAGCCTCCACAAAACTGTTTACTTTAATTTCTGATCCCTGCAAAGGCATATGCTTCATTGATTTAA
This sequence comes from Amazona ochrocephala, assembly GCA_039720435.1. Taxonomy (NCBI): domain Eukaryota; kingdom Metazoa; phylum Chordata; class Aves; order Psittaciformes; family Psittacidae; genus Amazona; species Amazona ochrocephala. The sequence goes on along the minus strand of CM077884.1, from coordinate 15,375,144 downwards.
GTGACTTTGATCTCTGTCCTTTCACATAAATATGCATTACATAAAGATGGACATACAAGTCCTTGCCGCACCACGCTCCCTATGCGATGACTATCACTTCACTAAATTCCCAGCACCAATAGGCAAAGCAACCTAACATTTTCCATGTTGAAGATCTCCTTTAATCCCTTTTCCTTCTCCCAAGTGATTTTGGATGACATTTCCCACAAAGGCTGTCTTAGACTCAAGCCATGCAGAAAAAAATGATTTGCTCAATGAAAAAAAGACTGTTTTGTCAACATTTTCAAACAACTGTTAAGTCAAAAAGCTTTTCCATCCATCTGCTTTTGAGCAGAGACTGGAAATTATCAAGCTGTCAGGAATGTTTCTTATTCAGCCCTACAAAAATCTTTCAAGTTTGGCAGTGTTAAGCCTCTATAAAGCTGCAGCTTGCCCATGCTCTGAACTGGCAGGTTAGAATCTGGCAGCTTGTTTTTCTGAAGCTACCATCTGCCCTGATCATTCCTCAATCCAAGACGGAGTACCATTTTCCTCAGTTGCCACTTTCCATGCCTATTGAGCTGAACTAAGGAAAAGCAGACTGAATTTATGCACTTTTGTGCTCTAACCAAAGCTCTGGCTGTTTGTGCACAGGAGAAAGTTGAAGTCCATTCAACAGCAGACTTCATGAACCGTAAGTCAGAGTCTGAGTACAGAGTTAACTTTCCTAATTGCATCTTCCTATACCTTTGCGCATTCGAATAATTTTGTACTCCTCCAAAGGCCAAGAGAGACAGCATTTACTTATTTGCTCTCCTGCCTTTAAGCCATGGACACTAATACAAAGCTGTAAGACGGCAGGTTGATTTCTAAATACCTATTTTAAGTGTTCTGGTACATGGATGTCATAGCTTTGAAAATGCAATAAAATTCTACAACAAAATAAGCATCAAGCAGTCCTTTCATTTCAACACATGCAATTAAACCCAGCTACATGCATGCACAGTTTTAGGAACAGAATTACTGTTTACAATAATATGCATTTTTAATTACACAATTGCTTTAATTCGCTCTTGTCAGCTTATGTGTATATTATACGCTCACTCAGCAAACCTGTCAGGTTAGCATCATTTGAAAATAACCATTTATACAAACTGTACCTACTTTTACTGGAGAGGAAGGGAAGATACTGGCCAGATAATCAAGTTGCTAAACAGGACTTAGGAAAGTGTTAGTTCCTAGTTGTTCACCTGACCATAATTCTGAAAGTGTGGTGTTCTCTGCTTTATGGAAATACAGGATTGTGCTAACCAGTGAGTAAGCACAACATTCGTATTACATATAAATAACATGATGGGTTTACGCTGATTTTTTCTTCATGAGCACTATTAGGCACCATAGAGAACTCTCAGTAAAACAGAAACTTCCCAGAGAGCAAGGCTACGTTACCTGCAGAGTTGCAACTAGCATCAGCAAAACTGATGCCAGCACCATACATGAAATACCTAGAAAGTGTCAGCCGTTCAGTTCGCAAGCACTTCACCACCAGCCCTCTTCCTAAGGGGCTCTCAGGTCACTTACTCAAGAAAGGCCTTGCCAGACCAACAACAGGACCTGTGGGCAAGTCAACAGCTCTCTTCCCAAGCAGCTGTCAGACCTCTCCTTTTTCTCATAACACTGCTTCATGTCCAAGACTATGCTGTGACAAGACCTTAATTTCTAGGTTCAGTTGATATCTAGGTTGATAACAGAACTTTCCCCCAGGCCCCCAACCTTTAACAGGGTGTTTAGGATGACTAATGTGCAAGTTTCTTCTGGCTCACATATCTTTACAAAATTAGTAAGGTCTCATTATGTAAAACGGAGCAACAGCACTTCATCATTCCAGAGCAAGCTTTCAGAAAAAACAGTATTTAAGAGTTCAGTTACTTTATTCTAGCTGAAGCCTCTAATTTGTCTTCTTCAAACCCTTAATATGGCTAAAGTCACATCTCGGCCTGAGAACACAGCTTTCAGGTACAGAAAGAAAAAGACAGCAGACACTAATAATGAAAATTTCTTCTAAATCCACAAGGAAGGAAGGACAAAACACAAATTGAATACCTGGATTCCAGATGCTAGAGATCTTTTTTTCCCCAGTAGAGACCACATGAGTGGCCTTATTCTTTTCTAGTGTTACGGAATTCCCCTGTGAACACTGAATCCAGGTAGAATACCTACCCAAAGAAATAGTAGTTTTGCAAGTCAGCTGTACTTGTGACTTCACTACTAGAACTATGCCTTCAGCTCCTTTGAAATGAGATCAGCAACACTACATCAGCCCCTTCTAGATAGCAGTTATCTTCTATCATGAAAACAATGCATAGAATTAAGGATAGAGTTTGCTTGCAATGAGTAACATCTGCTGATGAAAGAAACGTCAGTCTCAGCTAGCCAAAAATGCCTCCTGTGCTTTAATAAAGTGTTTTACAAGGTTATCTTTTAGAGCTTTCACTAAGTTGGGTTTCCTATCACACCTTCTCTTCCCTCTCCCCCACGGATTCAGAATGAGCAAGTACACAAAATACACACAAAAACATATGCAACCTACAGTCTGGATCAGCATCCACAAACATAATATTCCCCACCTTGCATCACTATGCGGAGGATTAAATGTGCACCTATGCGTTGACAAAAAGATGTGGCCTTTGCTTGTGGCCAGACCAAGGAATAGAATCTGAATTCAGTGTTGTCCACTTACAGGACAGTCCCTGTTGTTCTTCTGAACTTATCTAAATTCATGGCCCCATATGGAAAACATTTCAAGCTATTAAAAGCCCCTTTTTTCCTCCGCCCCAAATGTTTATCCAGAGAGCAATCAGAAATACTACATGAAATGCTCCTCTACTACTAAAGACCCACAGTAAATCTGCTTGAAACTCCCTGAAGAACAAATGCAAGCTAAATCCAGACAGCATGCATGGTTGCAGTGCTAGCACTGATGGCAAGATCAGTTAATTGACCCATACATATGTAGAAGCTTCACACATCAATTTGTCTTTTTTGATAATAATAAAAGTGTTAAAAAGCAAAAAACCTGAAATTTGCTGAACATTTCTCAGATTGATATTTCTGGATTGGAGCTCAGGAAATATCAGGTTTGTGCTTGACATAGCAATAGATAAATTCCCTGACCTCAGGCAAATCACTCCACTTTCACACCTTTATCTTCCTCACACACACTTTTTAGTTGGCATGCTCTTAAGACAGAATTTGTGTCTTTTAATATGGCTATATACAATGTCCCAATAAAATCAGGTCATCATGAAGCTCCAGCATCAGCTTGAGCCTTAAGGCGCTCTTAACACTACCGTTACTCAGACAAAACTTCTTTTTAGTTTAAGAGCGCTGTAAGACTCTTGAGACCTATTGAACTGCAAGAAAATGCAAACTTGCTTTCTTGAGAAACACCTGAAGTTTAATGAGCTGCTTATAGAGTGGTCAGGAATCCTCAACTACAGCAAGTTGTAAAATCAGATGTTTCTTTCCTTCCTACGTATGTTTAAGTATGTGGTCTGTTCACTGTTGCAGTATAAACTGCTTACAAAAAATAAGCTACTTTTATTATCCCTTTGGAATGTTTCATGTATACTCTATAGAGGTAAAAGGCTTTATCAATCACATGTAATTACTTCTAGTGCAAATTTGTGTAAATTAATAAAAATATTCAACTATTCTGAGAATTTACTCCTTTTATTTCCTTACCATCACATTTATGGACCAATCATACCTACAATAAACAAACACACCAGAATAACAGGCACTTTTGATAGGTTATTACAGGTACCTCATATTATCATGTCAAAAGACCCTTAATCTTTTATTGGACATCTTTCTCAATTCCCTCTGAGGTAGGAAAGTGCTGTTATGCCAGTTTTAAAGGACAGATTTTGAGGCAAATAACCTACATTGCTGTCTGAATGGCTCTGCCATTCTGATGCCTTGAGCAGGATGGAAAACCCCCTCTGTTTAAGCAGTATATTTGCACAGGACCCTGAGTCTGCCTGCCAAATTTCATTTGCGAATCAGGGCCTTCAGCTGGCATAATAAAGAAGTGATACATATTTTTTTATATATATACACACACCCTCCCCTCCAGTGGTATTTTATGCTCCTAGTTCTGACCGATTGGAGATTCAATACCCAAAGATCAAACAATTCCATCACACTTTCTCCAGGTCTTCTATTAATCATTGTATTACTTCATAAGTTTAGGATGATTCCTGAGAACATTTGAATCAAAGTTAAAAATTACATAGCAAGGATACTGGGAAGATACAGAGCACAAATTCATGGCACCATCATTGTCTCAGAAGGAAGTGGATCAAATTGGAAAGACTGCAGTTAAGCATGTGCTGTACTAAGTTAGGTACTGCTGAAAGCACAGTATCAAGCTCAGCAGCTTCCTACGGCATTTTGAAAAGCTTGCTGTTCATTAACTTCGCTATTTCCAATGCAAGGTAACTGGAGGACTGGCCTTAAGATACCTACTCAAGGTTACACGAGACTTCCAAGAACTCAAGTTCGATCTTCGCTAATTCCAGAATCACATGTCTTAAGACAAAGATGGCACTACTAGAAAACTCGACCTTCAAGCAATCTCTTCTCCAATTTGGAAGACTTCTCCTTAAAACTCTTGAAATATCTTAGAAACTACATGGGCAGGAAGCCTTTATGCCATAACCCAGGATGTTAGACTCCATGAAGTCAATAGAAAAAGGCTGCCGCAGAGAAGTAATTTAGGTGTTAAAAACTGTTCCCTGAAGAATCACTCATCGGGATTTATAGGCAGCCCAGAGAAGGATTTGCATTCCAGCTCTTCCCTCCATGCAACTAAGAAAACGACTGCACACAGAGAAAGCATGCTGCAGTCTGCAACAAACACAGTGGGAACAAGCAGCATAATTGGTCCATCATTTTGAGTGCCAGGAATATTCAGTTTCATTTTGCTTAACTGACAGAAATCAGTGCTAATTCAAAAATATACATTCAAGCATTAAGTTTGATTTCCACTCAGATTCTGTGAAAGAAGAATGGGGCAAGGTGGTAGCAAATGAAAAGAGAAGCCGAGAAGCAGCACAGCAGAAAATACACATAGACAAGTGATTTGTTTCTAATCACACTACATTCAAATAACACATAATGCACAAATCCTCAAACTATTAGTGATGGTCACACAAGGGAAGAAACTTCAGATGCCACCCATCTCTTTCTGTAACGTTCTTGGAACTCATGGAGATCCTAATCATTTGCCCTGCTACTTTTCTTCCTTTCTTGTGACAGTATAATCAGCAATGCAAAATTCCCATGTCTCTCCACGCACTGAACAAGTGCAACATTGTTCTTGCTTAAAAAAAATGTTAATGAATTTCAGCATAATGGAGCAAATCCTCAGTGACACAGGCAAAGAAATTAAATTGGTGAATTCCAGCAACTACATTTGTCGCAGAGATTCATTTTTCTCCTCACTTGAAGCAGTTCTACACTTCACTGGGACAGTATTACACAGCAGAAGTCAAATGAGCAAAAGTCTCATCTACCTCCATATGTTCCGAGTCAAAGTCCAACTCCTGAGGAACTGGTACCTGCTTATCTGAAGTCAGAGACCAGCAGCTCCAAGGTACTTCAGAACCTGAAACTTTGACATATATGGGCCTGAAAACATTCCCTAGAAAGATAGGCATATTGCTTTGTTCTATGTTTGTATATGAGTTTAGTCTTTGCGCTTTTCTTTGGTTAATAATAACAAAGCTGAAACCCCTCATTTACAGCAGGAGTTTCTGACCACTTTCCTGAAGTGGTCTGAAGAGTTCCCCTGATATTTCAGTCCTGTCTATAAAATTTGTACAAAAAAGCCTGAAGCTGTTTCAGAGCTTTGCTTAGAGCTCAGTGGTGAAGGTAACTCAACAAAACACCAGAATCTGGTAATCATTTTGGCAGGACAGTTTCAGCTTTTATCTATTTATCACTCCTCTTCCTAACAATAGTAAAGCTGATTATGTTTTTTTATGAGCAACAGGCACACTTCAGCATCTAGCATTTTTCTCTCAGTGAACAGAAAAATGTTTTACTACTCAAGAAAGTTCAAGATTATGAAAATTACCATTTACTAATTAGACCAAAATTCAATAATGAAACAGAACAGCAGCTGAAATATGTGGGTTTATAGCAGAAAACTTATCTCCAAAAGTAAATCCCCTTTCCCATACAGCTGTAAAGGCATTCAAGGGCAATAAAAAACAAAGTTTAAAAGCCCAACTTAAGACATTAGTCCTTGCAAGAGATTTGTCTTGGCTGGGTTTAGCCAAATTAAATGCTCTTTCATTTTTAAGGTAGAGTACAGCTATTAGTTATCAAATGGGACTCTACCATTAATGTCTAATTAAGCTCTACTTTTTAAATGCTAGGTAGGATAGGCATTGTAAAGAAGCAATAAAATCTAAACCACTATTTAGTTTTACAATTGCTTAAACATCTATCTCAGGAACAACTGAAGTTTTGAGAACTTCCTCAAAAGTCAAGACATAGGAACCCCCACCCTTCCCCACACCGAGAAGTTTCAGATTAGTTTCATACCATTAGTGAGAAGACAAACTCACATTACATCCAGTTTACATGTCAGAACATGACTGTCTTATAACTTCAAGCTTGCTAAAAATGCAATAGCAATAAGAATACTGTAGTAGGTAAAACTTTGCAATTTTCATGACGAAGGAACATAATCATGCGTACATACATTACTGTTGCAGAAGCACAGCCTACCATACAGCTTCAGAACACGAGTCCTAACAGACTATCTAGATGATACATCAAATGCTTTCACGTTCACGTATAGTTCCATGTCAGAGGGTCATTGCTGTAGACTGAAGACGAATTGAAATGCATTCAACCTCTTCTTATTCGTTTGTAAATTAAAAAATGTCTTTTCTGCTTATCTTCTCAAGCGGCTTTTCTATCTCCAAATCCCCATGCCAGCAATGACAGGCCATTTAGAGGTAGGAGAGGGAGAATGAATTATTAGGGGCAGAGGAAAAGAGGGAATAAGCCTACTTATTTCATAGCTCTAGCAACCTCTGGTTGCCTGTGAAGTCATACCCTCTAGACTTATCTCTCTTTTCCAGGTGATATTTATAAACAGCCTACTCCTTACAGTTCTATCAGTTGCCCATATGCTGTTTCTGACTTCACCATTTTTATCTTCAAACTTCAAGGTATTTTAGGACAGCGGAGGTTTCACACATCAGGCAGTCCCATTTTACATCCTTCCTCTCTCTTCTCCCATGGTACTGTTGGATAACCTTGCTGCCAGGGCTCAATCTGATGGGGGCTGTTGATATGCTTCAGTGTATGTTGGTCTCAAGGTGAGGGAAACTAAACAATTGAAATTTTAAACAATCTAAACCAAGGAACATAGGTAATGTGACTTCAGCGATCAGAGAGACAGATATACCAGAACTCACTACTGCTGCCCATGTTTTGCAGTTAGAAGAATACGTACACACGATTCCTCAGAAGAAGGCTGCCTTCCAGGCGTTGCTCTGTCTTCTCATGAAGGCTGACAACAGCTTGTTAACATTAACTGAGCAGAACCTGAAAGAATACTGCAGAGCTCTTAACTGTTAAAGCAGGCAACTCCCAAAGACAAATTCTATAACAAGGCTACAGATGAACGAACGCTCACATAATGTACTACATAGTTTTCCCCTCATAAATCTTTCCAACTTATCCTTACTTGTTAACTCTTTTCTTTCAACAGCTCACTCTCTCATGTACCTCATCTCAGATGGTCTTACCAATCCTTTGTAGACTTACATTGACTAAGTGCTTAGATCACTAACAAAATTGTGTTTCGCTTTAAAAAGGAAACAAGGGTAGTTAGCTTACAGAAATAACTAGGTCTTCGGTGCTCTCCTCAGGTAATCAATAAAAGATCCCCTAAGAAAGACTTAAGTCATACATTTTAGGCCATTTATCATAGATTTACTTATATAAATATTGAGAAGCATTTAGAACCCTGATGCTGTTGCTCTGATACATCGCAATGCTATAGAGTGTGTCTCATTAAAATCTTCACACATGTCCAATACTCAACATCTTACTGTTGGCCTGCAGGCTATCAGTTTTGATAAGCATACCACAGCAGGGCACTGAACACCAACAGAAGGCTAAGCATCCTCTTGCCATTACATCTACATGACTGGCCGCTCCAACCGGCTCTTCAGCAACGAAGAACTTAATTCACAGCATGAGAAGCACCATACTGTTAGCCTCTGATCTCAAGGAAGAGGACATTGCAGGGTCAAATCATTGCCTACTTAGTGTCAAGGAAAGGCAGATTCATAGAATAAAGTAAGATTTTGCCTTACAGAGATAGTGATTATCCATGTTCTTTCCCTAACAACAAGCTGATATTCTTTGGCATATGTATTATCTGAAACTGTTTTAAGTGGCCTCCTTCAGAGCAACATTCTTGATTAATTTTAAGCATTCCTAATGGGCAGCTGCACTCAAGTTCCCAGTAGCCAAGGTTTGCACACTTACTAGAAACACTACTCATGTTCTCAGCCCAAAACTCAATAGTTAACAATTTCAACGCAAATTCTCAAACTTGTTTCCCTGATATTTTTTAGATAAAATATACCAATAGAGACTAAAGCAAACAGGAGATCTAACTCCAGTTTTTATCCCTTTGCTGCTGCTTTCCTAGAAAATCAGAAGGGAATCTTAAAACACTGTAATCAAATGAAGTAGAAAGAACAAACCCAATTCTCCCAATGCAGAGATCAAGTCTCAACTAGTTTTGACTTCTAAATCTATGGGAACAGAAGGGTGGAGCTAGGATCAGATCCGAGAATGTGTAGCATGGTACCCTGTTACCAAATGCTGCATATCTTCAGCCAGAGAGGTTACCCTTACAGCAATATGGTCTCCTTGGAGGAATTGAAGATCAAGGGATAATTCAAACAGCAGCAGCTACATTCCACGTCTGAATAACTATACCCTCCAACCCTTGTCTAGCTGCAGAAAGAAGGGACTAATACCCTGAGAAGGTATTCCTATAAAGGAATAATGTGCATTAATACACAGGTAGATTATTCTAAAATTGTGATTAGAGTGACAGAACAGTACCAGATCCCAGCAGACTGTATCATTCACTTGCATTGGTACCCATTTATATGAATTAAGCCTTGCCTTTGACACATAGCTTTATTAGCTCAGCATATGGGACTGGACTACAGTCAATATTACATTCTTGCATACAAAGAATGATCTGAGAATTTATAGGAGACTGGTTTTGCTAGGAGGAAGTTGATGGAGATTTAATATCACAAGCATTTTTTTAAACTGTAAACAATGTCACCTTTCATCCAGCAAATTACTGTTAATAGAACTGTGGTACACACTGTCTCTGGGCCTTTTAAGCAGAAACAATACTTTGACTTTACCCATGTACAAATCAACAAACTTCTCCTGCAAGCATACACAAGTTGTAACAAGAATCGTCACAGGTCCACTGAAGGCAGCTGTTTATTTACATGACCCATTTTAATGGTAGACAGAAAGAGGGGCTGTGAACCCTTGACTTATTGCCCTGGAGTAGCAACCCAGGATAAGGTAGAGGAATTAAAATTCCCAGTTCTAGTAAACGCTGCAGCACAGTGCTGAGTGCAGAGCTTGAGCAATTCAGCTGGACTTGGCAAAGGTTTATCTTACCTGGCAAGACGTAATGCTCACTTGGGTTCTCACCTGACAGTTGCACATGTCAAGGCCCACATTCATTAAGGGGCTACTATCCTAAGAGACACCTGACTTTAGAGAATCGCTGTTAAATAAAAGCTCAGAGATCCCATGAAAGATAGTGCTTGACAAAATATCCTATGGTTTTAAAATCCTTGCTTCATTCTATGCAGGAAGACCTAAATTTACTTTCTGTGGCACTCCTAAATCAGCACAATGACATTCCATACACATAAGGAGTAATACTTTTAACAAGTACATTTCTGAGATTTTTCACTGATGCACAGCTGGTTAGGTCCACTGCATCAGAAACAATTTACCATATATAACTACCACAGCGCAGTATGATTCCTGAATCATCCCTCAAGCAGCAAGTATTTTCTGGAAGAGATCTGGACCTTGTGCTGTGAAGCCAACCAAAACAGAAGTAGCACAGTAGATTTGCTTTCGGATTTTCCACAGCAGCGTTACTAGTAATGTGACAGCTAATAATGGAATTTTGCACATGCCTGAACACAATTTGAGCTCTGCTCCAGCTGCTACCAAAAACATCACAGGTGAAAATGAAGTTCACATATCTTAATCACCCTCATGGTAGCAGGAGCGCAGAGGGAACTAAACAGGTTTTCCTGGCCTACCTATAGCCCGGACTGTTGTGAGGATCACTTTCCTTGGGTAGCTGTTGAAGATTTGAACTGCATGTCTTGAAGAGAACTAGAGGAGCATGGCAGTAAACAACTGTATGAATCACAGCATTTTCCAAATGTTCCAATATTAAACAGGTTTTCATATAAACAGTGTGCAACATGGGAAGTACAACTAATAAGCATACTAAGGCTTACATTTTCCAAGAAGAGGAGAAATGGCCTGGACCTTAGGAACATTTGCTACTGTTATCTAAGTTTCTCTGTGCAAGGTCTGATGCAAAAATGAGCATCTTCCACTGACTTAGTGTGCAGTCCCAGTTCCTCGATTGTTTGTTGCTGTAGTTTATGTATCATCTAATCAAGATGCCTTTCCCATCCCATCTAGTTACAGCAGAACCAAAGCAGACTAATCAGCTTCAGAGCTGTGTAGTCTGACACACAATACACTGGTCCTTGAGGGATCACGCACATATTCTAGGAACAGCTTTTTGCATATTGTGTCTGGTTATGCACAGGTAACTTAAAATTTCTCCTTGAAGCTAAGCTAAGCTTTGCATTAAAGGAAAACATCTCCAGCTTTCAGCTGGAGTTAATTATTTTGTCTGAAAGTCATGAATGAAGAGGTACTTGCAGAAAAAGCAAACCCAAATAACAAGCTCATGGGACTACAAGATGGACTAATCAACTGGTTGGTGAAATGAGAGGGGCAGTATGAAATACTGGGCAGTTCTCACCTATGCAGAAGCTAGAGCTACTTCCTAAGCAATTTTCCATACTGTGAACATACATGTTGTTGGGACAAGCTGAAACTATAGTACAAAAAAATAACTGCTGACTACAAAGCCAAATAATTTCATTAACTTGTTTGAATTGATGTGGCAGAGATCAAAGCAGAGGAGTTAATGCTTTCCCTGGCTTTGATCCAGGTAACATCTCAAAGGTGCTCTAGTCATTCAGCCTAACATTCCTGACAGACTAGCTTATCTAGAAGGCTAGTGATAAGACTAAGAACAGATAAAACAGGAGCACAATTACTAAAACTAATGATGAAGAGAAAGAGAAATAGCAAGAGGAGGATCTGGAAACCTTATTTCAATTATCAGAAAGTTATGCATGTGTAGTCACCTAACAGTCAGTGATTTAAGGTCACAGCAAGGCAGAGTTGAGAATGGTGGAAGATTCAACAGTCATGAAAGTTTAAGAATGGTGCCAGGGTATAAGCACAGGATGTTAACATAATTCAGGAGACAGTCTGACCTAGATGTTGACAGAAAGCACATGGTGATGAGGAAACCTTAAGGCTACACCTGAATTTCTGACCTCCTTCACAGGTATTAGTTGCTCTGCAGCAAGTTTTGACACAGCTATCAGAGCTTACAGACTGAAGGTAGAGCTGTTTTAGAAAAATATCCTTGACAGACAGCTAAAGAGGGTATAGAGTGTATCTGTATTTGACAGCATATGAAATAAGTCAACTACAATGATTAACAAAGGAAGAGAATCTAAGTAGAAGAATAATTTCTGCAACAGTCATGATGGATCATCGGAACATTTCAATCATATTACCTGTACAGGAAATTAATAGCAAGATGATTGCAAATTCTATGCAGCCTGAGTAGGCAGGGGAGGCCAAAACCACTAAAACCACACACCGGCTTGAACTGCTGTGCTTTCTGGATCCCAAGGACAACCACATAAACTCGCAAAGTAACTGGGCATGGAAGGGTTAATCAAGTACATCTTTTACTACTGCATCAACACAGCCCAAGGATCTAGCAGACCCTACAGTAACGGGAAGAGCTGCTGCCTGATCTGGGATTCTACTGGGCTTCAGACCCTCTCACTCACAAAAGTAAATCAACAAGATCAGGCAAGTAAGTATCTGATACTCTTATCAGTCCACCCTTCTCTGGCCCTTAATTGCATCCTGAAAGCAAAAGATGAAGATGCTCACCCTCTTCTTAGCTTCCCTTACACTGCAAAGAATTTGCAGGAAACAAAAAACTTACAAGCTTTTCCTTTTACAAGAAGAAGAATAAGTACAGCAGAACTACCCAAGTAGCTTTTTCTGCAGTATTAGAGATGCACTAACTGGCTACAACAGGGGGACAGCTGTTCTACATCTCAAACATTATGCTTGTTAGAAGATACACTAAGCTCCTCTCTAGTTTACTGCTCATACAGCAAAAGTAATTGTAATACAGGCAACAGACAGCAACAATTTTTAAACTAATGATGTAAAACTCATAGCCAAGAGCCACTGATTAAGGGAAACTGTACTATGAGAGCCCTCTGGAACGTTATTTCTGTTGTCTCGTGACTATGCAGTATAGCTGCTTCTCTAAACATTCCACACTATAATCAGCTGGGTTTATACCACTTTACCATGAAAAAATTGTTCCAAATTCAACTAACTGTTAGGTAGGAGTCTTCTAACTTGGCAACAGATGTGTCTTTACATTTGTTTGTAACTGCATGCTCTTGGGCCACCTCTTACCAGTTCCCTTCATTATACCTCTTCCACTCTCAGAGCTAGTCCTAATGGTTTAGAGTCTATAACCCGTCACCCATTTCACTAAGCTAACAATCCAAACAAGACTACCTTCCCTTCAAGAATCATATCCATTCTCTATAAAATCTGAACAGCTCTTCTCCTCACTTATTCTACTTCAACTCTGGGAAACAGTTCACAAAAACTCACACACCATATTTAAGATGAGAATCACAGAGTACACTAATTCTTTCCACTCTAAGAGCATCATCTAGATTCAGTAAGCAACTTCTCAGCCAAGTTCTACATCATACTGACTGCTTAGACTCCTCCAACTTAGAAGTAAATAAACTCAAATCCAGTGCAACTTTTCCCAAGCTCCAAAGTTTCCATTGAAAAATCGCATGATTGTATTCCAAACAATTTACTTGGCCCATCTAGCAAATTCCTTTACATTTATGCCTACAGCTCCAAGAGATCTTCTCCCTTAGTATATGCCCACGTGTAGTAGTGACAGTAACCCTGTTGCTGAACTAGGTTGTTTTCGTCAAGAGCACGGCTATCCCAGTCTCACTACATGGCCAACTGGCACATTCAGTGGGCAGTGCGATGGCAACACTTCGTGCTGTGGGATTGGAGGATGCTCTGGCTGACATGGTACACCATAAGAACTGCATTGTGCAGGACCTAGTGGGAAGAAAATAAACAGCCTTCTTTCCTAAGCATACAGAACCAGATAATTACTCATGATGAAGATAAACAGCTAGTGACACAGCACTAATTTCTGCACATAGTCAAGTTTTCCTGCTCTGAAAATAATTATCATTGCTCTCTAGCAACAGGGAAAATGCTAATTTAATTCATTTAAGATCAGCAACTTATCACAATCAATAAGCTTTTTCCACAAGTGAAATAGATAAATGCGACTTCAGGCCTACAGCCAACTCCACAGTTCCTATTACATTTTATGCATGTTTCAACTCAGTTTCACAAAGAAAAAAAATAACACATTACCAGACGCTCTTTTTGCCCCATGTAGCTGCACCACACGAAGGAAACAAGCATTCCCACTCATTGTATATGCAAGGAAATAGTCCTGTACTTTAGGATCTCAATCTGGCCATTTTCCACATAGGCAAAGTTGTCTTGCAATACACTAGTCCAATAAACTCAGTTCCCAGCTCTTCACCAGACACAGACCATGACCAGGACCACTGTCATCTTCTGAAGTACAATGGCATTTCAAAAAACATCAGAGGAAAATTAGGCATGATGACAGTGACCTTTCAATTCCTCTTGTACTGGGTTTGCATAATAAGGTTTTTGGCAACAATGGGAGCTACAGTGGTGGCTTCTGTGAGATGCTGCTAGAAGCTTCCCCTATGCCCAACAGAACCAGTGCCATCCAGCTCCCCAGTTATCCATCCCCCTGTACCACTGCAATGGGCAGAAGAGGTAGAGAAAAGTGCAAGTGAAATTAAGCCCAAGAAGAGAGGAGTAGGGGCAATGTGTTCTTAAGATTTAGTTTCTCAATACACCCTTCTCCGATTTAATTTATTACCAGCATCTGCAAATGCTGGCTACAACTCTATGCATAATTGAGGAAAAGCAACTCCCACTGTAAGAGAAGGTGGTTTTAAATTTTCCTATTAAGACTTCAACAAATTGAGGAGAAGGCAGAACACCATCTAGACCATTACCATTTGGAAACCAATTTCCTAAAGAAACTTGCAATTTTTTTGCTAACTCATATGCAGATATTACAGTATACACCCAGTTTGGCAGCAAAAATGTAGCAGATACTAAACGGAGACAAAGGAGACTATTTCCACTACACATCCACTTGCATAACAGTGATAGTACAAATAGCTCAGACAATTCTTTTTGACACAGACTTACCCTGCTAATCTTCTGTCAGAGCACAGGCTAGCTGCAGCCTATCCTGAAAGTTTGGAGGACTCAGGAAGATCTGAGAAATTCCTACACAGCCATGAGGCAGAGAACCACAGGACTTTGGGCTGTTTCCTCAGTCTGGATGCTCCGGAGTTCAATAGCCCACAATATACACATATTGAATTCAAGTTAATCATGGAAGTGAAGGCAACCGCTGAATGTAAATAAAATAACGCCCACCTTGAACAAGGAAGACACAAAGCATTTTATCCTGGAAATGAGATATCGGCCACTTCAGAATGAATTTCCCCTGAAAATGAGTTACAGACAGCTTTAAGCAGGCAAGCTCTGATCTGAGTTGGTAGGACTTTCACGTTATACTGGCTAAAAATCTAGCATAACCAACTTACCAAAACATCCATTCCAAAACACATTCAAGGCCTGTCCACATTTCACATGTATAGGCACAGTAACTGTAGAGACAACACTGTTTGGTCCTACTTTGAAACTGTTACAACAAGCAGCTTGGAATAAAACCTTTCTGAACAGATGTCTGTTAATCCGGGTCAATCTCCAGCTGGTGCCAGGTAGAGAGCCACCAAGCCAGCTCCCTGCAGACTCTGCTCATATGCCAAAAGGTGTACCAAGAGAGAATTTTAAATACCAGAATTATAGTAAAGCGTTTCAAATCATAACAGGAGAGTTGGGTGGGTTTTTTTATCCTCTAAATATGCAGGAGCATACTTTCAACAAAGCAGCAGCAAATATAGTTCAGGAGACACATGAGTAATAGAGTTCCCACAAACTGACTAGCTGATCATTTCCACAAGTACAGACTCTGCTCTGGTACTGATCCAGACAGGAAGAGACCAGAATTGATTGACTTTGACAAATCTAAGCCATTCAGCATATACTGGCAGGAAATGTTTACATCAGTCAACCACAATTCTTCCAGCACTGCTAAACATCTTGTCAGTCCACACCATGAATGCACTTAATACAAGGTAAAACAGAACCCTGGGAACAAATTTGAACAGACCACTCTAATTGGAGCCAAAGGTATTTTCAACACCTAGGCAACAAACACACAGGCAGATCAAGTTCCCTATATGTTCACCCTTTCTTCTCTCTACCATCATCCTCTCCAGAGAGTCAGTAATGTGGATATCACCCTCTATAGAAATCTTTCTAAATATAAGTGACCTAAACTTTACTATCTTATAGATACAGCCAGCTACATTAGCCTATTAGCCATACACAGCAGGACAGAAGGCCTCTATATAGGTCTCACCTAGTCTGTGGAGACATTTAGGCTATGAAGATACTTGCACTGTCCTGCGGTAAAAATGCTACGTTACCTGGGAGCATTCTCCCTTGTCTGCCAAGTGCACTCTGCAAATCTATTCCATACATCACTTGATCCAGCCCACTGTATACAAGTCCCCTCTTCCACTTCTTATTATACAAAGAGGTTACCAAAGTAGACTACAGATGCATAGAGCTAGACTCTTCCCATCAGAGCAGGATGAAAATGTTGACATGCCATTACAGGATCAGGTCTCTGCTATCATCAGCAAATGACCTAAGGCCTCTGTCCCACAAAACTGAATGAATGACTACAGGTGTTATCTTTAAATAGGAAGTACTTAAGGTTAATAGCTGGCTGCATCTGCTGACAGCATTTTTAAAAAAACATGCATAATGCATGATAAGCAGTATTCGATGATAGACAAAAACAGCACTTTATCAAAGAGGTTGGTTCCTTACTTGCCTCCAAGGGCAAATAAACACGCTGGTTTTGCATGTAAGCAAATAACTTTTTCTTCTAGAAAAATGTTTCATCAATTCTCCCGCAGATTAACATCTGCCAATATCAATACTCACTGCAAAACACACATACAAGAAATCTTCCTTAGCCAGAAGGTATAGTATTATAACTTAATTTTCAACTAAAGTTCTACCTGAAATAATAATATACTTTCCTTATTAGGACACTGGGCAGACATTACAATTTTTCGATTCTGAAAGACCTTAAAGACTGTGGCACCCAGCTGTTTGCTATGCAATGAAGCTGTTTCTTTTTTTACATGACAAGATGATATCACAGTGTGATATCTACTCATGAGATGAGTAAGGGAACAGAGCTCTGGCCAGTTATATGACAGCACATTTAAGGAATATATCAAGCAGGTGAGCTCAGTCCTCTGGCCACTGACTCTTAGGGAAGAAGGATCAGGTTCAGAATCTGAAGGTGGCTTAGGATTTAACATAAACTAGTGAGAATCTGACCATAAAACAGGCTTTTCCCAACCCAGAGCAGAAAAGGACAGAGTCAGCCTTTAGAGTCTCCAGGGAAACAGCGCATTATGTCAAAAATAGTAAGTAAGACATCATCTGCATGACAAATCTGGTAAGGAGCTATGTATACTACCGATACTAGATATCAGTACCACCAGAAACTGATGAACAGATAAAAAAACACATTTGGATAAATCTGAGTCATTTTCAAATTGTAGTAACCTCAAAAGCCTTGCTTTTCTGCATGCAGGCGTCCCACCCAGCCAGATATTTAGACTGAATCTTAACTTGCAACTGAATCCCAGTGCTACGGAGGATCAGATCCCATTTTCAGCAGACAGCTTAAGTCAGCAAGCCATAAACGGTTAGGTACACAACTAGGTGCTGTTTTCTAAGAGTGATTAGTTTTCAGGTCTTGGAACTCTGCCAGATTGACAATATGAACACGTCACTCAAAGGCAGTGATTTTTATTAGACTTATTACTACTACCCATGGCTCCATGTTCTGGCAACAGCACCTGAGATAGTTATCACTGAATTAACTCTGGTTATTATTCAGCTTGCATACAACATACTACTATGAAAGCAAGTGTTTCTTCTGCATTATAGTGTTTCTCTGAAGTTCTTTGGGGGGCTACCCTGGGAACTTTACAGCAAGGCAACTAGTAGATGACAAGAACCTAGGTAACCACAGAGAAGTCCACAAAGCTCTCCCTAGAGTGTTCAGCTGCCTCACAGATGGAAATAAACAGTATACGATACGACTAGCAAGACTGCCCAAGTAAAGGTGCTAGCAGAGCCAAACTGAACATAATAATGGTAAAGAGTAAAAGCAAAGAGGATCAGTTCAGTTCTGGATGCTTTTCCACAGGCTTTGATCAGACAGTTACCTAGTTCTAAGGGTAATATTCCCCACCCCATCATCTAGTCTGAATGCTAACATAACACTCTATAAAGCTTTGAGCAATAATTCTGCTTTATGTCCGATATCTCGGTGAAGCTAACTTTGACAAGGAGGCACATTTCTGCCTAAGGAAATACAGTTTATTGGGTTTCTTTGAAGGAGTCAGACAGCACATGGACAAGGGGAAAAGCAAACTCAGATTTTCAAAGAGTTGTGTCAAGACATCTCAAAGGCTCTTAAATAATAATAGCTGTTGCAGATAAAAGGCAACAGCCTTCAAGCATTAATAACCAGCTCAAAGATGAACAACAAACCAGGAAGGAAAGCAATTTTTAACGATAAAAGAAGTTTATTAGTGTGATCCCAGATGGACTTGCGTTGGAACATGCATTATTCAAAGCATTCAGAAGTGATCTGAAAAATGATGCAAGGAATAAATGACAATGGGTAATTAAGTCACATATGTTTCCTGTATGAATTCATAGAACAAATCTTATCGAGTCCTCCCAGCCCTCCTTATTTCAAAATGAGTAAACCACAACTAATCCAGTACAGGAAAACCAACAAGGATGAAAGATATGCACTGTATAATGCTACATTATAGACTAGGAACATGTCACCTGGAGACAAGAACATGTGAACACACTATGAAGAACTTCAACAAGACAAAAGTAGTTTTCATAGTTTTATTGCATGCCTTTCATTTTTTCTATTCTCGCAAAGGTTTAAAAATTCACGAAGCACTTATTTACACCACCTATAACTTCACTAAAATGTACTGACATACAAGGTTTTGAATATCAAAGGCTTACATGATTTTTTTTTTTCCATTTATGACTTTGCCTAAATACCATCTCTGCACATTCAGTCCTGAGGTACAGATTGAAGGATGCTAGTCTTTTATACTGGTCCTAACCAGCTTGGTCAGAATCTCCAAAATTATTCTTAGAGCAATGCTGTCTTGTACTTAACATCCATAAATTGGCTAGAGATGGAAACCTTCTAGCTCCTGTGTTAAAGCTAGCAGTCAAAACTGAGGTTCACAAACAAGCTTTCCAAGAGATCAGCACAAAGACACCAAAGCCTCACCTTACAGCTATAAAATTCCATAGGAGGCGGACATGGATGGCTGCTTGAAAAGTCACTTTTGCTCTGACTTTGGACGCTACATACAATTTTCAAAGGCTCACTGGGCAGAAGATGAGCCTACATCTAACATTGTCTTCTCAATTTTTTCTTCATCTCTAGCAAGTATGTCAGGACCTAGCTTCAAATTAGTCAATACATGGCTTGAGGAGGTATTACAGGCGGTTACTATAGAACAGCATGTACTTACCCTCACAACTTTTTCACCTAAAAATCCTCCAGAATGCTACACACTTCCAAGATGTACTTCCTTCAGCTTCTGCAAATACTAATAAGCTAGGAACCAAAAGTATTTTCACTAAAATATTCATGAAGCAGTATAGAGATTTATGATAAATATAACAGAAGGAACAGTGCTCTTACCTCTCTCAGCTAAGCAGGATATTGTGTATCTATTCAGTCTAATAAAACACGCATGCAATTGATGCAGATAGACCTCTTCTCTCAAGCGCTTTTCTCCAGAAGTGAGGCAATAATAGAAAAGCCTCCTCTTTATTTTGTTCTCAAATCTAAAAGGCAGAAGGAAACAGGTAATAAAGCCACACTGTCACTAGGACAACAAAGTAGTCTGATACCACCACTCACCTTTTCAACAAGAAACATGAAAATCAAGTCACAATTTGAGGTTTTTGCACTACTCAAGTGCTTTGACACACAGATCCACAAACATTTCAGTCTACCTCTCAACCACTTCTCCTCTTGACTCTTATTGTTCACTTATTGTCATTTTTTCTTCAGCAGTAATCATCCTGCCCTCACGCAATGTAGAGTTTGGTGAAGCATTCACAGTTCAACATATTTTTCAGCACAAAGTGCATTGAGAAGGCTTTACAAATTTGACTTACCTTCAGAACACTGCCAGTCAGCCCCATTAACAAAGCTGAATTCTGTTCATTAAAGTAATCTCTAGAGCGGGTAAGAAGTCAGTGGTATAGAACTTGTCACCCTTTTCACTCCGTTTTCCAAGATATTTTTTCTGCAAATTTCAATTTTTGTACCTAGACATACTGCAGTAGGATAACCAATTTCAAACAGTACCCTGGGATACTAGTGCAGAATTCTGGGATGGTTACTTCATCTCACTACCAGGGTCCTTCCTCTTACAAGTCCTATACAGCCAGAGAAAGCTACTCACAAACCTTGTTGCTACATTACAGGCACATTAATTTGCCACTTGAGCCCAAGAACACATGTTTATGTTCAAGCTCTTACACACAAAATACTTCAGATTATATCAAAATCACTACACCACAAAATGGAAGTGTTGCTGGCCCTTGTACATGACTAAATACAATCATGTCAAGTTTCCTTTATTAACAAAAGTGTTTGACCAGACATTATGAAGTGAAAAGTAGCCACGGTAATTATCATTATTTGTGGTTCATACATAGCAATACAGCAAAGAGCTATCATTTATCTTGCAGAAGTCATGGAAGCCCAGCCCCACCTCCGAATACAAACGCTGGACCTTAAATGCAGTAATTCTTTAAATACTTGCAAACAACAGTTGTAATCATCTTTGCTTCCCAAGTACTTGTCAAATCAAGAGAGCTGACTCTAGCACAAAAGCCAGTGCCATTCAAGACACTAAGTTCAAAATAGTACAAGTAGTAAGTACTGACTTAGGATGCACCATATCATACTATCAATGCTATAGCACAGCTAACTCAGCTCAGACACTACTAGCAAGGCACCGAGTACAAACTCATTCGAGTCCATTTCATTTCCTCCAGTATATAAGGAGTTTGTAAGGCACTGGGAAATTGATTTTCACTATAAAGGTACTGCCTCAAAGCACATACTTAACATTAGGATAAGCAGCACCGGACAGGCTCTGCTAGCCCCCAAAAGTAAGGTTAATATCCCCTTGGTCTACTTTTTCACCTTGCATACCATTTTCTCACTACATTCTTCATACCTATAGGAAAGGCTGGAGGAACATTAAAGCTCTCTGATTTGTAGCCTGGCTCTTCCTGGATTAAAAAAAAAAATAAAAAAGGTGCCATATAAGAAAGCAGAAGCAGCAAGGCTGAGTAAGTGTCTATCAGGAAAAGCTAATCAAGTTAGCATGATTCAAGGCAGCACATTGCCCTTAAGTTCAGTCACCAGAACAGATCAATATTTTAACTCTTTTAGATTATTGCTTCCTCTATTAGCCTCCCCAGATTTTAGCCCTCTAGCTAATGTTTTGCCTTTTTTCTTCAAGTATCAATGCTAGAATCAGCAAGAGTTCATATGGCTATTGCATTCACTTCTCATGGACACCATTAGCTCAATTCTAACAGTCTTGATTAAAAACAGTCTTGCCACAGGTCAGCTCCATCATTTATCTATGAGCATTAGTGTAATCTAATGTCCTACGCTCCTTGGCTTTCATTTCTCCAGAATAAGAAATGACACCTTCCCCAGAAAATCTCCCAGGTTCAGAGATTTGTTTAATTCACATAAGACAAGCAACTGCACAATTCCTGTTTAATATCCTGTGCTAACAAAATGTTTGGCATCTTCCATGACTAGGAAAGGCCAGAGGGGTTTTAGTCAAACCCAACAGCAACAACCCCTCAGGGGTTGTTTCAGGGGAACACCTCAAACCACACTAGCAGAGTAACCTTTCTCCACCCAGCTGATGCAATGCACGTGTCCATAGGCAGAGCTACAACCTTCTTGCCTATAGGTGTCCTAACCAAATACATAGACAATCAGCCCCTATCTGGTCACAGGAGTATGACATAATGATCTTAATGGTCATAACAATTATCTTTTACTTGCGTTTAGATTTAGAAAAGATGGTCTCCAATGAAGTTACAAGCTACATGACTACTCCAAACAGTCTTATCTACTGTAACATAAAAAGTACATCACACCTTCCCTCCCTAAACAGCAGCTGAAAGCATCAGTAACTACACCTAAGGCAGCACTAGCTTTCGCTGCAGCAGCTCTCACAACTATCGCAGAACACAACTTCCAAAAAAGAACACTCACTTTAAAGACTTGTCTTTTGAATAAAGGTATTTCTCCGTTCAAATAAATAACAGAATCGGGAACAATGCAACAGAAATTCAACTACATTTTGTAGCACAACAGCAACTTACCCATCTAATTAACAGTGTTATACCAACAGAACAGACTTTTGAACAATGTGGTCACCTATGGTACCCAGAAAAGAGTTGCCAGCAAATCTAGTTGTACGCCTGCTTTTTACATTATTATTTCACAGAATTATTGACCCAAAAGCTCCTATTGGATTTAATGTGATCAGCCAGTAAACAGCAACAACAAAAAAGGCAACAGGTCATTTTGCTCTTGCTTGCAGTTGAATCAATTATCTGTTATGCTTTTCCTAACCGCTGCCAGCCACCTTTCCCTTAAGGGTCCACACCTACTTCCAGCAAACAGCCCAAGTATTAAGTGCAGCACTCAAGTCTACAGCCAGCTCCAAATCCCCTAAGAGACTGGGGAGACTCTTATTAAAACCAACTTTGAACTCAGATCATTGCAGCAAGCCTGACACAGAATAATAGTTCCTAGGAAGATATGGTTTACTGCCAACCCAGCCATCCACTGAGCAGTCTATTAAAGGTGCATGTTTGCTACTCCTAGAGGCTAACAAACTGACCTGCACCAGGACGCACTCCTAACATAGGCCTTTGATTTCATTACCTTCCTAGAAAACTTCCCTTTGTGATTTATTTATTTGTAATGCACAGAATAAAATGCGTTTTTTAATACGTTTCTTCCATTTAACACAGTATCAGAAAAAAACTGTAACCCCAGCACAACAGTAGGGTTTTTTAACTGCATTCA
The DNA here is from genome assembly GCA_039720435.1 of Amazona ochrocephala. NCBI lineage: Eukaryota > Metazoa > Chordata > Aves > Psittaciformes > Psittacidae > Amazona > Amazona ochrocephala. The sequence continues at coordinate 15,352,205 of CM077884.1, read as the reverse complement.
CTACATATCAAAGTTATAAATATACACTAGTTATGTACCTTCTCCTTGCCTGAATTCGTCCCTACATAGCTAGCCTGTTTGAGGGGGGACAGAGTCCTCTTACAACTCCTCTTTACTCACAGTATTAACGAGCTCGCTCTAATTAATGTAGGGTACAGATTTCTTAACAGAAGTATCAACACCAAGTTTCTAATGCACCAATTGCCCTCCCCTCCTGTCCTGGTCAGTACTTCGTATGTTTGATACGCAGGGAAGCATAATGATCTTTCAAGGTAAGTATCTTTTCCTGGCCTCTCAAGAGGCGTATTAAACACTGCAGAAACTTGCAGAAAGCTGCCACAAAGGCCAACAGTGCTGGTTCCTCCTTCCTGCCACCACCTTAGCACACTTAGTTTCTGACATCTGATATGATTTATTGGCTTGCGCTTTAAAACACACAGGATTTCAGGTTATCAAGTCATTGATACACAGGGCATAGCACAAGCTTTCAAAAAGAGTAAACACTGTCAGATTACAAATACAGATGCTCACCATGAACCACTGGGAGGCTGCAAACCATTTACTTGCACCGAATCAGGAAATTACAAAGGGCAGCATCTCTACAGAATGCATGCCCAGACTCAAACTATGGTGCCAGCCTTAGAGGCAATCCTCTACAGAGGCTAGGCTGACCAGGCAATAGCTGTTAGAGATCTGGTACCTGATGCTATGCAATACTATTTCCAAATTACAGCAGCAGCCATTCCTGCTGTGGCTAATGATAAAATTGGTACTTAATGCATGTTAATTGGATTATTATTTTAAAGACATGCTCACTGCCCTCACATTAATAACAAATGAATTCTCCCTAATTATTATTAGAGTAACTCCCATACAAATTATGGATTAGGCCATTATGACTGAATTACCATTAATTCTCACATTTGAGTGAATCAGCTAATAAAGTGGCATTATAAAAGGAAATTCCTTTACGCATTACTGAAACCCTACACTCATACCAAAGGCATAAAACAAATGTCCTTTAAGCACTTTTTCCTTTTATTAAATGTTAAGCTGAAATTATTAATCATAATCAGGACAAAAAACAAGTAAGAAAAGCTGCATTTTTAAGCTTTCTGTACTTGTAGGTAGTGCTAAAATGAACTTTTTTTTAACCACTGCTGGTACGGGATAGTATAATATAGTCCAGACCGAATATCATCAGAATAATTCAGTTCTAGAAATCCTTTGACATCCAACAGCTCCAAATAGATGCCACGTGACAGCTGTTGCAAGATTTTTCCACATACCTGGAACTTCCAAAGCAACAACTGCATTTTCCAAAGGGATGCAACCTAATGACCAATTGGAGTACGTTAAGATTACACTACTGCACATTTAAGAGTAAAGAACTGTTTCTCAAGTTGCACAAATGCATTTTAATTAAGGCAGAAAATCTCTTCTTTGCTTGGTATCACACACACCTGACACATTTGGTAGTCATTTACAAATTCTGTAGCCTTTCAATAATTCAAAAAACCCCAAAACAACGCTTACATCTTCTTTTCATATAGCTCACAAGCCTATGTCTGGCCCCTAAGCTCCTCCTATCTGATTTACACTGAGCTTTTTTACTCTCCTGTCACAGATATCTCAAGATGTATGCCACTCATAGAAATGGGAGACTTTCCACAGATTCATAAAATAGTTTGGGTTGGAAGGGACCTTAAGCTGATCTCTTTTCAACCGTCTGCCACCGACAGGGACACCTTCCACTACAGCAGGTTGCTCCAAGCCCGTGTCCAACCTGGCCTTGAACACTGCCAGGAATGGGGCAGACACAGCTTCTCTGGGCACCCTGTGCCAGCGCCTCAGCACCCTCACAGGGAAGAGATTCTGCCTAATGTATAATCTAAATCTCTCCTCTTTCAACTTGAAACCTTTTCCCGTTGTCCTACCACTACAGCCTCTTGTAAAAAGTCCCTCTCCTTTTCCCTCCTTTTCCTCCACTGCTACCCACACCTTCAACCCTTTTTTCCTAATCTGTTTTAGATCACGATCTGTGCATTCTGAACACAGTTCTAACCATACTGAGAACACCCTATTATCTTGACATTTCTACATTAGGAATATTAGAACTTGCCACAAGTATGCTGCAGAAACCGACAGCCATGAGTTTTCCAGGCAGAATACCCCTGAACTAAAACATATACATGATGCACAGCTCCAGGTACAATTATCATGCATTTTGGTGAGGAGGGAGTAAAGATCTCCCTGGCATTAATCTAAATGATCATATTGCTCACAGGAGCAAATATTTGATATGAATACCTTAACACTGATATTTAAGTCACAACTGACATTACTGAAAATGTTCACTTGCTCCTTAAAGAAGGAAAAGTAGCAGTGGTCAACATGTTCTACTGCTTCCCAAAAATATGTTTATATGGGCATTACCTCACGATGTGATTTCAGGTTCATGCGCTATTCATGCGCACATGTAACTGTAGCCAAAGGGGTAAATCAGTGAACGACGTGATTTATTAGATCAAGAAAGCACAGCATTTTGTAAGACCAAGAATTAAATGTGTGTACTATCTTCCTAGTCACCACAGCAGTAGGATAATAGACACGCTTTATAGAGCCCAACTGGGCACAAGAGAAACAGAAAACAAACCCACAGCATTACATGGAAACCTACAAGAGCTTTTATTTGAGTGACATACCGGAATAGATTCAAGTCATGCAGCAGCAACTGTGCTTTAGTCCATATGTTCACATGTCTAATAACGGCTCCTTGGAAAATTGTCCAACTTCCTTGAAGCCCTGGAGAAGTTTAGATCAGTGCTAAAGAAAACATTCTTGACAATGGCTTGGTGGCAATTGCCACGTCAAGGTTTTATTTCTTCCCTTACCAGAGGGCATTGGAACCACACCAAGTTCCCTAACCTTTGAACTACACAGCCACAACAGCATCTCCTGCTCATCTCCATGACTTAAGCAAGACAAGCTCAGGCATTCTGGCTCATGTACAACCTTACAACTCAAGCCTGCAACTAAAGCAACAGCAGCTCTTCATCTTTGCTGCTTCATTTGTGCATCTGGGAAGAAACTTGTAGAGAAGTAAGAACGCTTCACATTGTTGAGGTGTAAAACACTTGACTGCTTCGGCACACACTCTAGTGGAACAGGATCCAGCACCATGTTCTGAAAGCATCAGGAAATGCTGCAGCCACAGCTCCTTGTTTCACTGCCTGCAGTACAGAAGCTCAGGGCACAGTAAGCATGAACTGTCCAGCCCTCTCCCATCATCCAAACAGGAGAATGCTGCACTTGACCCCAGCACAAGCTAAACCACAGCACTGCCTCCCAGGAGGCCCCCCTGCAGACACAGACAGAGGCTGCTCTGCACCCAGGCACTGCCTTCTCACATGGCTCTGAGAGGTAACTCACAGAGGACTCAATAGAACTGATACTGCTTTAGCACACTGACTTCTCTGCCACAAGACAATAAAGGAAAAAGTTAAAACTACAGAACAGTTTCAGCATCACAGCCGCAACCAATGTGACAACATAGGCCTGTCAGCTGCCAGACAGCACCCAGCTCCAATAAGACAGCGGCAATCGCTGCTGCAACAGTAGCCCAGGACAAAAACAGAACGACCACCCGAGACAGCAGAGAGGCTGCAGAGCGAACCCGAGAAAGCCGCACACGGCACCTGCCCCGCAGCGCTGCTTTACCTCAGCGGCTGAGAGCGGCGCCTCGCGGCTTCGCGTTCCACCACACCAGCTAAGAGTGAAACACCGCGTGAAGTCTCGCGAGAGCTGCGCGCGGAACCTGAGGAGCCCGGAAGGACCGCCCCCGCCTGCACGTGCCTTGAAAGGGCGGGAAGAGGCGGCCGTTCGACGGTTGTGAGGGGGCGGCCCTGAGGTGATGGCTGTGAGGGGCGGTCTGTGCCCGCCTATTGGGGAAGCTGAGGGCAGGCCAGGCCAGGCCAGGGTTTTTTTTCTGCCCGGTTTTCCTGCTGCTTAGGCGCAAGGGTCCAAAGTGACATGTGAGCTTGCCAGGAGTGCTGGAGCTGTATTGCAGAGGTCTTTTGAAGATAAGGTAGTCTTCTTGCTCACAGCTACTAGCAGATTGTGTCTCTCTTCATTTTCTACTGAGTAGGAGTAATTAAAAGCCCAGTTGACAATGGTTTGTTTTTCGGGTCTGTTTTCGATGTTTCTCTTTTTAATGTATGTTTAGGGTAGTGACTTCTTACAATGCAGGTACCGTTTAGTATCAAAGCTTCTCTGTTTCATCACTTACTGAATATTATTGCTGTCTTTTTGGCAGCTGTACCTTCATTTGAAATACATACATAATTTCACAATTACCTTTTGTTTGTGGCTGTTCAGTGTGATTTGATGTCATGGCAGTCTTCATCCTGATGGGAAAAGTTGGTCTGAACATGGGAGAGATCTAGTTTTGTTTTGCTCAAAATCCTCCTACTTGGCTTGTAAGTGGTGGCTCCTGTGGGTTTGAGGTTCCTCACTATCGTTGTCTGTAGTGCAAGCCCTATGAAAAGCCCTTTTTTATTACAAAGTAGGTATTTATATGTAGATTGGTGTTTCTTTACAGTTTATTAGTGTGGTAGAGTGAATTAAATTTTTATCCTTAATTTCTGTTGTGTGAAATCTACCTGCAGAAATTGCACTAAAAAACTACAGTTGGACGACAGGGAAGGAAGGGTTGAGAACTGCATTTGAGCTTAACTGACTTAGGCTTTATAACACAGCTTTATGTATTTGAACAAGGCTGATTTGAGTGTAGCACGTGTGGAAGGGCACAGCATCTTGATTTCGCTGCACTGTTCTCAAACTGGGTCTAGCTAAGAGAAATCAGTTTCCTTTTGTTTTCACAGTTGTGTTAATTACTGAAGCAGAACTTCTTGGGCAGTAATCAAGTTGTAGTCAGAACACTTTGCAAAAACATCTGACCTTCGTGAGTGTCACACAAATCACTTCTGCTTCCTGTGGTGGTGCATGGTTAGAAGAGCTTGGAACTGGTTTAGGTAAGATTTTGTCAAGTTGGGCAGAATGCTGTTTCCTCCCCACGCACACCTAGGTCTTGTCATTTAAAGGGATCAAATTTTTTTGCTAGAATGTTCCCTGGAATGTTCCATATGTTTTGTTTTTGTTTTGTTGTTTTTTTTTTTTTAGCAACAACACAGCAGGACCCATCTGAGATATGTACGCATCTGAAGAGCTTAATTAAACATGCTACACAAGAATGTGAGGTAAGCTTAATCAGGTTAAGTTCCCTTTTTAGTAACTCTGGTTGTGTTTTTCAAGTGTTAAATTTGCAAAAGGTACTCATTTATGACGTAGGGAATACACTTAGCAGGTATAGTGTAGGAAGTGTGGAAGCAGTACAGAAAGCTTCTTCCAGCAGAGCATGTAAGACAGTGGGCTGTCCACATGCTCATAGGACTAGGCCCTTTGTGGATCTTGCATGAGTTGTAGCAGGCCTATTGACTTTGTGGTTGGAGTCGTCCTGCCTTAAACATCTCTGTCACCAGGTGGAGAAGGTAAGGAAACCCTTCAGAAAGGTACTGCAGAAGCATGTACGATGAAATGACATAGTAACAGTTGCACCTTTGAGCCTGATCTGGTCCTTACAATGAGATGGAATTAATATAATTTGATGGTCAAGGCAGAAGTGCACCATACTAGACTTGTGTTCTGTGAAAGTCTTTCTAGTTTTTCAGATAATAACTACTTTGTTATAATGAAGCTAGTTTCTTCTCTACCTCCCTACGCCCACAACTACGCAGTTAGATTTATTTAATATTCAGGTTTTAAGATTTTAAGTACTGAAATTCCCTGCACCTTAGAAGTTCAAGTTACTCTGGCAGTGTCAGCAGAACTGCTTTGCTTGTTCTGTATGGCTTAGACCCGTTGGGCTATTTATTTCTGAGTGGAAAGCGACAGCCCTCTTTGGAGTCTGAACTATGTAGAAGGGAAAATGTGTGAATTATTCTGTCCTCATTATGATTAATATCAGTTTCTCATTGAGATCTGCCTTACGATAGTGGTTTTCTACTTAAAATTCAATGCTGCTTATAATAAAGTAGTGTCATGAGAAATAAGTGACCCCTCTTAACAATGACTTCTATTTAAATAAATATCCTAATATTGAAGTCTTCCTTACATGGGAAGTGGAAGAGGTTGTCTGGAAAATGCTGACTTGTTACTGATGACCACTTTGTTCTGCAGCAAACAGTACATGACTGGACAGTTAGGGACTATTGTCTGTCTCCTCAACTGCATTGCTTTTTGGAACTCATCTCTGGCATTTTGCAGCTGGTGTTAGAATATGCATCTTCCCTGGTCAGGCAGTGGGGAATGCAGAATCCTGCTGGGAAGAAGAGGATGGGGGAGCAGGGAGGAGTTCAAAGCAATCCTGTGGAGAGCTTTTCCTTTTTCCGTTCATGGATAAAGGAAACAGGAAGTTTATATTTTTGAACTCTAAATTAGTAGTGAGAGCTAGAAGGGCTTAAGACCCCTCTTTCAGCAGCCCTTCAATAAAGGTTTGTATTTGATATACCTGTTACTCTTGTATAAATTGTTCATTTCCTTCTCACTTGCCCTCTCCTAATCGAAGTTAGCATCCAGCCACAGCACAACTAAAGAAATAACCAAAAACTGCTTCAAGTCAAGGCTAGTTAGGCCCTCACTACTATAACCTGCATGATTCTCTGCAACTAGAACTTTGCAGCATTTTTTTGTCTGCCACAGTACAGAATTTTCTAGTTTGATGGTATTTCTGTGTGTATTGCTGGGCTGCCATGCCTTGTGCACCAAAAAAAATATTAAAAACCCCTCAATGAGGAATAAAAGCATCAGGCTCCAGGGAGTAAAAAGCAATGTGTTCTGTGCAATTGTATTTTATTTTGATTTCTAAAGGCCAGTGTGGTTGGGAAAATAAGGGAAAACTGCAGAGGTCTGTGCATCACCAGTGTTTCCCCAAAGCAATGAAGAAGTAGAAGGCTGTATGCAGTGGCTTTATAATAGACAGGAAGTTTGGTGTAATCAACCCTGATGCTACCCTTCCCAAAGTTAAGATTTCCTAATATTTTGCTGATGAAGTGATTCAGAAGTCTAGGAAGAAGAAAAAAAACACCTCTGACTTACTTGAAGATGGGTAGACTCGGCTTGAAATTTCATAGCTATTGAAACTGCAATAGTTTATAATGGGCTAGACATAAGTGCCTTGCTCTGTAAAGGTATTTCTCAGAAAGGGTACTCTAGATTAAAAAACAAACAAAAGCAAAAACTAAAACAGGGTTGGGTGAACCTATATTAAGCTGCATTAAATCTGCTTTAAAATAGTTTCCTTAATTGGAGAATATGTCCATTACTGTGTGAACATATGGTATGATTATTTTTAACTCAGACAGAAAATACCAGGAATAGGAGCCTGACTTCATATGTTTTATGGGATCTGAGCTTCTGAATCACTTGTCTTCAGACTTCAAATCCATTGGTGTGTAACCTCAGTGCGTGTTTCAGCTTTTTTTAGGAGTTCTATGTCATGTAAAATGCATTTGTTGGAATTAATCTTTTATTAGTAAGAACCTTACATGCTTGAAAAACACACATGTAGGGTCTGGTTTTATGCATTTAAGTGTGAAATTTTGAGGAAAAATACTTTGGAATACTCACTGGCTGAGCCTGGGGTATTAAGGTATCTGCCATTACTCATATTTGCTTCAGCCTTTTAACTAATTATTTCAGAGACCCACCAGGTCCTCCAATGTGATCTCTGTCTTGTATGTGACTGCTTAACGTAGAGTTCTGTAGCTCCAAGGTATCTGTAATCTAGTATTTAGGAAAACCATGAGATATTATAGGACAGCATAAGTGCCTGTCTTGATCCTGGTCAAGGCCTCTAAAGTGAGGGCACCAACAGGTGGCAAAATGTAGTTTGGTAATTTGAGAATTCCTGTCAGAATTTGTGTAATTTTGTCAGAATCTAATTTGAAGTCTGAGCTACTTCAGAATTCTGTGCTTGCAAACAGTTTTCCCAGCAAGATCATTCAGCAGATAACCTTTTGTTTCAAAGCTATAGCAGTTTTCCCATTGTCCTTGTCAATTTCATGAAAAGCAAGGGAGAGTTCCTTGACTGAATTAGAGCCTGCACATTCTGTTTCTGAGTCTGTCCTGATTCTTGGAAAACTTTTGCTGAAGAATTAGTATATACTGATATAAGCAAGGGCCAGCCTGAGAGGATTGGGCAGTTTGGCCCTAGCATGGCTTAGTGGTGACTTTTCATATGGATTTGTGGGAGGGGAGATACAGTACAGTATTCTAATCTTGGAAATCAGCTCCACAGTCCCATAGCTATCTGTGGCAATTAAAAAGCCAACTGATGCTGATGTGGCTTTGTGGGTGGGTGCTGCTTTCTCTGGACTTCTTTTACAGAAATGTTGACAGCGTTTTCAGCTTTTTAAAAGATTATTTTGAATTGGGGATGTGATAGAGCTAGGCTTGGTGTATAACCCCTTGTATATGTTTTTGTCTTAACTGCTCACTGAATATTGGATTAGGATGGTTCTACAAAGTATAAAAAAGCTGTGATTTGGCTGTCACCTCTATATGCAAGTACAGTATAAGTATTAGCAAACTCTTTTGTGATTAGAAAAAAAAAAGGGGGTGAGGGAGGGACAGGGGGCAAGAAGCTGATGTCTGATAGGAGTTAAATTGAAAAACAGGGCAAAGGATTATCTTTTTTTTTTTTTTTTTTTTAATTTCAGAGTAGAACGTGAAATGTTCACTTTCCTCCCTCTAAGAACTGCCTTAAAGTATGGTTTGCTCTTGCATCAAATCCATTGTAATTGCTGCTTTTTTTTTCTGGGATTTTAAGACTTCACCAAAGATCAGAATCTTAATGGTACTCCCTGCACGTCTGTGTTATGTTGATGAGAAAAGGAGATGATGCTTGAGAAAAAAGTGTTCAGGATGTTCATTTGCAACAGTATTAAGGTAGTCTTTGACAGTACCAGAGAAAATAAATATGGTTTAACTGGCATGTAGTACAATAAAATTGATAACATTTTTCTAAATGTACAAACAAATGCTCTGTTTGAGACAGATGTTTCTGGAGGAAACATTTTCTGAGAAAGGAGGGAAAGTAGATTTGGAGAACAAAAGGTCAGCTGAAGAGAATTCTGAGTGCCAGGAATGGGATATTGAGTGGTTTGGGTTTTTTCCCCTTATCTATGCGAAATCATTCTTAATGTGTTCTCTCCAGCCACTGACAAGGCTTATTCTGATCACTGTCTGAAGAAAATGAATAGGAGGTTACAAAAAAAGCTGTAATACGGAAAATCGGTTCTTTCTTCAGGGAAGAAAAGGTTTTGATTGTGATTAAAAGTGCTTTTACTGACTAAGCAGTCAAGTAGGTGTAATTTCTAATTACTTTAATTATCTCATCAGGCTTATAGCACTGGAGCTATTTTAATCATGTGTGTAACTTAGAAAATTAATTTCAAGATTCATTATGAAACTTGTAACCATGAATATAAAGCTATAGTTCTTCTGTAGTTAATATATATAGATATTTTTGACATTTAACTTAATTGACTCCGTATGAAACACTGATAACACAAGCTTAGCAGATGAAGAAATCTGGATTTGGGTTTTGTTTTGTTTTTTAAGAATAAAAGACTGTGGTTTATGGCCTTTTAAGGTCATAGTGATCCCATTCTGATTTCACTACCATGATGATACAGAAATTCACCTGATGTTTCTTGACCCAGACAACTACCTTCTGGTTATATGTCCTCAAAACATTAGGGTTGGTGTAGTTTACTTATATGCATGTGCCTGCTGTTAATCTCTCAGTGAGGAAGCAGTAACTAGTTACAGCCTGGCCCCTCTGGAGTTAAATATTTTTGTCAGGTGCATTTTCATACCTGTGCTCTTACAGGTGAGGTTTCTGGGCTTAGTTTAACAGCCTCAAGTTGAAGTGTAATGCTTCCCAAAGACTCTATAGCTAGACATAATGACTAGCTATAGAAGAATTTAGCTGTATGTTAGATTATAAAAAAATTAGTTTCAGCAGGCTAGAGATAATGTTGTGAGATCACGTATCAATCAGTAAAAGGTGTGGGGAGGTGTGTTAAGAATTAGGAATACTCCAGTCTAAGTGTTAGACCTGTGGAAGTTTAGCTATGAAAATGATGTGATATTGTAAGAGGCCAGGAGGAAGCTTTAAATAAAAGTGTTAAAATGCACAGAATTCTTTATCTACCTGAAATTTTTGTTGAGCTAATACATGGGTTATGCACAGAATACCTGGCTTGTTTTTACCTTTGTAGCCAAGATGAAGCCAGTTGCATCATAGAACAGCCTAAACTCTGTACTTAGTCTCTAGGTTGCTATAGTCATAGTATCACCGAATGGTTAGGAGCATTAAAGCTCATCCAGTTACAACCCTCTGCCACAGGCAGGGACATCTTCCGCTAGAGCAGGTTGCTCCAAGCCCTGTCCAGCCTGGCCTTGAACACTGCCAGGGATGGGGCAGCCACAGCTTCTCCGGGCAACCTGTGCCAGTGCCTCAGCACCCTCATAGTAAAGGTTTTTTTTCCTAATATCAAGTCTAAATCTCCGCTCTGTCAATTTAAAGCCATTTTCCCTTATCCTGTCAGTCCATGCCCTTGTATAAAGTACCTTATTGGCCCCTTTAGGTATTGGAAGGCTGCTGTCACATCTCCCCTCAGTCTTTTCCGGGCTGAACAAGTGAACAAATGTGTCCTCATTTACATAATACAAGTTGCTTCTCAAAATTAAGTATTATGTGTACAATATGGAGCTTAAATTAGAATGTTACTGTATACTTAAGCTGTCCATGGTGTTTGGATTTAAATCCCGATTCTGCTGCTATTTTGTTAAATTGTAAAAAGTTACTCCTTTCACTGGAGACAGGATTTGTTCTTCATGTAATTGAGAATATTACATTCATACTGAAGGTTCTCTAGAATATGTAATATTCATGATGGATTCTTTAATTATCCATATAATTAATGACACTTTTATGAAAAGCAGACCATTTCATTGGTTAGAATAAGACATTCTTAGGCTGCAAGAGTAATTATTGGGGTGTTGCCAATTTTGGGCTAGATCTGGAGAGCTCTGAGGGAGAAAAACATGAACCTCTATTTTAATGGAATCCATTGTGTGGCTTGGAGCTGTCAGGATCCTGATGAATTATGTTTGCAAGAAGAGTAAGTGATTCACTGCTAATGCATTACAGAATGTTATATTGATTCTAGTGCTGGCATATAGAATCCATAAAACTTCTCAGCAGGTATGGAAATTTACATTGCAAATGAAGATTTAATAACTGTTATGCAGAAGTCATAAGTGAATTAAACTGCTCTTAGATTTTAAATCTCAATTGACTTCTGCATTCTGTGTCAGGATTCATGCTGTCTAATACTGCAACGCACCAATTATTGTTCCCCCTTTGTTAAGGTTGGTTCATGTCCATTATAAATATGCAAAATATTTCTTAAAATTATCTGTCATGAATATCTGTGGCTTTGGGAAAGAAAGAAATCCGAAATTAGTAGATGAAGGAAAAGCACACAGTTACATTTCCACCCTATGCTGACGCTTTCTAATGACTACAAAACTTGAACGGACAATGCTTCTCTACAGTTTTGTAAGCATGCTGACATATCTGTGCTTCTTGAAACAATCAGATATATCGTTACTGATAACTATTCATTTCACAGCACAAAAAGGGTGCTTTAACAGAGGATACCTTTTTTTTTTATTTATGTTTTTGCTTTTCTTTTTAAAAGAGAGAAGGTTTGTTTTGTGTATTTGTAGATACTCTTTCAGCTGTAGAGAAAAACTTTTGCTTTAATCAATACTGATACAGAGGATCTGTTTGGAGTGTGGGGTCTGGGGTTTTAAGGTAGGGAAAGAAATCTTGTTCACCCTTGCCTAAAAATAAACAATCTTATGTTTGGCAAGCATTGGTTCCATTTTATGCTCTGTTGCAAACTTTCTTTGTCATGAGAAGTGTCTCATGAGGTCTGTATGATATTTGCTGTATTACAAGAAGATACTGTTGTGCACCTAGTGAGGGGAACATGAGGTTAGTTCTGTGTCCAAATTTCTAATGGGGTGAAGTTTTACTCCAGCGGTAGCTGCCATCCTTTTCCAGGAGCACCATGCATCAAACTTCATCTTAAAGAACCAGAAAGTAAAATAAAAAAACACTGGAAAGCAATTTAGAAGTGACAGATGGAACACAAGTGGGTATGGAGTCTGTCAAGCACACCTTGTATGACCTTAGAGACTATGTGATTTTCTGTACCTTCCTTACCTATTAAGTAGAGGTAGGACCCTTCACTGGATTTGAAGAATGGGGTTGGTTGAAGAATAGGGTTGTAAATTAGTAACCTCTAGGATGTTAGGCTTTGTTAGCAACTATAGAGAAAAGGAAATTACTAAGGTAAGCTTTGCCAGAACCGCCTGGTGGTTACTGATATGAGAAGGATCCTAAAACAAAGTGATGAAGAAATAACCACCAGGGGTCGGAAAGCCAACTAACACATTTCTGTGTGCATACGTGAGGCATTCTCCATAAGTATGATGTAATGTATGTAATCTAATGAATATGTATGTTTAACGACAATATAATCACGTCCTGGTTGATGCTTGGGAGGGACACACTTGGAGGAGCGATCCCCCATGTCTCCTGGCGCCACAACAAAGAATACCTGCTTGTCAACTTAAAACTTTCTTGGCAAGTTCCTGGAGTTTTCTCCAAATCAGTTTCTTATATTTCATATTTAGAGGCTAAACTTCAAGAAGTACAGAGTCTTGCTGCTAACAGAGCAGTGGGGTTTTAATCTGAGGCATCTGGTTATATAATATAATCTCTAAAGAGGTTTAGGTGAGCCGACTTGATGCCATTAAAACCTAAGGACCAATGCTTTCTAAGGTTTGCAAAGTACTACCTTGTGTACCTTTGTAAATATGTTTTTCTGTATTTTAATACCAGATAAGCTTTATTCCAGTGAATATAAAATTAAGTACTGTTTTATATTCTGGCAAACTCTGTTCTAGGAAGTGTGCATGCTACTAGCAGTAATAACAGAGAATTACTTACTGTTTTTAAATTAATGCCAAAAATATCTATAAACTGCTGGTTTCTCTTTCTACTTTGTCACTCTTTTATAACAGAAGTCCTGTAATTGTGTGTGTTTATAGACTGAATCTTTTGGTCAATAGAAGCTTTTATTGACTTTTGGGGAGTTCGGTATTTGGTTAACGTTAAAATAGCTGGCTTATGGGAGAGCTCTGAGAAGTGACTGAGCCCTATAAAATGGGTAGATAACTGTTTGTAAGCTGAGAGGTTTAGGCTGTCCTAACTTTCTGTTTGCCCCTGGGGTTAGTTATCGCTCCACCCTGCCCTTTTGTCAAAAGGATAAGGATTTTCAATTTGTATTTTTGTGTCATTAGCTCTTCTGAAGTGGGTTCAAGTGTGACAATTTGTGGAGATTTGAGCACTAGACTGTGAAGATACTAATCTGAGTCACTTTGGGGACCAATAGCTGCAGCATGAACTCTCTCAAATAAGTGTTCTCTAGAGACAGCAAAGATCTAGGTTTTAAGTTCAGGTCAAACTATTGAAGCAACTATTCAACTGGACAGCACTGAAAACATTGCTGATTGCTTCCTGCAGGGCATGGTATTTGCAGGTAGCACAAGAAACCAAACTATAGTTTCTGGTGTTAGGCTAATGAACTTTCCAGCTTAAATCAAGTGAGATAAATGACTGGTGAAGAAACAACATAGAAGAATATCCATCAGATTTGGAAAATAAAATAAAATGGGCAGCAGTATATAAAAAAGACTGTTGAGCTTTCTGAGCAACTTCAATTAGCGTGGGCTATTTTTATACTGTGGGCAACTCATACGTAATTTAAAGTCTCTCAGTTCTGTCTTTTCCTCTTTTAATAGACTGATTGTAAGTATGAGTGAAGAAAGTAGGTACTGCATTACCAGCCCGCAGTATGAAGAGAGAACCATGTAAAAACAAAAGATTGGCTTTGCCTTAGTTTGTGACTTAGCCTGTGTCAGG